>JAMWET010007533.1:0-712500 GCA_024036415.1 Prochilodus magdalenae
ATGACAGTAAATAACTTTGGCTGAAATGATGAACCAAGGCACATTATGTATTAGCCTGTGTGTTTTCAGTATTTTGCCAGGTAAATCCCAGTTGCAATATATTACTATACAATCACACAACTTGGATTATCGTGCGCATTTAGTAGTTAAGTGTAAGGTTAAAAGTTCAGGGAGAACATAATTATATACAATTACACTATTAAACTGCATCAGAATTGTTTTGCTGATGTAATAACAAAAGGCAGTATGACGGCCGTAAAACCTGTCACCCGACCAGGCCAGATAGAGTGATGTATGGTGGTGTCAGATATGCTGCGAATGTAACATCGCCATCAATCGTGGCATTCCACTTAACCACACGAGTTCTCCTCCAGTTTCCACACTCGCTGTGTCATTGCTGTTCCAAATACTACAGCAATGAGAACAGTGTGGCTTTCACAAGCTGACGCTAGAGACAAGCACAAACATAAAACAAAACAGGATCATTTCAAGATGGGAGGATGAAGAAAGGCAGAAGTGTTCATATGTTCTTACTAGAAGGGCTGGGGAGATGAAGAGACAGAGATGAGGTGTGAAAAGATAAAATAAGAGCACAGATGGAAAATTAGGAAGGCAGAGCGAGTGGCGTGAGGAAGAAAGTGGGAGCTGGAGTGAGAGATGGAGTGAATGCAGGCCAGGTAGATGGAAGGAGAGCAATGGAGAGAGGGAGGGAGCACAGCAGGGAGGAGAGAAGCTGGGGGCTGGCTCCAGGCACTGAGAGGGCACGCGGGGATTTACACACAGATCAACAATAGCAGACTCAATAAAGCCCCACAGACCAGCGAAACTGATCCGCCCCAACACATGCGAGCCCAAATTTACAAATGTTTACATCCTTTAAGGAAGGAGAAGAGGCGCTGTCGATCCTGCTCAATATCTGCACCAGACCCCAAAAACAAACAACGTGTGAACACTCTTTCCCTTCGTTTACTCTCCCTACTCTTAACTCCTCCTGCTCTTTCCCCCACTCTTTACTGCCTCATTATAGCTCGCACCATATACCCAGACAAAGTCATTCAAATCCAACCATCCATCTATCTATCTATCTGCAAGTCCATCCATCCATCCATCTATCCATCCATCTGCATATCTATCTATCTATCTATCTATCTATCTATCTATCTGTCTGCATGTCCATCCATCCATCCATCCATCCATCCATCCACATATCTATCCATCTGCATATCTATCTTTCTGTCTGCACGTCCATCTATCCATCCATCCATCCATCCATCCATTCGTCTATCTATCTATCTATCTATCTATCTATCCATCCATCCATCCACATATCTATCTGTATGTCCATCTGTCCATCCATCCATATATCTATCTGCATGTCCATCTGTCCATCCATCCATCTATCCATCCATCCACATATCCATCCATCTACAAATTTGACTCACAATTGTTCTTCCTTACACATAGGAATGACCTACATCGCAAGAGAAATCTGAGTCCATAAGCCTGGGTAACACACATCCATGAGTTTTCTGTATCAACCAATGCACACGCACAGCTGTTCTGTACAGCTGGTTCAAGACACGACTTGTATTCACGACAGTGAAAACTGCTCCACAACTGTAGAGGGACCCCAAGAGCGAAAAACACAAATCCTCGCATAATGCAGCTTTAAGGCACTATTACCTATCCACAAATGTCTTAATGGTGTGGGACCAGCATATTTATCTGATACGCAGCATTAATATGAGCAGGGCAGAACTCTCAGATCATTAGGAACTAGTCAGTTAGTGCTGCCTAAGGTAAAGACCGAGGAAGGTAGGAGCAGCGTTCAGCTACCACTGCTCTTTAGTGGAACCAGTTGTCTAAGAGCATTAGAGGAGGAACAACATTAGACATGTTCAGATTCAGACTGTAGATTTCAGCTCAGCATAAAACACTGTTGCCCTAAATTAATTATTAAAGAATGAGATTTTTTCTTGAGCGTTTTTTTCTTTGTTTTTAAATGTATTGTTTGTAATGTAATGTTTGTCATGATTTATTGTTTCCACTAACAACAATAAACTGCTAAATCATGAAGAGAAATATAGCAGCATAGTTTCAAACACTGTCCTGTACCTGAGTGAATAATAAAGGCAGTGAAAAGCAGTCTGGATTGAAGCTCTCGGCTTGCTTTGCCTCATGTGTGAGCAGGAGACAGACAGCTTTCAGAGAGCTCTGCTGTGGGCAGTGGGCTCGTGTACTGGTTACCGGCTCAGTGAAGCCAAAGTCTAGTCCAGCAGCCCCCTCTCCAAACCAACTCAACCCAAAAGTGAACATAAGAGAGCCTTTCTCCTTGCCCCGGCTCCACACCACATCCTTAAAAAGCCCAGCTTAAGCAAAAACAACTACAGCCTCTTCTAAACACCTCGCATTTCAGAAGTGGTCAGCCAGGCCCATTCCTACACGCCTTAGGGCAGAGTCATCCACTGCCGACGGTGGCTGTTTTCTCCTTTAAAAAGCACCTCAGGTCTGGAAGGGTCAGCCAGACTGTCACATGCATGGACTTATCATATTTCTCTCGCCCAAATAAGCACACTTCCACAGCATGCCCTGCGCACTGGTGATCGCTGGTCCATTGCGGAAAATGCTGGACTTAAACACAGAGCAACCTTCACAGTATAGAAAGATAGCCAGAGAGAACAAAGCTGGAGTCTTTATGCAGGTTCCGTGTTCTAGCAGTGATTATAATCAATCTGGGATGATCCCACCGTCCACACATTGTGAAAACCTGTGTCAAAAAGTCTGTTTTCTGGTTCATCAGCTCATTTGCATGTGTGAATAATACATGGCTGCTTATGAGCATATTAAATAGGATAGATGTGCACGTCATTTGAAGGAAGAGATCAGACCTCCCGAGTTAATTATAAAGATGTCAAATGTCAGCCAGTGAACCGGTGCCCCAGAGGTTGCCCCCTTTAGTTTGGTGATTATATGCACAAACTATAGATAAAGTCTCATCATACAGGCTATTAGCGCTTCCCGGGCTGAAGCAGGAATCCGCTCTCACTCATTGCTATTCAGAACTACAGAAACCTAGGAAGGCAGCCCCTAATGCTCTCACTTTCACACATGCTTTAATACACTAAGGGCCTAGCTCACTCATTCAGTCATCCTCTCTGTCTCTTTCTTTTTCTCTCTCTCTCCCACACATGTTAATTTAGCACCACATTAAATGAGCACAAGCATGTTAGCTTTCCACCTTCTAAATATGGAGCCGGTTTGTGTCTTTAAGAAGCCAGGTGTTATTAGAGTGTGGCCTGGGTTGCTGTGTTTGGGCCATTACTGTACCATTAAGAGACAGAGAAAAGTCAGAGAGTCAGCAAGTGGAAAAAGAGAGAGAGAGAGAGAGAGAGAGAGAGAGAGAGAGAGAGAGAGAGAGAGAGAAAGTAAGTGACTGTGAGAGCCGCCAGTCAAAGAGTTGAGCTCACTGTGTGTTTCTGTCAGCCCCTGTCTCTCTGAAGTTCATTTAAACTGAGGCGGGACGCCTCACTAGCTCTTAACAGGTAAAAGGAGCCATATTATCAGCCCTCAGAGGGAGCAGCACGAGCTGATGTGCTCTTTCAACTGTACTAAACTGAGTCCAGCTCACAGGAGTGTGGCCTCCTGCACCAGCCTGATTAAGAGAGAGAGAGAGAGAGAGAGAGAGAGAGAGAGAGAGAGAGAGAGAGAGAGAGAGAGATGGAGAGAGGGGGAGAGAGAGAGAGAAAGAGAGAGAAGAAAGAATGAAAGAAAAACAGGAGAGAGGGAGTGCAAAGGAGACAACGAGAAAGAAAGAAAGGGGCACAAGAAATGGTGTGACAAGAGACATGAGAGAAGTGAAGGATTAAAGAGTTTGAATAGAAAGAATAGGAGAGGAAGACAGGGAGAGATACAATAAGAAAGAAAGAGAAGTGAGAATGAGAGAGAGAATGTGTGAAAAATATATAGGATGAGAGAGATACAGAAAGAGCAAAGTGAAAGAAAAATAGAACAAGAAATAGAAGGAGGAAAAGAGAGAGAACAAGAGTATCGCACAAAGGATAGCATAGGCAAAGGAAGAAAGGGTGACAGCGCAAGAGAATGAAAAGGGACAGAGAGACATTATTATTATTATTATTATTATTATTATTATATATTATTTTGTTGTTGTTGATGTTGTTGTTGTTAACTCTACAGCTACTATCACTCCTACTGACTGTATGTATGTTGTGTTTTATATATGGGGGCTGGTTGGGGGGGGGGGCTAGGACGGGGGAGCAGAAGCAGATTTTCGGGGGTTTGAGAGGAGCAGTGGAGCCTCCATCCGCAGCCCCGAGCACGCTCAATATTTTATCCCCTCCTGCAGGTCAGCACTGCTCAAGGCCACTGCAGTCCAGCCCCGTAGCCTGAGCCTCACACTACACACACACTGCCTACAGACAAGCACATTTACCCCCCCTCACCCTATCTGAACTCACACACGCACACACAAAATCTGAAAAAGTGAGGCTGAAACCTTCACTCACATCTACAGCACGGAGCAACACTCAGCCCCAGCCTCTACAAGTTAAATACGATCAATAATCCAGCAGCTCAGACACAGACAGAAAATACCTACTTTTGCTTCTTTATGTTTTTATCATCAGTAATATTATTATTAATCTACAGTTAATCACATCAACAGATGCATAGACAGTCAGTGAACATGCACCTCCTGCAGTACCCTAGCTTAGTTTATAGCAAGTTTCACTGGTCCCCCTACCCCACCTCCTCCTGGGTCCCCGGCCCCATGCCCCATCACTACTTTCACTCAGCCAGCAGCATCCTGTGTACAGCGTCCTGTAACTACTGATGAAGGACCAGAGGATGTTCAACACAAACTGTGCAGCAGCAGATGAGCTATCATCCTATTTGGACCAACAAGGTAGGAGTGTCCAATAGAGTGGACAGTGAGTGGACACAGAGTTTAAACACTCCAGCAGCACTGCTGTATCAAATCTGCTCATACTGGCACAACACACATTAACACCCGACCACCACGCCAGTGTCACTCTAGTGCTGAGGTTAACCCACTACCCAAATAACTCCTAGCCTGGGAAGGTCCAGTGTGGGATCTGACCATTCATGAATAGGGTTAAGCATAGATAACAATGCAGTGAAGCAGACGGGCTATAGGCTGTAATTGTAGAACGGTAAAAGCTTCTATATGGTATGTGGAGCTGATGAGTGAGTGTAGATACACCCCTAATACAGCGCTCAGCAGGTGTAGAGCTGAGGAAAAAAGGATCAATAAAGCTCTAAACTCTCTGTTACACTGTTTTTCACTGGGAAAAGGCAATGTTATGCTTCCTCTCATAATCTGAGACTTCTTCTAACGTTTTGGCTCACGTTAGCATTACTCAAGTCTAGGAAATTACAGTTGCAAGAACACAAATGTTTTTTTTTTTTTCAGTTTTATTATGAGTTAGATCCACAGTGCAGGCTAAAACACAGGACAACCCTTAAATTTAATAACCTGTAGATTCCCCTTTAGCAGCATCACGTCCACCCAAGGTTACTTGTAGCTGCAAAAAAGAGCTGCACAACGTTGAGAAGGAATTTTGGACCATTCCTCGCTGCAGATGTGTTTCAGTTCGTCAATATGTCTGGAATGCCTCGCTTGCACAGCCCTCTTCAGGTCATACCACAGCGTCTCAAGAGGGTTAAGGTCGATACTCTGACATGGCCATTCCAAATCACAAATCTTCTTTTTCTTCAGCTGTTCTTTAGTTGATTTACTTGTGCTTTTGTCATTGTTAAATAATATAGAGTCATGGACTGCTGGCCTTACATTCCTCTGTAAAATGTTTTGACACACATCTGAATTCATTGTGTCATTAATGATTGGAAAGGCATTCAGGCCCCAAGGCTGCAAAGCGGGTCCAAACGAATGATGCTCCCTCCACCATGCTTCATAGTTGGAACAAGGTTCTGTGCTGGTGCGCAGCGCAACGTCTTAGTCATCTCTCAGGATCGCCCATTGTGCTCTTAACAGGATGTCCACTTCTGAGAGGAAGAAGCAGCAGTCATGAATTCTTTCCATTTGCAGAGAAGTTGTCTAACAGCAGACTGAAGTACACCTGGAGATGCTTTCTCTAGCATCATGCTCCTCTATAACATCTTTTGAGGACTTCTGAAAATTGCTTTATCGAGGTATGGTTCACACTAACCTTCCCTGAGAAAAACAGCTTCTCAGTAACCAGGCTTTGTGTGCTGCTTTTAATTAGTGGGGAAGGCATTTTAACTGAAACATCTTTTACCATTTAGCTCTCGAAGCAGTCGTTAACACAGGGACTTTAACTTTGTCTGGCCTGCACTGTGGATGTTTAGTCAATAGCAGAAATAACACAGTTCAGCTGTTTGTGCGTTATTAGTGTAGGTAGGTCTAGGGTGGCGAGCTTCTAGTCCTGGAGGGTCAGATTCCAGCACAGTTTGGTGATTTTCCTGGTCAAGCATGCCTGATTCAGCTTACCAGGCTTAATTGGTGAGCTAGAGTAAGGGAACTCACCCAGCTGTGCTGGCTCCGGCCCTCAGTCCCAGCCCTGAGTTAGATTCTGCTTGTCTATATTTATGACTTGGGTAAAGATCTGACCACATTTAGGTAGTAACCAATGCTGAAATCCAGGTAATTCCATACAGGTCACTTGATTTTTGTGTATCTGTAAAACATGGAGTACATCATCCCTTCCTTTTAAACACTTGAAAATGAAAGCAACACATACACACACACACACACACACACACACACACAACATACACACACACATATACATACACACACACACACACACACACACACACACACACATACACACACACACACACACACACACACATACACAAACACACATATACACACATAAACATACACACACACACACAGATGCACATGCACACCCACACAGACGCACACGTGCACACACACACACACACACACACACACACACACACACACACATACATACATACATACACATACACACACACACATACACACACACGCACACAAGAGTACCATATTTATCCATACAGTGTTTAAAAGGGCTAAAGTCTACCCAGTGCTAGTTACAGTAATGGATGTGTGGCATGTGTTATTGATTAACTGAAGAATTAGTCATGAATCTTTATATACGCCAGCCCCTCCCTGTGTACCGAGACGACAGTAACTCATCTCAGATTTCTCATGTCCTGGCATGACCTCATCAATAAATGACACTTCTGGAATCGCGTTCAGAAATGTCATCTCACTTCTTCAAGTTCGCAGAGAGGAGGACAACATGGCAGCAATCACTTTTGGCAAAAACTCATCAGCGCATTTCAAAGTGAATCTAAAATCTCTCTCTCTCGCACACACACACACACGCTGCCCGCCAGTCGGTTTTGTTTTGTCTGATTCTCCTCAAACTTGGTGTCATCAGAGAGTAAACTATGTATGCATTTTCAGGCCTTCTCAGTGCATGCGTTCTTGTGCATGTGTGTGCGAGCTGAACGTGTGCTGGCTTTGTTTCTCTGTTTGAAAATTCCTTTGATGTGCGTGTTTATTTATTTATTTGCGTAGTGTTCAGGCCTTTGCAGGCGGTTAGGGCTACAGTAGATGTGCTGCGTGTGGCTCGCAGTGCCATCCATCACTACTGCACCTCTTTGACGGATGAACCCCTGACCTCCCTACCCACTATCCCTCTGTACAGCTACACGAGCACTTTTCAGGAGTTGAGACGAGGCAGACTCTATCCGGCAGCCGGTGGCTGCAGATACCTGCACAGAGCGTTCAGAGGAAACGCTGCTTTTACTGTCCTAAACGGGAGATCAGGAATGATGACGGGTTCATGCTCAGATTTAAAGCACTAGCGGAAGGTTTGTGAGCACACACAGAAAACAGTGCTGTGCAAATTCAGAGACCACGCTTCATTTTTGTAATTTTATAATATATTTCAAGTCAAAACAATCATGAAGTGGGTTTCAGATATTTCTAAACAGGGGCAGGTCAGACTATACACCTGCATGAGGAAGGGGAAAGTCAAACTAAAATTATGGATACTCTGTAGCAAACGTTTAGACACACCCAACTAAATGGATGTTTTGGTTATCTAACTCTACAGGATCCAACTGATGAGATGTCTGAATAAACAAATATCCTCATACACCAAACACACCACATACAGTGGGGTGCGAAAGTTTGGGCAGCCTTGTTAATTTTCCTGATTTACCTTTATAAAGCATTGATTGTTTGGATAAAATAATTGCGTTAAATATATCATATAGGGGACAAACACAGTGATATTTGAGAAGTGAAATGAAGTTTATATGATTTACAGAAAGTGTGCAATAATTGTCTAAACAAAATTAGGCAGGTGCATAAATTTGGGCACCAAAAAAAAAAAACCTTTAGTAGATCCTCCTTTCGCAGAAATAACAGCCTCTAAACGCTTCCTATAGCTTCTAATGAGAGTCTGGATTGTGGCTGAAGGTTTTAGACCATTCTTCTTTACAAAACATCTCTAGTTCATTCAGGTTTGATGGTTTCTGAGCATGGACAGCTCCCTTTAAGTGACACCACAGATTTTCAATAATATTCAGGTCTGGGGACTGAGATGGCCATTCCAGAACGTTGTACTTGTTCCTCTGCATAAATGCATTAGTGGAGTTTTCTCACAATGTTTCTCATAGTGGAGACTGAAAGCTGAAATCTCTGAGATAGCTTTCTGTATCCTTCCCCTAAACCATGACGGTGAACAATCTTTTTTTTCAGGTCATTTGAAAGTTGTTTTGAGGCTCCCATGCTGCGACTCTTCAGAGAAGATGCAAAGAGGAGAAAAACTTACAATTGCCCCCCTTAAATACCCTTTCTCATAATTGGAGTCACCTGTGTATGGAGGTCAGGGGTCACTGAACTTACCAAACCAAATTTGAGTTCCAATAATTAGTTCTAAAGGTTTTGAAATCAATAAAATGACAACAGTGCCCAAATTTATAGTTTGATGTCTTTTCTAAAGTAAAGCATTAAGCTGAAAATAAGGGCACCTTCTATAAGCAGCTGTTTCTCTGGACTGATGCTGTATATCTAAAGCATCATTTCCAGAAACAAATTGTGGATTTTTTTTATTAAACTGTTGAAAATGGTTAGTTTTTTGGTTGGTATAGGTTCAAAACAGGAGTTCTCCCAAATGTACTTAATGTACACTAAGTACGACTAAGAAAAGAAAAACACTACATAAAGAAAGTGAGAGTACATGTGACAACGCCACTGAATGTGTTTTTGGTTTACTTGAGAGAGCAGCAAAAAATGCAACCAACTTTTAACTGAACTTCAGAAATGTGGAAAATGATCTCTGCAGATTTTTCTGGACACACTTAAAGCAAGTCTTCCAAAAAGACTGGAGGAATAGGCTGGACAAACATTAAAATTATTTTCAGTTGTTCAGGCATGTGTTAAATATACAAAGAGTTTAATTCCAGCACGCTGTATATTTATTTGCAGCACTCTTGTATATAAAGGTTTTATAAATAATCACAGCTGACATACAATATATCATAATGTAAATTAATAATGTATAAAGCCCACCACACCAATGCACAGCGTAAAACATGCTCTGTAATGTACTTTAGATATTTTCATCTTCAAGACTGATGTAAAAAAAAACTTGTGGTGACTGAGGGGTCTCTGACTTCTGTACAGTACTGTATGGTCACTGTGAATATCACCAGAGTGGAGCGGTATAGCCTAATCTGCATTGGGTTAGAGATATACACACCTGTGCACAAAGTTATATACCTGGGTTTGATTATCACTGATTATCAAATACAGCCACTTTGAGTCATTTATCTGTACATAGTAAGGAACTCAAAACATGCATGTTAGAAGTCAATGAGCAAGTGAAGCAACTGCCCACTGAATTCTACTGTAAGCTTGGAGTCAACAGATTTCCTGTTCTTTTCTAAGCACAGGGAAATGCACTGCTATTTTTGTCCCTGGTAATCGATTGTACTATTCAGATGTGGGAGACAGAGATTAGGCTGAAAACGCTGGAGTGTTCCTTTCATGTAGAGGTTCAAAAGAAGCAGGATCAGGTATTTCAGGTTTGTTTCAGTCACAGCATTATTACACAACGGGCCTGCTGCAAAATGTTCAGTCACGAGTACTTTACCACTACACAGGCCCAGACAGAGATGATGAGCAAAGAGACAGAAAGAGATAGAGATGGATTAAAAAACAAAGCAAACAAAAAACTGGAAGGAAGGAAAGAAGAATGGATGGATGGGTGGATGGATGGATGAGTAATCTTCTCAGAAACCATGTTGCAGCAGCTTTGGAGATTAAAGTGTTGGATGCTCTGACTAGCTCTCCTGTCATTCTGGCCTGATTATTCAGTAAGTACCTGCATTTCTATGCTGAGCTTTAACAGTGAAGGGTTATTAACCCATCTACATAGTTCTTTGGCAGGATGCTGGCGTTAGTCTTAAAAGAGCCATCAAATAAATGCATACAGCATATGGCACAACATCATTACAGTCTTTGGTGATGCTGACGTGGTGTTAAGGGCAGTCATCGTAACTGTCCGTGTACACGTAGTTCTGAGTCATGCGGTCGTCTGCCAGTAAAGCTGGCACTAACAGGATGACTCATGGAGGGTATCACTGTTTGCTGGGTGTCCGCAATAGTGGCTGTTGGGTCATCATAGTAGTATCCGCATGACCGGTATGGGACGCATTACGTCAGTAAGACTGTCCCATCTCCAGGAGTCTTACGATGCGACCCCTCTCCAACTTCTCCAACTGCTAGAATTGCTTTCCACCTCTTCTCTCAACACAAAAGCACTCAGAATGGAAATCAAGCTCAACAGGACAAACTAACGTAGTGAATCAGGTACAGCAATAAGTGTACAGGCAGTTCTGAGACATGCGGTCGTCTGCCAGTAAAGCTGGCACTAACAGGATGACTCATGGAGGATATCACTGTTTGCTGAGTGTCCGCAATTAAGCACAACAGGACAAACTAACATAGTGAATCAGGTACAGCAATAAGGCCTGGCTTGAATCATTCACATGTCTCACAATAGTTCAGTTCTTCGATTGTCTGGTTCCTGCTGCTTCCTTCATGCAATGTTCTCCATTTGGAGGAAGTTCGTGTTCAGAAATATTCAGATAAGTGGCAGGATGAAACTGAGGTGAAGGATTGTGCAGACATGGGTTGCATATACAAGACAGTCATATTGGCCTTCAGTTGTGCTTGTTTCATGTGAACCAGTCAGGTCTTCTATCATTCAGAGCACTGAACATTCAAGGTTAAATCTTGCCATGCTGTTGGATCATAATTGACTTTTTGTTTTTTTTTGAAAATGCTGTCCATTCTCTCTTTCTTTCATGTTATACTTCTTTCTGCAACTTTATTAGTTCACCGTGACTACATCCACTATACTAAAAACATACTTCACTCACATTTCTCACAATTACTTTGTTGGTAAAACACCTCAAGAGTAAAGGGTTAATCACAAGCAACCTTACTGCATGAATTACAGTCACACAACCCCTCAGTGTCACTGCTGGACTGAGAAGAGTCCACCAGCCAAAGCTGTGTAGTAGCAGATGAGCTCAAGTCTCTGAATTTACATCTACAAGGTGAACCAGCAAGGCAGGAGTGTCTAATAGAGTGGACAGTGAGTGAACAGTGCGTTTGATCTTCACGTACCAGCACAATACACACAAAGACACCACCACCATGTCAGAGGCACTGCAGTGCTGAGAATGGTCCACCACCCAAATAATACCTGCTCTGTGGGGGTCCTGATTATTAAAGAACAGGGTGAAAGGGGATTAACAAAGTGTGCAGAGAAACAGATGGACTGCAGCCTGTAATTGTAGAACTACACCTTTATGGTAAATAGACAGTAATAAAATGGACAGTGAGTGTAGATACAGGGAACTGTATCGACTGAGCGGGCGGGGCAGTGTATATACAATATATTAAACTCAGAGAATGAAGAGAGCTTTAGTGCAGTAAACTGTAGAGGATGTGTTAACTCATTTTTGGAGGCAGAATCTCACCTGCTCATCTAAAAAAGCAACTGCCCAAAAAACAAGGGCAAAAAACTGAATCTCTATTTTTTTGTCATTTGTTTTATTTTGCATAATTGTAGCTCATCGGCTGACCTTTAGGATGTGGGAACATTACATACAGCTTTGCTTTAGCCTGCAGAGAAAGTAAAGAGGAGGTTTTTGCCCTCAGCTTTAAAGTCATCATTTTGGAGATATGTGTTTTTCTTTGGATGATGCAGAAACATGTCACTACCTACAGTATTGAAATGTGCTGAGCTGAAAGAAATAGTCCGCGATTACATGCACTGTGTATTTTTTTAGCTCTTACACAAAGCTGGAAATAACAGTGCATGGTTGAACTTCCAGAAGCAATCTGCTGTCACATCTTCCACCCTCTTCCAGGATTCTTGTGCGTTAACTTCCTTTAGAAGCACATTTAACCAAAAAGCGAAATAGGGACCTAAAGTGTAATCTGAAGCCCTGTGAAAACACGCAGTGCGATTTGTTTGGCATGGCTCGGGACAGCGGTCGCAACACAAGTTGAATGCAGGCGCAGCGGAGAAAGCTAATCACAGGGGGAAACAGCACTGTTCACACATTCTCCTTCTGTTTATTCCCTTTTTAATTTGGACTTCTTCCTCGTGCCTGCGCGGAGTGTGAATCCGTGGTAATTGGGGTTGGGAGGAAATCTTCATAAGTGCCAAGTGCTTTCACCTCCTCTGTGCTCTTGTTTGCCCCGCTGGATGAGAGGCGCTGTTTCCTGCCAGCCTTTCATCGCTGCAGCCTGGCCACAGGGGGGCCAGAAGGCCCCTCCACCACCCCCAAAAAATCTCATATGGAAATAAGCAGCAATAAATCATTCATGACTTTACATACGCCATCATTGTTATTTTAGTGTGTGAAAACCTCTCTGCACCAAATGATGCATGAGTGACAAATATTACCACAGTGACTATGCAGGAAACATTAGACCGGTTTCAGTGCCAATATGTTCAATACAAATAAAACTGCACTGACCAAAAACTAACGATATGCCATTTGTTGGGGGAATATCTTAATCTGTGCTGGTTTTAGATGGGCTTTCCCTTTCTGTCATTAGTCATTAGGGCTTGTAAGTTCTTCCATGAGTTCTTCTATATATGAGTCCAAAATATGAAGAGTTTGTTCCAAAATACATCCCCTATCCGTAAATATCTAATAATTTTGGATGTTACTTTTATTTGTTTGTCATTTGGGCAATATTTTCTTCTCCAATAAAGATGATATAGCATCTTTATCACAGCACTGATGTATCTTGCATGTGCCAAGCCCACTCCCAATATCACATTTTATCAGCTAGCATTAGAACTGCTTCAGTCAAATGACATATTCTGTTGATTCTCTAGGAGAAAACAAGTTTACCAAAGTAAGTTAGAAAGCACAGTGCAGTGTCTTTCCTAAGCTCTATGATTTGGCCCTTAAACAAATTGAGCTGTTTTCCTTTTTCTAGTGTGCTCGGAGTTACCGATTCACAGTGAGACACTGCAGTGATCACACAGAAGAAACATGTCGAAACTGGATAATAAAATGAACCTCTGTGTAAATAAGCTAGGCTGTCATAATATTTACTTAGACATGCTATCATTAGGTATTAGGAGCTGCCAGTAGCTAAATCTACCACACAGAGTAAATGAAAGGGATTCCTCACTATGAAACCTTCAGGTAAAGATGATCTGCTTCGACCAGCAAACAGTGGATAAAGTCACACAGCATGGCTGCTACTTACATGCTGCCGGGGTTATGATGCTAATAATGATGGAACTGCTCCTCTCTTCAGGCACTGGGCGAAGCTTTGAGAAACTGGAGTGAAATTCCTAACAACATAAAGCTGTCCAGAATCCTGTTTAACATGGGGGAGCTGAAGTTGGCTTCTTATTCTTGTTTTATAAACCTCAAAAAAAAAGCCGCAGGTACATTCTAGCACTTGCACAAGCTGTAACTGCTATTTAAGGTGGAACAGAACATTTGATTATAAAGCAGGCTAATGGAAAAACAATAAATCGTAATTTAAGGAGAACAACAGTGTTTGAGGTACATGGCATGTCAATTCTGAGTCATGAACTCCTTATTCAGATAGAACAGTATAAATACAGTTTTCCATTCTACCGCACTCTAATACACAGTCATTGCAATTACACAAGGTTCTTCAATGAATGTACTAGAATATTCATGTTCTTATAAAGACAGCTTGATAAAAAACAGAATTAACGCAATTATGAATTCTACAGATTGAGTCATATCGCTCCTTTAAGTGCAATCAATATATCAATATCAATCAATATCAATATATATATATATATATATAACATGTTTCTTAGATTGCAGTTTTGAAGGAAACCTGGACCAAAAGATTTGAATGATATTGAATAATATACTCTAGTTCAAACTGGAAAAACTAAATAATATAATAGAGGTAAATGAGATGCTTTGCTCACTGTTCCGCACTCAGTGGACGAGAGAGAGTAATAGATTGATGCAGCAGCAAAAAAGGCAGAGTAGCAGTAAAAGACTTTTCTCTATTTTGCCTGCATTGTGCTTATTTTATTCAACAAATTTGGATGGTATGTGTGTACACAATATAGGTGTCTATATGTCATAAGTTAGGCTTCCCCTTTAAGACCAATCTAGATTTAAGACAATAGGACTTGACATACTTATTTGCAGTATGCTTATGGATAAATAAGAATTTTTACACCAACAGTATTCAATATTCATTTTTCACACTGCAATAGAAAGTTGACCAATAAGCATGTGTGATTTTCATAAGTTGGCTTGACAATAAACATTTTCATTATTTGTTTTATGCTCATAAAAACACATTTCAAACCCAGAACCAGCAGATCATTTTTCAGCAGCACATTGCTTCAGAATAACACATGTCCCAAAACAAAACTGAAATAAATAAATAAATAAATAAATAATAGTAAACAAACAACATACCAAGATTCTCAGAACTGGGGAAATGCATTTTGAGGAAAGAACTGTTGGACTGCTCCTTTAAAAACTCTGGTATATAATGAACCGCCAAGAGAGTTTTTTATTCCATTTGTCTTGAGACTTAATTAGGCCGCTTTAAGTTATTTCATTTATCATGTTTAAAGGGTTTTTGTCTCTTTTAGCCGAGGCTTACATTTGGGATTTTAGAAGATCAGTGATGGCTGGAAATTCAACAGCACTATCGTTACCAAACCAATTAGCACTCTGTCCCATTAAGAGTCCTATCGTCTTTCTAACTAATATTTATCTTCTTCGCTCTGTTTCCTCCTCCGGACTTCAGCGCATCACAGACATGTAGAACGTTGTTCCGTTTCCCCTCCGTAGGCTTGGAGCAGGTGTGATCAGCATTGAGGTTCTCTCAATGCAGGATAACTCCTCCTTCTTTCTCTTCCTATACACCTCATCCCTCCATCCTCACTTGCCCTTTCCTTTGGGATGTGACCATTTGAACATATTTTATTTAACTGCTTTTGAAAAAAGCTAATATTCCGCAGCTGTGATCTATAGCGGAATTACAATTTTCAGGGTCAAGGAGGGTTCTGATACGGGAAGAAAATGGGTACAATTGCTGTTAGGGAGAGGGGGGGGAGCAAAGAAAAGAGTCGGTTCTGAAAAGAGAAAAGGGGGAGGAATAAAAAAACCCTCACGAGCTGTCTTTAAAAATAAATGAGAAAATCGGTAATCCCAGAGTCACTGCATGGGAAAAGGAAAATCAATAGCTCCTCTCAATTCACCTGGGCCTTCAACAATCCTTGAAATGAACAAAAGTTGTGAATTTTGTTGCCAATATCATACATCTCTCTCAGAGCAGTCTGTCAGTGCCATCTTTAAAATATAAACTCGCTAGCAAAAGCTGTGGAAGCTCCAGATGAGCAAGATGGGGTGTGTGTGTGTGTGTGTGTGTGTGTGTGTGTAGGTGTGGGTGTGGAGGGATGATGTGTTTTGCAGAAACACAACAGAACTACAGAGCGGGTGAAGCCCAAACTGCTCGTTTCAGATTCTGTAAAACAAACCTTACTCCTGACTCACTCCCTTGTCCCTACACCCCCCACCCCACCCCACCATCTCTATGGCCATTTTGTCCCTTCATAGGCACAAAGGAGAAAAGCAGGACATCATACAGATTTTGTAACCTTTTAACCATCCATTCAATTGACCCTGTATGCCAACCTGCGGGGACACCACCCCCCCACCTCTATTTCCTGCCCTGGGAGAAAGAACGCCAGACCAATGTTGCCATTGGATGTATGCTCATGAATATTTAATCTAGTCCCTCATCTAAGGAGGAGGTATCGCAGAGGGTGACTGGAAGATAGAGGTGGGGGGAAATCAAGGGGTAAGGTGGGGGGTGGGCGTGTGCCCTTTTTTTCAGGCATGGTGCGAGACAATGAAACACACACACAGATGCGTTTGGCGTTGGAGGCTTTTACTCAGCCTGTTGTTTATGGAGGACCTTCATGCGTAAGAGCCATATTCACAATCCAGTGCACCCCCCCGACAAGCCCCCATCTACATGCGGACGTGCTAAGCGAAGCCCCCCCCAGTTCATTAGCGGGCTCTTCAGTAGCCTGTCATGGAGGATGTGCTCCATCAAAGCTGATTGACTCCCGTTTTCCAGAGAGATGTCGCGGGTTATCACGGCGCGCTCAGATCTCCTGCTACGGGGAACATGAATGGCAGGCCGCCTTTTGAAGGCAGCGATTTTCCACTGATGCCTCCCAGTTGGAAATTTAGAATCTTGTCTGGTAAGACACCATATGCAAAGTAAATCATGCCATATATCTCACCAGTCAGGCCAAGGTGTTCATCACCTGAGTCTATCGATCCATCTACTTCATCTTCACTTCCCCAACTACTAATCTGTTCTCCAGCCTCGGCTTTACTGCACAGATGGAGAGCCTCCAAGTTGGTGTTAAATGTCAGTAATGTGATACATGCATTTATGCTGTGTGCACTGCAACCACACCTACATATAATAATTAACTTTAGTTTGGGTTTATTTAAAATAATATTAATAATAATAAAGGCAGACCCTGATTGTGTGTGAACACTGAATCAACGGGTCAACAGAAATGGTCCATGTGGACCAGCAGCTAGACACTGCTTTCTACTTGTGTTAACCACTTGTTGCTGGATCCTACTATACGTAACTAACTTTAACAGTTATGAGAGAAATGATGCATTGTTGGTATAGGAATAAAAAGCTAACATCTTTATAACACAGTGGGCCACACAAGAAATTTCAGCACTCTGTCCACAAACAAGGTCTCATAACGAGAGATTAAGTGACCTGAATTTATAGCCCAGGGCCGGCAATGAATTAGTCTCCTATAGATTAAGCATATGGTGGTAGTGTTGAGCATTCAGATTACGCTTGTAATCTACCCAACACAAAACAAAAGCTTGAGTTCCCCAACATTACCTGCCAGATATGGTCTCCTAAATGGCCATCAGACAGGGTGCTCACCATTCAGAAAGTGTTCTGTAGGGGAGGTTCCAAGCAGAGGACTGAACCACACTGATAACAACTTGCGGTGACGCTCACCAACGCCACTAGAGCCCGGTCATTTACACCGCATATGAGATGCCACACTTAAACATTTTGCATGCTGACACGCCCACACAGTTAAGAACAGACATCCGCTTGTAATCTATGGGGCACTGGTAAACAATGTGGTGGCATTTCTTTCCTTTAAAGCAAAACTGTAAATATTTAAATCAGGGGCTTTAAGTACAAGCTATTCATGTTTCAGCAGCAGCAAAAACAAACTTATGTTCAAAAATATGTTTAACAGGAAATTTCACAAATAAACAATCAAAACCTTCAGAAATGTAACTTAAGTCTGTCCTGTCTGTGATTTTCTGCCAGATCGTCTTCTTTTCTGAAGACCTACTTTGAGTTATTCATAGAAACCTGCAGGGATTTCTTTCCACACCTCCGAAGTTCAGTCTGTTGGTTCCATTTTCTGCTTCTTTCTGCTTCTGATCCAGGGAGTATCAGTGATGAGGTCTAGAGCCTGGTCAGTCCATTGTTCTATAAACACCAGCAGCTTTTTTGTTTCATGTTTCTCTTTTTTCTCCATTTCTTTTTCTCAGTAACGACGTCTTGACAGTTGCACATCATTTTAGACCCGTAGTGTTGTCTTCTCACAGTAGAAGCATGGACAGAAACACCTGTGGATTTTTTTCAGATCTCTCTTTAAGTACTGTATATTTGAGGGTGATATCTTTTGGTGGTCTACCGTGTCTTCCACAGTTAGGAGTCTCATGTTCTCCATCTTGTAATGATTTTGGAAGCTTTAGGCTTTTAGAAACTTCAGATTTCGCTGTATGTAAAGGCTCGTTTGACTGGAAATGAATCTGTGTTTCTGACTTTTGCACCGCACTGTATATTAAAGTTCCAAAAGTTTTAAGTCCTCCTTCGAAGTTACCACTTCACTGTATCCAGTGCACTGCAGTAGTACATTAGGGGGGTAGAGCAGGTCAGTGAGGTAGAAGGGCAAAGAGTGCCTGGGAATGAACAGTATGTTTAGAGTGTGAGATATGGGTCAGTCTTGCCTCTTTGTTCACTGTGCAGCAGTGGAGTGCCTACACACACACACATACACACTCACACACTCCAGCGGCACAGTGGGGTACAGGAGACAAAGGGAGAGAGTGAAAAGCGCACGGCTGGTGTTTGACTGCGGTTGTAGCTGCGGGTTAAAAAGCGTAAACGGCACTGTGTTTGTGCTCCTTCCTCCCAATCCACCGCTTTTAGAAGCGCCAAACCTGCAATACAAGTTCAAAAGGCACAACGTGGAGATGCACGCTTGACATGACACAATCCCGCTAAACGGCAGGCCTAATGAGCGGCGAAAAACACGTGGTGGTGTTGAAATGCAATACTGATTTTAATGACTGTGTTACAACCAGACAAGCACTCAGCACATCTACAGAGATCACAATCCATAAAAGTCACTGACAAACGAAAGCAAAGAAAGAATCAGAACAGTAGTCACACTAATAGAGAAAGATAGATCTGATCAGTAGGAAGCCTGTGGCCAGATGCCAGCACACGCGCACACAAATGCACGTGCGCACAATATTACACCAGGCACGCGATCACAGCAAACACAGCAAATGTCAGATCATGGCTCAAACTGACTTACTATGGAAGGGACACAGCAGGAGAAAACATTCATTTCAGCTCACACTCAGTATCCAGCATATAGTTCGGATACTGTCAGGTTTTGGGTGAACAAGATGACGATATTATATTTAACTGTATGTAGTTACAGCTCAATATTCTTTTATGAGGATAATCTGGAAGGAGCTGATCCTTAAGGAACACTGACACCGCATGTTCATTACAAGGAGAGCAAAGTGAGAACAAAGTGTATTAACCATAGCACAGCCTGTAAAATGTTAGTCACTGTGTTCACAGCTTTTCCAGTGTTTTTCAAATCTTGCAATACTGGGCTTTTTGTATTCTCACTCAACAAGGTTCAGAAAAGCACAAAGCAAGATTTTTAGAGATGCACAATGATTCCAAAATCATATTGGTATTTACAGATAACTGCTTTGAAAGCACGGACACACTGCAGGCCAATAACATCACCTAGTGGATATTTTTCAGTCCACTACTACAGGTGACCCAGCTCAAAGCCAGGTCTATAAGATGCAAAGATGCTTTATATCTTAATGCGTATCTGCAAATGAGAGATGTTTAGATTTGCCCAGTACTTTAAAACAATATAGGGTTATATATTTATAGCATTCTGCAAGAACAGGTTTAGGTGATGCTGTGCAACTCTATTAAATGTCTTAAACTCAAACTAAAACAGTAATAATAATAATAATTTTTTTTTTCCAAATTCACTGTATTTTGCTGTTCTGCATTTTCATGTCACTACTGGCACAAGGAGTTGTAGTCTATAGGCGGAGTCTAATTTCAGCCATAGCCCTGAATTTTTACACAGGAAGTAACAGTGCATCCTTGTTCCTCAAGGTTACAGGCTGAGCAGTTAGATCCCTCTACTTTGTCCCAAAGACTGAAATTCAGCGCGTGATCTTGATAACTGTCACTACCAAAACACACATGCTTTGAAAACAATCAAACTGATTTTGTGCTTCAATGTAGAACATTATGATTTTATGTGTGTATGGTTGTTCAAAGCCAGGCTTGGTAGTCATGTACTGGATATGTTATGGATATGGATATGTTTTTTTATTATTCAAGATGGGCTAAAACTGTATTCACAACCACAACAGTCAACCTTTAATGAAGTTTATGATTGTTTTGGTAGTGACAAAATGAAACAAAACGATAAATAAAGATCCTGTAATTAAGATACAGCGTCACTCAAAGCAAAAATATAGAGCAAAGAAAGTAACATGTTATAATATCTGACTTTGAACCAAATCTGTGGAATGATCCATATTTTACAAATGTGTTATGGAATTAGCCCCCATATTTTTGCCATACTGCCCACCCCTGCATCATGTAATCGTCATAATTCTACACAACAGTCTGGATGGGAAATTATAAAACAGGCCGTTGTACGTTGTCTGACTGTGCTTGTGGATAGCCAGCAGATATCCTTATACTACTGCTCACCACAGGAGTCTACACACAAGGGGCTGTACACATCGGCATTTTCTGAGCTGCGTCAGTGTGAGTGAGTAGTGGGGACGTGGACACTTAGCGTATAGGGAGAGGGAGATTGCTGTATAGATAAAACATGGACCACCCATTGCGTTCATGGCTTTGGAGTGTTTATCCATTTGTTAACGTCTTCTCTAACCGTTTCTGTCTCTCTCTCTTACACTCACTAACACACACGCACACACACACGTAACAACCAGTACAGCACACATGTTTTACAGAACTGATATGGTGCAGGTCAGGAGGTGCTTTAAAACATAAAACTGATGAATAATAAATAAAAGGATTCCTTTCCAATGCTGAGTGTCATTATTAACGACATACAGTAAAGTACAGTCATTTATCCGTGTGCACTCTTTTATGTTCAATGGAAACTAAACTAACCGTGATAAATCTTACCACAGATAGCTGTGGACATAAAGTGGGTGGATGCCCACCATGATCACAGCTCCACTGTAGGTGTCCATCACTCTTATAGCCTGGGCTGCTTTGCTGCCAAGCTAATCAGTGTCCCTCTCTCGGCTGGCTGAGGGGCCTTCTAGCTCAAGCCACCACGGTGGCTACCGTCAAGCTCGATGAAATATTAAAGTCGCTCTGTACCTGCAGCTATTGTTGCCCCTTGGAATAAGATATAACCTATTTGTGACATGTTTTCATCCTTCTTCCATAGAAGACACTACACGCAACCAAATCAGGCATAGAGAGGAAGGCTAATGAATAATCTATTTCATATTCCAAAGGCCCTGCTGCTTAAAGAGACAGAGAGAGGGAGCAGGCGAGTGAGCAAGCAGGAGAGAGAGGGAGGGAGGGAGGGAGGGAGAGAGAAAAAGAGAGGGATGAAAAAGAAGAGAGAGAGAGAGAGAGAGAGAGAGAGAGAGAGAGAGAGAGAGAGAGAGAGAGAGAAAGAGAATAGAGAGAGAAAAAGGCAAAGGGGGGAAAAATAGATGCGGCAGATGATACCGCCAGCCTGCCAAGGTATCACATGACACGGCTAATGTTTAAATAATAAAAAAGGGGATATAAACAAATCATTAGCCCCCCCAACAGTTGTTTAATGCAATTTCTTAATGAACATAATAGCCAGAACTAATAATGAAAGAAAATAAAAACATCTAAACGGGGCCCAACTTGTCGCCAGCGCTCAATTATTTCCTTGTCAAGTTGTTATGATTTAATGAGCCCCAGTGGGACTGACGGCTGTCAGTCAGTTCTGACTTTTTGACACCATTACAACTTCAAATAGAGCCGCAGCCACGCTGCCTTCCACCAGCCACACACTACTGAAAGGATCTGACAGGCTGCGAGAGAGAGAGAGTGAGAGAGTGAGAGAGAGAGAGTGAGTGAGAGAGAGAGAGAGAGAGAGAGAGAGAGAGAGAGAGAGAGAGAGAGAGAGAGAGAGAGAGAGAGAGAGAGAGAGAGAGAGAGAGAGAGAGAGAGAAAGAGAGAGAGAGAGAAACACAAAGACACATACACACACAGTCAGCGAAATGTGCACACACACATAGTTAGCAAGACACACGCCAACACAGAGTCAGCACACATACATAGCAGGAAAATACATTCACAGCAGCCGTCGCACATTCAGGTATGGAAGCTAAGCATGCTACAGCACATAGACACCGTAAATAAAAATCAGCTAATGATAATTCTAACGAGGACAAAAAGGGACAAACAAACGGCACAGTAATCAGGAACGCAGAAGGTGCAGATGCATAGCGCCCGTCTTGATGGAAAAACTCAATCATCGAGGTCATTATCTGATGAGCTTCGTCAAACTGGCAGGATTGCACCCCTCCTTGTCCTCCTTCTTCCTCCTCTGTCTCTCTCTCTCTCTGTTTTTTTTTTCGTTCATTTATTCCTCAACTTAATGATAACTCTCGACGGGTTGGCCCCACATGGGACGGACAGAGACGCACTATTTTGTTGGCCATTAATTTGGCGCTTTGAAGCCAGAACTGTGAAGCGGAGGCAGAGAAAGCCCCCCACCATGCTGCTTCCAAAATAAGACAATCCACACGGCCTGAAACAGAATACCAAATGCCCTCTGTCTGTCTGTCCATCAGGCCCTCAGACAGAGGAGGAGAGACAGTGCATGTGTGAAAGTGAGCGAGAGAAAGACAGACAGATAGACAGAATGTGTGTCATGCAGGAATAATGAATACAGTGTGAATAGGTGTGTGCTGTGTATGGGTGAGCTTCTTAAACATGACCACACAGTATATGTGACTTACATGAACCTGGAGCACCTCTGATTTCTGAACCTGCACCATAACCTCAGCCTATGGAGAACACAGTGTAAAACATGTTCGTGGCCCCCACCCCACACCTTTATGCACCTATACGTTCAAAAAAAAGCAGTCAAATAAAATCTGCTTTGATCTGTACCGTAGACCAATAACCCCATCATTAAGAACATGAATTCATTCGCAGGTGACCAAATATTAAGAATCACCTTATTTGAAGGCTACCCATGTATAAGCATTGAATAACAACATAAAGCAGTCCTTTATATTTATGAACAACTGTCAGAATTGGAAGGATGATGGATGGTGATAAAATGTTAGTCCTTGTCTGTGTCTCTACTTCAGTACTGAAGTAGAAATTACATACATATAAAAAGCAAAGCAGTTTGGGGTTTTCAGCTATTGTGTATTGTTTATTGTGCTTTTGGAGCTAAGTAGAATAACATGCAATTGATAAATGCAACTCATGATTAGGCCTGAGTTATAAATTCAATTACGCCATGCTTCATAACAGCACCACAAACAGAACAGACGTCTTTCACTTTACTTTGAGGGCATTTACGCCAACACAGAATTACTAACTTCACAAACTTCTCATGTCAACTTGTGGATACTGGAACAAGCTTTAAATATTCTAGGTCTGCTCTATAAATGTTACTCACTGTACTTACATGTAGGTAGTCTTTAAATACAGTGTTAGCAAACATTATTCATCTCTTTTATCATTACCCACTCAAAAGAGAATTCCAGTGATTTTCTGCAATTGGCTGCTTAAGAGCTAAACAAAGTCTATTAGAGTGGTTCATAGTGAAATGCTCTGCTCTAGAAAAACTTACCAAGTCATAACTGTTTACAGTGCTGCTGATGGGAACCAAACATCTGAAGCTATATCACTGAAAGCTGCTACAAGAAATGGTTAGGAATGCCTTGCCTGATACCTGAGACGTTGTTTTATGTTTTACGCTGAGTGAGCTTGAAACATATTTTTAAAAAGCCATTCATGTAAAGCTGCGTTTACATTCTTGCTGGGAAAAAACGTCATTCGGCACCCCATAATGGTAAGTGGCTGATGACAGCGTGAAGCCACACAGACATTAGCATGGTGACAACTTTCCTGGTGAAAAAGGATTATTATCAGAAGAGAGTTCTAGCAGTGTAGATTGTGGAAGAAAGCAGGAGGATGCTGTACTAAGGATGTATTACATAAGGCTGAATTTGTCTGGAGTTCAGTGAGAGGTTTTGTGTCCTTGGCACCCAAATAACAACATCCGGTTAGTCCACCGCTGCAGCCGACAACTTGGTAAACTTGGGGAAATTTCTGTTGCAGCTCTTTTAAAAACAATGTAATACCACAAACACGGGTATGCCGCATAACAGGCACACACTATGCATTATATAGGTTTCATTAGCTACATGTTGGTTCATTAGCTGTTAAATAAAATGGAAATACTTGCGTTGGTGACACTGCAATGCCTGGTTCCCATCACCACCACTGTGACCACTCAGTAAGTGTTTCTAGAAATAACCATTCAGCATCAAAACACTGGTAATGACTTAGCTTTCATCTTAATTATTGAACTTTGAGACATAAGAACACAAAACAGTGCTATTCCCAGTATATTTGGTCCCAAGAATAAACACAACAAATACAAATCAGAACTGCCAGTGAAATACGATGGGTTGTTTTTATGAGAGAAATAAGTCTTCAGTATCACTAAAATCGATGTCATATTCACTGACAGAGGGAAAACACATCAATACAGTATCCACCAACATGAAATAAATACAGATAACAATCCTCATTAGTACTCTGCGTGTGCGCTACAACAGACAATTATGCCGTACATCATTAATAAAGCAATGAGTAGCCATAGGTCTAAAAGTGGTCCTGCTGGTTTGCCTGAACACACACGAGGCCTTGACTGACCTTAGACGAACAGCGTGAGAAGCTACTAATCCTGGATGAAGCGCGACCAGGAGAGGCGTGTGTGTGTCTGCTGTTAAAGGCATTGACCTTTGGGGCGTGTGTAGTGTGTGATTCTGCACCGTGTGCTAAGTGCTAAGTGCACCGGGGGCCTGACCAAGGCCCTTTCTGCACACGTCACACACTCAGAAGAGGGTACAGGCTACGTTGGGATTACATATACACATGCATGTGCACATAGACAAATATACAGAGGTGTGATTTTAACATGAATAAGGAATTTAAAAAATCATATCGTAAAAACAGCAGATCATAATAAAGAAAGACTTGGTGTTATTTCCTTCACCTGAGTCTTGTTGTTCAGACACCTGCAAATGGTCAGTCTATAGGGAGATGCCATGCAAAAAGCTGGAGGATTAGAGTCCTAGCAGTACAAACATAAATGGGGTAGAGAGTAGACCCGGGTTTAGCCCTGCTCTGGAAGAGAGAGAGCAGAGGAGATCACCTGTCACTGCCCACCAGGAATGATTCATGTGAACAATTTGTCCTAATTACTCCAGCCTGCTTTTGTCGCTATTAATCACACACGCACACACACACACACACAGGACCAGTCAGTAGAGATCAGTGCCCTCGCAGATTGAAATAGATGGCCAAAACGATGGTGAGGAGGATGATGGCGCCCAGGATGAAGACCAGGATCCGATTCTGAATGATCCTGCATACACACACACAGAGACACAAAGAGATTGTGTTAATGCAAATAGAACCATTTTTCATTAAACATCTTCACAGTTGAGGTGCAGTGTGACCAGCACAATTAATTCCATGATTATGACAAACAGTATAATCTTCATATATTGAGCTTTAAGCGATTTATCTTTTTAAAAAATTGTCTTTAATCAAGTAGCTTTCTCTTCATATAAGTACACACACACACACACACACACACACACACTTTAGCAGTCCCTAGATTGGTAAACTACACTTGAGAAGCCCAAATCTAACCCTAATCCAAACACTGTAATTAGATCCATCTGGATTAGCATTAAAGAGAGTTATAACATTTATTTATACTGGAATTGAAATGCAGAACGAAGGTTTCGGTCTAAATCGCTGGTCAAATCTAAATATGATTACAATTAGACTGAGCATCCTGTTTAGTGCCATCAAATGTTTGGAAACAGTTGAAAGTCTGACACAAAATGTTCTTACAAAAGCATGTAAAGCTTTTTTTTTTTTAAATAAAAAGTGCCTCACAGCTAAGAACTGCAATTAACTCATGAACAAATGTCTATAAAACCTCGTTTTAGATTTCTGACTGTCAACTAGCCCAACTTTTAAAACGACAGATAGAACTATGAAAGAAATACAAAATGCAAAAAGTGGTTTTGGACTAAGAGGAGGGGGGCGTGGGGACAAACGGGCAGGACCCCTGGGTGGGTCTCTGGTGGCGGCTCGTGCCCCCGTCACTCCTGATAAATGACAGAATTATCCCATGTGCTGACATGTGGAGAGAGCAGGGCCAGTGTCCACTGCACCAAACAGGAGATGAATAACCCATACCCTCCCCATTCATCACCGCTGCAGCCGAGCAGCACCCTGTCCTGCCCCTTACACACATACACGCACCAACCCACAGTCACACCCTCTACTGCACTTCATAGGGCCTATAATACCTTTGCCCAAAGACCAGTTAAAAAAAAAAAAAAAAGGCCCTCTCTATTAGGGTCGGATCAATACGAAAATTACATCTATATGAGTGCTGATTTTAAGGAGCTACAGTATCTAATAATCCATCGTATATGGTGAGTTCTTAATGTACATTATCTTATACAATTTCTTTAATAATACATACTGTATTTATATATTTCACCATTTGTGTTTTGTATTGAAGGTTGTCAGTTAAGTCTGTATTGCTATAATAAACATAAGCAAATACTTCACTGCAATGGAAAACAAGCCAGTTTGAAATATCAGTGCTTTATCGGGGTTGTAAATACTCGTATCATACATGCAGTGAGGGAAACAGTTTTTCACTGCAGTGGTCTTTTTAAATTGTGTGTATTCTATCACCCAAACAATGTAGGGGGCCTGATTCTCAATCCACAACATACATATAGCTATAATTTCAAACTAATACAGTGTCTTGCGCTGAGCTGCTCCTCACTGTGCTCACAGACAAGCATGTTCTCTGGTGAATAACAAATAATGAATCATATCACACATATAACATCACAATAACATAACATCAACTCTACACCTGTAGCGGATCTCAGGAATTGAGCCTATTGTCCACATCATTATTGCTACAACTGTAGACATTATGACCTGGTGTCAAAAAATGTACTCAAGTATAGGAGTGTTTATGAGTGGGCTATAATACATAACAGCATAAGAGAAGGTTACGGTTACAAGAGGGGAAGGTTAGTGAGTGTGCATTGGCTTTAAGTGAGAGCTATTATAGCTTTGCATAGCCCAGAGTAATGGCTTGCTCTGATTGGTTGCCAGGGCTGCATAATTCCAAGCATGTACAAGCAGAGGACATTAATCAGAACTTGTTTAGCAAGGCCAGTTCTCCCCCATGTCTCTTTAACAAACATTCATTATTTACAGACACACATAAACATGCACACACACATGCACGCACATCAACATATACACAGGCGTCCAGCATAGAGACCAGGGTGAATGTTATGTTAAGAAGGCTGCTGGTGCCCAATGCTAGAATGAAGAGCCAGATGTCTGGAGTGTGTAGTACCTTTAAAAGCTATTTACAGAGAGGTATTACACAAAACGCCTGATCATTTAGACAGTTCTGAGATAAAGTTTTGCCCTAAATCGTTCGGTACATGGACCTGACAGACTCTGAACCCTAAACACCGTTCCTGCTCCTGCAAACACAAATCCCACATTTGTAAAAGATGCTAGTACACCCCCAGAATTTACATATGGAAATGGAGCGACAGCTAGCACAATGGTGAACTCTGTGGACAAATCCAGCATCCCTGTCTGCACTTTTCATACCCTTTCCAAGGAACAAAGTGTCAGCGTTCGGCATGGGTTATGTTCATCCATAAACAAAGCCCAAGTTGTCTTCCTATTTGCCAGCTTCTTCATCGAATGTCCCATTTGAACGGAAAATGTACAAACAAATAGGCAATCAGAAAGCCAACTACAGCTCCCACATCTTTAATTCAATTTGTCAGTTTGCTCTTAGACATTTCACTCCTGACAGTTTCCCAAACCTTTATGTAGCAGTCATGCGATGTGAATTTATCACTGTATGACTGTTGAAAAAGATCATCTTACACTGAGAGTTTAATTTAACAACTTTAATTTACTTTGTGGTTTATCGAGATGAAAATCAAGTAGCTAGTACAGGTTGCCATGAAGCCTCAAGTAACCAATGTTAGCATTGCTAACTAAATATATTAAATAAGAGTTTATTAAACAGAGGTTACTGACCTGTTTGTGTCTATTTTAACATTTTGTTTCTGTATAATCATTGCAGTCTCTCCCTGTAAACTTAAAAATCAGTGTACAGCTCATCAAATTATTTAGGAACCCACCATTGTAGGGCTCATTTCATTCTAGGGCCAAATCATAGGGTTGTAAAATGGTGAATAAAACAGCATCTGGGTATGCAAGTTGACTGATTTCTGAAGAATACTTTTTTTTAACAGTTTATTTTTACCTACGCACCAAAATGGGTCTGGCATCAATCAAAAATGAGTGAGGTACTCTTCCATCAATAAGAAATGCAAATGGGAATAAGTTTAGAATCAATGTTTTCAAAAGTATAAAACTACTTTGGTAACAGATAATTTTGAAGAAAGATCAAACAGGAATAAATAATTAGTAGCATTCTTCTAATAAGCTGTAAAAATAAAGAAAGTTTAGTACCAGTATGATGGTACTAGAACAGTACTATATTTTAAAATGACTGAAAAGTTTTATAACATAAGGTTTTAGTGTATAATATTAAAATCCAGAATGTTTTATTGAATCTCAGGGCAGATTAATTCAAAAAGGTCACTTTATTATTATAGTATGTTACTATCATTTAATAACTTTGTTTATATAAATACTTAAATAATATAATATATATTAATAAAACAGTGACGTTACGGCATCCAAATTAAAATGTATATGCTGTAGAAGTTTTTGTATCAAATGACTAATTATTAATATGACAAGCAAGTTGAGTGGTAGTTTGTAGAGATCTGGTCTGCATGGGCCGTATAGCATCAAAGTGAAAATGAGAACCCCCCTCGCCCATGCGTGTTCCTATGAGTGGTAGTAGAGGCTGGGCGGTGGAGCTGTAGGGGCTGCCAGCAGTAATGTAGATGAATCTGGTTTTGGTGGGGTTTGTGTGACAGGACCTTGAAAGGGGGGAGGAGAGGCCCCAGGCGCTCGGGGGCCACTCATCACTCACTCCAGCCACGTTTCCCTCTCTATAGCTGTTTAACATCCCAGCCTACGCAGTGTACAGCACTCTCACTCTCAACTTTGGAGAGTAGAAGAGCTCTTTGGTTTCTCATACAGTCATTCTATTCATTATGACCCTGTGCCAGCAGCTTTCAAACCTGCCACTACAGAGTGGATGTGGCAGTTGGCATGTGAACCACACAGAGCTGCTCCGTGTTCGGACCTCTGGTGCAGTTTGAATAACAGCAGCGGTGAGGGAGGATGATTAGATGCGCTGTAATAGACAGATCTAAAGGCAACAATTCAATTTCATTGATTTCACAACAGCTATAATTCATGTTATTACTCAGAATGTGCAGTCATACGATTTATTACATTTATGGAATTTCATAATTTTTCCCTGGGTGAAATCCTTGTTAACAGTCTGTGTGCTCGACTGGTCAGGATCAGTTCTGTGTATGTATAACGCATGGGGATTTTAATACTGTTTTTAAGCATGACAAGAATCCAGCCTTCACTTTGTGCATTCGGTTTTCTTTTATTGTTTAAATCAAATTGGGGCAAAATTTTATCATGCTCAGAATCATTTTCTAAAAGAAGATGCTGAAGAGTTGTTGTGAAATAAAAAATTTCATGAAGCACTGAACTGAAGTACTATACTATGTTACTATATAATAATCAATATTGATACGATACTTTTGAAACTGATTTCTGAAGGACACGTTTTTCAATACTTTCTTTTACTGCACACCAAAAGTGGGTCTGGCTAAAAGAAGTGGGGGAGGTGCTAATTTTACCACAACAGATTTAGTGACCACAAAGGATTGCAAACAAATCAAGAAGTAGTAATAACATGCAAGCAGAACGCAATTCAGACCACAAATCAACTGTCAAGACTTTGGAACGAGCATTCCAAGGAACCAAAGTGCCAACAGGCATGGTTTATGTTCATCTTTAAACAAGGCCCGAAGTTTTTTCTTTCTCAAATGTTCTGTCAACTTCAGCTGCCACATCTTTAATTCAAGCTGCCAGTCTGATCTGTATATTTCAATATCGATACAATACCTTTAGGTATTTTTCAATTCTCTCTACACACCAAAGGTGGTTCTGGCTTAAATCAGAAATGAGTGAGGTGCTGAATGTGACCCCAAAAGGATTTCTGACCAAAAAGGATTGCAAATAAATCAAGAAGTAGTAATAATATGCAAGCAGAACGCAATTCAGACCGCAAATCAGCTGTCAAGACTTCGGAACGAGCATGCTTATTGGCTCATGGATCTCAAGGCTGACCACTTTGGATGTTATTGAAATGTGCTACAGAATGAGCAATAAGGTTGCCACAGAATTTCTGCAAACTTATTAGTACTAAGTAATTCTGTCAGGGACCATAAAACAACAATCAGAGCTCAGGGCTATGATCCTCATGTAGAAGATAGGAGAGGTAAGATAGTGAGATGGAGAAGCTGGAAGGGCCTGGTGGTATCTGGAGTTTGAAGGAGGCTCTATCCTGTGCTGAGCCATGGCCAGAAAAGAACAGAGCAGAAGCAGAAGCCATCAAACCGCATCCATCCTCTCTGTCTGACACATGACAGAGGGTTGGGGTGTGGGGGGGAACTGCTTGTGCTGTCACAGCTCACAGCTCAGGGGGAGCCTTACACACTGCTCACACACACACCAGCGCCCACGAGCATACACATGCACACACATGCGCGCACACACACACAGACTTTCACTGAGCATAAGGAGGTACGTTACACGTAGTACATGTAGCCAGGCACAGTGAACCGCAATGGCAGACAAGTGTGTCAGTGCTGCTCTCGCCAAAATAACTCCTTCCAAAAGCAGCAGCCAAAATTATACTGAGTCAATGGGTTAAGAACATTGCCCTAACCTCAAAGAGAGAGAGAGAGAGAGAGAGCGCGAGAGAGAGAGGGAGCGAGAGAGCAAGAGAGAGAAAGAACGTGAGGGAGAGAGAGAAAGAGAGAGAGCAGGAAAAGTCCGTTTATCAGGGGAGGAGGTGGAGGAGAGCTTCCTTGGAGACAGATGAAAATAATGAGGACTTTTCTGTCAGGAAAGATTTACAAAATCGTACTCGTGTTATTAAAATTTAAAATCTTTTTTTTCTCTTCCTCTCTCTCTCTCCCCGAGTGTTTCTCTTTCTCATTCCCTCTCTCTTTCTCTCAGTTCTGCTTATTAGCAGCTTTAATGAGGACAGTGATACACCTCTACAGAGGAGGAGGGGGGCCTCCCTCAAGCCAACACCATTCATTCACCAATAACACCCCCTGAACCACCCTCCCCTCGCTCCAGGCCTACTGGGCACAAACTGTATACCTACTGGTCTGAAACACACACAACCCTACCTACACACGCACATACACGCACACGCGCACACACACACACACACACACATATATATATCTACTGCTCTGAAAAAAGGCCAGGAACAGGGTTTTTTTCTGGTCTAGGCCAATAAAACAAAAATCAATTTCTGTCTGACCTGCTCTGTATTTTCCTCAAGCCAGGGACTGTACAGCTCTGGAGTAAAGAGGAAAGATGGAAGAAGGGGGGAAAGAGCGAGAGAGAGGGCAGTGTCGGCACGATCAATGTGTTCACTAATGGTTTGACTGATGGACATTGTGCTCTGTGTGTGCTGTAAAAAGTTGGGGGGCCGGAACTGCTCCTGCATTTGAGCGTGTGATCACAAACAAACAAAGATAAATGTTTTATCAGGCTCTCTCTCTCTCTACTGCTCTCTACACACGGCTGTGTCAAAGCAGCCTTTATGGGGCCTTAGCTGCCGACACTTCACGAACACACACTTGCACCAAGCTCACAAGTGCCTTACACACTGTAAAACACAGGAAGATACGGCTGGTGGGTTTAGGTTAAGGTGGGTTCACCCTTGTTCTGGAAACAAAGCAGGAGAAGATGCACTGTAGTATTTTAGTCCTGGAACGCCTGGTGCTCACACACTGACATATTTGGCATTGAAACAAAAGATGCAAACAAAAGTCATATGAACAAAACAAAGTGTATAGGAGATGCCATAGAAGAGCCGAGTTCTTACCATGACATACAGCACGATGAAATCCATGTGAACACAAGGCTTTACTACAGTTTCACATAAAACTATTCACTCTATAGTTAAAGATTCAGTCAAACGGTGTCAAAATACAGTGTCAAGGTCATCTTTTGCATGTACTAAGATTTACTGTGTGTTTAGTCTGTGTGCTTTTCAGTCGTTTGACATTTTAAATTAACCATTTCGAAGTTTGTTTGCAAGTGGAACAAGACCAACCAACACATTCACTCTGTTTCAGTGCACATCAGAGTACAAACGACAGCATTCTCACTTGTTCTGATAAACCATGGTTTATTTTTTTCGAGCCAATTTAGCAAAGTGGAAACAACCTGTGTACTAGAACATACAGATGTCAGGTTCAGATCTATCGTCTTGGAGGGGATACAAGTTTCACATTAAGGAGTTTAGATTAGAGTGTAGATGTTACCCTGCATTTGCCCAACTTTTGCACACGTTTTTGGTGACTCCTCCCTAGTGACCTCATACTGGGGTCACTCACTTGTTGGCAGAACTTAGCCCTGAGGTCAATAAGGTCCATGTGCAGGAAACTGATTCATGGAAACACAGACAAGTACAGCTGATGAGGTGCTAAATTAGTTATGCCAAAAACATTTGTATTAAATACATCTGTGCAATGTGTAATATGTGATATGCTCTATGTAAGAAAATCAAGTTTTAGGATTACACAGGTGAAGGCTAACACCTTACTATAAAAGCTCATTACTGTAAGTTTATCCAGACTAAAAATGCTTGGAATCATGTCGTAAAGTACTGCGAATTCAACATGGTCATCATCATTACTTTAAATAGTTTAAACACTTTAAATAGTAACAAATATTCTTTTATTATTTCATTTGTTCATGATCTAGTGACAGTTTTCTCAATGTTGTTACCCTGTAATATATTACACTGTAATATATCCTTGTCAGATGGGGAGATCATTTCATTGGGCCTGGGTCTGAATCAGATTTCAAACGAGATACTGAGTGTCGGGATGTATTGGGCAGAAAATATTCGGGTTGTGTTTGGGTTTGGACTATAATTTTAGGCCCGATTAAACCTAAATGCGCGCGCGCACACACACACACACACACACACACACACACACACACACACACACACACACACCAAAGACTGCCAGGGGTAACGTTTAAAAAAAAAAAGAAAAAAAAGTGCCCTTTAATTGCATGTTATTTACTTAAAAGCACTTGACACCATGTAATTCCCTGAAGAGAAACAGTGCTTATGCCCTTCAGAGCATACTTACCACTCGCGCACACTCTCTCTCTCTCTCTCTGGCTCTCTCTCATTCCCTCTCGCTCCATAACATTTGCCATAGCTGTATTTTTAAGGGCTAAAGTGTATAACAGGCCAGTTAAATAGGGTTTATTAGTGTAATTATGGGGCAGCTGAACTGGCCATAGCTACCACTACAAAACTCCTATCATAACTGTAGCACTGTGGGTTTGAGTGAAAGGGATTATTGCTAATCAAAGAGCTATTGCTCCTCACACAACACACAAAAATATCAAATTAACCCCTTAAACCAGAATGCCCTGTATGTGGGCCTTGACTTCGGCTCACTGCATAACTACACTTTACTGTTACAGCGGCCACTATGGGCAATATAACAGCATAAAAAACTACAGAGGCACCACTCCAAAACACCTGCATAAACTGCTCAGAAATATGTAGCTACATATAAAATGCTACTTTGCTAATAAAACTTAGCCTTTTAACTGGTTCAGCAAAATGATCAATATCAATACCAATCTGTAAATCTTTCTTTAAAAAAAAAGCAATTAGCCTTAACATGTGTTTTTTTTTTTTTATCTAAATGCCAGTTGTTTTTACCCCAAGGAAGAAAAACACAGCTAGCATTTCTTCACAGACTGTGTGTTACCCTTACAAGTTCTTTAAATAAAAGGAAACAAAATAAAAACTAAGCAGTTTAATAGTTTTCAAAGCAATAATCTAAAAATCTTGGTGATGTAGATTGCTGAATCTGCAAAATTCACTTGAATGTATTGATATTTATTCCATAGCATAGTGGATTATAAAGTTTACTAATATTGAGCGCTAATAATAATGTTTACATGCATCTGCATTAACCTTGTACTAAATTTGAAGTTTAGATATCTCTTTCTTCAAATAAATAAACATTCTTATAATCATAAAAAAAGTTTTCCTGGGTTCATACCACCTCATAATTTGAAGGGTGAGATGGAAACATATAAAGTGGTTTAGAGAAACGTGCAGACTCACAGTGGTGTTAATAGGAACCAGAGGTCCATAAACAGGGGATATTCTACATCTAAAACAATAAATGTCTCCGGTATTTGTACGCTCATGCTGATGACAGTAAAATAATGGTCAAACCAATAATGGTCAACCAAAAAAATTTGTTTTGGATTTAAAGGAAAAAACCTCATCCCAACACTAACATTAATTATGTCTCAAACATCAGGCAGCATATTCACAACCAGGATAAGCAAACACAAATCATTTGTGTGCATGTATGCCTTGTCATTGAAACAATTGGTGACTAAATCTGAGCCAATAACGAAATAAACCTGAAATTTAACATATGCACAACGTACGCACAAAATTTCTGACGAAAAACTCCTACACACTCAACACGTGCCACAGTTATATTTAAAAGATGTAGGAGGGAAAACAGAAGCAAACGATGTCTTAGACACACATGCAGCAGTCTATATGTCAGCCAGCTCTTCTCTTTACGAGCCTCATGCTTGTACATGTGTACCAACACACACACACACACACAGAGGACTAAGATCACTACTCTACACACTCATGAATTTTTTATCATGCAGCTAACAATCTGACTAGTAGGCCAGACTGGGATTTAGACCCCTACTGGAAGATGGAGGTAGGGAAAACAGGGGCTGTTTGGTTGGGGGTGCGGTGAAAGAGGGGTTGTTCAGATAGAAAAGAAGGAGAGTGTGAAAACAGAGGGAGAAGCACCTTGTTTGCAACACTTTCTGGAATGTTCAAGAACTTTTGCCTGCAGCGCGTTCTGGCAGCTGTAGTTGTGTTGTCCCGGAGTGATGTCCGGGTGGCATTCTGATTTTTCTCTTATTTTTCAATATCCACAGATCACTCCCCTCGTTGGCTGCCTGCCAACACACTAGCACTCTCTCTCTCTTCTTCTTTCTACTTTTGCCAGTCTCCCTTACTTGTTCTTTCCTTCTTTCTGCCTATGCCAGTCTCTTGATTTTTCACTCTCTCACTTCTTCTGTATTCCCCCTCCCTTGCTCTTTTCTTGCCCTTCTCAATGCTACCTTCCTCCCACCACTCTATCACTCTCTTGCTCTCTATCTCTCTGATGTTAAAAGGAGGGAGAAAGTCCTGAAGAGCTATATGCACCTGAAGAGCTAGTGCGCTCGAGCTAGAGCTAGTCTCTCTCTCTCTCTCTCTCTCTCTCTCTCTCTCTCTCTCAGATTGGGTAGGCCTGTGTTTCTCTGCAGCCAATCAGAGTGCAGTAAATATTATGTCTGGAGTCCATGTTATGGCTGAAATGTGCAGCGACAGCAGTCAGCATAGGTGTGCTAATCCTGCTTTACCTGCACTCGGTGCTATAAACCTCAGAACATAACAAACCACTCGCTGAGCCTCTCCACGTCCAGCCCGGATCTGCTTTCACACAACTACTGTGTAGCTGCTCTCTGGGAAATAACAAGAGGATTTGAAGCTAGTGCAGAAATAAAAGCTTTGCACAGACAGTGCTGTACAATTTCTTCTTTCTTTACCGAACTTGTCAATGAACCCTGCTGGGTACCTGGGGTGAGGGTGTTTGAAGAAGGAGACTTTTGCTTTGTTTGCAGAGATTTTCTTCCATTCAGTGACCTGTCTGGTTAAATTCTTCTGAACTCCACGAATGCCAAACTAGTCTCAGCCTTTAGATGCTTCAACCACAGAGGTACACGGATCGCCTGATACCTATGGACACCAACATGGCCACTACTAACAAAGAGTTATCAGTTACTCCATGACAGGACTGTGAAAAAGTACAAAGCACATGTATTTACTGATTACTTAACATTTTACACAAAATAGAAAATAAAAGCTTTAATAGTCCATCTCTGTAGACGACGTGTTGACCAATATTAGCTTATAACAACATTACAAAACGTTCGTTGAAAAGACATGTATCCTGGCCTTCAGGTTTTGTGATTAGTAAGGGCCAACAGAAAAGGTAAGAATTTTTTTCACTTGGAAATGTAAGCAAGAGTACATTTCTAAAAGTAAAAGGTCAAACACTGTTTTAGTAATGCTTGAGAAAAATATACATCTTCCATTACTACAAGCATTTTGCACTCTCTCCGATCTCTGACTTGGCACAGTGGTGCAGTGGGTAGCACTGTCACCCCACAGCAAGAAGGGTCTGCATGGGATTCCTCCAGGTGCTCAACTTTCCTCTGACAGTCCAAAGACATGCAGGTGATGCTAAACTGGCCCTAGGTATGATTTAATGTGAATGTGTATGTCTGCCCTACAATGGCTTGGCCTATCCAGCGTGTTTCCTGCCTTTTGCCCACTGAACGCTGGGATAGGCTGCAGCACCCCCAGCAACCCAGAAGGATAAAGCAGTGTAGAAGATAAGTGTATGAGAGATTTCTGTCCTGCATATAATCCAAAAACACTTCTTGCTCAAACAGTTGACTATTGGCCACGTTGAGTAACTAAACCAACCAGGCTCTGGTTTCCTAAGAGTGATGCAGGAATAAAATGCATCACTACTATTTTGCTGGTGTTTGAGTAGATGTATCTGTGATGCTACACTGACATGACAAAACCTGTTCTAGAACCCGTTTCCTTTACCCGAGGAGCTTGCGTGAGGCACGACGAAGATGTGTAAAAGGAGCCGTGCATTGCTCCAGGTTTAGTGAGAATACAACACCGTTTATACAAGTGAGATAAATTACATTCTCACAATTTGGGTGCTCTGCTAAGATTTCCGACATAAATACTCCAAAAAAAAGAAAAAAAGAAAGAAAAAGAAAAACGGCCACATTCCATGGGCGGAGCAGCTGGGGATTGTATTTCCAGTCTTGTTGAAAAGGGTGTAACACTAGCCTTGGAACCATAGGCCTCGAAAACTATGATACACATAAATTTTTATTGTTTGTTCAGTATTGAAATCTCATTAGGACTCATAAATCAGCGGTGTGCGCTAGCTGCTGGCTTTCAGAGGGTGGAGAGGAAGGGAAAAAAAGTGAAGCTCAGCTTGGATACATTTTGCGACTGGTAGCCCAGACCTGGGGCAGTAGTTTATGATGTCTCCGTGTTGTGTTTCAGTCATACAATCTGGTTATATAGAGGGAGAAGGAGAGAGAGAAAGAGAGATAGATAAAGAGAGAGAGGGAGAGTGGTAGGGGTGGGTCTTAAAGATTTCATTTTCCCTTGTCAAATGCTCTTAAAGCATTTGGTGAAAAATCAAATAAATACTTAAATTAATAAACATGACTGAGTGAAATGCAGCTATTTCCAAAACAGGCCTTAAAAATATGCAATAACACTTTATTTGAAGATGCACAGAGCGACTTCATTATACATCCACAAGAACTGAATCACATTTATAAAGCAATTCTATATACAGGCATACTATAAAGCAGCAAATGCCAGAGACTGAAAGATGACATTGTATTAAAGTAAATATGTAATTTATATTTGCATAAGGGTCCCTAATTTAAAGTGATGAATACTTGTTTCACATGTAATGCTAATAGTGCTCGTGAAGCAGCATTTTTAGTAATATTATTTGGATGAACAAAGTTTTAACTCAAGTAAAAATATGGAGAACTGATAAAGGGCTTTAAATCAGGCCTCTGCCTTATAATTACCTTTACTGTCACTTGTCATTTTAATTTAAGACATTTTAAGTCATATACTTTATTACACAACTTGCAATTACTGGCAAAAGCTGCTTAGAAATATTGAAGTATTGCTTTATAAATACATTATTCAGTGATTATGCGTGAGGTATGAAGTCCTTGTGTAGGAAGCTTTAAAACAAAGCATAACAACATAAGTTTGAATAAATAAATTTGAAAAAAACAAAACAAAACTGTTTTACTGGATTTACTGGAAGATTAGTCTCACTAAAGTCAGTAACTTGTAACAAAGCTGATGGAAAGTTCATCCATCTTCCAACCTCCTGATAAACAGCAAACTTTACATAATTGCGTTATGCCATCATGTTTGGCTTAGCTCTTTGCCAAAGCAATGTCTCTGCTGGAGCATGGCTCGGTCTGCATAGGAAAAGCAGCCTTTAGTCCAACACTCCAGAGGGGAGAGGTAAGAATCAGCTATTTGTTTATGTCTGTGTTTCTTTTTATTAAATGATTGTGTTTATTTCCCTGTTAGGAAAGGTCTGTAAATGCTGGAGTCAAATTCCCTCACAGGGCTCCCGTGTCCTGTTTCTACTGTTACGGCTGTTCATGTACTCGGCTGGAGCAAGCAGGAGGCAGGTCACACACACGTGCACATACGCACACTCACACTCACACTCAAAAGGGCAATAACTTCATCACTAGTTGGGTGATTCTTTACCGTCATAAGAAAATAATATGCAGACACAGACAGGACACAGAAAATCCTCTCCAGGGGCCGTGTGCCATGGCCTTGCTCTGAAACTGCAGACTAATGACTGTGACTAATGCTTTCAATGAGAAGCCACTTGAAAGAGCTGCGGTGGCGATGTACAGAAGCTGGAGATTTGTACACTGTAAAGCCGCATAATCAGGGTACTAACCTGCAGCCTGACCATAGTGCCTCACTCATAATGTGGGCAAATATGGAAAGAATGGGCCGCATGAATCGGGTGGCTGTGAGTAATGACAGCAGTGTTCTCTGTGTGATAGAGGGAACATTTCAGAGCCATCTCCGCAAGCAACAAGCCCTCAAACAGAAATATAAAAACAGCACTTAATAGGCACAATGCCCTGCCCGTCCTTGCCCTGGTAAAGCGGCAGAGTCACAAAGAGGACAGTGAATCTGAAACTCTCTGACTGCCCTCTGCAACTCATCACACACAGACTGGCACCTGAGCAACAACTAAAACCTGCTTAATGAGCTCACTCTTAAAACACTCCCTAGCAGAGAGAAAGAGAGAGAGATGAATACATGAGATGAATGAAAAAGAGAGGTAAGGGAAAGAAAAAAGAAAGAAACAAAGAGGGGAATGAGAAAGATAAAAATGAGAGTTGGGGGCAGAAATTTAAGAAAAAGAGGAAAAAATACAAAAACAGAAAGAGCAAGAAAAGAAAAAAGAAAGAATAGGGGGGAAAAGAAAAATTAAAAACAAGGAGAGACATAAAGAAAGAGAAAGAAATGAGGGTATAAAAATACAGTGAAAAAAAAAGAGAACAAAGGAGCAAGCCAAACAAAGGGAAGGCAAAAGAAAAAAAGAATGTTAAAAATAGAGGGACAAATAGAAAAAGAGAAATAAGAAAAAGAAATAGAAAGAGAGGGGGGGGAAGAGAGAGAGAGAGAGAGAGAGAGAGAGAGAGAGAGAGAGAGAGAGAGAGAGAGAGAGAGAGAGAGAGAGAAAGAGAAAGAGAGAGAGAGGGAGAGAAAATGCAAAAGCGGGAGATCTTTTCCCTAGGCAATTTCAGTGGTTTGAATAGAGGACACTATAATGGAGAGAGAGAGAGAAAACATACTTAAACAGAGGAAACAGAGACCTTGACTTGCGCCATCACGCTGAGAAGATGGCAGCGTGTCTCTCTCTTATCCTCTCACTTGTTTACCTGTTATTGAGTCCTAATTATCCAGCGATACGTTCTGAGGGCAGTTAGGAGCTGTCAATCATGTGGGGAACTTGAACTCGGTGACAGAATGATGGACAATAAACTGAACACTGCAGCCTGTTTACTGCACGTAAAATATGAAAGTAATAAATGAAGAACTAAAAAAGCCCTCTGGTCATAGTATCTCATCTGTGGACCTGTCTCTCTCCCTCTCCGCACGGCCGAGCCCATTCTACCTGTCCACTCCTTTTATTTCAACATCAGTCTCTCCGCCGCAAATCCTGGCGAAACTTTCTTTTCTGCGCGCGGTCCCACAGTAGAACTAAAGAAAGGATAATGTCATTCTACATCCCTCGACTTGACACTACAAGGGAGGTTTTAGTCATTCTAAATAATCCATGCCACTCCATTAAAATTGCAGACCCTTCAAGCCTCCTCTTCACACCAATTCCACTGCTGAATCCTACATTGCAGAAACATGGCTTCAGAATGAGTTAGGGGAGGGAGGGAGCGAGCGGGAGAGATGATATATCAGCTGACTGATAATAGCAGCAGATACTGAGCTCTTTCGGACGCAAGAATCGGCAAAAGTCCCACCAGTATGGGACTGATAATTAGCGGTTAAACCAAACATCTAAATATGTACTCATATTCTTAAAGGGCACTTTAAATACTGATCACCTGTATTCATCTTCTGTCTGAAATGCTCTGTTAGCATTCCTGTGTCTCCCTGTTCTGATTGGTCAACCTGACACACGTCCCAACCCCACACATTTGTAGCTATTCCTACAAGGGGGGTTGGTTCTGGGTAAGTTTAAGGCAGACTCTGATCCTGAAGGTCAAGTAGAACAAGTCGGTCGACACGATCCACCTTAGTAAGCTAGACTGTAGCAGAATGTTTCAGAATGGTCAGTTTTTGCTGATAGCATCTGATAAATCCAAAACAGGCATCAAAGCCCAATATATTTATTAGTGATGAACAATCCAAACAATCAGCAACAGCAAAAAACAAAACTAAATCAGAACATTATCTTACTTTGGCCGATCTGTGTGGCAATTTTATGAACACTCATGCTGTATTAGAATGCTGCTGCTACACTGGCACCACAATGTGGTAGCATAATTATTAATGAGAGACTGTGCTAAATATACAGTTACCTCTTACTGTTGATGTAGCAATTTATTTGATACGCGCTATTTAAATTAGCAACTGATTTCAGAATAATAAAACGTTTAAATGGCAGTTTGGAACATTAGGAGCTACTATGTGTTACTAATATTGGCTAATAATACCGGAATCTTAAACATGCCAGTATATGTAATGTGTTTACAATGTGAGTCCACCCAATGCGAGAAACAAGTTGATGATATAAACTGGTTAATTGGGCTATAAGAAATTACTGGTCCATCTATGATGCATATGATTTAAAACTGACATTCTATTCTTTATATGAATTTAATAAATATGACTGAGAGCTGACCATATTGTTTTACAATTCATAATTGAAAACTGATCATATGGCTTTCCAGAATTGTTACTCACTTAAATCATGACTGGTCACAAATTTTCCATATCGGGTCATAGTAGGGATGGATGGAAGCAGGTACTGGGATGGACAGATAAATGGATGGGTGTATGCAGGTGTCGGGAGGGTTTTGAGTGACACTAATTCACTCATGATTACTCACTGCACTCCGCTGCAGTAGTGATTGAAACGCAGGCGGTTTGTTGCAATAACCGTGTTATTGACTTGTTGCTCCGGTTCCATTTGGTTATTGCCCTGGAGGCTCGGATCAATAGACTGAGCGCAGAATCTGACTAATCAGGCCCTGAAGCTTCTCAGGGTCACGCTGGAGAAAACTCCAGAAAATCTATTCCACAAAAGGGAGCACGAGAGAGAGAGAGAGAGAGAGAGAGAGAGAGAGAGAGAGAGAGAGAGAGACACAGAGACAGAGAGAGAGAGAGACAGAGAGAGAGACAGAGAGAGAGAGAGAGAGAGAGAGACAGAGAGAGAGAGACAGAGAGAGAGAGAGAGAGAGAGAGAGAGAGAGAGAGAGAGAGAGAGAGAGAGAGAGAGAGAGAGAGACAGAGAGAGAGAGAGAGAGAAGGGGGGGGGGGGGAGGTGGAGAAGGAGAAGAAGAAGAGAATACACTGGGTGTCGAGAGGGTCCTAAAAGCACACTGATAGATGTGTGAAATAACTGACGACTGTTGTTCAGTTCAGTGTTGCGCTAAACAAAATGAGACAAAAAGAGAGAGAGCGAAAGACAGCTGTAAAGGGAAAAGACACTAGACAGTAAAGACAGAAAGAAAAGTGACAAAAAAGAAGAGTAAATGTCAGACACAGAGAAAGAATGAGAGAAAGGAGAGAGGAAAGAAATACAGAAAGTAAGTGAGGAAAGAGATACTAAGCAAAAAGGAGAGAGACACAGCTTCAGAGAGAGACAGAAGACAGAAACAGGCATAGAAAGAGGAAAGCAGAGAGACAGAAAGATGGTGGGCGTTCAACGCACCACGCTGTCAGAGAGCACTTTTCCTTTGAGGTGCCTCTCTCAGGTCACAGAGGTCACAGGTCACCCTCGCTGCTTAGGGACTTTGCTGCAAACTAGTGTCAAAAAGGAAGTCAATCCATATTTGTGGAAAAATACATAATCAGCGGAACAGTGTACGAGTGAAATCTCTCTCCTTATGAATATGCATGAAACGCATATTCAACAGCGCTGGCTCTGAAAGGCCGCTAAGAGGAGAAGAGAGATGAACCCACCGCCAGTGTTTGTGGTCTCGTATTCCTTGAGCTTAAGCAAGTCCTCTCTGTGATAGAGAAGCTCTTTCTAGCACCATACATGCACAATATCATACCCAGACTGAGGGACACTATGGAAAATTCATAAGGGAAAGACAATCAATAATTTATACCAAAGTCAAGCAGTAGGGTTTCTTCCCCCCGCTTACTGCTGCAGCAAGGAGCTGGAGTGCGAATTCAGACAGTGAAGGAAGGGAAGGGGTAAGGGCAGTAGAATCTCAATGTGTTTTATGTTTCTCTAGGAGAGATGGGGGTGAAGAAAGGGAGGGAGAAATAGCGATAGAAAGAGAGTGGAGTTGGAGGGCTGTGACATAGACGGTCGCTCTCTTCGGCATCTCCTCTCTGAAACAAACACACACACTTCAGCCTCGTTTGTGCTGTTGTTGTCGTTGCACTTCGCTCTCTTTTTTCCTGTCGTTTTCTCGGCGCCCTGCTGTCGGGGATGCTTTAGCTTAACACGGGCACTTTCCTCTCTCCATGCATCCTTTCCTCCACAGCACACAGCACACGTTCAGCCAGAGAGGGGCTCTGCTTTAGGCTGGCTGTCTACTTCAAATAAAAACGATGCTTCGAAACAAAACGCGGTTCGAGTCCACACAGTGCCGCGTATGCAACTTGCTGAACTCCTAATCATAACGTTGTTTGTTCTGAGACCTCCCCTTGGACTGTCATTGGCCCACATGGTGTCACACGGTTGCCAGTCTTACTGCACAAAGAATCTAGCAGAGCTAAGACATGCACAGAGTTCTATAAAAGGCCAGATGTAAATGACTCAATGTCCAATCACAAACAGATTATCCAAGACAGATGTTAATACCCAGCGTGAACAGCTGTGGGGAACAGTGAGTATTAAAGGTGACCAAACTGAGGGAAATCAGTTTTTTCACACTTTTATTAAAATAGACTGCGATCCGAATAAAATGCAAGTGCAGAGCTAGTAGCAGAGAGCAGTTGGGACTGGGGAACTGCTAACTTGGGTCAGTAGTTTTTAGCAACTGAAGGATACAAGCAATGTGAACATTGGACACCGTCTTAGTTATACAGCTCCACTTGGCACTTTTCTTTATATAATGCACACAGTCACTCCAGTGCACTCTCTTACTGCCTCTGAGTATTAATGTATTAAGGTCCTCAGATGAAATACTACAACAAAGGTGGTGAATAACGAGCTCTGGTAAACAGCTGGGTGCATGTTCCTCATCTCCAGTGTCTTGTATTTTAGATTTTACTTTTTACATGTGTAATGGGGGCTATATTTTTCGCATATTATTAATTATTGAATAGGTAGTTCAGGATTTCCTAACTGGGAAGAAAAGGCTGTAAGATACAACTCCTAAATGAAAACAAATATTCTTCTAAATATTCTGCTCCTGTAATATTAATTTGAGAAAAATCGTATCTAATTTTTGAGATTAAAGTTAGGAAGCTGTTGTCATCTGTCCCAGGTTGTCTTTAGTAGTATGGCTTGGTGTCCGTCCATACTGCAGGACTGTGGGCGGAGCTAGGTGTATGCGTGGGAGAGGGAGTGGGGCTGGGATTGCGCAGAGAATGTACCTATACCTCATTTGAGTATATACTAATATAAAGTCAAATCTGAATTTGAACCCATCCACACACTTAATTTTACTCTCAGTTCCTAATTATATAGTTGGTATTTAATCTGATATGACTCACCATTAGTGCAGCTACTTAAATCCTAACCAATGGGAGAGCTTGCTTGACTAAGACCCATTTGGATAACTTCCTGGCCATTTCAAGAACTTAACTTTGTTGTTTCCAACCAAAACAGAAAAAAATAAAGAATGTAGTACTATAGAACTTGCAGAGTATAAATACCACATACCACACATTATGACTGCATTACATGAACTAAACATTACAGAGACATCTTTATTAGGATGTGTGTGACCTTGAGGTGAGGTCCTGTAGAGGGAATGCAGCCTTAGAGCATCTCAAAATCATGCACAAGAAGATATGCTGATCATCCTACAGTTCTTTATCTACAGTAAATAAAGTGGTAAGACAGACCAGCACAAAACAGCCCCAGCAAAACAACACATTCCACCAGAACACACGCACACATAGATGTTACTGATGATCCGTCTTTAGTCATGTCCATGCACTGTTTCTTAAAGTGCAGCATCATCACTTTCCAAAGCCACACTGACCCTTTCCCATTCTAATCACTCCCTCGCAGCTATGAGGCCTGCGGGCCCATTCTCTCCAATCTGGCCTCTTCTGCTGGCTAAAGTAATGCTGTTAGAGCACATTAGAACTCCTGCTCAGTGATCAAACCAGCCTGCAGCTCCTGGGTCACACAGGGGCTAAAACAGCGCAACTTAACAATGCAGCATTTAAACATCACTCATATGCAAAGTGCCTTTTACACTGGGGAGGGAGAGACAGAGTATGCTGTAGACTTACTAATACAGAGAGAGAGAGAGAGAGAGAATATAAAAGAATAAAAGAAGCAAAAGGGAGAAGATAGAGAAGAAGACAAGGAGATATAGAGCTGAGGAGAAGCCATACAGAAAAAAGACATATTATGTATAAAAAGAAAGAAAGAAAAAAGTGAGCGTTCAGAGAGAGAGATAAGAGAAAGAAAGAGTGTGTGAGCAGTTCATCTAACAGACGAGAGAGAAAACTAGTAGAAATAAAGGGAGCAAAATGGAGAAGATAGAGGAGACAAGGAGATAAAAAGGAAAAAAGACCAAAGAAATTAAAAGAAGGTGAAAGACAGAGAGCGAGGAAAGGAAAGCAAGAAAAGGAGAAACAGAAAGAAAAAAGAAGCAAAAGGGAGAAATAAAAGACAGAAAAAGGGGAAAAAAGAGAATAGATAGATAGATAGATAGATAGATAGATAGATAGATAGATAGATAGATAGATAGATAGATAGATAGATAGAAAGGAAGTGCAGGAGAAGGACGAAAGACAAAGGGAGAGGGAGAGAAATACACAAAATTAAGAAAAAAGAAGCTGAATGAGAGAGAAAAGAAAAGGGAAAGAGAGGGAATAAATGAATGAATGAATAAGTGAGTGAATGAGAGAAGGCTCTCCTACAGTACAGTAGCTCTTGTGCCCTTTAGACAATGAGCTGTGTTAAGCTGTGATTTACAGGAGATCAACTGTATCAGCCTCCGGAGCGCTGCTGCTATCACACCGCACAGGATCACTGTAAACAATGGGCTGCGTGATACCATCAGCACCACAACACAGCCAAACTTACTCTGCCAAACGCCAAACACAAACTTTTTCTTTAAACTCTCTCACTATCTATCACTCTATCACATCCAGCACAAATATCAGAAGCTCACACAGACACACCAGGTCGCTGGTGCATATGTATACTCCCACCGAGTACTTTCAGGTACATCTACCGTGCATCATGCTGCTTGTTTTCTTGAGTATGTCATGATAAAATGCAGCTCTACGGACCATATAGGTGCACCTTATAATCCTAAAATTACTGCTACTCTGCATATCTTGTTAACCCCCATCTACCCTGTTCTTCAATGGCTGCCTTTCGGTCAATGGATACCACTCTATAAATGGGCTTTTTATGATGCAGGCAGTCATTCACACTCTAGATGTACTGACGACACACATGACATACTCAAGAAAACACGCTGTAATGGTATTTACCACGGTAATGATAACATATCGTTATATTGCTCATCCCTACAGTGCTATGTTTAATCTGCTAATGCACTAAAGCAGCAGCAGATGAAACACAAACTTCTTGCTCTCCGCCAGACAAAAGGATGTTTCCTTTAGTGAGGAGGCTCTGAGAGCACAGAAGAAGGAGAAGAGGAAGAAAAGGGAGTGCTGAGTGGCTGAGAGAGTTTCTTTCCCCCTCCATTGCTTGGTTAACCAACTGACCTGCAGTCAAAGGAGCCTTTGTGAGTGCGTTCTGGCAGTGGGCCAATCAGATTCTCCAGGCCTTGTCTGTCTCCGGGCGGGAAATGGTGCCCCTGGTATGTGGCGAGAGGCAGAATGCACAGACAGGCAGGCAGACTATAAGCTAACCCTGTCTCTCTCTCTCTCTGCCCAGTTCCACAGCCATCACTGAGGAGAAAATTACCTCTCTGGCTCGCAGCCAGGGCCACCTGATTGCCCAAGCACAGCTTACTTAATACTGTACACCTCTGGCCTGCACCTCTATGCCCCAACACCCACAGCCTACCAGCTACAACACACACCCGGCAGATGTACACACTCCTGTGATCACTATACAGCTTCTAATAATCCAAATAGCAGCCCATCAAGGTCTCTTTGCATTGCGTGGGCTTCTTTACAGTATTTGATTGCATACGTTGGTGTGAGGGTGCATGCTTGTCTGTGTGTGCTGGAGAAAAACATTAAATGCAAAGTGAAACCCAACACACAGTTCCAACATTACTCCAAAAACCTGATAAACTTGAAGAGTTGAGGTTGAGAGGATAAAGTTACAGGTGTGGCTAAAAAAAACAAAAACACTTACATGTTTCAAGAGTGACTGCAGCAAGGCTAACCTACAAGAACTGTCCATCACTTACTTGCCACTGACACCCTGATACACACACACACACACACACACACACACACACACACAGACACCCTGATACACACACACACACACACACACAGACACACACACAGACACACACACACACAGACACACAGACACACACACACAGACACAGACACACACACTGACACACACAGACACCCTGATACACACACACACACACACAGCCTGACACACACACACACACAGACACACACAGACACCCTGATACACACACACACACACACACACAGACACTGACACACACACACACACACACACACACCCTGACACACACACACACACACACACACACACACACACACACACACACACACACACACACACACACACACACACAGACACATACACACTGACACATACACACTGACACACACACAGACACCCTGATACACACACACACACACAGCCTGATACACACACACACAGACACACACAGACACCCTAATACACACACACACACACCCTGACACACACACCCTGACACACACACACACACAGACAATGCATTAGTGCTGGCCTTGCTCGTCGTAAACTAACACTGACTACCAATGACATGCAGACCACTCTCTGTCCCCCATCTATCTCTCACTATCTATCTGAACTGTACAGCTGCACAGCAGACCTAGAATGAATACCACTCTTCATTCTACACTCTCAAAAATCACCCTTGCTAAATTAATCAACAACAGACTCCAAAACAGGTTAGTTTCAGTTTTAAAACCTGACTGTCTGAGCCATGTTAGAAGCTTTTTGGCCTTACTGTCAGGAGATCGTGATGCCACAGTCATTTATGAGCTTAAAACAGGATAACTGACCCCTGTCCCCATGCAAGTCAACGCAAGTGTCTGACGTACTGATCTTACCAGCTTTATTTCCTACCTTAATGACTCCACTCTGATTGCAGTTTGACATTGCTAGAGTATGTGTAAAAAACTTTTCAGAAACTGTTCTTAATCATGATGTCTACTTTGACTCCTCACTTACTTTTGATTTTCATATAGCTCAATTATTACACCCGCTTTCCATCACTGATTTGCTCAAAAGTGCCCCAGTACAGATTGTCCCCAGTAGGCGGTAGGGCATTCAGCATTACCGCTCCAAAACTTCAGAGCTCACTTCCTCAGAGTCTCCATGATCTCATCTCTATCTCAGCCATTAGTGTTTTTCGTTGATGTAAATTTAACACTCCCCCATCCACAATGTGTGTAAGCCACCTTGAGTGTGTGAGGGGCGCTATGTAACTTGAAATAAAGTCATAAAGTTGTGCAAAAGTTATGCCACATGTTCAGACTTGTCTCGTGCGGCAATGATGTAGGCATCAGTAACTAAGTAGCTGTGCTGATGATGAGCCTTCCACACACAGATGCATCACCTTGGCCTCCAGTACATAACTTTATCTCTGAACAATCGCTATGTTAAGTCAGTTCTGGATTCTGTGCCACTGTACTTGAATCGCAGTGCTTCCTTGCCCTTGGATTTGACATCCTTGTTGTTTGTCATGTTGCAAGTGATGCAAAAGACACTTGAAATCTAATTTAAGCGGCCAGGGTATCCAGACTGAGATGCAGCTGTATAAATCTGACTGGAGTAACATCTCAAATGTGTTTTGAATCTGATTTGTAAATTGATCTCATGTGTTTCTTTGCTGTCCAGGCTAATAAAAATCAATCTGGATACAATCTGGAAATCCCAAAAAATCTCATTTGGCCTGGCATTCTTAACACAGCCATATATTTAATTTATTTACATTCAAATTTTTATAATAAGTCAACAAATACATAGAAATTGTTCATTAAAACGTGCAGAACAATATTAACCATAATTTGGTGAACAGTGTTCCAACTGGTGTGTAGTTGTAAAACACTCACTGCTGAATTCTGTGTCAACACGCAAAGTTATATTAATTGGCAACCTAGCATTAAAAACTAATTAGTTATGTGGAAGACCTCTTAATCGTGATTATTTACTATTTGGTTCCCCTATTTACTATTATTAATAATAATCAACAATTGGTGGATTTTATTGACCTGTACTCTACTGTGAAGAAATTCCCATTGTGCCTAACCACACCCCGTAAATGTGCTTAAAACACTGCTTTATGGCATATTGCCTTATTTAATTCTTGCTGTCATCTTCTATCATCTTTCATAAGTCTGCCCTCCCAACAATGGCTGACTGTAGCAAGATGAATGCCAGTCTAGACGACATGAGGTCATCTAAGTGACTTCAAATCCCAGTCACCGAGTGACAGCAATCACTGGCGCTAACATTGGGTTTCTTGTTTCAACTAACCAGCCAAAGTAGACACACGAGGAGTTACAAAGAGAGAGCAAAACGAGAGAAACACGGCGTAGCTCCAGTGGGTTTAGGGGGAGATCCTTCCTGTGATAGTGAAAAGGTAAGTGGTTTCAAACCTGGAGCAAATCAAAGCACCTCGAGCGCACACGCACATATCCCTACGTCTACTAAAATCAGCCTCGTCCTCCTCTGCTCTTTTATTCAGGTTAAGTGCCTCAGCTCATCACTGCCCACACACAGGAACAAGAAGAACAAGAATAAAAGTTTGATAGGAGGGCAAGCTGCTTTTCATCAAAAGCAAACTGAGAGAAATTCACATGGAAGAGCATCTGAGTGTGAGAGGAGCGGGGTGGGGGTGGAAGAGCGGCATTTCTTGGCCTAAACTGGCGACTGCTCGTTTAGTTAAAGACTGTAGTTAAGATGGCTGCTGAGGGGAACATGGCACACAGAGAGAAGGCAGCACTCAGCACTCAGCACAGGCCCAGCTATTTCAGCTCCTGGCCGCAGCAGCCCGCTTAATGAGAGGGAATGTTGTGTTTTGGGAAATCTAATTTGAGGCCCTTGTTTGTTTTTCTGGCTTTATTTTGAAAAGGCAGGGGAAGGCAACGAAAGACTTTACTTTGCGCCTTTCTCCTGCTCTCAAGACAGGAGTATCCTTTCTGAGACATACAACACTCAAAGAAAAGCGCTAAGAACTTAACACTGTAAATAAAAGCTCTCTTTCTGAGCAAAACATTAAATTAGTAGAGTAATTAATAGCAGGGTTATTTTCCATGTCAGTGAAGCATATGTACGTATATGCACATATATGCAATTTAAACACAAATATTAACAGCCATCCTCCTCCTAATTGAGACTTATTCCCTGTGGGGGGAATTGGGGATGGGGGGAAGTCGCTGGGCGTTAATTAATCCTGTTTTTTAAAGTAAATGACATTCATTAGCAGGGACCGCAGCCAAGTGAGATTACTTACATGGCAATAATCTGGCCGGCTCTGCCAGCTCTCTTTTAATGTTACGGAAATAACTCGCAGGGAGAGGACGAGTACAATCGGCGCGCTCTTCCTGTCTTCTCTTCCACACTTCCACAACAATTAAAACACGGGAACAGATGGAGCTGCGTGTGTGGCTGTGTGAGCACACTCAGAGATGCTCTTCATCTTCCCCTTATCTTCTACCACACACACTTTCATAAACTAACTACTCCCCCTCACATACACACACCTCTCAATATGCAGGTATACAAACTAACAAATAGGTGTGTATACATGATGCATTTACATATACATGCGGACATACAGAAATGCATACACAGACTTGGTTTAGTCAAAACACATTTCCGTCTTTTCACTGGACTAAAATCCTTTTACTTTGAATAAATGTATGCCTTAATTATGCTTTTTGTTATTAAAACAACATAACTGAAGCTTCCTGACTGTATTAATATTGATGAAATGAAATCAAACCTAAAAAAAAAAAAGTCAATTTCAGTGGTGGTTCCTTCAGGTTGACAAAAATTGCTAGCCTGTACATGACTAGCAAAGAGCTTACATCAGTTATAGACAAACTGAAACGTCATATTTTCATTAATACACAAACAAACCTCGCAGAAACAATAATGCAGAAATTGTGTTTCCATAGTAGCATTTCTCAATATTAAACACTGACTTTCTGATTTTAGGACTTGCAGAAAAAGTCTAAGTTAGATTCATAACATGTGCATAAAACCCCAAATATAAGAATAAGAATAAATCCCAAATAGGAAAACACTGGTGAATGAGGACCTTTGGGAAACCTGCCTTAGCGGGGTTAAAGAAGAGACCTCTTCCTAAGCAAGGCTGCTGAATGAGGCGCACAGAATATAACTCCTCACCACGTGACCATGAGCGGCACGGATAAGGACTCACTTCCGTCTCTAATATGCAAAATAAGGCTCCACCCATGGACTCGACCCTACTGGCTGTGCTGCCCTTCATTTAGACCCACACACTTTCCATCATCATGGCACCTGTAGCTTTGTAGACTTGACGACAGAGGCTCTGTAATACAGTGCGGTGGAGTACAGGAAAAATGTTTTTAAAGTTTCATACTGATAAATAATGCTCTTTAAGGGAAGGAAGGCTGATTTATCTCTCCTGAATAGCATGTGTGGATATATGTTTAGCAGGCTAGGTTAATCTTGGCTACTATTGACAGCTTGTTTCCGGGCTACGATCAAACGTTCTTCTGACATGCTTTTTAGGCAGCCTCTCTCTCTTTCTCTGTCAGCTGGGAGTCACGTCTGACAGTCTCCGAGGCCGTTTCAAAGACAGGGCCGACTTGTGTCAGGCCGCCATAAAGGGAGATAAAACAGGAGCCGGCATGCAATCCATTTAGTTCTATTCATTATGCTTTTATGTACAAGCCCTGCGCTGGAGATGGAGGGTGTAGCCTGAAAATGTAATACCCAGGTTTGCTATCTTACTATCTATCTAAGGAAGAAGCCTTTGGATATTACGGTATGGACTTTAAACTGTAAGTTGTGGACATATGTTCAATACTGTAATTCCTGCATGGTATGGCCCTCTATAATCTAAATCAAGGGGCTGTGTCGAGCGTGACGTTTTGCAGTGGGTCACTTTCAGGAGTGTATGGTAAGAAACCATAGCTTATGAAAAAGGTGACCTTCCAGCAGGTTAATGACTCCAAAGACAAAGCAACATTTCAGCCGTCCAAAAACTAAAAGGTGACCCAATCAAAGCTTTAACCTCCACATAATGAAGGGTAAGGCCTTATCAAAATGCCACAATGCCGAGGTCTGCAGTCTAGGTCCCCTGGTTCCCATCACCACCACTGTGAAATACTCTAACTCTCCGTAACAGCACCACATGACTTTGTTTACATCTTAACCATTAAATTAAAACATGTGGAATTCCCTTTGAACATAAACAAACCTGTAATACAGTTACGTAAAAATACATATGGAAAGTGGCATGCAAAAGTGTGAGGGGATGTAAAGGGCTGGACACCTCAAGACTCAATAACTTTTAACAAGGCCTTAGAACTTAATTGTCTTTCTAGGCTAATTTTTCACATCATTGTTAGGAAAGGCCAGGTGATGCAAACTGCACAGCTTTAAAAATATTCCTATTAGCCTGTTATAAGAAAGACTGGGTGAATCCCCCAAACACAAACAGAAAGAATTCTAAGCAGTGTGGCGAACGCAGATAATTAAGCGTCTGCCAAAAACATTATTTTTAATCAGATGCATGATGCAGATGAAGGAGAGTTTTATCAGACACTGTAAAGGCAGCAGGCCACAGACATGAGCAGCAGGCACAGAGCATAGCATGTTCAGAAAAGTTTACAAGTTGCAACACATACTACAAGAGGTATTACTATTGACCATGCTCAGTGCACAGACTTTTACTTCAGTTCCTTTTCCTTGTTTGCTATGTTGAAATGCATGGTCTTCAACTATTACGCCCTATGAAAATCAGTGCATCTTTTACTTGCTTGGCTATACATAGTAACACAGTTTAAACAGGGTGCCCAAACCTTTGCATGCCACTGTAGACATAGTTGATGAACTTCCTAATTAGCACTGTTGTAGATTGGAGCAAACATTTTTAGCATGCATTAACATTTTAGATAATATAAAATTTGACAAGATGCAGTGTGACAGCACAAACAGAGCAAAAACCAAATCCACAAAAAGTGTTTAATTGCACTGGTGTCAGTTAAAAGGACTGGGTATCACTTAAAAGGACTGGGTATCATAATAGCCGTACACATACTGCACAGTGCAACTCCGCAGACCTGTTGTTTAAAGATAATTTGCAACACTATAGAAGCCGGAGTGTGTGACTTAAATGGATCTATACGGATTCTGCACTCCCAAGTAAAGGAAAAAAAACGCTTGCAGGGCAGAAGAATTTGGATGGGTGTAAGGCATGTGTCTAGCAGTGTTGATGTATTAAAACATGGACTGTAATAACAGTACATTGGCTTCATGTAAGAATAGTTCGAAATCACTTTCTGAATAGATTGCCGTTCATATGACAAGGCTGTGTGCAAGCAGAGCTAAGTGCAGTATGTAGCTGCTCTGCCTGACCTGGATCTGGGTGCTGTATTGAGGGTCATGTTAGGCAGTGGGTCAAAGTCGGGAAAGCTGAGAGCGTGGCCATTGTTCCACCTGTTAGCGATCTTTGTCACATTAAGTACAATGATTAAGGTATCAGTCCTGTGGGAATGTCACACAGGGCGGGGCAGACAGACAAACAGGGCCATGTGCCCGAGCCCCCATCAGCCCCTAGGGCTGAACTACTAGACAGGGAGAGTCCGGCCAGAAGCCATCTTGCACCCAGGGACTGGGGGATCCGATGACGCTGGTGCCCATTGCCCGGCCACCCCAGCTCCAGCACTAAGCCCCTGCTCTCTCCTCCCAAAGATCCCCTTACACGGGACAGACAAAGGAGCCACACAAAGCCATAGCTGAGCTCAGGTCAGAGAATACCCTGCCGGGTCATTGAGTTACGCACCTGATACACTCTAAGTTCAGTGTGCTACTACAGTACTTCAAGCTACTACTCACACCATGCATAAGATGGACAGAGCTCAACAACAGCCTTAGATGACCAACAGAGGGCACTTAGAGAAGTCCTAAACAGACATCCTTTATTTTTACATGAACATTTCGCAGCCTCTTTTTATCCTTTAGAGTTAAACAAGCTGCTATTGTTACTGTGCCTATAAGACCTGATCTCTGCTCTGATCGGCAGCTCTGTGTTGTACTTCACTTAAAACGTAGTCCACCTTAACGTGGATGGCTGGGGTTATAAAGTCACGTATAGCCATTTTTTTTAAAGACTGAATTTATCATAACACAAACACTGAGTTATCATATGAAAGGTGCTCATGGCTGTGACATCACAAACGACATGATTTCAAAACCATGCGTTCCGCATCTTTAGTTCTATACTTCCACATTTCCACGTTTTGAAATGTTAGCAGTATTTTCCCCTTAAACACCAGCTACCACTGGCCCATTAGAGAGCTGATGACGAGGACAACAACAATAACGTTCTTCCTTGTTGCAAAGGAGTGTAATGATGGGAAAGGACAGAAGCAGAGAGGGATATTTTTGCCATCATTCTCCAAGTCGAAACTTCCCCTGAAATCCAATAGAAAATCGGGGCGCACGCTCTCTATCCCATCTCTCTGACCTCTTTGCGCTCAGATCGATCTGCTTATCTGCCAGATCAAAGGCACCTGCCACTGATGTACATTTAACCTTACCCAGGTCCTCCCACATCATGTCTAAATATTAATGATAATAAAGTCTCACACCCATCTTGTGTCAGCCAATTACACCATGTATTGATCTGTGCCTCTCCTGGCCAATTAAAACGCAGCCGTTATAATGCGTTTAGGCACATCAAAGGGAAGCACCATTGATCCAGCCCTGGATGTTAGCGTTTACCATTAGGAATGGGGGGGGGGCATGTTATTCAGCAGGATGGAGAGGAAGTGCTCAAACCTGGATGCAGGGGCTTGCAAGGTAACAGCTCAATACCCATTCACTTCCTCAGCCAGCTAAAAGGGCACAAAACATTGACTAAGCACCCCATGTCAACTGGACATATGCAATAGGGTAGCCTAGACACTGGACACCAGATTCAGAGCTAAAGACAGCTATTTGAATAAGTTAACTTACGTACCTGCAATATATAACCAACTGTATCTAAGATTTATAGGCACCTGCTCTTCTTGAAATGCATTCTGAATCAAACATATTAATAGGGAGTTTGTTCCCCTTTTGCTGCCTTTACTCTACTGGGAAGACTTTATAAGCATTTGATGGCATTCAGCCACACGAGCATTCATGAGGTCAGTTGGATGATTAGTTCTGGATCACAAATGCCACTCCAACTCATCTCAAAGAAATTGGATCGAGCTCCATCACATCAGGGAACGGTTTTACTGCTCCATATCCCGATTCTGGGGCTTCAAGGAGCTAATTTCCCTAATTAAAATGGGTGCCTGGACACTTTTAGACATCTCTTTCAAAAGACTGTAGAACAAGTCAGAATCAGATCCTGAAAAAACCCCTCTGGCATGGATCGATTACTTCCGGGTGATTTGCAGCCATTTGGATCAGGCAAACCAATCATGAGGCATGACGGTGGGACAGCAGACACTTCTTACCGCTTTAAAACTCGTATAAAGTCCATCTTAGACTCAAACCACTCTGCTGGCCCTTCAACTCTGATCAGCAACAGCAATCAATTATAAGAGCAGTAGAGTCACTCGTTAGCTCGGAGTGCGGCCTTGCGTAAACGCTAATGACTCTGTAGGCCAGCAAAAGCCTCTCCTGGGTTCCTAACATCAGCAGAGTGGTGTAATGAAGCTGGTTTACACCCATTTAGGACACTGGTATCGGTCATGGAAACAGACATTTCAATCCAAAGGAAATTAATACTTGAGCTGAACTGAGCATGTCACAAATACTCAGCATCACCAGGTAAAGAGTCCCTGGCTTTGTATGACATGATGAGTTAAGAAGGCCAGCAAGCAACAAACCATAAACATCATTAAACCCAGAGCAGAAAGAAGATACAAAGAAGGAGCATGTGAGAGAGAAATGACTCATTCTTCTGAATGAAAAACAAGACAGGCTCATAAATCAGAACCATTTGTTGCAGAATGAGTGAAACAAACAAAAACAATGGCACATGTCTTTAGGCATTATATAGCGAGCAAGGGTGGGGGTCTCTCTCTCCATGGCGGGGCTCGACACTGCCCTGGCCCTCACAGTCCCTTTTGTACTGGTCTGGCAGGAAGGGTCAGCACAAAGGCCCTGTTGAGAGGACGAAAACACAGGCCAGCTCAGTCCAGACCTGCATCCCCAGCACTGCTTGATGAAGCCTATTCAGACCAGGAGAGATGCTGGCCCTGGCAGGAGAAGCTCCACAAGGAGCCTCAGCTAAACAAAACAAACAAAGCTCAAAGAAGGAAAACAGCTCACGAAAGGAAGAGGGGAAAAAAAATGAAGTGTAGTGGAAGCCTCGATTGAATAGAAACCTTGAAGCACACAAAGTTTGACGTTTCTCTTAGTGCACAGATGCAGAAGAATAGAGGGTCTACATTCCACAGTGTGAACGAATGGGCTTCTTAAGTGGGCAAGAGATGTCGAAATTTATGCTCGTAAGTGGGGTCAGATCCCTGAAGCCAAGATGCATGGTCAGTGTCAAAGAGGAGCATCAGAGTGTTGAACAGGTGAAAAAAGGCATTACTGCACTCCAGCGAGTGACTGATTAAGTTTAGGAGACAACGTGATGCAGTCTTATTCTCTTTCTCCAAACACAAAGCCCAGGGTCAGGGTCTCCTCCCGCAGGAGAAGTTCAGGCAAGTTAAAGGAGAGACTCTTAAAGAACAAAAACCACACACGTTTCCCAGTAGTCTGCTAACTGGGATGTGCAAGTCGGCTCTTAGAGCCCCCACGGTGTGTGTACAGGACCAAAGTCAAGTTAATTTTACAAGTGCTACATAAATACTCCGCCAAGACCTTGCTAATCTCTGTTTCTATAGAAATCCATACATTCCTCTTCAGATACGCAGAGCAGACGGCCAGTGTTTCTCAGCTTTGGGATATTGACATTATACTGTTTGTTCTTGGGATGCCTTGCATTTACTCTGTGCCTCATGCTCTACCAAAAGCTATAATTAAAGATTTGTGAAAGGAAAGCAGTGTTTAAGATGGTTTATGTGAAGCCTGTCCTGAAAAGTTCAACCGCAGGGTAGTTTTTAGACAAGACGCTATGCATCCATGTCTTATTAAATAAAGGCCATGCTGCTCAGGCAGCTTTAACGCAGGGGCACAGAAGCCTCTCTATGTCTGCCTGTCCAGCAGACATACATCTTCACAGAGGGATAAGCAGAGATAGAGCAGCGCCGCCGCTGGCTCCAGCCTCTGCTCACTCACATGCGTGCGATCTGCAGGTATGTACTCAGGTCAGCTGAGGTTTGGGATTTGAACCCAGTCAGCAAACAGGCTGGGAAAGTGACACAGGCCTGCCAGGCCAACACGCCAACCTTCTCACAACATCTCCTAACATCGCGACAATGTTAGCCCTGGCGCCATTGCTGCTGGCTCTTCCTGAGGCCTGGCGAACAGACAGGAAGCAGCGCTGTAACCAAACAAACAAAGAAATACACAAACCAACTGACCCGGTCACCAGAGACTGCTGGATCCCAACGTGGGGATTTAGATTACTGTTCAGAACGCGGAGTTTTCTGAACATGGACACACGCACACACACTGCCATGGAGGATTTCTCACAGAAGCACACAAATAACTGTATAACTCTCGTTATGAGGTTAGTATTGGCTTCTGCATCGCTGGTGAAAATGTAAGTATAGCTCCAGCATTATTTAGCTACATAGTAACCAACCCGTAACTGAGCAGTGAAAAATACCTTTTAGCTCAACTGAGAAACATGCATACTTCATGTTTTACCTTAATAATTGTAATACTTTAAGAACTATTTAGTAGTGGGAACCAAAAAACATGAGTATACTCCCTCCAACTTGCACACTTACCCGCTTTGTGCCTTGTCAGAACAAGTGTACACATATACATACATAGAAGTGTAAAAGTCCAGAACACAGTTCATTTATTTGATTCCAAGTCAAACCTGGCCTTTAGGTACCTTAGGCATTAGAGAAACAGCAGAAAACAGTATTTAATGTGCTCACTCTCTGTATTACAGCCATTATTCTTTTTGGGATAAGTTATTCAGACATCTGCAGAGATCTTTTTCCACACCTCTAAGTTTTTAGTCTAAGAGGTCATATGCTTCTCATTACATTCGCACAGTTTAGAATTTATACACTTCTGTCCTGACAATGTTCAAAAACAAACAAACAAACACACACACACACACACACACACACACACACACACACACACACACACACACACACACACACACCCCCTAAGGTCATTCATACGCTTCTGAGATGTGAGACAGTCGTGGTGGCATTTGAATGTCCAAGGATATTTAATTACAGAGTTATTGTTAACGAAGCCTGTCCCTTAGAGAATGTGTGAGAAGGAAGCGGTTAGTGCGCACGCGTGTGTGTATGTGTGCGCGCATGTCTGAAGCCAAGTGCAGGTAATTATTCTAAGTTTAGGAGGTAAGAGGGAATGGAGCAGAGGGCCTGAATGACCTCAGCTCCCAAAGTCAATAAGAACATGCCACATGAGCTCCAAAACAGCTCTTTCACAGCCCATTGTGAGTGATAACTCAGTTAAACTAAATTGGTTCAGCCGGGGAATAAAAGCTCCTTTACTCCTATTTATGCACTCTCACATTGCCAGTGTTTGCAAGAAAGATGAATCATCAAAATACCACTCCAGGAAAGGAGCGAGTGCCAGGGCCAGCTTAGTGTTGTTTTGTTTTCCACGGCCTCGTGAGAGCTTTCTTAACAAGAGGGAGAGAAAAAAGGAACTTTACATTCACAGGGAATATGAAAACAGTTCAGGTCATCCTGTAATTACAGAATCTAGTCAAGCAAGTAAATCAATATATTAGCTTAGACCTCACAGTTCTCTAACACAAGCCCAAAGACCTATTTAAGATCCTCTCAGTCTGCATTCAGGAAAATGTCCCTCACATTTTTATATTAGTGTCTGATGAACATTGGTAACATTTCAGAACATACCTTTCACAGTTTATATATGGGATACATATATATATATATATATATATATATATATATATATATATATATATATATATATATATATATATATATATATATATATATATATATAATATTGTGATCTCTCATATTCATATATATCCACATAACCAGCCAATCAGAATTTAGTCATTTACATACATCAGTCTTTTAAAGTAATAACTCTCTACATACAACCACAGAAACATTCTAAATGGACTTCACAGTAGGGGAATTCAATTCATTAAAAAAATGCAGGATATGGGCCCTTTAACAAAGCAGGAGAGAAGGCAGGGTGGAGCCGGCTCTTCGATTTCGGAGCTTAGTGCTGCTGTGTGAGTGAGCTGCTGTGAGACAGGTAGCGACAGCGTGCTGTTGACCCTGGAGGTGCTAACAAACGCAGGCGTCTCCGGCAGCCAGCGAAACGTGCTTTAGGGACCAGGCGGGGCAGTTGAGGAGTAGAGCAGCAGCGGATGAGACCGGAGCCCAAGATCCAGCTGGCTCAGAGCCCGCTGTAGCACCCGGACCCAGACAGGCGGCCGAGGGCCAGCAGGCAGTGCCAGCTGGGCACCCACCCCAACTGTGGAGTACTGCACTCCAAACAAACAAAAGCCAAACAGGCCACAGACCTGTCATTAGCCTGCGCCAGTGCACTGGGCCTCTAATTACCACTGACTCAGGATCAGCGCATACCACAGTGCATTCCACACCGAGGACCTGCTCTGGGCTGGACAGCGACCCAGCTGCTGGGGTTCAAACCAAGTCTGGGTGATGAAACTATAGCGATACTTATTGAAATCAGACATTCATTTTAATATTTCTGATGTGAATTGGAGGTATTTTTAACAGGTGTTGCATTTTGAATATGTAACGTCCTCAAATGAATTAAAACTATATTTCTGTGTCTTATTTAAACTTGGTTATGCTTAATTATCATTTATGCTTAATTATGAACACCAATTATGGATATCAAACTCTTTGCATAAAGAAGTTGAAAGTCACAGAAGCCTAAGTGAAAAACATGGTGCTCAAAAAATGAGACATATAAACTGTCACCATCAGGTAAACCGCACAAAATAGAAGAAAATCAAGCTCCACTCCTCCATCAGATCTGAAAAAACTTCACAGGTGTTTCTGTCCATCCTTCCACTGAGCGACAACAACTCAACGCTATGAGTTTGAAAGGATGGGAAGCTGTCAAGAAGCTGTTATGGAGAGAAGGAAATACTCTCACTCACTCATCTTCTAAACCACTTAATCCTTCTGGGTCACAGGAGGTGCTGGAGCCTATCCCAGCGTTTAGTGGGCGGAAGGCAGGAAATACCTTGGACAGGCTGCCAATCCATCGCAGGGCAGACAGACAGACAGACAGACATATACATTCACTCACACCCTCACACCTATGGGATAATTTAGCACCACCAATTCACCTGACTGCAAGTCTTTGGCTGCAGGAGGAAACCAGAGCTCCCAGAGGAAACCCACACAGACACAGGGAGAACATGCAAACTTCACAGAGAAAGGAACCTGGACACCCTAGCTGGGAATCCAACCCAGGCCCTTCTTGGAGTGAGGTGACAGGTGACGCATGCCACCCAGAAAAGGAAACAGACATTTGCAAGTCAATCAAAAAGCTGCTGGTGTTTACCGAGCAGTGGCTAGCCACCAAACCTCAAGAGCCCAGACCTCAACAATACTGAGTGGTGTTTGGACTGGTGTTTGGCACTTTGACTGTGAAGCAAAAAACACAACCGACTTCTAGAGAAGGATAGACTTTGGAATTGTGGAAAAATAAGCCTGCAGATTCCTCTGACATACAAGCAGAATGCTGTAAGTCATACACCCTAAACAATAAAGCCCTTACATTCCTCAACGTAATTAGCATCTCTTTCTTTTGCTTCCTTAGAATGCTACACGATGCTTGGATTTGAGTACATAGGATTTCGTACTGTCTAAAACCATACCTTTAAGGATTACTTCACCCGGTCCGCACTGGAACTACTGCACAGAGCGAGCAGGCCATCATTGCACTGCATCAATGCCTTAAGCATTCAGCATGCTGCTGATATCAAAATGAAACCCATATGCGGCTGAAAGGAATACTGAATGAAGCTGAAGAAGTGGGTGAAAACTAAAAGGCTAAGACAAGTTTTATTTCCTCTAGCGGCTGAAAACAAACAAAACCAAGCTTATACTGTCAGCTGCCTGAACAAGAGACCAAAGCATAAAGAATTAAGTGCTTGGTGGAGCGCATCTCCATAATCCAATAGTCTTTTCTCAAATGGAGGACATTTTTCTCCGCGGTCATACTCAGGCAATTTGCGGAGCAACAAAACATCCAATGAGGGAGCCATTTAGAGGCGACCTCGGCACAGAAAGAGAAATCCCTGAGAACCTTGACCCACATCTGACACCGTCACAACACAATTCTTCTGTCTGTCTCACGCCTATAAACTTGCAGCACCCTTCTCATTACTGCAAGGGAAGGTCAACCAAATTCTGGTTCACACCTATTTATTACTACAGTTGTATAAAAAGCCAAATACATTAGAACAGACCCTTCGTCCAGGACATGAATTATATAACAATATAACTTGCGTTTAATATCTCTGGCCTCAATTCAGTTCTGTTGTTAAACGCAATGGATCTGTAACTATTGTGTTTATCATTGCCCTTGCGTCCTCAAAGCAGTCAGCGCTGCATTGTGTTGGCCATGCAATTCTATATCTTGATCTGTAAAGGGCAAAGGCTTTCAGCAGCTATAGCCTATGCTTATTCAATCAGAGCCTGTCCACTGAGGAGTTTAAGGATGTGCTCCAATATATGCCTCAGTTAGACAATGCAACCTTGCTTTTGTTTCTTCCAAAGGGAGAGGAAAAAAAAAAAAACAGAGTTCACCAGACAAAGCTAACTTGCAAGAGTCCTCCACTGTCAGTCAAAGACAGGGAAGCCTTTCTTCTAGTTGCCATTGGATAATTCTGGAACAAAAGCACAACAGCAGCCTTAATGAGCATATGAGGTGAGATATAAAGTCTTCATTTGCCTCAGGGCCTTCAGCGTGCGCTTGCAAAGACACATGCGCACACACCGAGTAAGCCTGTCACCTGGTGACATTGAGCATTCTATCAAGTCACTTGTTAATTTAAAGACAAAAAAACATTAAACATTAATTGGACAAATGAGGAAAAGGGGGAGGAGGACAGGGGGAGCATGAAAGACAATGAGACAAAGAGGGATGCATGAAAGCTTGTGTTTGGAGAGAGGGAGAGAGAGAGTGGGAGAGAGAGATAGAGAAAATGACATGGGGGGGTGAGAGATGTGGAGTAAAAAAGGAGGGATAAGGAGCAGCTGTGAGTTTCTGTTAGCAGGAAAAAGAGAAAATAGAGTTCAACAGTTCTGTACAGTCACCCTGCCTTGACTCATCTGCTCCAGACAGTCACAATACACCACTTTATCAGTGAGCCTCAGTTAGAGTGCTATAAGCTTATTAGCAGGTTCTAGGGGTGGGCAATATGATGATTTTCTATTAGCATAGTGATTTTCAGCAACATCATAAGCTTTTCTAAGTGCATTGTGTTTATATCTAGTACTTAAGAAGCACTGAATAACAACTGTGCCTGTTTAACTGGAATTGCGCTGAGGGAAGAAAAAAAAGATTTTGATTTATTTATATGTGGCTCTACTAGTGCACTACATCTGTATCTATACTGCATCTGAAACAAATCTCAAATAAACAAAATAATGTGAAAACTACTATGACTTCTTTTGCCTGACCGCCCACTCTTACTCTGCTCTACCTAATATACCCACTCCACGCCAGTCGGCTCCTAAACTGGTTCTCAAGCAAGCCCACGTTTTGGCTCCATTCCTACATGGACAGTCTGTAGTTCACTGAGGACGGATCTATCCAACACCATTCTTTCTGTGCTGAAACTAAATGCAGAAGTTTGTAAGGAAAAATTAAGTACAGTGATACAGGACCAGAGCATACCACTGCACATTCCACCCGGAACACAGTAACTCGGGTTCACACAAAAAATGTGGATGGTACACTCTAAACAAAAATTATGTTTTAGCTTGATGGCTGCCTTACAATTCAGAGTTCACTGGCCTCAAATAGAAACAGAACAATCAACTTAAAGACATTATTTAAAAAGTAATAATATCTAAATTTATAAGGCAGTTAAAACACCAAATCACTAAAAAAGTTCATTATCTAAGTTAGATTTGCGCCCCTACTGGCAGAGAGAGGGCAGAGTAAAACACACATATAAACCACACTGATGCTGTCATGCCAAACCTTCGCTGGTTTTCTTTTCTCCATCGTTTGAAAGCTCCAGTTACCATTTCACGAGGACCAATAAAAAGGTCAAGCATTACAAAACTATCCCATTACAATAGCTTCATTACAGGTTAAGAATGTTTCGTCCTTCTCCTGTATTGTTGGCATTCAGGTTTAGTGCTTACAGTGACCATACACATGTACAGCAAACTAAAGATAGACAGACCCACAGTGAGTCTGTCATTCTGACTGCACATTTATCACTTTCAGAAACAGCGCTGACCATGCCAAGCAGGGTCAAAGACTGTTTGGAGTGATTTACTGTCAGAAGAAAGGAGGTGCTACATTCTAGCTCGAAAAAGTCTCCAGGCAGGTTTTTAAAAATGAGCTACATGTTGCACATATACTGCTATGTATTGGTTACTACTCAATATCAATGTAATGTGTATGAAATGTAATGTGTTTGTACATAAAAAATTTCATTAAAAGGTCATTTAAAAATCTGTTGTAAGCAGCTGAGCAAATTCCCATTTGCACTTAACCATGATTTTTTTTTTCCTGGGAAATGATTCAGTGCAAAAGTAAATTTCAATGCAAAAATACATTTTTAAAACTAGAATTATTTAGAAAATCCATTTTTAGGTGCAAACTTAACAAAAAATAAGAATTAAATAAGGTAAATTTATGTATTTACATATATATATTTACATATTTACATATATATATTTACACATATATATATATATATATATATATATATATATATATATATATATATATATATATATATATATAGTGCAAAAGATTCAACGATTCATTCAAAGACTCATTGGGTGAGGGGGTGGGTATAGGATAATCATCCTCATGAGTTAAACATCCTCGTGAGCCAGCTTTGGCCCACAGACCGCAAAATAGGGAGCCTTGTTTTTCAGACAATAAAATGCAGACAAAACAGCTTTTAAACAGCTTATTAAAACCAATAAATGAAGCTTTCTTGTGAATTTGTATGTTTGAAAACAACCAAAGGCTAAAGTCTTTACAAAACCTAATATTATTTGATTATAACTGATTCTTTCTAAAACGCAGTTGAATTGTCACATTTCAATACATGCACCACAATGCATAATGACTATATCTGATAAATACTTGTTCATGTGCTTTTGCAATTCTCTGTAGAGGCTTTTCACAATCCCCCACAAAGATGGCTGTTGCTTAATTCTTCAGAATTGGAGCAATTTGCCTGTGTATTCTGTTCTTTATGTATGCCACAAGTGGACTGACCAAATGAAAAAAGCCTTGCAAGATGTTCATCTTCCATCATTAAAAACAATGGCAGACACGCAAACGTCCTGTAAAGTTCCTAATTAGTGCACTCTTCAACTTGGTCCAATTCAGCTCAGTCGGTTTTAGACTATCGTTTTTGGCAGTGCTTTCCTAAAACAGAAGAAGCGTTTGAAGAATTGTAGGGGTTTATCTATGTGAAGGACGACTAAAACCTGCTGGAACGTTCTGCCCTTCTCTCTCCGGAGGTTCAGTGTGGAAACCTTGCAGCACAGCATGGGAGAGAATGGGTAAGCAGCAGAAGCTTTGTGAATGCCCTGGCTACTCCACAGTCCAAAACACTGGCAGTGTTTGTTCACAACTCCCAAGGTTATCTGCTTCATCCAAGAAGTCATTTAATAGAGCTACTCCAAAACCACACCCACAGCACCCCTCAGCCCTAAATGTGAATAGCCCTGGCTCCTCAGTGCCACGCTGCTCAACTCTCCAGTTTTCCAGCTTCTTCTTCAGCTTTCATTGTCCTTCTGTTGTGATAAAGGGGGTCTTTCATTCCACTGACAGTACAAGAGACTCAACATGTCAACACACACACAAAAACATACATACACGCGTGCACAAGCGCACTATTTTTCTAGCTTCATAGAGAGACTCTTAAGAAGAGCAGCAACAATGGTCTACAGAGTGAAAAAAGAGAAACAGAGGGGAAGAAAAAAAGTTTTCTTCTCTTGTAAATATTTCAGGCTTCTACAAGTACAACCATCCGAGAACAGATCCATGAGACTTCAGCAAGAGTAAGCAGAGAGAGGTTAATGATCGAACCCTCTAAACACAGCAGAGTTTGAAACCTTATGTGTCTCCGAGTACACTCTAAATTCTCTACACAAAGGACCAGACACACTCACGTAAAACCGCGCAGGGCAAAATGTCTCTTGATGCAGACATATTATGCACCTGCAATCTACACTTCGGGGCAAATGTCCGGAAGCACCATTTATTTAGTTACCCATAAAATCAGCTATTAAATACGACGTTTTCCCGAAGATTTCTGATTCTACACAAGATTACACAAGCTGAGTGGAATTTTCTCTAACTGGACCTACTGATGATTTACACAACTCCTAAAAGACAACCGGACTAAAAACAACTGATCACCACATCACCAAAACTGTTGCCATCAGACAAACCATCTATAAACCATTTATCTTAAAGAGAGGAGAAAGTCAAGGTTCCACTGTTTCTACTAGGAAAAGACCAAAAAATGCATATCACATAAAATAGCTGCTGGTGATCTCAGTACAACAGCTTGACCACTCCAAGGTCCAGACCTCATCTTTACTCAACCTGTTAGGAATTATCTGGATCATGAAAATCAGAAGAAAAGCACACAGCGTTGAAGATTTAGCTTTAAACATATGGAAAACCTCTTCAAATTCCTTGAAAAACTGAAAGCAAGACTCCAAAAGGAAAAAGTAGACTCACTAAACAGTGACACGTACAACGTTACATTAGAAATTATGACATTTCAACCTTAATAACTTACACTTGATGGCTGTTTTAACAAAAAAACAAAAAAGGAATGAAAAAGGACCGTACTGTTCCTGAAATGAGCGTTTAGTTAGTCTGTAACTAATCATGCAAACTGAAAACAGAATGGTCCACCAGAGCTTTGTTAGTAAGGTACAGTGTTTAGTTGTCAAGTTCATTCCTACAAACAATTCTACATAGGTGTAATTCTACTCTAGCAGAGTAGAAAGCACTGTTAGTAGAAAAGGGTGCTTTGGAGCAGTCATACATGGGCCTAAGGTCCAGTGTAAAGACTTCCCAGAGCAGCAGAGGTTGCTACTGTGGAAACAGGAGGCATCCTCCACATTAATACCCTTAATTTCAGGAGAAACATTGCATAAGCAGCATAAACTGAGACACGCTGCATGTACATACTTGTGCTTCCCTCTTACTCATTCTGCATTAATGATGTTTAAGCTACACATCATGTAGAGTTATGCACAATGCTAATGTCCCGCTTTGCAATGCATCATACTGGGACAGTACAAGATATTAGACTTCAATGTACTGTAGCAAGACTCTGAACAATGGTGCGACTTACTGCGCCTTCCAAAGTGCAGCCAGAGCCTAGGACTGAGCGAGTGAATGCAGGAAGATGCAGCATCACACAAAACACAACAGCACAGTGGGGAGGGAATGGAGAGATGGCAGACTGGCAGGCCTTGGTAGGAAAAGAATAGCCCCTCTCTCCCTCTCTCTCTCTCTCTCTCTCTCTCTCTCTCTCTCTCCCTCTCCCTCTCCCTCTCCCTCTCCCTCTCTCCCTCTCTCCTTTCCCTGTTTCTCCAGATGCAGGCCTGTAATGGTTATGTATTCTTTAGGGAGTCGCTCAGTGCCACGCAGGCCAGGCCAAGCGGCATACAATGGCATGCCGAAATTACTGACGGGTGCAGAAGAACAGTGTGGTTCTAATTGCTTCAAAATTTCCAGAAGTAGTTCTTATTTAAATGGCTTGTTAATGGGGTGGAAGAAGAGATGGTGAGAAAGAGAGAGAGGGAGAGAAGGGCAGAGAGAGAGAGAGAGAGAGAGAGAGAGAGAGAGAGAGAGAGAGAAAAAGGGCAGGCAAGGGGATAGATGCTCCATGCCGTCTCCTCATTATTTCCTGTCTTGACGGATGCCCAAGCTCACCCCTAGTTTGAATAGGCCTGCTCTGAATGAGTTATCATACAGCACACAAAGGCACACACATACAGAGCTTTTTAATAGATTTCTACTTTTATGGATTTATATATTTAATTAAATAAAGTCTGCAAGAGAAACAAGAATTCACCTGTAAACCAAACAAACAAATTCAGCCCCTGGCCCCTTTAAGCACACTGCCTGTAGATTCTCCTTTCGGCTTGCCAGAGTTATTTGTTGCCAGTTTGACTTTCAATTCTGACAAAAGACACAACTCACTGCTGACTTCATCTGATCTGTTTTTTTTTTCACTACAGCGGATGTCATCACTGGATTTCTCCATTTCCATCTATATTTGTGAGTGTTTGTGAGTTACACCCATCTCCAGGAATTGATTTAGGTCATGCTTTAGCTCAGAGTCTGCTTTGCTCCAGAGCTGTAAGAGCAAGAGACACTATAGAAGGCCACATCCACACTCGTCATGACGAGATCCTTCCTTGCTGTCAATCAAAAGTTAGGAGGAAGTTTTTTTTTTTTTTCTTTTCTTTTTTTTTTTTGAAGGTGTATGTTTCTCTTTCTCTCCCTCTCTTTTTCCTTCTGCTGGTGAATCACAGGGCTCTGTGTGGCGACAGCTGCCCGACTCCAGATCAAACGCCACGCTGCCCTTGGAGTGACACAGCAGCCACTTCAAGAAGGAGGCAGCCAGTGATCTCAAAGCAGCGCCGCTAACGTCCTGTCGAGAAGCACCTTCACCGGGACGGAGCAGGCAAGGACGACTGCACCGCCACCTCAATGTCACATGCCGAGTGACCCTGCTGAGTTAAAACACTGGAAAAAGTGAGAGAGACACAACGAGACAAAGACCAAACAGGACACTTGATCTTATCCCTATATAAAAAGGCCTTGTTGCATTAACTGGCAAAGACAACAAACTGGTGAGGGAGTAACAATATTTTCAGGTTTCACTCTAAGGTCATTCAGAGGTGAGATTCTGTGATCAAATCAACTTGATTCTGTTTAGCTCTATTTAGCAGCGAATCGCAAAGAACAAAATTCAGCCCCGAAAACCAAAGCTAAAACCAGCTAACATGCTAAGTCATTAAGACTATTGCTGTGCGTAGTGCAATATTATAATATGAAGGTGCCCATCAAACTTAAAGCCTTCAACAACAGAGCTTAACAAACTTTCAGTTCAGTTTAGCACTATCGCTTGTGAACTTGTTTGTCATTTCAAAAACTGTGACTGTAGATGGCATCTGTACGTTCAAACTCCTACTAAAAGGGTCCTTGGATGTCCTAAAATGTCAGTGATTGAAAACTGTTTGTTTAACGTCTCATAGAAACCGTAAAACAGTTTGGCCCAGTCAACATTTTTCTCTTGATCACCTGCTTCTCAAACTCTTTGACCATGTCTCTGCAGACCAGGAATAAAAGGCTACGGGAGCACACCGCATATTTTACATTTTCATATCTATTAGAATTATTTGTTAGGAGTTAAGAGTGTGACTTCACTTTCTCTGTAGGTGTACTTCATTTTTTCCATTCTGATAAACTGTTGAACTTGAGTAAGTTAAACATTTTCATCCATTTAAATTTAGGCTTTTTCCTTATGTGTGATGTCATTTTCACATCAGTTTTGACTAATATTTACCAAGATCTAAATACATCCGTCCTTATGTGCTCAACAGACTGATTTGGAATTAGTTTGGCTGTTCAGGTCTTTAACAATGCAAACTCTAAAAACCTCAACCCTTAGAATTCCTGTGACCATAAGGGATTTAGGCATTTTAATCATACCGTTTACTTTAAAGCAGAAGTAAAAAAAGAGGCGGATGTATAAATATTACTAAGGGTAATGCAGTAAGGGAGAGATATGGCAGTGTAGATTTTTGCCTTTTTCCTTTAGACCACTGCATTCCTAATCTACAAGCGCAGCACTTTTCCCCTGTCAGGAGCTGGCTTCCTCTGAAGCGCAGGCTTGTTTGTGTGCACGCTTGCATGTGTGTGTGTGTGTGTGTGTGTATATATGTGTTTGTGTGTGAGCCTTTCTCCAAAGCGGGTGCTCAGCACACACTAATAGGAGTGGGAAAGACACACACAGTGTAGGTGTCACCATTATCTGTGTGGCTCTCAGCAGCAGGTAATGAGGCTGAGGCGTGTGTGCCACAGGGGCTCATCCAGAGGCCTGTCAACAGCCCAGCAGCCTGCCACACACACACATACACACCCCTAAGAAACTCATGAAACTGAACAGATCTCATATACACATATAGACACTCTAATATACACACACTCTATGGGGCCATCCAGTCTTATTATCTAACATCTGACTGACTAGCATTCCAACAGCACACCAGAAAATCTGCTCATAACACCTGTGTGGTCCAGCAGCCAAATGCTAAATATGAATCATTTCACTCAGGGTCTATATAGATGGTTCTTATGAGCAAAAACAGTGTGGTCTGTGAAAGGTCAGAGGTCAGGAGTGCACTGGCTGCTTTGGAAGCAGCTGATTGGTGGTGTGCATCAGCTCCAGACGCTCTGAATGAAATGTTATGACACACTAGACGCTCCGCATTTCTGCTGTTTAAAATAAACCTGACGTACAACATTCCAAAAGAGCACCAAACACTCCAGAGTCTAAAAAGCCAGGGCATACAAGAAATTGGAGACACACCTGTTCATACTGTACCATGAAAGTGTCAGAGACCACCCCTTGCTGATTTAACGTCCAGTCAAAACGGCTAATAAGCACAGTTTATCTATTTTATGGCATCAGAAAAGGAGCAGATTGTGTAAACTACACTCATCATCAAAAGAAAAGTTGTACAAAGAGTTTCACCCAGAAGGAATCACCGACAGGAAAAAATTTGGTGTGTAGGTTTGACATCATGAAACATGCAAATGAACCACATTCGACCACACATGTGACATAAGCAAGGACATGTCTTATCGCTGGACCTGACTGACCCAACACCCACGATTGTGGACATTCATCAAGCAATGATGCCCTCCATGCATCATCCTGTTAGATGCACACAGACCGTTATGATGAGTGCCAAGCACCACTTCCACATTCTCAAAGACTGCAATGGTGTCGTGCCAGACTGTCATGGCGTGAGTCAGAATAGCAGCGGGTCATCTTCAGTGGCAAGTCCTGCTTTTGTCTTGGTGGAGACGACCAATGACTCCAATGACGAAGCAACATGGTCAGTGCCAAGGTAAAGGGTTTGTTTTTTTTTTTTGTTTTTTTTTTTTTTGTTTTTTTTTTTGTTTTTTTTTGTTTTTTTTTTGTTGTTTTTTGTTTTTATTTTTTTTTTTTGTTTTTTTTTTTAAATTTTTTTTTTTGTGTAAGCTCCCTTCCAGAAGGCCCTGTGTCACTCCACCTCCACCCCAATGTGGCCCTAGTAAGAGACAGTACGTATGTGTAGCTCAATAAATATTGCCCATATCAGTCTGAATGTATCATCATTTATTGGTTCTAGCACTGCAATCTGACGTTTCCTCCTGGGTGAGACTATTCTTTTGATGATGAGTGTATTTAGTTTAAGTAAATTTTTCTCACTTCATTTCCTTTTACTTTCTACTTCCTTTTACAAAAGGATTATCTTGTAGCCTCCTCAGAAATACGTCTTAAAAAATGGCTTGTACTAAATAATGACTTGGCTATAAATGAAATAAATAAAGGGTGGTCTTTGATTTTTGCAGGGTGTTGTACATCTAGACAGATACACACGCCCACAACTGACCACATCTCATTTGCTGAAAGTATTTGAAGAAGCTCAAAAGAATGCGTCATATTGGATTGCTGTTCTTCTGTAGGCCTCTTGGTGGACCTGAACTACATTACATGCAGTTGAATACAGCAACGCACCAAACTGCCACTGGAAAAACCTTCTGTAACAAAGCCATCCGGACAGAGGGTACACAAAAAGCCGCTGAGCCGTGACTCGTGTTGCTCTGAATCCTCCGCCAAGGCTGTGTATTTTAATACTCATAAAGGCCACAAAGAGCAAAGGAACATGCGACATGGACCCTCAGAGGAACACAAAGTCAAAAGGCTATCAGCCATGCTGAATAAATGTACAGAGAAGGGGGAGAGTACAAATGTAGAACATGTAGCTCCCCACAGTCACGCATAAACAAGATCAGAGGAACGCTGGGAAAGGGACATTCTACCGGGAGAGGCGTCGAGCCCTGGAGACAGTCACCGATGGAAACAGATCCAAACTCTGCTCTCTGGCTTTTTGGACCCCTCACTCGTATGAGTTCAGCGAAGCTGAAGACAACTCTCTGACGTCATCCCACATTCATGTAAACAAATAGCAAAACAAGGGCTCCAGACCATTCTGAAATCTGACCTCAGATGATTTATGCCGGTAAACGGAGAAAAACAGAACTGAAGGCCTAAAAAGAGTTCAAGGCCTGCGCCGGAGCCATACTTCTAGCATGGCAATAACTTTCTTACAAACTGCCAACAGAGTGAGTAAGCCACAGCATAAAGTCATCCCTCCTGACTTCCCTGTTTTAATGTACCTTTAGTGTGCACAATGAAGATCCTGCATATGAGTACATCAAATGCCTTGCTTTAAATAGTTTGTGATTATGAGAATTGTCCATTAAAGCAGTTGTATGGAGCATTTAGGTCTGTACCACCAGAAGTGGGCAGAAACTTACATTTTATTACAGCTTGATTTTAGTCAGTAACATTCAGTTATTAAACTCATTTCATCATGTATGTAACAACATTTGTCCTCCTTTAAACGACAAAGAATGCATTGGGAAACAGAAAGACGGCACCAAACTTCATTTCTTTGCCTTTGCAGACATATGACACATCAATTACAACAAACTATAAAAGCATTTCTATATAAATATATAGTAAATAGCAAAGGTCTGAACAGCTCGAGACAAATAATAGTTGTCGATTTCCTGAAATTATTTTATAATGTAGATTATTATTTATCAATCACTCTAAACATGACCAGCTTTTCCAAACTTTTGAAAGGTGGTGTATATCAAAAACTCATACCTTTGGGGGGGCTTTTATATATATATATTTTGCTGCACCACTTGATAAAGCTAGCAGCCTTATCAAAATACCAATATACATTACGTAATTCATAATTACATATTAACATGCATCCTGTAAAGCTACTGTTTCACACAAACAGAATAGCTAAAAGTTTGGCCCTTTGAAGTCTATCACTCTCAGGGACTCAAGTTCCGATGGACAGCCTACTCTCGAGGTCACCACAGTATCACACAGAACAGATTTCAGTTCTGAAGAGATTCTAGAAAGGAAAGCTATGTGTCTGTGTGTGTGCGCATGCACCAGCACGTGGGAGACGTAAAGCCTTGCCCCCGTCACTTCTCCACCCAGCCAGACTCCTCGCTCCCCAGGCTTTGGCATGTTAACGAGGCTTTTCCCCTCGCTTCTCAGAAAGAGGGAGAAACCAAATAAATAAAAGAATAAAAAGAGAGAAAGAGTGGAGGGAGAAAAAAACACACGCTGAACTATAATTTGTTATATCTTTCAGCTCCAATTAAAAATAATATCAAATCTTTTTGTTCGACTTCACAACAAGACTTCAAGAGGGCCCCCAAGACTCCCTCTATTTGCATCCCCACGCAAAGCCCACTGCTGCTCCTGAATCCCATTAATTATATGACCTACATATCAGATAGTTAATATTCCAGGCTGGGAGAGAGAGTGCGAGCCAATAGTGTGGAAGTCTAAATTTGGAGACTTCAGGACATCAGAGCTCCCCCACAGCCCACGCTTTTCTGGGGTGCGCTCTTTGATCTCCTTCCTCCTGACATTGTTTGCAAATGTCTGTTTAATGGGACTGGCAAACACGAGAACACAGCCACACTCGAGTTTTCAAACAGGCCCTTCTCCTCTAAACCCCCCCAACCTAGCTCTGTTATCACAGCCCAGCTCGCATTATTCACACAAAACAAAAGGTGAGGGAAATCGGAACAGAGCAGAGTGACAATCGCACTCACTGCTGACAGCAGCATCACGCTCATCAGTACCATCACTCACTCGGTCAGAGCACTCACAATGGGATGGACAGGTGGCAGAAGCATTTATGCTAAGAAGGCTCTCAGTCACATGGGAAGGTTTTATAAATATGTCAAACAAATATTTACAAAGAGCATATTTTACTCAAACAAAAAAGTGCAAAAGTTTGGAATCAACGTGTCCAGTAATTCAGCTGGTATCAGGGGTGGGTGCAATATATTATTACTACAATATGACATTCTTATGTCTATAAGGACTATAAATGATTAGGTCACAGATAAAACACCTATCATGATATCGGTTAAAAAACTTAATATTATTAAATAACAGTATCATTCTGAATAGGAGGGTTTATCATTGAAGTTGAGGAATGCTTTTGGACAATAAGCATGGCTCTGCCAAGCATGGCTCTCGACCCATGATCGAGGATCACTTTGAGAGGATGACAGCACAACAGCGATTATACCATATCAAAAGCCAGCATTCACTTAAAACTGAGCTACTAAAAAGTGATAAATAGATCTTTACATATTTCTATTCCAGGCAACATTTTGGTTGCACAATTAAGAACACACAATTATCAGACTTATAGTGTAAACAAACTAGTGTTCCTATGTATGTAGAATTAAATACTACCAAAACCTCCAAATACAATGACTTCAAGGCAACATTTCACACACATTGGTTTTGCTCCAGTTCTGTAATAATAATGTGACAAGGTGCTGACTGACAGAAACACAAATAAAAAACATGATCCCAAAAAATTAAGACCAAGACATACATGCATACCTCCATATATATATATATATATATATATATATATGTGTGTGTGTGTTTGTGTGTGTGTGTGTGTGTGTGTGTGTGTGTGTGTGTGTGTTTCCAAGTGTCTATGAAGTGTCAAGCTTTGGTTGATGAAATGACAATGACAAACCTCCGAGCACATCCACACACATCCACACACACACACACACACACACACACACACACACACACACACACACACACACACACACACACACACACACACACACACAGATATACACTGACACACCGAGACATACTCAGACACGCACAGGGGCTGATCTCTTAATCAGTGTCCAGTTCAACTGTGGGCTTTCTCTGAAGACTGTGGCCTTGCTGCTGTAAGCCAGAGCATGAATATGGAGCTCTTTTGCGGTGTGGGGCTTGCTTATGTTTTCTGTCTGATATCTCTGCCCCATTCCCATTTCAAAGGGAGGTCCACCCAGGGGTTTGACTTTTTGATCTGGCTGGCGACGGACTCGACCACCTGCATGCGGTATCAGGCTGGCCTGGCCTGGCTGGATCCCCCGCCGGTCAGAGCGGAGGCTGGGAGCTGGGCGCTGAGCCCGCTGTTGCTGCCACTGCACTCCCTCTCTCCCTCTTTTTCCCTTAACCATCAGCTTGGACACAGACTGAACACTGCTGCCATTTTATATACATCTCACGAAGCTGAACGGAGGAAACCATATAAGGGGAAAAAGGCTGGTAGAATCGGTGTGTAGTGAGAGGAGGAGATCTGAAAACCTGAAAACTTGGGTGGGTGTGGTTATACAAATATACAGTTGTCTGACCTCATCCTTGTATTTGTTTACAAGTCCTTAAACTATAAGGGAAACACATGTGGCCACACTTCAGGTCCTCGCTCTCATACTTAGATCATTTTAAATAAACCATGTTAAGTGCATAATGACATATATAGAATAAAAAAGATAATACATAGTTTACCATAGAGCTAAAAGCGAATTCTGTCAACTGTTTAAAATCTCCGCATAATTAAATCATTAAGGCAGTCTGGCCTGCTGTAAAATATTTAATTCTAACCAAACAATGAGTCAGAATTGTTCACAGCAATGGTAACAGCCATCTAAAGAGCATAATGCCTTTAAAAGCTACATCCCAGGAAGCCCATACACAAAATCATTACATACAACTTTTTTATTGACTAAGACATTGTTTCATAACAGTTTTGAGATTAATTTTTGGCCTGCAATGTTTTTTTTGTTTTGTTTACTACTAATAACTTATCACTATTTCACCATTCCATCAACAGGCCATACAAACTGTAAAAGACACATGTAGATTTACTGGTTAATGTAAACACCACATAAATCAGCTATATTTGTGTTATAGTCATGTTACATACTGCAATCAATGCCCTAGGCCATATGAAGTGACCTGGAAGTGGCCAAGGATCTATATATCAGGGATCTCAAAGTACCTGTTCACTGGTCACACGGGCAAGTAGTTTTAAAGACACAATGCTTTGCTTTTTGCCAAAAAAACCCACTTCCCTGTGATGGAATCCCAGTAAATACCCAGTAATACCTAAAAATGAGAAAATATTAGCTATTCTTAAAAGTAACTAACAAAGTATTCAGAGAGAATGCTTTATGCCAAACAACTATGGACTGCTGAGCAGTTCAGTCACCAATCAGTGGATATTTTAGTAACTTTTAATTAATATTGTTATATTATGATAATTAATATGCCATAACATAGACCGGTTTAATGCAATAAACTTTACTTTATACTGTAAATACCAATTGGTCACCAAATCATCACAGTAAGTGATTGCACCAATCCTGTCCCACTTCAAGGCAGAATCTCAATTTGCTTCCTACATAGTTCATTACCTAGGTAAATACCAGCTCCTGAAGTCCAACAGTGCTGGGATTAAGCACAACTCCACACAGTGAACTACTTGGCTGTTGAATCGAGTTGTACAGACTGAAACACCCACCTTTGAAGCATGCAAGCTATCCAACTGATAGGTTAGCATGTTTGCTATCTTTTAGCCTGTTAGCTAGCTGCCCATCTTAATCAGTTCACAAAAGTAAGGCTCTTACTTTGTCACATTTAGTGGTCCATGTAAGCAACACTAGAGTCAAAGATTATTCCTCTAACAGCACAAAGTTTTTTTTGTGATATGGCCCAGTTGGTGTGGAGTGTCATAGGTATATGTGTATAGTGTACGTTACAAGTGTTTCAAACATGGCTCAGTTAGAAATCAGATTTTATGACCAGAACGTTCATAAGATTAGAAATCGTATGAAATTCCTTAATCGGGTATAGAAACGTTACATTATGAGATGGTTCTTTAAATCTTTAAAAGGTTCTTCACCCTCACAAATCTCTTCAAACATGCTTCAGTTTTTCTTCGAAGGATTGGCCAAAAGAAGCTTCTGTAGCAAAAATATGAAGATTTGAGCAAGTGATCTACGTAAATGTGTCTAGAGAAGCCACTTAAGATAAATAAGCTGTCAAACTTCTTTAAACTCATCGGACCATTGTCTGGAAGTCAATTAAACAGGAAACCACACTAGCACGGTTTTCAATGAAGCTTCCCCACTGGTAGTGTAATGTAGTCCAAGACAGTGTAATTTAGTCCAAGGCTTAATCTGGGGTCCACAGTGTATTTCACCCTATGTCTCTTGTCTGTAGATCATCAATTACTCAGCCCTGCACACAGTCACATAAGCAGCACTGCCTTCTCTAGCCTCTCTGACTGCTTTTGAGGCCTTGATTGAATCAAGCACGTGGGCATTAAACAATCAACCATCAAGGCAAATGTTTTAATTGATATGATTATTCTTTAATGATATTATGATTTCTTTAAGCAGGCATTAGCATTAAAAGTTAATGAGATGACTATGACCATGACAATATAATTAAAACCCTCAGGAGTTCTGATGCTCAAATGAATAATTTACAGTGAGCAGGGGGGGGTGTCTTCCATAGCCCAATACAGCAGGCCGTGTGGTCGGAAGTGAGAGAGAAAGAAGAGGGGGTGCTAAGGAAGAAGAGCAGAAAAGGAGCTCTGCTTTTTCCCCTGCTGGCATGACTGACTTTGATTGGGGGCCACCCTATTAGCGCCAGAATATTTGGGTTGTGCCTGTATTAAACCTGGAAGCCTTTTGGGATGCACACTCTACGTTTGATAGAACAGTGCTCTAAAGTGCGGATTCTGATCCTATGAGAGGGGAAAGACAGCAGGCACATGCCGCTGTATGCATAACAGCTCACAACCTCTTGGCTACCTTTAACCCCGTGAAGGAATTCATGCATGTATGCGGTTCGCTAATGGCCCCTTAGTGTGCTATAAAAAGAGTAGCGTGCAGGTCGGGGTGCTGCTCACCCACACACGGCTCTTCACTGCCGTAAACATGTGGAGCGGAGCGGCCCTCTCTGGCTCCATCTTACAACAATATTTATCACAGTACGTTAATGCGCTGTCCTCAGCACACAGCACTGCTTCTCTCAACTCACCATGACAAACACAAACCCAAGCGTGACTGTATGCAAGTATGTGTGTGTGAGCGTTGGGGGGCCGGGGGGCGCTGGTGGTGGTGGTGAAGGCTCTTCAAAATATTAGATCATTGTTGTTAAAGGAATATTTCCGCTTCCATATGTAGCCTCTACACATGCTAGCTTATGACCAAAACAGACAAAGGGCTCACCTTCACAGACGCTTCTGATATAAGCGCGTACTCCCACGTGGCGGGTTGGGTTTGATTAATAAAGACACCGGTGCGAATGCTTTTTGTTAGTAAATAAGCAGGCCGAGACCTGAAGAGGTGAGTCTCTGCCTGTTTCTAAATGAACGGAAGCTGTTACTGATTTCTAGCCCGGATTACCCCAGAACACACACTGGGCTCCACTACCTCACAGGACTGTTTGCACTGCACTTTAACTTTAACCTGTATACTTGAACATCTCAGCTGAGTATATTTATGTATTTACATACTGAACATCCGTACTGTAAGCTGTTTAGCTGTTCACTTGAACACTGAGGTGCTATACTCCTACCTGCACTGAACACTTTATATATCCATACTGTTTACAACCACACACTTAACTGCACACTTGCTACCTCAACACACTGTACATGTACACTAACAAGCTGTCTTGCCTCCTGTATATGCTAACTGTACATTAGTGCTAGTACTCTACATTATGATATATATATATATATATATATATATATATATATATATATATATATATATATATATATATATATATATATATATATATACACATATGAAAGTAATACAGAGCAAAGATGTATATTCAGGCCAAACTCATCTTTCTGTAGATCTTATTTTTTCCAGCAACAAACACATTCTGACACCTTTGACACACTTTAACCAGTTCATGCATTTAAGATCTCTACATAAGCTCTAAATTGGTTGATACAGATTTGGATTATGCCGTGTTCACATGTTGACAAGGCAATAAGGATATTCCTTTGTTTTCAATGGAGCCGCAAAAAAAAAAAAAAAAAAAAAGTTCTGGCAACGCAAACCTTTAACTGTTCCGCAGCCGGCAGCACTGAGCAGAAAAGTCTGTTCTCAGTTCAGTTGTTTACAACCTTTGCCAGTTGGCTGTGGCTTGTGTACATATGACTTGTTTACAATTTTTGGCACAATGTCAACTCTTTAAAATGGATTACATGGCAGACATTTAAGTGCAATTTGAGAGATAACCAAAACATTTCCATTCAGTTTAAAACTGTAATGTCTGCTCAATAATAATTCTAGAATTGCAGTACCCTGGAGTTTCTTCAGTAACAGTTGTACCACTGGATCAAGTAATGTAATAAAACCAGTATTGAAAACGTTATTGAAAACAGTATTAAAAAGTTAACTGCTAAAAGGAAACTGTTAACAATAAAACAATTCCTTATAACAGGCTCGTAACAGGGCATCACCCCACACTGAGAGAGATCCAAGTCTCCTCCCTAGTCCAGAGTTGCATCTTTGGCTTTATTTGTTTGCATAATATTCCCCACAGAAATTTGGCGGCTGAGCATCATGGAGAAGAACAGTGTGATGATTTGATTGAGACTATGTGGGGTAATTTGAAGTAAAAACTAAAGTCCTTTCTAAACAGTCAGTCAAATCATGCACGGATCGAATTACTGGACCTTCACTCTGGTGAAGGAAATCTTGATGAATAGGGCTTACTTCAGTGTGAACGCTAAAAGTGATCCGGAATGGAAATGCAACGACCAAACCACATTAATGCAACTGTGAGTCTTTAGAGTCAAGCATGTAGTAGCAGCAGAGTTGTCCACTCACTTTTAAATAAATCCACAATGAATTCCCATCTTCAAGTGCTGCTGGGGTGAACATCAATCTTTACAACATTATAAATAAAGAAATTTACAACAATGGCCCAGATACTCAGCAAGCGTGCAATTAAAGGAACATCGCAGGTGGAAATGGATATATCAAGAAGCAAAAAGCCCAGCAGGGAAGAGAAGAAAAAAAAAAAAACAGTGTTTGTGTTTTGTTTTTTATTCTTCTAAATGACTCTGAGCTGCCATGTGGGTTTAATGTTGGAGATGGGCTTGATTTGCCTGCTTTCAAGAAGCCATGTGGGGCGGGGGGTTACGGGGAGAAAAAGAAGGAGTCTCAGCCAGGCTGGGATAGGAACAGAGGAGTGCAGGGCCGTCATGCAGAAAGGCCCGGGCATGGCGGCGTGCGGTGAAAAAGCTCATAAATCCTGATTTGAGCGGGGCCCCCGAGCCGGCAGGCACGCTGCACCCACTACATTTCTTAAATGCTACGTCTGATTAAGTCTTCCCATTAGGTGACAGCTGAACTTTAACATTAATATGATAATATTGAAATAAGTGCGTGTTATTTACTTAGCGGCGGGGCGGCAATGAAGGGAGGCACGGGAGGGGTGGTGGAGGGTTTGGGGTGGGGAGGGTTGGTCGGGCAGGGGGGCGTGTGGGATGATGAATGATTTCTGGACAGCTCCTGTGACACCAGGCAGCCGCGGCCCCTCTAATGAGACTTGACAAAATGGAGACATATGCAGAAATATTGGTTACAGTCTACGTCCCCGACAACCTCTCTCTTTCTCTCTTCCCTTCTCTATCTCTCTCTCTCTCTCTCTCTCTCTCACTCTCTCTCCACACCCTGTCCTGATTGTCTACAGCCACTGAAGCATCTATTTCAATTGGCACTTCCTTCCTGGCCCTGGGATTTTAAATTTAGCTGGTGTCATTTACATATTACTCTTAATCAAAAAAGAAAAAAAGGAAACAAAACCTTCTCGTCACGGTTCAGGGAGAGGCGCAAAGGCACTTTATAAAATGGAGATGTGACAGACGTTAAAGTAAATTCTGTCTGAGTGTGTTTGCACGTGGTGTGTGTGTGTGTGTGTGTGTGTGTGTGTGTGTGTGTGTGTGTGTGTGTGTGAGAGAGTGTGAGTAAGAGAGAGAGAGAGAGAGAGAGAGAGAGAGAGAGAGAGAGAGAGAGAGAGAGAGAGAGAGAGAGCGCGAGAGAGAAAGAAAGAAATAAAGAAAGAAAGAGAGAGAGAGAGAGCGCAAGAGAGAGCGCGAGAGAGAAAGAAAGAAAGAAAGAAAGAAAGAAAGAAAGAGAGAGAGAGAGAGAGAGAGAGAGAGAGAGAAGATAAGGAGGAGAATAAACAGAGACAGGGAGGGAAAAAGAGGGAGAGAGAAACAGAGCGAGAATGGGATATGAGAGAGAGAGAGAGAGAGAGAGAGAGAGAGAGAGAGAGAGAGAGAGAGAGAGAGAGAGAGCGCGCAGGAGAAGGAGAAAGAGGAGTGAGAAAGAGAGACACAGAGAGAAAAAGACAGACAGAGAGAGATGGATGGATGAAAAAGAGAGAGACAAGAGACACAGAGAGATGGAGAGAGAGAAAGAGAGGTGAGAAAGAGAGGGGGGCATCTCCCTAACTAAATAAGTGGAAAGGAGGAAGAAGGAGGGAACATGCACATTGTCTGGATGATCTAACTATGATCTGGAAAGGTCTTTAAGAGCGGACACTTTACAGGGCAGAGCAGGATGTTAAAGGAATACTCCGATGTCTTTCAGCCTCATCCCTATCTCCATCTCCTTCTGCCATCTTAAAGCATTTCTACAGTCATGGCGTTTCCTGATATATGCCCTTTATGAAACAAGCGTCACATTTACAGTGAACAGAGTACACACACCATTTAAAAACGGCCTGCACCCAGGTGTCGTCTGACCTCAAACTGTGTTTCGTACTCCACATACACACTTAGCTTCACCTGGCGTGTGTGTGCACATGTGTGTGTGTCATGCGCTCATGCACTAGTTCGTACATGAGCGATAGTCCAGAGATCCACAGAGGAGCAGCAGAAACAGGGTCCCTACCTTCCTCTTACCTTCTCAGCATGCCTGTCAGGATACGTGAGCTTTTGCCCAGGTTAGCATCCGTCTCTCTCAGCTAGAAAGAGAAAGAAAAAGAAAAAGCAGTTCATATATGAGTCATCGCATCAGATCATGTTGTAATCACATGCATGGGCTGCAAAGAAAGGCAGGAAGATGGAAAGATCATGTTTGGAAAGCAGAAGAATTACAGCACAAAAGGCTGATTATAACTTGTGCGTGGAATATTAATAGATGTGGAAGCACCTTTCTTATACTAGGTTGCGAATTCTTTTTCATTTTGCTGTTTCAGTTTTTTTCCCTCGTTCTCTGTCAAAAGATGTTTTTTTTATTCTCTCAGTACTTTATGTGACTCTCTGAGGGAGATGGGACTACGACAGCCATTTCTCTGGAGACATGAGTATGAGAGTGTTTGTGTGTATTTAGGAATGCTGACGCTGCTCTGGAAGAGGAGTCAGTGAATTCTGGTTGTAGTCAGATATATGCTGCAGGAGGTCCTCCCTGCTAAAGGCCTTTTCTCTCCTCGTGCTCAGTAGGGTGTCTCTCTGCTTCACTGTCACTCTCTGGAAAGCAGACCGCACTGTGCTGCATTGTGTGTGTGCGTGTGTGTGTGTTCGTGCTTGTGTGTATGTGTTGGTGGCCAGGCTCAGGGACAGATGTGGTTTTGGGCGGGTTTGGGTTCTGGCACCAGCAGCAGCCTGAGAGCCGCCTGATGTCTCTCTCAACGATGGATCCATCCCATGAGAGTTCCTCTGGCTTTTCCCAAAACACACTCACTCTCTCACTCATTCTCCCTCTCTCTCTCCCTCTCTCAGAGTCACATGGTCATTACAGTGCTTGCTCTGGAAAACATGGTGAATCTGTCCAAAAACTGAGGACACACAAAAAGGCCTGTGACTAAATAGTGTACCAACATAGCAAGGCAATGACAGGCCAGGAGCCCATTGGTCCTCAGTTTTTCCTCAGGAATTGTGAAGAATTTTCGAGGTATTTAAATGTATTCCCTGTAGAGGATGCGCACATGGCAATAAACACTCGTCATCAAAAGAACAACTAATGCAACATGTCAGATGTCTCGGCATGGGGTTGTGGAGGTTCCCAATGATGTCCTGCGATAATCCATTCTATGTAGCTTTAATATCCTCACACAGTTCCTGCAGATTTCGTGGTAGAGGTAAATTGTTGAGTGACACCAGGGCTTTGTGTGCCGTGTGACAACAAACTGATCATCTTGGCGCTGACCACAGTGTCTCAATACAAGGATGTGTTTGTCGTCTCCACCAAGCCAAATGCGGGACTCATCACTAAAGAAGAGTTACAACGTGACAGTCTGGCTACGCTGACGTGGGGTTAAGGGCAGTCGTCGTAGCAGCCTGCAAGCATGTAGTCCTGTGTTATGCAGACGTCTGCCAATGGACCTGGCACTAACAGAATGACTCACAGAGGGCATTACTGCATACTGAATGTCTGCAATCGTGGCAGTTGGGTCATACAGGCACAGTGATAAGACCCTTCCTTGCTGAAGTCCTTGCTTATGTGCAGTCGAGCATGCAACTCGAACCCTTGGCATGTCTCACAACGCCAAACCTGCCCATCAAGTTTCATTCCTGTTGCTTGATTCCTTCTGGGTGCAGTTATTTGTGCAACTACTCTTTAATAATGAGTGTAAAAAGTAGAATGTTTTAAACTGTGCTCGTCACATAGACATGAAAGGAGTCATTTGTAAGACGATGTAACTTGTTGATTTCATACTCCAAACAATAGTGAGCCTACAATTTACCAGAAAATGCATCGTTCCTCCTCCCTCTTTTATACCTGTGAGTCTAGAAGAAACGTTTCAAATTCAGCATTAAACCGGATCCCTTTACTCACTAAGCCACCTCCAGCAGTGATTAGCAACGCCAATGTTAACTCCTGTTTTGTTTCTATTTATATCGCTGCCTTTGTTTGCTGTTGGTTTCTTGACAGAGGCAGGCTGTGATGGTCATCATAATGTTCGCCTGCCAAGTGCTTTAGCCATTGTTGCGTTTAGTCTTGCTTTCATTGGCTTTCTGACCCTGAATGATCTAACCGAGAGCAGCACCTTCAACATGATAGAAAGGAGGTTAGAATACACCATCAATGTGACTTACTATCGCTCCTTAAGTACAAGTGGCATTGCTGACAGAACGGGCCAGGGCTAACTAGCTAGCATACTAACTTCAGTACATATTTCTGCAACACAATGCATAACGACTACATTTTGGAATGTTTTCAGCCATAAATCTCACATATTGCTCTTTTAAGCTGCTAAAACAGCAAATATTTTGAAGGACCTATTTTTGTGACTTCTTAATATCTTAGACACCATAGCAAACTGGTTAAAACCCTTTTTGCAGGCAATAAGTTGGATTCTGCCTTTAAAAACATTTTAATATTAAAATAATTATGAATAATCGTAAATCATAAAAAATGAAAGGGCTTTCTTATTGTCAAATACACAGTAGATATCTTTTGAGCTGGTCAGAATAACATACATCCAGCTTAATGTACCTAGACTCATATTATGGACTTGGACATGAAAAGTAATATAATGAAGTATTTACAAACAACAAAGAAACTACAAACAACACATGGCTGCCAAACAATACATGACAAACATGTTAACATATTTAAATATGCTTATTATACTATTTATTACAGCACCACTAACTGTATTTATTCTGATAGTATATAGTTTTCCTGAGTGCCTCAGACTTTTGCACAGTCCTGCATGTCTGCTTATTCAGCCATCAGTATAGCTCCACCCATTCACAGGGAAGTTATTTCAGCCCAGACTGCAACCAGGCAAAATAAAGGGCAGCCAATTGGAGCAGAGGTCATTTAGATACATCAATCTTAAAGGCACAGAAACAAAAACAGTGTGTTTAATTCTAAGAGAGATAGAATATCATTACAAACTCAATAGTGGCCCCTTAGGGATAAATATCAAGTGTAGGTATGGGCTCTTTGCATATTTAGTACAAGATACACCATGACTATTCTAAGTACAGGAGGTTCTTGTCCCCTGGTTACGTCATATTCTACAGAAAATAACCAAAGCCACTCAGCCGCACAAACCACACACAGTATGTATTAGAATCACAGTGCTGAGAAGTGAGACTGTCCCTAAGAATTACCAGATTTTAAAACCATGCAAGACTTGTTCATCTCCTGGGCCTGTGTTTATGTGTGCGTACGTCTGGAAGAGCGTCAGCAGGTAGTTAAGAGATCCTTCAAAATCTCTCTGATCTCCTTTGTCTTATGCAAAGAGCAGTTTACAGGCCTTTACATCCAATGTCTTCACATCATGTTTTTCTTTTCTTCCCCCCCTACTCGCCTTTTTCTTGCCCAGCAAAATGCCTTTAAAGTGTGAGAGGCCAGTGGAGGCTCCAGGGAAGGAGGGCTATTCTCCACAGACAGCAGACCTTTGAAAGGAAATGTTTTATTTCCTTTGAAATGGGCTGGCAGCCCAACTGCCATGTTGTGATCTTTAAGCATCCTTCATAAGGAGCCATCAGAAAGGCCCCTGACTGAGCTCACTATACCTGGAGTTGGGGGGGGAGGGAGGGACACAACGCTCCCAAACGGAAAGAACAAGGGCGAGGAAGAGCGTGAAAATGTGGAGGCAGGAGGGGAAAAAAGAAAAGGACCAGCAAATACGGAAAATTGAGACATAGGGAGAGAGGATGAGGAAAAGCAAGAAAGTTCGAGGCAGAATTGGAGGCGGCAGAACTGGCTGACAGTGGTGCTGATAGATATTCTGAGGAATGGCAGAAGACTCTGAAAGTGTCCTGGTGCTCCTGGAGATTATTACAGTGTTAGCCAAATCTTAACTTAGCTCCTTGCCAAATCTGAGTACTGAGCATTTCTCAGACATGGTTTCTGATTTACAGCCTACTGCAGCTTAAATGTCAGCCTGTTAGCATGTCCCAAAGCACTATTTTAGGGGGAATGAAGACACCTCTCCAAACCCTGCACATGTGGGTAACAGCCATGTGGATGTGGGAGGCTGGGTATGCATTAGGGCTGCAGAATATGGACATAATGCCAAACTGCAATTATTACGTTACCCTACTGCAATATGCCTTGCAATACAGTGCTGTGCAAAAGTCAGAGACCACTCATCATCTGAACATTATACAGAAAATTACATAGAAGGTTCAACAACTAAACCTTTCTTTACAGCTTCCATTCTTTTCAGGATACATTTTTTTCCAAAGAAATCTCCCAGTGATATATGTCCATATTTCCAGAGTTCAGTCTTAGAAGTTGGTTGCATTTTATGCTTCTCATGATCCAAGTAATCTCACATTCATTTAGGTCTGGGCTTTAGGGAGTTCAGTCCACTGTTGTAAGAACACCAGCAGCTTATTGTTTATTTTTTGCCAATTTTCTTTCTTTCAGCAACAGCTTCCTGGATTCGGATCTTCACGTCCTTTCAGATCCACAGCCACGGTTTGTCTTCTCACAGTGAATAGGCGAGACTGGAGCTTGACTTTCTCCTGACAGCTTTAAGCACTGTTGGTGACAGTTTTGGTGGTCCTGTCAGACCTTGTCAGGAGTGCATCCTGTATATGCTAATCGAACATGCAGCCACTTACTTGTGATACCCCCATCATCATGAACCAACACGTGTCTAGAGAATGAATGGCCTTGGACAGAACATGTAAGAACAGACTGTTGTTATGTCTCGTGTGTGGGGTAGTGGTTGTATGACCATTTAGACGGTCTTACATCATGAATGACTTCACTGCATGGGACAAACCAACTACAAAGACTTCTTATTAGTGCAATGCTCCCTATCAAACGCCCTTTTATCTGTGCTGTACATTTAATCAATTCCTCCACTGCTGTGGCTATGCTAATGCGGAGAGAGAGCCAGGCTGAGATCACGGGTAGGGCATGAACTGGTGATAACTGCCTGCGCTTGAGAGCACTCCCGCTCTCTTAGCAAGCGAGTGATCTGCAGTGCTTCATGTCCTAACAAGTTAGCTTCTGATCATGCCAGTTACTTGCAATCACACGCAGTTCCTGGGCTAGCCCTGATTTGTTTACAATAGACAGAATAAGCTGTAGAAAAAGCACATGTGTACAAACTCACCCGGTCTCTGGATCTCTGGATCTTCTCACGATCGCTGTGCAGGTTGGATAGGATCTCCTGTCCTATTTGCTCTGAAAAAGACAAGAATAGGAAGACAGAGGACATCAGAATCGGAGCTGCTGATCATGTAGTTTACTATAGCTTTTCCCCTTCATGTTACAAGTTTAAAAAAAAGACTGTCCCTGAATGCTACATCCAGTAAAACTAATATAGAAAACAGCAGTATAGAAAACAGACCTGCATCAAACTAAAGAGAGGCACAAATATGGAATTTCTGAGTTAATTATGGATAGGAACATTTTATGACTGACATCTATACTGATCTGTTTACAGATACTGTATATAACAGCTGTACTATTTTACAGCCACCTTCAATTATGAAATTAGCAATAGGGATCGCGCCAGAGGGCTGTTGCAGTAACAGCATGGTGTACAGGAGCATACATTTATTAGCATAGCAGCAGTATTTCTGCCAGGACAGGGAACCTAACCTCTGATCTTCTGTGTTCTCCACTATGTCATCCATTTCAGTGGCTTGATTGAAAATGCACCCCATAGTGACCAGAAGGCAACAAGAAGAATGGAATATACTGTTTGTAATTCTAAGCTATAAATCCATATGATACTCCTGCACCACAAAAAGGGCCTCTGATTCTAACAGAACTACACTGGTTGCTCATTACCATATTACAGAATGTGCTGCATATATTGTTGCACACTTTAACCTCCCAGATCATTAGCTATTCAATGCATCATTAGACTACATGGGGAATTAACTACAGCCAATACATTCACTTTTCTGGAAAACTTGGCACAGGACTACAGTCTTGATTCTTCTGCCGGGCACAGAGGCCTCAGCACAGCATCAATTTCCTACCACTCACATTCACATCTTAACCAAAGGCATTCTGTCAGCGAAACTCAACTGGGATTGCCAGGCAGATGTTGTATTTCTACTTGTTAACATCTGTTTCATGTGCTGGAGCTGGTAAGTGAAAGTTCTAGCTGTGATGTGCTTCAAGGGCAGTGGAGGGAGCCTAATTAGAACCCTGAGCCAAGATGCCTGGGGATCTCCAACTAAAACTACACTGAAAACTTAAGACTGCACACCAACACTGCACGTTTAAACTTCCAACATGTCCCAGCATGCATCGTGCGTTCGAGCCTAATCAGCGCATGCAATATTCAGGAAGCAGCTTCCCTCTAAATGCTGCTCATCTGTCACCAATCTAAACCCATTTACACCACACTTAGAGAACATCCACAACAAGGCATATGACAAGCTCGTCAATGGTCACTGTCATGCGCACCTCCCATGGGTCATGGAAAACAATAAACAAACAACAAAAAAAGGGATAAAAAAAAAAAAAAAAAAAAAGATATCCCCCTCCTGTCCTCCTCCTCCTCATCGTCCAAAAACACTCCTGCTACAAGTAGACACCACATTAGCGGTTTGGATGGGAGGAGGAAAAAAAAACAGAAGTGAGGAATCTTTGCATGGATCAAAGCGAGCCTTTCAAATGCACCAAACAATCGTGAGTAAACAACGCACTCATGGCTGGATTACATTACACAGGTGCAGCATTCAAAGAGCCAGCATGCTGCGCGCCTGTTCAGGGAGCACCACAAAATGGGCTGCATCTGGCAGCTCAGCACTCCCTCACAGTATAGGGGGGAGAAAGAGAGAGAGAGCGAGAGAGAGAGAGAGAGAGAGAGAGAGAGAGAGAGAGAGAGAGAGAGAGAGAGAGAGAGAGAAGGGGGGGTGGCAAACACACTGTCGAATTGAAGGCCCATGGCCACGCAGCAAATGTGTCTCCACCTTCATTAATTTCTAATCAGAGTAGAGACAGATTGAAGGATACCCAGATTAGATAGAGCAGTCAGACAGATATGTGACCGATAGGGCAGATTAAAAGAGTGAGGAGCAATATTAATAACCATCATAACCGCAGCCAGCCAACAAGGCGCAGACAAACAGCCGTACCGAACGGCGGAAATCTTCTGTAAAGAAAATTAAGCGCTGCTATCAGTCTCTGTCCGAGAGAGAGAGCCTTAAAACAAATGAGCGTGACCTGCGAGGCGGGCACCAATGCTGCACTGTCTCTGATAGCCAGGAACATAAAGAAAAGGACAGTCCCATTCAGACGCTGCTACAGATGATGGATGAGACGACGGCTTAAGGAGATGAGGCGCAAATTAAATAATTCTGTCAGCGTAGTCCTGAAAACAGGGAAACACTGACCAATAGCCTTAGAACAACACCAACACCGTCATACAACAAATGACAAAGCAAAGCAGAGTGTGCATTGATCGCTGTGCTATTCTATAACCTCTCTGAGCACATAACAAATGTGGCTGCTAAAAACAGTGATACAGAGACAGAGTCAAGGTCCTTTCTTTCAGGGCCAGGATCTCTTAAGCAACCTTCCACTGCAATTGTTCACACACATCAAAAAGGTCACAACAATAAAAGATGTGAAATCATTTAAAATAATAAAGTTTATAAAGGAACATCAGCTACCACGTATAACCAAGATATGCATATGCTTACGGCTACTACCCCATTTATCCCACTGCTGATTAAAAACATTTTTGAGAATGTTAATTAGAGGGGTGTACTGATTCCAAAACAGAGACCAAAACCACGATACAAACATTTAGGGTCTTCGGTTGCAGTTCTGGAAGAAGGTCCCGCTCCCTGGCCCTTCCAAAGGCCAACCCACTATCACAACAGCCATCATCATGTTACTAGTGTAATGTAACAACTTTGTGCAACAAATTAACACCACAATGCATGTAAATTGTGAAATAAATGTATTAAGTATTTTGTAAATATATTTATTTGTAAATATTATACAACTGCTCAAGATTGATGAGAGAATTTTGTTGAGAAAGTTTATTTATGTTTATGTAGTTATTTTGAGTACATTTAAGTTAAACTGCCATGTCCTTTAGTGTTCCAAGTTGTTGGGGATTAAATAAAAGTGATGTAATAAAAGTCCTTGTTTTTCCTCGATTCTACACAAAAAACAAATTCAAAAAATGTATGTAGGTATGGTTTAACAAAGCATCAAAACAAGGTAGCAAAAATCATGGTCCATTTTTTTGGAGAATCATTACGCCTCTTAGGAATTTTTGTATGTGGATGGAAAATGAAAAAAAACAAAAAAAAAAACAAAAAAAAACATTATTATAAAACGAAGACCAAAACCGTGATACAAATGTTCAGGGTCTTGTGTTGTGGTTCTGGAAGAAGGCCCTCTTTCCCAGACCATCCAAATGCCAACCCACTACCACAGCTGCTGGTGCAGCCTATTTAGCTCTTATGTTACTAATGTAACAAAACCACTAAATGTAACAATCAACACTGAACCAAGCAATCACTTCGAGAATCGTTACACCCCTTAATGTTAATACGTTTTCCACGGAGTAGAGTGTTCCATGGAGTAGGCCATAAACTCAATACATGCTCTTTTTTTCTTAGGAACGTGTGTATGTGGATGACAAAATGAAGAAAACTGTGCGGTGTGTAACTCGATCTACTTGTTTAACAAGTCTATATTCTACAACTGTAACCATAAATTAAACAATATCCAAATAGACAGACAGGCTGCCTCATGAGGCTTTCGACAGTTAAAAAAGTCAGAACTGGGAAAAACTGGGATTAAACAGGGATGCACAATATGGCCAACTAAACACAAAATCACTAAAATACACTACTCTAACACAATGTCATCAGTGGAATGTCCAATTCTGTTGTTTTGAAGGTCTTAATAGTGGATATCTTTTTATGATGTACACAGTACGGGATGTTCAGTGCTCTAGAAGGAATGGCCATAACCTCTTGGCATATTTTACAGTGATTATGACATAACATTCCCTCATATTGCTTACCCAGCAGCATTACAGCCTACACAAACCTCCTTGGCTAAAGACGCAACATAGCAGCATGCTTCTTTTACGAGGGTACAAATGAAATGCATGGTATGAAAGCGTTATGTATACCACATTGCCTCATGATTGAAACACTGTAAAACACTTTAATGGCTGCTACTTCAGTCTCCCCAGCGCAGAGCCGAAAACATAAATATTTCCAACAGTTAAAGGACGCTAAATTGATGTCCCCATTGAGCACCACCCCCCCCCCCCAAACACATGCTGGCCCGCTCCCCACAGGACAATTAGCTGTGTACACATAGCCTCCCATGGGAAAGGGGAGCAGTACCGATTTGCCACTTTGCCACCAGTGTTTTCTGTCTCTCTCTATCGCTCGATCATTCGGTTTCTCAGTTTATCTGTTTACGTGAGTCTATATGTTTCACTGCATCCATCTTTCTCTATTAACTCCCCCTGAGTAATGCGAGCCAGTGGAGTCCGAGCAGCGCGGACAGGCAGACGCTGAGTTTGGCTGGAGAAAAACAAACACAGACTTTGAGGAGGAAGATGAGAGATGACTTCCCTTTCCTTCCTGCTGCTTGAGAGCCTTGAGATCCTTCTCTTCCTGCTGCTGAGCATAGCAAGACCCGTCTCCCCTCCTTTACCCTCCATCTAAGCCTGTGGCCATCACAGCTTCTACTGCATGACGCACTGTCCAGCGTAAACTAAACACAACTACAATCATAAGCCAATCAATATAAACATTTTGAACAGACTTAAATATGACACTTTTCTGTAATTCTTAAGGCACAATTTCTATTTTTTGTTTAATACACTGGATTTCTTTTTTTAAATCACTGGGGCTTCCAAACTTTTGCATATGTACATACAGGCCAGCAGCATTCAATTTCAAGGATTCAATTTCACAATTTCTGCATTGTGTACCTTTTTAAGGACCTGACCGTTAGTTCAATGCACACCGTTTGTATTCCTAACACTTTGTCGAATGACTGCCTTGTTTCTTTTCTTTATTCATTATTCACTATTGTATATTCATTAGTCAGTGCTTAATGCTCTATTCATACCACTTTGTGTTGTTATCTGTTGTTGACCAAAGGAGGATGGGTTCCTCTTTTAAGACTTGGTCATTCCATAGGATTCTTTCTCTCAGGGAGTTTTTTTCTTTGTCAGGCTTGCTCACTTCAGGCTTGGAAAGCTCTGTAAAGGCTGCTTTTTAACAATTCAAAATATATTAAAACTGAGCAAATAGTTTAATTTTAAGAAATCCAGTCAATTTAATGTACAACACTATGTAAGATCCTCCTTGGCATACTTTGTGGAGATGAAACCAAAACAGCCTGCCTTTAGCACAGCAATACACACATAGAATTTAGAGTGCCAGTGCATGTTTGTTACTGCTAGGGATAAACATATCAGTATTGGTAGATGCTAAAATCATATGATGATAAGATTTGACCACTATATCAAACCATTATTTGATGACATATTTATTGTAGTCCAGAAAAGCAGAATGTTTAGGCATTACTGGTCTACTCTGTCTGCATATTATTCATTGCATTGGATTTGAAACCATATAGAAGTAAATAAGAATGTTATATATCTTTGTAATGCTAATCCAGGTGGATTTAGTCCCAGAAATGTTTAGTTTAGGTAGCAGCAGACATGTGCCTCTAATTACTAGGTTAATTCAAATTTAAATATCATCAGATACAGAAAACATTGTTATACTAAATTATGTCCATACTGCCCATTCTTCCATAAGTGACAAAGGCAGGAAGGCTACACTGAACACATAAATGATGACCAACAGCAAAAATAAAAGCTCTGCACAAGCTACCCGGGATATGTTCTTCATACATGCAGGCCTTTTTTTAAGCTTAGACATATTTAATGAACTGCTAATTAATCATCACACAATTAAATGAAGACTGTGACATTTCCTGAACTCTGAGAATAGCTGTGGAAAAAAAGAGAGGAGAGGGGGAGAGAAAAAAAAAGAAACACACACACACACACACACACACACACACACACACACACACACAGTGCCCACGATCATGACTTGTTGCTCATAATGATATAAAATATTCCTCTCCCGTTTAAGGCCCTATTAACAATTTAAATGACCTTAACGCTAAGCTTTTCCACAGCCTTGCTCTCGCGAAAGATCCTCCTCCCTAAGGTCCATTTAACAAGCCTATTACTCAAATCTATAACAGCAGCATCATTACCGATGGGCTGCTTTTAATTCAGGCTCTTAATCTGCTTACTGACCAGCACTTAGAGAGGAGGCCTGGCAACGCACCTAAAGATCTATATTTCACTACCAATGGATATGATGGAGTCGGATACTGAAATCTCACAACAGACCCTGAGACTCTCATAATGGAAGACAGCTAAAGAGAGGAAGTCGTGCAAAGAGTAAAATGAACAGTCATATGGAGGGATGCACCACTATAGAATCAACATACATCATCAGCCGATAACAGAAACATCCTGGTGTGACTGACAATGTAATACCATTAATAAATAGCTGTCATAATAATAATAATAATAATAATAATAATAATAATAATATTGGTCGGCTGTTAATGGAGCACACCTCTAGTTTTATATCACTGATAATAAACTGAAGCATCCTTCATTTACTTTTCCCTTTTTCTCTTCCTTTGTTTATCTGTCCATCAGCTGTCGGATCTTCCACACATCTTTCTGTCCACTTCACTGTCAGTGTGGCTGGCCAGGTCCATCTTCCTTTCGAGTCTTTTGCCTGCAGACGGATCAAATCACTCTGGACATCCTGGAGGTCTGAATGTCACTCATTTTCATCCCTCTTTTCCTGCCAGCCGGTGGCAGCAGGGAGAGAGCGAGAGAGACGCACACCGGGGAAGAGTGAGCTGCCACCTCTCTCTGTTGCCTCATCCCTCCATCCGTCCGTTCATCCCCCCTCGGTGGACACGTATAATTGGACACATCATCAATTTTACAGCAGCTGTTTGAGTGTGAGTCCTCTCTGAGTTGTATGAAGCCCTCTCTCAGTCCCCGGAGCTGAAAGGGTACAAGCCCTGACACAGGCTCACTCCCAGGCTCTGCTCTGCTCTTTATTATAGAGCTGCAGACACTTTTTGAAGGTTACCACACAAACTTCGAGCTGGACACAATCCACAGACAGCCAAACGAGAGCAAAAGTGCCCAAGGGAAGAGTCAAGGTAGGCCTGACAGTAGGCTACACACACACACACACACACACACACATACACACACAGAGACAGAGACACACACACACACACACACACACACACAGACACACAGACCTTTGTCTTTTTTGGTCAGCTATTCCTCAGTTTGCTGGGTGAATGCTGATGACACTTTAATTAGTGTACTTGTTTAGAAAACAACAAGAAGAAAGCGGGTGCACGCATTTAGAGCTTTCACTATTGATTATATTTAAAATCAGGGAATCTATAGATTATTTTAAAGATCAATTGAGTAACCTCAAAACAATCATCTCTTCTCAAAATGAGCTCATAATACTATTACAAACATGTCAAACAATAAACATGAGACTCCCAAATACTTGGCTGGAAAAGATAAACCACAGTCTTTTATAAAAATACTATGTGGGAAAACTGCATGGGTCTCAGTTACTTCAAGGGACCAGAACCTGATGTCAGATTCATCTTTTTTCCCTACAACCAAATCCAAGTACCTAAATGTTAAGTATTGGCCAGCTGATTAGATCTTTTGTAATTTCATAGACAATAAACCATGTGATTCAGGTTGGAGGTTGTAACTGTCCGACACCGCCCGCTGTTGCTCTAACTCTATTACTGTAGCCCTCTTATTCAAATACACCTTTTAAGTGTCTAGTCCCATTCATGACTCCCTTGATAACAGTTATTTCCTTCAAGTCTGAAGTGCCATTTACAAAGCACAATGCTTAAACAAGGCAAAATGTTTCTGTGATGTTTTTTTTAAACCAGTCACATGTGAAAATGTGTGTTTTATATATGGTTTTGTTGGCCATGTTGTTTCTAGTGAATGGCAGGCCTTAACACGCCCATAGTTAGACGATAACAGCCAATTTAAACACAGGTGAAGCACCAGCACTGTGCATACTTTTCAGTTTCTGATTTAACATTGCTCCACACTGTTTTGTTGACAACTAAAAATGTGCTTCGCTGTCACAGCAACACCTGTAACACATGTTTATAGCACATCTGTGAACACAAGGGAAAACAGAAAAACGAGATTAGAAGTGGATGTTTTTTGTAGCTAAAATCTAAAACCTAAACCTATTCAAATCTGCCACCCACTGGATCAGACAGGGACGTCACTAACAAACTGCCAAATAATCACTGTAAATCGAGGAATCATGACAGCTGCATTTCTAACATTTAGATAGAAAGCAATTGCAACACGGATACAAAACCTATGTGGATAAATACAGACAGCATGAAAAAGACGTAGAAGGAGCATAAGGATACCATGAGACATTGGGAGACAGCAAGACAGAGTGAGAAAACAAGAGAATGAAAGAGAGATAAAAAAGAGAAGAAGAGAGGACTGTGTGTGTGCGCGTGAATAAGAACGCTGGGTAATCAGGCCTCATTTCTTTGGGCTTTCTTCACTGGCTGGCCAAGCTGTTTTATTCATCGCCTGAGCCCTGACCCAGCCACACTCCTGTTCTGACAAATCACTTCTGATTAAGACAAATCTTTATTAGCTAGTCACTCAACTTCCCCCATTCATCATCCCCTCGCTCCCTCTCCGCCCCTCTCAACGCACGCAGCCCCGCTCGCCCGCTCCTTTAAAAGGCCTGATTACTGACAATTGGTGGATGTGGAGATGTGAGGCTCTCTTATGGGTGATAAGACACAGGTTTAATGGGTATGAATGACCATGGCGGCAGGAGAGCCGGCTGTAATAGAACCATTTGTTTAAGCAGGAGGAAGGAGGGAGAAAATGAACGCTGCTGCCCTCTCCTTTAAGTTCCCCCCAGCCCCCTGGCTGCACTGGTAATAAGCACACTGCTATTGATGGGAGTTAGTTGCTCCTCAGTCGGGCCCACAATGAGGACGGATGAGAGGAGTCGGCATGCTAAAGAGACGCTCTAACTGTAATAAATCACTCATGAAGCAAAGTACATGGGCAAATGGAAAACAAGCGTAAACATCCAAAAACTCAAATCCAAACACAGATAGTCAGACAACAACAGAGGATTCATCTGGTGAATACGATAAATACACAGCATGCCGAGCACAACTCAGAGCTGCCCAACTTTCTACTTAAGTTCGACCATGGTCTTTGGACGGCCCTCAGTTAACACCGCATGCTTTCAAACTATCCATTTGCTAAATTCGGTTGTGCTGCAAATCCTTAAGGGAGCCCATATAACAGAAAATCTAATTTCCTCAGATTTTTTAAGTTTGAGGTAATATGTAAACACTACCGCTTTTTCAAAATGTGAAAAGTTCCAGCAAGTCCATATCTTTATATTATGCTAAAAAGCAGCACGTTATGAATTCATTCTTTCTGTGATGTCACACGAACCAACCCGGTCAAATAAATCCACCTCTTCAGCCAACAGCAGTTTACAACCTTTGTATTTAAAAGGAAGTTATAAAGAGGGTTTCAGCTCTCCGCTTTTTCTGAATGAGACACAATACCTGACAATCAGCCAATCAGAACAGACTTGATCTTACTTACCTAGATCAGTCTTAAAGGCACAGTTACAAAAACATCTCAACAGCTTAACGTCTTCTAAGGGATAAAGAGAGGATGGGAAAAGGGTCATGTAAAATTAATTCAGATTAAGTTTAGTCCATAAAACCATATACATGTTTCAAGTGGACACCAATGGGGAAAATATAAAATACACAAAGATGAAGGATATGGGCCCTTTTAAAATATATGTCTTACTAACACATGCATAAACGAGTTCACATGTTCAGAGCAAATCTACAAACTGAAACTCATCAGCAGCTTTCACATTATCCACTGTAGAAGAGAATTGTGTTTACAGTGTAATGGAATACAGTGTAATCTGTGTACCCATAAGCACTGTTAGTTTGTACATTCTGTGATATTTCCTAATGAAAGCTGTGTACAGCCTTTCTGACCAATCTTTTCTACTGAGTCTTACTGAACTGGAGCTGGGGTTGCAGCTGAAAGTTAAAACCTGGGTCATGAAGAGACCTGTAGGTAATGTAACAGCACATGGCATTTTGAGTTTTTAGCTTATTTATCCTATCCAAAAACGCCAGTCTGTGTTTCTGGTCTTCTTTGTGTTGTCTGTGTGGTCTCTCTTACACCTGCTTAAAGGAAGGTGTAAATATCTAATAACCATTAAGCTCAAATATCTTTTGGGTGCAACCTGTTTTAACTTACCAGTGTGTACTGAACTCACTGAATGCTTGCCATCACTAGTCTATATTAGAAATTAAGTACAGCTGATGGCCAAAGTGATCTACTTTCCTGCAAGCCTTCAGCCTGAGTTTGACACACGCACCTCATTCGTTTTCACTGACTTGGGTTGCTGCACGACCTGAACCCTGTAGGTGAGTAGATCTCCAGGAGCACCCTTTAGTGGAGGCAATTCCAGAGGCATCCATTAAATCTCTTTAAGGAACATTGACAGCATTACCACATGTTGTTTTGACAAGTTCTTAGAGGGAACAGTGACAGTGAGGTTAGAGATCTGAGAAGACCTACTAGGTGAAGGTTTTACTGGAGACTCTAAGTGCTTGACACCCTACTGTACTCCCCCTTTTACAGATGTGTGGTCACACAGAAACACAGTCATCTAGAACGCTAATGACACTGTTGCTGTGGAGCTGTTGACTCTTCAGGAATAATTAGCTTTCTGGCTGGTGCGGAAAAAGCACCATGAATGATGACTAAACCAAAGACCTGGCTTTCAAGTTTAGGTGAAAGAAGAAGAATTCCCTTTCACGTCCGTTGGTCTGCTGTTAAGAGGGTCTCCAGCTTCTTGAGTTGCTTGAGGCTTTATATCTTGAAATATCTCATCTGGTCTGCGGACTCTACCTCCTCAAGAACAAAAAGAAATGCAACAACAGCACGTCCAGTTTTGGAGGAAACTAGTAATGAAAAAGCTAACCTGCCATCCAAAATCCTACACACGGCTGAAATCGGCCTTGTACGCAGGTTTCAACTTCCCTCATCTCCAAGGAGAGGAATACGGTATAAGAATAAGAAACAACCTGTAAACTATGACTTCTTCACATACAGGGGTTGGACAATGAAACTGAAACACCTGTCATTTTAGTGTGGGAGGTCTCATGGCTAAATTGGACCAGCCTGGTGGCCAATCTTCATTAACTGCACATTGCACCAGTAAGAGCAGAGTGTGAAGGTTCAGTTAGCAGGTAAGAGCACAGTTCTGCTCAAAATACTGCAATGCACACAACATTATGGGTGACATACCAGAGTTCAAAAGAGGACAAAGTGTTGGTGCACGTCTTGCTGGCGCATCTGTGACCAAAACAGCAAGTCTTTGTGATGTATCAAGAGCCACGGTATCCAGGGTAATGTCAGCATACCACCAAGAAGGACGAACCTCCACCAGCATCACGTAGTGACCTGGCCACTATCCTGCAAGAAGAATGGCTTAAAATCCCTCTGACCACTGTGCAGGACGCAGTATATGTCATTCCCAAGACGAACCGATGCTTTATTGGCCGCAAAAGGAGGCCCTACACCATACTAATAAATGATTGTGGTCTTAAACCAGGTGATTCAGTTTCACTGTCCAACCCCTGTATATCATCTGGCTAACAACACTAAAGCATTTCAGCCTAGAACCAGTCACAGACAGGACAGTGTATACTCTCTATCAATCAGACTTCTCACCAATCTTCAATCATTTCCTGAACTCATAATACACTACTTCAAAAACATTTGAATCCATCTTAATTGAGGTAACTGGGGTTTTCATTTTGATGATATCTTTTTGATGTTTAATATGCCACCGCTCAACTCTTGTTGCTTCCTGCTGCCATAGCCTGCTGTTCTACCAGAAACATTATTTTCAGCCAATGTGTTTCTCTGTTGAACTAGAATTGTATTTACTTGATAACATCAGGATTGCTTCAATAAACTCGGTGCAAAGCTTTCACTAGTGACACGAATTCATTTACATGATTTAACATTTTTCTAATCATGTGGCATTAGGTAAGAAAAAGACAGTTCCATCTTGGTCACTTTAGGTTTCACAACTACAGCATTAACACAGTTACCTGTACAGCCATCAACATACCAATGCCAAGCCCCTGTAACACTTTGACGAATCATCACCCATTTAAATTGTTTATTTTTGCTTGTTTATTGTTCATATCTCTGTTACCGTCAGGCAAGCCTCTTCATTTCTGTTCCACATTTAAATCTAACAATAAAATGCAAAGCAAAAGATAAAAATGCAATACCCAACATAGCCGGGAGAGGCAAGTGAGCAGTTAAGGGGGATTTCCTTCGGTAGATTGCTAGGACTTAATCAACCAGCATTACTGAAGCATCCAAATGAAAACTAATAGACTTTAGAGCTGATTGTGATTGCCTCACTTACAAACATACATGCAGACCAGGGCATTCAGGTTCCTCATTAAACAGTCACAGCCTTCCATGGACCGCTGGACAACCATATATCTACTGTACCCATGCTGGTCAATCCACTCCGCCCCCCCAGTCAAATAGACCACATTCATTAATTGCATACCTCTTCGTAAAGGAAATTATTTGTGCTTGCAGATTAGGGCTGTGCTGATGGGAAATGTGCATCAAACGTGACCGAGTGCAATTAAAGCCCGCATGCCCTGTCAACCGACTACATTAATATTGATGCACATGTCGCTACATTTTTCTACATACTTTTTCCCCCCTTGCACTGTGTACAAAAATAGTTTATTAAAGAGATGCTCCACATTGGCCTGTCCAAAATGTGATTCTTCTTTGACTGTGTACAAGCATGGCAATCAAAAGAGAGCAACAAAATACAACTGCGTCTACTTCACATGTCACACATATACACACACACACAAAAACGCTCCACGCTTCTTTGTCACCCAACAGGATCACATCAGAATACTTCTTGCCCGCAGTCGGCATTCTTTAGCTGACAATGTCACGGACTCAGATGAAAAGAGGCCTTATCAAATACAACGTGAATACAGAATGCACTCTTCTGCGCTGTAATCCATATACACATATACAACCGGGCTGAAGAATGCCAACCAATGAAATCAAACTGCAGCAATCTTACGGCTGATAAAACCCTCTCTTTTCTCTGAAAGGAGAGAGAGAAAAACAGAAAGAGAGAGACAGAGAGAATAGGGGAATGCAAGGCAGACAGCTAAAGGGGGGGTCTTCTCCTAAAATCAACTCAGTTCCTCCTAATCACACGCTGCACATCATTTCCCAGAATCTGAGCAACTTCACACATCTTAGAAAGTAGCAAGCTTCAGCGCGCTAGACTGGAGGAAAAACTTGACGTTCCTCTGCCGTCTTTTAAACAGTTTAGGAACGTTAATAATCCCATTACTGTTGATTAAAGGCTTTAGCATCTCTAATCAGAAAGTTGACAGGCAGATCAAAGCGCCAAACACAAATTTTGCCTTTTAATTATCTGTACAACACCACACCTCAGGCTGTTCTTCCCTGCCTATCTCCTAAAAAACCTCAGCCACAGACGAAGCAGAGATCTAACACTTCTTAACAGTTCATTATCCAATAAGACATGAACAAAAAAAAAAAAAAAGCATTCAGAGCTTAAAAGCTATCTCCACAATTAGCGAAGACCTGGGGGAACCCTGCAGTCCTGCGTGTTGTAGGAGTCCAAATTGAAACACCTTAATTATGTTTGTCAAATACGGACGCGCCATCACCCTCATTTGCATGTTTTGACAGTGGCCCCCTCTGAAATCTCAATGAGGATTTAGCACATTTCAACACCTACTGATTGTAGTGTTGTTTTTCTCTCTCTTTTTAATAACCAAACTAATGCATTCATTGGACTTTTGCTGAAGCACCCCTCTTTCTCCAGCGCTCCATAACAAAGAACAATAGGGTGTCCTGAACGATACCTGGAGAGTTGACTTGTTACAATTATTTCCTAAAAACAGAAATAATTAATGCATGCAGTTAAGCAGCTTAATGCACAAGAAGAAGCATACCATCCCTGTCCAAAAGAAATAAATGCTGGTCTAAAATAGCAACTTCACAGGAGAAGACAAAACGTCGTGACTCTCAATGTAAGTTAATGAAAAAAGACTTCATTCCAGCTCATTCTGGAGCTTTTCTACTGGTCCACTCATCACTAAACCCACACACTGTTATGGGCGGTTGCCACATGCTTGTCAAATGGACATGTTTGTCTTTGGACAGCAACAATATTCAGAACACATTTTAACAAGGCATATCGGAAAAAATTGGTATTTACTGGAGGACAGCTTTCTCTGTGTAATTCTTTTGTTAATCTGTCAGGACATAACTCCTCCTGAACTGGATTGATACTTTTAAAAATAAGCATGCTAGCATGGTACATTCGCTAAGGGGGCAAACATACCAGCTTATGACCAAGTCTAAATGGACCTTCAGTGTGGTATTCTAAAGCCTCTTAAATATTCTACTTTCATCACACTTGCGGCTCAGAATACTGAATCCTTAACTTATGGTACATCACCCACTGCTTGCTATATTAGAATTCTGAATTCTGATCACTGTCACATCCCACTAGGGCAGTACTGGGTCCACAATCCTTTTAGATTACAAGTAATATTACTAGATCTTACTAGACCGGTTTCAAGTCTAGGTGCATGATCTGACCTCCTGGAGGTACTGAACCTTTTAGTACTGATTCTATTTCTATCCCTCAAACTAATACTAAATATTAACACAAGATATTAACACGTTTTGACTGAAGTAATTCAGAAGGCTATCCAAGTACAATGCTGCAATGCCTAAAAAGACATTCTGCTATAACTTATTAATCAGGTAAACTCCTTCACTAGTCTTTCATGATATTTTATTGTTATCATAATGAATGACGTCACATCCCACTTCTCTAAGCATACTGTCAATATCGCCAGTACTGGGCATAAGTATATTTATATATATTTTTCTATTTAAACATATCCAAGTTCTTATGTTAATACATATTACCCATTACATAAGTGGCTAATATTATTACCAAATGCCTTAATTTGCTTTGCATTATGTACAAGCATTTCTGTGATACTTCAGGACTCGTCTGTTACAGAATCACATCAGATTCATTTTTCTCCTCAAATATTCAGCCCACTATTTTCTGCTGGCTGTGGCATGATACCGACACTAGCTATAAGAGCAGAGACCATTTTTGCCTTCCAGCTCCTTTCTCTGATACATAACTGAGATTTCTGTTTATGTTCCTGATAAGAGACAGTATCAGATCCCTGAGAAGCCTGACGAGTCTGCTGGTACTACAGAGCAGGATGGAAACTGTAGCTTTCTGTGGCTAATTTAGCTCAGGGTGAGAAGAGCAACACCTTTTTACTCCTCCTTTTTACTCTTTTCATTCACAGCATGATACTGAACACATTCATTTACAACAAATTGTCTTGACTGTTGCTGTTCATGAAATACTCCAGGAAGCATGTAGCCAAACTCTTGGAGTATGGATAAATCTAAGTGCTGAGAGACCTCCAATATCCAGGGTGATCGCTCTGCTTTAAAAACCCAATAAAAGTCTTCACCAAAAAATGTAATAAATAAATGAACTAAATAAACAGGGGAAAAAAATTCCAGCAAGTACTCTCATTACTGCTCACAAAGGCAATCCTAATCCAGTCAAAATGAGTGAAAAATCAGCAAAAATTATTCCTCTCTCCATTTATATCTTGCTAAATGCATCAGTGGTGTGCCAATGATATGTAAAATATGTATACTCTCAAAACAAACAAACATTCTCCAGGGAAATAGGACTGTCTGCGGTAATTTAGTTAAAGCGGAAACGGAGGGCGTGAAAGCAAGACATCAAACATGAGTGTGAATGGGAAGCAAGCAGCGCAGTGCTACACTGTGCTGTTAGAGAGTCGTAGCACTGACAGATTCTGACAGTTTCCAACACTTAAAGATTCTCCCAACTCCAACTTTGAATTCATTAATACTCATGAGCCAAGTATTTGTCTCCTAACACTGGGAAAAAGGTCTGGTTGAACGTGTTTACCAATCAGCCTTAATAGAGCAGGGGGCAAAATGGCCCATCTAGTGAAAAGACGTCATTAAACATTTGGATACAGTCTTAAATATGTCATAGGAGCTTTACAGACATAACCAATATAATTCATTAACAAAGGTGTATATGCGGATGTAAGGCTGAATTTTATTACTGATCCAATTTCCATTAGTACGGAATCAAAGGCAAAAAGGCCCAAAACTGGAACAAGCTAGTGATAATTGACAGAAGGAACACACTGTGACTCTATTGTGGGCGTAACAACGCACAATAATTCAAAACAATATAGGGACACAGCTAAAATAAATAGATGCCTGGGTTTATGTTTTTATGTTAATGTTTGCACAGCATAGATTCATGGGCACTAGGGTTGGACACATGATTATGAGACTAACAACACGGTTGCTTCAGAGAACAAAACACGTGAGGGTTGTCTCTGGGTTCATGAAGCAATGCTACTCAGGGATGCTACCTATCAATGGAAAGGGCACATCATGCTCTACTGACCTGTGAAGTCTAGCTTTGTTCTAACATTTCCCCACTGATCTACAGGGATTTAACTCTGGTTTACTAAAGACCACAATAAAAAGATAGGGGGCACAAAACCCTACAATCTTCCCTCAAGTCATAGGGCACGAAGTATCTCTAACTCGCTGGACAGATCCAAATTCCAAAAGATTCCGAGGTTCATATCTCCTGTTCTAGCCATGTGACGCTGGGCTTGTCGGACAGAGCATGTCACGTTTCTATTGACCTGTAAGGTTTGGGTTTGTTTCTGTGGTAAAGAAACCTAAAGTCATGCAAACCCCAATGTGAACTAGGGGCATAAGGAAGCACATATTTTAAGGTTTAACAAGATCAAGAAGACACAATTCTGAGATCGTTTTACTTCTCTACATCTGCAGCTGCCCTTTGCACTGAATAGGACTGCTCCAAAAATATGGGGAATAAAACTTTATTGCATAAACTTGCATTAAAGGTTAGGAATAGTTTTGCCTTCTACTGTAAAGTTATTATTTTGAAGATAGATGTTTTTTTTGTTTTGGGAAATTTTCCCATGATTTGTTGGAAGGCTAATTTATATATCACAGTGCTAAAAAAAAACAAAAAAAAACAACAAAAATAAAAAACATATTGTGCAGCACTAAACACAAACCTACAGAGCGACTCCACTTTGTCCTAATTCTCCATAGGTAACCTGGGTCACGCTGGGAACATTCCTTTTTATGCCATCTTGTTGGTGTTGTTCTCTTTCTTCTCTATATTGTTTCTTCATTGTAAAGTGCCCACCACATTTCTTTTTCCAGTGGCAAACAGGAGCACGGCGTATGACCGCCAGAACACTGTGGCTTTGTGCCTATTCACAACAAGTTTGTCCCTTTCTTTGGGTTAATACCAACACACTTCCTATCTCTAGTGAAAGTCAAATAATAACACTATTATAGGGGGGAGATGAGGCATGGAGGGAGCTCACAAAAGAGAGATGCATCATGCGCCTCATTTAACAATGACCACGGCCAGTCTGATGAAGAGAGATTATTGTCAGTAGCTAGTGTGAAAACACACAACATGGCATCAGCACTGTGAGCACCACTACACTTCAGTATGTGTGTTTGTGTGCGCATGCGTGTGTGTGCTTGTGGTTAACATCCTAGGAGAACAGGTTAGAAGGACACCTAAAGTCAAGGCGCTGAATTGCATCCTTAAAAAAGGGGCTAAACATTCCGTTCTCTTCCGAACCAAATGATACAACATGAATCTTTAATAACTTTCTATAAGCTCTTAAAGTAAAGGGCCCTTGCCATATAACATCAGTGCTTAGAAGCTTCCTACTTCTTTGCTAATCAATACCAGGACTGCAGGACTGATGTTCAGGTACAATCACATGCAATTTAGTTTGACACTTCTGACCAAACTTAAATAGTTTTGTTAAAATTTTAAGTAAAAATAAATGAACACATCTCTCCACATATTTCTGTTAATATGCAGAGATTTACAAAAAATAATAATAATAATAATAAAAAATAAATAAATAAAATTTTTATAAAATATATATATATATATACACACCTTTTGCACAGGCCACATGTTATGTTTCATTTTTTATTTCCCCCCAGTATGTTAAACTCAGCAAATAAACAGTAACTGTGCATTAATACGTGACGAAGCGTGTTGACAGTATGTCTCCCAAACTTTTGCATACAACTGTATACAGGCCCCTGCCAAGCAAAGATGTTTCATCTCTCTGCAGGGAAGATCTGTCACGTCTGTAAAAAACCAAACACACGATAAAACCTGCCTCACTTGTTCTCCTTACTTGGTGAACAGTTCAACTCATGTTCCCTAACTATGTCCCGATGACACTGATGTTTCCTGAATGAAGCACAATTTAATCCCAACTGATGCATGAAGGTAAACTGTCAAGATAGAGCTCTCCATGATGTACATGAAGCAGCACAACATCAACACTTCAACTTTAAAACCCTTTTATATAAACAGATGGCAACAGAGAGTTATTAGTGTAAGTACATTGTGTTTAATATTTTACAATACGTTACAAGATATACCTTCTTCTCTTCAGAGTCGAATGTCAACGAGTGCATGATTTGTCCATCTTTGCATCCAGACTACCACCCAACCACCCACCTACCACCTACCTATTAAAGAGACACCAACCACATTGTTAATGGCTGATTCAGAGTTCATTTCCTTTACAGCAAAATTAGGTAAAGGTACAGCTACATGAACACATACAGCACACCAGTACACTTCCACTGCTGTCTACTAGCCAAAGCTAAAATAAATAACATATATAATATTTATCTACATAATATTTAAATGGGTCAAACAGGTATTATAAATTCGTAAAGCTGCCTATTTAAATAGCATCAATCAAATACACTTCGGTGGAGGAGCAGTGGCATCCATGAATTCACCTCTCCATCCATCTATCCAATAGCAAGCATGCATATGTTTACATTGTTCAGATTCTTCCTTTAATATCGCTGCTGTAGGGCATTCAGAAGGAAGAGCTGATTAAGGTTAGATGGTCGGAAAGCCATGAAAGTCTTTACGTTGTGTTCTGTACTGGATTTACACAGCTCTGAGTATCAGACACGCTGGTACAAAGCATTTCTTACTGCTGTCCAAACGCAAAGGGATTCGGAAACAAGTGATTCCGATGCATCTTACTAAAGTACAACCATGCAGCACAGCCATCAGCTAGGACAGCAATCCGATCCGGAATTTACACATAGCTAATAGGAGAACCAGCAGTAAAGTGACTATCAGGCACACAGAATGAAAGTTGGCATGTAATCAGCAGCAGTAAGACACAAATCACCTCAGCACTCTTGAATGAACCACAGCAGCCTCGGCACCCTATCCAACCTTGCTGCCATCTCATCCACTAATGAAGCATAGCTAACTTTTTAGACATAGCAGAACTAATTTAATCTAACTTCTAAGAGCTCTGTGCCATCAAATTAATTATTCATAAAGGACACGATATTATAACTCAATTGTCAACTCCGTGGCTGTCCTTTTTCAAATCCCCCTGTCTGCCTTCCTCCTCCTTTGTCTTGTTCCTTTTCTTTTCTTTTTTTCTTCTTCCTCCTTTCCCCCCACTCGCGCTTTTAATCTATTACCGAGTGTTACACATTGTCATGATCGCAGCTGAACAAAATAATTTGCTTGTGCTTTTTGAAGTTGGCTGGTGGTGGCGGGCGAGTTGGAGTTGGTAGCTGGTTTTTATTTTGGGAGCGACTCCCCACGGGTGGCTGGAATACAGCGGCAGGGCCGACGCTACCAAAGCGCGGAGATCGCGGCGCGGGTAATAACATAACCCGGATACCTTTTCCTCTTGCATGAATAATACATGCCATCTCACTGAGCCCACCTCTCCTTAATGTTGTTTAGATCAGTGGGCAGGAGGAGTGCGATGAGGTGGCCTCACAGCAGCCTGTTGCCACACATACACATAGAAGCGCGTGCATACACACACACAGACGGAGGCTCTCTCTAGTCAGCGTGATGGAATGTGACCCCAGCGTGAGTGACAGTCAGAGAAGCGATGGATTCATCTGGAACCCCCGCGGCCTGCTGCTTTCACAACTCTAACGCAGGCAAGTCACCGAGGAGGCCGGCCAAGCAATGAACATGCAGAGACACTGCTGATCACTAACTCTACACTCTAACATGAAAAAACAGACTCCCAACTGCTATAAGGCGCTCATATTTAAGAAGTTATTAAAAAACTGCTTCTGGTCTCCTTGGAAAGGTTCTACATAAAATGTGTCCTTTCTGGCAGATTTGCAGTCTCAGAGAGGATGGTATAATGTTACATCTGCTTCTGGAGTGCACCACTGCCAAAGCTGATGGCCACAGAAGATCTGAACTTAAAAATAAAGGATTATTTTGAGCGATTCCATAGAAGAACCATATTGGTTTTCAATGGAGGGTTTTTGAAAGAACCGTTCACTGGAAATGAGATTTGTGGAGGGGAAGACCTATTTCAAAGTTTAAAGAGTTTCCATAATGTAAGGGTTCCAGACCAGTTGAAAATTGTTCATAGAGCTGCACGTCTAAGCCAAGAACCATTTAGGAACCTATTTTTTTGCAACTAGTTTTGGCCTGCTGATTAGTGCTTTTAATCTGCTGATATTTAACTGGGAAAAATAAATAGACCCTTGTTTACTCTTAAGTCTGCAGTTCCATTCTATAGTTTTGCACTGGACCCATGAGGCTCATGCAGCTAGCATGTAATGGAAGCTTAGCATCACTGAAACTGCTATTACACATTTTCCCCAAAGTGCAGCAGGATTAATAAATCTCAGAGTGGCTGCTTGATTTGGGCATTGCAGTCACATCAAACACATATGCAGTACAATCGAAAACCGTTTAAAGAACTTAGTTTTTAATTCATCTAATTTATTGTCCTAACTGAATGCAATGGATGTGCATTAGCAATGCCAATGGGTTAGAAAAACAGCCAACTGTGCCACATATAATGAAACTTTTGACGTGATTTTACCCATTCATTTGAACAGGCCAGAACAGAATACTTACCAACAGAGCATTTACCACTCCATTAACACAACATGGGGTTACTTTGGAATCCTTACTGATTCAGAGAGTGTAGGTGCAAAAATAAAGAAGCAAACTTCCGAAGGCAAACGAGATTGGGAGTAAGGGGAAAATAGCAGGGCATTTGATTTTACAGTAAACAATCACCTTCAGGACAGTTTTAAAAACAATCATGACAAAAGGCTGCTTCTACTTTACTTAACACACTAAATTATTACAATATGTATATCTGTTTTGACTAAAAACAACCAATGGCTAAAAGGAAACTGCACTGCAAGCAGACTAACCAACACACACAGATCAGTGGGGGTGAACAGCTGTGTGCCTGTGGAGGACAAAGGCACTGCTGTTAACGATCCTGTGCTGTTTATGGACTGAGAGTAGCCTCACAAACAGAGCGCAGTACCAGGACCACAAGCTGCCTAGAACAGTGGCTGACAAAGGCCTGCCTGTCAGCAGCTTCGGCCACCAACCAGCAGCCCACCAACACCACACACTGTTCTTCTGCCAGACGTGGCTAGGCAGGGGCCGAACCCAGTCCTACAATAACAGTGAAGGGGGGCTACCAGCGTAACCCCACAAATCTATTGAAGACAAACGAAAGGCACATGACTGGTGAAGCTTTATCTTCCTTAAGATGCTGTAACCTGTAACACTTCTTCAGAGCCTTCTGCTCTAATCCGATGTCCTTCTACTCTTCAATTTAGAGAGATCTGAAAGCCAAGGTTTGCCAGAGAGACTTGGCATTACAACGGGGGTTTGGACTTCTCTCATTGTTTACTTTGGGAAGGTTAGTAGTAATTCTGTGATGGCTAACCATGTGATGCGGTGGCTGTACTTTACTTGGCCAGCTCCTACCGTGAGCTATTTACATGCTTTAAGATGTGTTAACAATATAGGTGTGGATTCTGACCCTAAACAGAACCCAGTACTAAAAAACACACACACAAAAAAGAGTTACGTTCATGATACAAAGACAGCCTTCAGAGTGAATCCTGGGAAAGACCTGTCTGATTGCTGTGCAAATTAGCAAATGGCGTTACTATGAAAGTGCAAATGAGTAAAACGTATTCTATTTGAACCTGTTTAACTACCAGAACTACCAGATTTAACCACATGCTAGTTTGTGCCTCACTCTTCGCCAGGTATTAAAGAGCAAGAAAACACAGGCTTGTATCAATATCTGCCAATATTCAAGGTCTAAATATTGCTAAATATCCTCAAAGGAGTGCCTTTAAGACTTTAAGAAAACTGTTCTTACTTCCTCACTATTTATTTATTTATTTATTATTTATTTATTCATTATTTTTGTGTCCTTTCAGCGAGAGTCTTGAAAACACAATCATTTTAGGATCTGCTTCCACTATACAAACCAGGCACCTATTCTCCTGAAACACTTTCCCGTAACTGTAAATGCATGCAAAAGAAGTTTGGATAACTGTAACTTGAGACAAGGTAAAGCACGGAGATTACAGGCAGCAATGGTACTGGTGGGAGTGTACGTGCTCGTGCACAAGCCTGTGCGTGACGTTAATTGGGGCTGACGCGTGACAGCCCCCTGCTCGCTGCGGTGCAGTGCCCAGGGCAGGAGGGTAGTGAGTGGGGGCACGGTGAGGGTGGCACCATGTCTTGGCCTGGCCTGGCATGGTAGCCTAACCCCAAGAGCACAGCCCGCCCCTGTCAGGAGATGCCAGCCAGGCTAACGAGGGCGAGGACGTGCTGCTTAAAAATTCCTCTACATCCTCCTCATGCAAGTGTGGCATGAGGACACTCTGCGCCTCCCTTGTGCTCACAGCAGCCTCGGTAGCGGCACTAGCCCTGCAGCTCAGATAAGTGGGGTTTTAAAGGGTCCACATCAAAGAAGGCCACATTTATTAAATAAGACAGTTTTATATAATATATAAACATCATTAAAAGGTCTAAACGTCCAAAGAGACCATAGATAGAAACAAAGTAACAAAAACGGTTCTTTTGAAATGATCATGGCTGTGATGTCACATGCATGAGCGTATGTCTGTGTATTTAGCCAACAGCAGGTGTGTTGTTACTCGAGACTATCAGTAGGAGGGTCACTGGTGCAGTAGATCAGACGGCAGATGTAGGACTGCGCATTCTCAGAACGGGATGGTTTGTAGGTAAGGTCATTTACATACGTCTTAAAGACACAGTAACACATTGTTTTAAAAGTTGAAGAGAGGTTGGAATTTGACATGCAACTGTTTTTGCTAAATAAAACTACAGAGAGTTATAAGCAGACTTCTAAAGCAAACAGAAGATTCAAGAAAAAGCACAAACGGTAGGCTCTTTAGAAGGACATGCAACAGCAAGAGAGAGAATCAAACAGAAGGTGAGAAATATTTTCGTTGGCATTCAAAATCGAGTTCATCTGGAGATCTGACATCAGTGAAATGGTGTTCTCCCTTTCATTTCTTGTAGGCCGGATGTCTATACAGGCATTACTAATGTGAAATAAATTATGTTCCATTCCGCAGGCTCCCTGCAATTCCACAGCATCAGCTACCATCTTCATGTCTACTCTTAAGAGGAACAGAGGGATCAGGAAGCTGCATGGGATCCCATGCACCAAGGCTGGTGCTACAAATTAAACTTTCCCACAGCACAACTACTGAGCTGCATAATTAAAGGGGCTGGCTGTAGCCATGTTATTACCCTTGTTTGCATTAAGGCGAAAACTAATAATTCTCCCACCAGGCCTGGAGTGGAGGAGCAACTCTGACGGCAGAAGTGAGGAAAGCTCATTTGGTCAAGTCGGCTAGTCCCGGACACTCCGTCCACTATACTAATTTCAATCTCAGATGTCATACAAAACATCAAGGTTTTTCCTCCCATCTTCCTCCAAAGCTTAAATTAGCAGAGATTTAAGATCACGGCAGAGTTTTTTTCCCGCCTAAGATATAAAAAATGGATTAAATGAAGCTGAAGTCAGGGTTTAATGAGCCCAGTCGGGACATGCAGAGGGCTTTGAGGAGGAGAGGGCCCCAACGCCGCTCCCAAAGCCTCAGCCGCTCCTGGCGCTTCCACCTCAGCAGTGCCGGGGGGGGCAAAGACCAGAGAACATGCTCCACCTGGAAAGGCACACCGTCCTGCCCGGCTGGGCCTGAACTAATGTTGCCTCTGCAGGCTGGCAGGGGCCCAGCGATCACACCCCCGCAGAGCACTTCTCCACAAAGGTGTATTCAGCTGGCATGCCCTCTCAGTGGAGCACAGGTTATAGAGCCGACACCTGAAGCTGCAGACTTGGCAGAGCACAAGTGTTCTTCAGTCCTACCCATGTAAGGGTGCTCTCAGTAAGGGCATGAACTGGGAGTTTAGATTTCTACACATGGTCAAAAAAATGATTCAATCTGTGTTGCTGATAGAAGCCTGAGGTTCTTCTGAGGACCAACTTTTATTGTATCGTATTCGATTTCGGTCTATTTTATCCACTGAAGATGATTGATAAACTGCAGCTGACTCAGAACAGTGTGTCTGGGTGAAAAGAGAAACATTCTGACCGCTAATCTCTTCTATGATAGATTTTAATGTACTGTTAATGTTTTCTGTAATCTGTTAAATGGCTAATAGATTTGAATAGATTGATATTGTTTTTAATGCATCACACAGATTACCACTGCCACATTACATGGAAGTCTATCTCTGCAGAATCCACATATTTCTACAACATCCAGCACTGCAGGGTAGCTAAACGCATCAAATGTCAAAAGTAAATGAATGTGAAAAAAAGGGTTAGGATGATCTACCAACTGAGATTAGACAGTAAACACTAATACATCCTTTCAAAAAGCAGCTTATTCTGTTTTCTTTTTTTCCTATTTCCTATTCCTCTTCTTCTATATTTATTTGATATTTCTTTTTATTTCTGGTCATTAATATTATTTCTAATACTTTTTCACATATATTTAATGTTTCTTTTATATTGTCAGATTACTTTTTTGTGGCATTATGTTTTGGTACGACCTTATTCATATACAAGAAAAAATATATAATATATAATAACATACTTTATTCAAAGTCTTTCTACTTTATCTGTAAAGCACTTTGAGCTGCACTACACTGTCAGTTTCATGCAAACCTTTTACCTCTAATTTAGTTATTGTTTTTTATAGTTAACCTCTTTAATATGTACTGATTTTGGACCAACAGAAATTGTCCAAAAAAATCCAGTTGTCTTAGCTTCTATTACACAGAAAAGGAGAACATATTATTAAGATATAAATAACACAAAATGTTTGTAACACCTCTATTCTGGACAAGCACAAGCTTATCTGTATGAGCACAGAATCTTGACCTCAGAATCAAAAGTCCTGCTAAATTTTATAACAGATATTCTGTTTTCCTGTTTAAAACTCAGAATGCAGATTATTGAGGAGATCTTCATTAGCCTCTCATATCATTTACAGGAGAAGCAATCAACACACTGAAACTAAAATGGACCACAGGACAAAGAACTTATGGGGCAAGAGGCACCCCATCCCATCCCTGTCCTGGCCCTCAGCCCAGTCAAGCCAGGTCTGCTGTTCTGTCAGCAAGCCTAGCCTCAATCCCCTCCTCAATGCCCTCTAAACAGACCCCCACTATGCTCAGACGAGGCACTGCAGTGTTGACAATAGCAAGCATGACAGAGGTGGGCCTTTCACCCTGCTAATGTCGACAACTGTCCTCAGGTTGGGTGGAGAGGGGGGAGAGAAAAAAAAAAACAGAGAGAGAGAGACAAGAGAAAGGGGAGAGGAAGCCTGGGCCCTAAGCAGGTATCCTTGGACAGGAGCCAGAGAGAGCATTCCTCGGCTACTTTTTCTGTCAGCGATTAGCACCTGTCAGAGCCCCCTGCGCTGTCATTTACAAATAGCCCAGATTAAAATACCGAGGTACCCCAGCCTGGACCAGCCTTCTGTCGCATGACTGGGAAAAATGAGAAGAGAGGGATAAGAAGAGGGTTACACATGGAGGACAATGTACAATGATGTACATATTTTCTGGTTCTATAGGATTTTTAATTCAGGTCAGGATTTGAATTTTTATTCTTTATTCTTTAGAACTTTTATGCTTTATTATTTTGTTATTTTGTGAATTTTAAATTCCTCGGTTCAACATTTGTTGAATTATGCATGTACTATGTATATACTACACAGACCAACCAAACCAAATAGATCAATTGGACCAATCAAATGAATCGCCAAAAATCTCACAGGTCTCTAAACCATGAATCGCCAAAATTCTCAGGTCTCTGTCCACTTCTAAGTAAACGCTGCTACATTTTACTGCTGGTGGAAACACGTTTTACTGCGGCCCATATCCAAAGAGGGAATTCAACAAAAGGGTATGTTTTTCACTTCTTCTAGCAGCATGTCAGCACCGTACTGTCTATACAATCTACATCTGCATTTGACTCTTTACAGATGTTCCTTTTGTTTTTGCAGCATGAACTAACAATGTCAGCATGAGCAATAGCAAAGCATTTGATTCAGCACAAAGACCACAGTATTCAAATAAAACTTATTTTTGATGCACTGTGACAGGCATCTGATACACAAACAGGCTGGTTAAATTCAAGCTTCTACATCATTAAACCAACAGGTCATGATGTCAAGATCAAGTAAGGTTTATTCTTGTTACTCAGATTGTGAGTTCTTATATGAAACTTTTTCAAAGCTTGCCGAACCAGCACTAAAAAAATAATGTTCAAAACTGGGAACAAATTATAAGCAGTGAAAAAACAAATAAATAAATAAAAAGTCCAGTCATTTGAAAGTGGGAGAATGCCTAGGATAAGCCCCTCCCACTATGCTTTGATAGGATGTAATTTCAACAAGATTTGACCTACGAAACATGAAAATGAGAGACCACTGAAAGAAAGTGTGGAGCATATCAGCAATATCGCTTTAAATTTGATACACTGGTTTAAAAGCGTTTTTGTAGGTATCTATCTCAGTACTGTAGTACAACTTACACCCTTTTATGAAAGACAGGAAAAAAGAAAAATCTGTAGAGAGAGAATAAGACTCCAAAATGGTTTTGGTTCCAAAATGGTCTGTGCTTTAAATACACAGTTGGAAATGCATTGTGGTTACAGAACTGATAGTGAGATAAGTGAAAGATAATTCTGGATCAGTCTATGCTCACCCCTCACAATCATATCCAAAACGTACCACAAGGCCGTAAAGCTATGAGTGGCACGAGGAGAGCAGTTGAAGGTAGCGGCTTTACTCTCAGGAAGTATATGCTAACACTGACTTAATAAATAGGTGGTGGGTGGATGGGTATGTGTATTGGATCGGGTAGGGTGTGTGACAGATCCTGTGCTGGGCGTAGCGTGGAATCCTGACACTGAAAAATGACCTGTCTGTCCGACACATTCCTGTGTCTGCCTAGCAGCCTGCCAGTCAAGCCGGAATGGGCCAATGACAGTCAGGTAAAGTCTGCAGTTCCACTCCATTACGATCAGCAGCACCCTCATCCCTTAGCCACATGGGGTGTTCCTGCTGTTTGTAGACACTTTTGACAGTGTATGAAACAGCTGCTATGGGTATGTCATCTCAACGAAGCATTTAGCTAACACTCTGATAGGGAATGTCTAATGGCGGTAAAACACAGGGTTTTATGGGGGAAGGATAACACACAGGCTTAGAAAACGTATTACAGCTGGATGACACTACACACTCAGCAAAGAAGGCTCGATATTGTAGCCTGTACAGCAGGGCGATGTAATCAGATAGCAATAAGCAAAGACAAGCAACCTAATGACAATGCTTCAAAGGCGATAATGGGCATGTTGGGAAATAGAGAAGTATAGAATACTAATTCAATTATAAAGCATTGGCTAAATGACATCAGTAATATGTATATGTAATTATTTACATTACCCACATTTAGTTTTGGATAACAGGATTACTCCAGAAATTGTTCTTTGTTGTAAGTTTTCATATGGCCAAACAAAAACGGCTCTCTAGGAAACGCAAAAACATGTCAATGTAATGCAACCAACATGTAGACAACTTTTTACATAGAGATATTTATAATGAAGAAATTGATATAAAAAAATAAAGGCTGCTGATGTTTGTCAACATTACTATTAATTATTGGTGGACCTCCACTAGTTAACAGCAGCTGGGCACCCAGGCTTTCTGCAGCAGCACTGTGCAATGGCTACCATGTATTCTGACACAGTGCTCTATGCAAAGCTTTCTTAGTTTATGCATAATATTTGAGAAGTCTTTCTGTTTCATATTACACCACAGCATTTCCATGTGACTCAGGCCTTGTCCTCTTTTTGAACCACTCTTTTTTGTGTTTTGTATCGTTGTCATTTCACGAGTCAGTTGCCCAGCTCTTTTGCTGTAAGAATACCCAATGTAACCTGGAATTCATTGGTCCATGCCATTAGCAACAAAGCAGCCCCACATTATACTTCCACCACCATGTTTCATCACAGGTACACAGTATTGTCTACAAATTTCTCCTAGCCTTCCTTGTTCCATTGAGTCAAACGCCCTCATTATGAGCACATGCACTATCAAGAAACACAATCAACACAGATCTAAATATCATATTCTATAGCCTAGACCACTTTTACAGTACTGGTATTCGATTTGAAGTGTTTCTGATGAGTCAGCTTGCTTTCTGAATCAGTGAGAGTTAGCTTACGAAACATGATTCAAATAGCCAAGTAGCACTTAATGTAGTTGTGGTGGTGAGACAGAGTTGTAAACTGTGAACTATTGTACAATGATGTCTCTTTGAGGTTGTAAAATTCCTGAACCATTACTTAAGTTGAGTAAGTTATAATAATACATATTAATACACCACCAGCAGTGCTAGATGGACTTTTTTACTCTGCTGAGAATCATCATGCAAACGTTCATGTAGCCAAGGTTTTAGGGTTTCAGAACGATGATGCTACAGAATGATATGTAAACAACTGCTAACATTAAGTAACCGATATAAAAAAAAATATGCAGTCACTGTCTAGACCCACTGGGTGTGGCAGACCAGCGGGGCTTCATATTTGTCACACTGCTTGCCTGTGTGATTTCATAAGTAAGGCTGTCGTTATTTCTTATTACAACATAAACAAAGGCTAAGCTTTAAAAGTGTTTAATGCCGAGATATGGATAGCCTAATTGTGTAGTAGTAGCCTAAAGAAGCAGACTACAGACAAATAAAACAAGTATTACTTAACACCTAAATATTTAGGAGGACTAATTTAATATTAAATTCATATAAGGGGAGAGAGAGAGAGAGAGAGAGAGAGAGAGAGAGAGAGAGAGAGAGAGAGAGAGAGAGAGAGAGAGAGAGAGAGAGAGAGAGAGAGAGAGAGAGAGAGAGACAGAGAGAGACAGAGAGAGAGAGAGAGAGACAGAGAGAGAGACAGAGACAGAGACAGAGACAGAGAGAGAGACCGAGAGAGAGAGAGAGAGAGAGACCGAGAGAGAGACAGAGAGCGAGAGAGACCAAGAGAGAGACAGAGAGAGAGACCGAGAGAGAGACAGAGAGAGAGAGACAGAGAGAGCTAAGGAAAGGATAGAGTGAGAGAGCGCAGCCCTGACATGCTAGTACTGTACACAAACTCCTGATTGTTATCAGCGACACTGGTGTGTACTATCAGTCCATTACAGCAAGAGGCCCTGAAGCAAAACACATATCCATCATTCCATGCAATCTGCTTTACCCAACACCATGCCAGACACCCACAATAAACACTCGTTAAAGAGAAAGAGAGTCCAAAGTAACTCAGCAGAGAGAAAATCTGGTATATCTGTACATACAGTGCAAGCATTCTATACTATGAGTAAAGGAGACTGAAACACCAAAAGTTTTTAGGCTGTTAACTGGAGTTTAGCCTGTAAGCTCTTCTAAAGGACTAGCATGTGCAGGCACATACTCTAACATGCACCACTCTAACAAAAATGCCACCTCTGTCACCCTCTAGAGGATGGAGGACTCTACCTGAGTTTAATGAGAGCCAGGAGAAAGATTCATACAATAATGAAAGCACCTCCAACATTATTCATATTCAACATTTCCATATTGTTCTACTATATGACTTATAATGTATAATGTATAGCACGTCCCCTCCCCACACAAACGGACACAAACAAATATATATATATATATATGTATGTATATATATGCACCAGGCTGAAGCATATGTGCGGATTAGGAGAATGCGGTGGATGAGAGTGACCCTCACGGCTGCTCTCCAGGGCATAAATAAACATGCGCGTGCTGGGCAACCCTCTAATCACAGGCCCCGAATCAAATTTATTCAAGCATTAATATTTTAGCGCTCAGCCATGTGAGATAGCATGAATGATTAATTTAGACATCACCTCTGTCACAATGCGTTACCCATCTGGCCTCTGATCCACTTTTGAGAATACTAAACAAAGACTTTTTTGAGTTTTTGGTATTAGTGCTTGGTTTGAAGGAGTAGTGCCCAGTTAATGGATATTCACCAAGTCGTGAAGAGGGGGAGTGATGACTGGCCCAAAAAAAAGAAGAAAAAAAAAAGTGTATACTACATTTAGGTTGACTGACTTTTTCATCATTAAGTCCCATCTGCAGCATAAAAACAGTCCCTGTCATTTAGGTTTGTTACGGCCAAAACAACAAGCGACTGTACATGCGAGCATTCTCCAGCTGCCAAGCCATCCAGACCTGGCGCTGCACAGGCCCAGCGCATTTCCCCAACACGGCCCGTACGATCTAGCATGCCCTCTGATTGGGCTTAGCTCTAGGTCCTGCTTGTCTGGTAAGCAGAGATCACAGATAAACAGGGAAACACAATCACGCCACTCCTGCCATCTCAAGAGCCCGAGGCTTTGGGCACCGGTGTGTGCGGGATAAGCCATGTTTGTGTGCGCGTCTGTGATACAGTACCTGTCGAGACAGAAACCGTCATGAGAGGGGGGAGGAAAGTGTCACCGCAGTGATGTGTTGGCATGTGCCCCGAGGTGCTTTTGGTATGGTTGTCATTTTGTTATTTGTTTTTGTTTGCCTCTCGTGCCCCATTATTCAAATAAATAAAAAAATAATTAGTTGTGTCATTCAGAGCGGAGCTTGTTGCGAGGTGTGTTTGTGACAAGTGTCAGTGTATTGCCTTCTGTCGCCGCATTTGACCAGACTCCTCTCAGACAGGCCTCTCTAGAGACAACCTGGGCTTAGCTTAGCCATCACCATCATCATCATCAACATCAGCAGGAGCAGAGATGAGGCAGAGAGGGAGATAGAGAGAGGCTTGTCTCTGGAGTACACCAATGGGGCCTTGTGCCTCCCTTGGGCACAACGCTTCAAGGAGACATCAGCAGGTTCACCGGGACGGATACAACAGTTTTGTGCTTAATATGCACCACTATATATGATGCAATACATTCTCTGGCTTTAATTCACTTCAGTTCTTTTTCCGGGAGAGCAAAAAAAGAAGAGTCTACTACAAATGCCTTGGGAGGCGATAAACAGTTCTCTCACATACACATGCAGCGGTACGGACTATGGGCAATTGAAGTGGGGAAAGATTAAATGATGTCTAAAAGGCATATTTACATAGATAGTGGAAAGTAGTGGGTCAGGGCAGCACTGAGGTCAGTCCTAGTGGAGATGTGTGGGACCGGGAACAGAAGAAGGAGCGCAAACTTGGCCCAAAAGGGAGCCGGATCGATATGTCATCCACCGCTCTGGAACCGGATGATCCTCTGCCAGAGGTTAGCAGCACTCTCTGACAAAATGCGCATGGAGAAGGAAGATCAGGAAGAAGAATGAGGAGAAGAAGAATGAGGAGAAGAATGGGAAAAGTTCTCTTTTTTCCCTTTTCTTGCATGTAGCGTTGCGGAGGTGGTAATGGATTTTGACACAGAGCCGGCAGGCCAGAGTGAAAGGAGGGGGCCAGGGCTCGAGTCGATATCTGAGCAGTGCGGATGGGCTAAACCCCTGGCACTTGCACAGGCTGACCAGTGATCATTAGAAAGTCAATGAGTCCTCCAGTGCTCACAGCTAGCTTTCAGAGGGACGTGGAGAGGCGCTAGCCACGCAACAAGCACTGCTTAGAAACATACTAACAACACAAACACACACACACACACGTGCGGTATATAGATCTTTCTCCAGACTTGCTTTCACATGTATCACATGTATCAGTGGACTTTCAGGAATGTAACTAACCTACATATACCCATATATAAGTCGGGGCCTAATCGTGGACAGCTAAGAACAAGGTGGCAGAAAGGACAGGTCTTAATTGAACACTTCTTTTACATTATTGAGCATCTCCTGTCCTGCGCTGCGCTGGAGACACAGAGGTCCCGGGAGAAGACTGCTGAGCTGATCGTGGGTCAGATTAGACCTGGCCTTTCACCCGCACCCATGTATATTTAACAGACTCACCTCCAGTCTCTACCACCCCTTACTTAACTTACAGCTCCAGCTGCAGCCCCGCTGTAGGAAACACCACTCATTCCTAATTAGCCTGAGAGGTACACCTCACATGCTCGTGACTACAAAGACAGTAATCAGTCAAAAAGTGCATGAAAGCCGCCGGTGTGCCGAGGCTGATTTGGGAGACGGGTGCGAGAAGACGTGCAAGTGTTTTTTCGCTGCCATGGATGAGGAGTTGTGATTATGAGCCCCTGCTCAGTTTCCAAGCCTCAGGGCCACCTTAGGTATCTCCCTGCTCTCTCCCGCTAATGGGCTGCATATCGGCAGTTAGATGGGGAACGAGAGAGAGAGAGACAGTGAGACAGAGGCAGAGAGAGAGAGGGGTGTTCACAGGGATCAGTGAGTGACGTTTATTACCCCCAACTACTGTGAAACTGCTATGACTAAAACATTCTCTATGCAGCCTCTCCTCCGCTCTCCTCTTATAAACTCTTCCCAGGCCACTTCAGATTCAGAACCAGCAGGAGGAAGGAGGTAGCGTGCGTTACAGAGGGACAGCTGATGAGATTAAAGTATTACCTCCGCAAGTTGCTCAGGCCATTCCCAAATCTGTTATGATGTTTACAGAGCGTATCTCTCTAATCCACAAACACAGCTTCAGTGCAGTCTGTAAAAAAGGGGTTCAGTCTCGATAGATACACAAAGGCTAAAAGAGCCTCGCCAAAATCTATTTACAAGATCCCGAGAGAATACCAAGCTGTAGGCTAGAGGACAAGGGCTAGTGGGGTGACTAATGGACCCCTAAGCCAATGGCCCCTCCTGGACAGAGCCTGGGCCTCTCAGAGCTGCAGGTCAGCGATAAAGGAGGAGTTTTTCAAACTACTTTGTTACTGTGTGAGTAATGTAATTATGATGGGGTGGGCAATATTAAGGCACATTGTCATGGTAAACAAAACATGCATTTCTGGGTTTTGTTGCCAAAAAAAAAAAAAAAAAAAAACTATCAGTGCATATTTATTCAATGTATGTAACTTTTGGACCCAATATAGCACAACGGAGTTGGTAGTTGATTAAAGTTGATCCTCAGCTTTAGCAAAACTTGCATATTTTTGCCCTCAGTGTTCTTTTCAGTTTGTCAAAGCTGGATTTAGATTTTTTAATTTCATTGATTTAGACAAGATTCATTTTTAATACATTTCATTTGCATTTTAGAGCAGCATCCCTGATCCTCTTGACCACATGCTGAGCAATCAAATCCCATGTGTCCCTGTGTGAAAATCGGTGTTGAACATTAAGAACTGTCACTATCTAAACTTTTTTTCGCATTATATAATTTTTGTGTGTGTGTGTGTGTGTGTGTGTGTGTTTGTGTGTGTGTGTGTGTGTGTGTGTGTGTGTGTGTGTGTGTGTGAATTTAATGAATGACATTTTTTTTGCTATGTTCAAAGCTGGGTGTGCTAGCCATGTACTGGTTAATGCTTTTGAGTGCTGCTGTTCCTGCACCACCCAAACCAGTCACTACTGAAAGATTTGGTAAAGTATGGGTAGTGCGATGTTTGTTCTGGTGGTGACAGAGTGGAATGTTCCATCTTTTATTTTTTATTAGCTGAACATAATTAAGGGTTAGGTCACTAAAGGCAAAAGGATAAATGTTAGTTCTTTCAGCAAATTCAGTAGAATGAGCTACATGCCTATAAACTCTTCATTATATCTAAGAAGAAAATAAACCCAAATGCCAAAACAATTAATTTGCAGGTATAGCAAGTCTGTCCACTCCTTGGCTTTAGTGCAGCTTCCTTTCTCCTTAGGAGGCTTGCTTTAAGGCTTTCAAAGTAATCTCCTGGGTTATTATCCACAGTTGTAAAGCTCAGTCTTCTCAGATATGAATGTAATCATCTTAGAAATTAAAAATTAATAAATAGAAATGTAATAAATGAAGTATGGTCTCTGATTTTGCACAGTACTGTACCTGGCCTGTGTTTCTAAAGCGTGCATATACGAGCAAACTGGTGTGTGTGTGTGTGCACACTGAGGGCACGGCCAGGCCCTTGCTCCTGCAGCAGTGTCTGTAATTGAGGCTGAAGCAGGCAGGCTGGAGTGGGTGGAGCGGCCTGAGCTGCTGCTAACACGGGGATTGAGACTCACTGAGGCACCACTGATGCTCCGCCATCCCTTTGAAGGGATTATTAACACGTTTTGATTACTGTGGTCCAGTTGTCACAGAAAATATAACCTCCATCAGAGTATGAAACGCACCGTCTTTTCTTCTGATTTTTTTCATCTCAGACCCCTCGCCCGCTCTCCCAACCCACCCAGCCCCACTCAAAGCAATTCACTAATTACTATAGTGGCCATCTTAATGACATGGACTAATACAGTGTTTCAGATTGAGAGAAATGAGTTAGCCCTTGTGGTGTGCCCTTTATTAAAGAGACACAGTTATTTTCCCCACACAGTGTTCCTTTCTGACCATCATTTAAAATAAATATGGAATATATAATTAACATTAGTATGTTGTTATTTTTCTTATTTTCCTTCCAGTAGATGCTAATGCAATGCTGCAAGTACATGAAAATTCAGAACAATAAACAGTCATTTCAGTTTGGCTCCCAAGCATCTTCAAAAGGCAGAAATACTAGCTAGAAATATTGACTTAAATATAAATAGGGGATTATATGGAGAACTTGGGTGTAAATGTATGATCTATTTTCCTTGGACGCTTTACTCAGTTTTCTAATTACTAAAGCAACAATAAAGTATTCCAGTACAGCATCTAATAGGAAAACTTGGGAGTGGTTTGATGCAAAATCCCCCATTCTATAAAAATTAGAGTAAGTAGTGGTAATCTAAAAGTTAGCTCTTAGAAAAGTATGACTTTAAATAATTAAGATTACCCTGAGACATTATTTTAAAATAGTTTAAAGAAGATTGTGGGCACATCATCTTAAAACGGTTTCATAACAGAGAGGCATGTACATTCAGGTTGTTATAAAGCAATAGTGCCACCAATGAAAACGTATTGTTTCTAATTTACCATTATCAGCACATATGAAATATAGACCATCCGCTATAACGTGGCTATGAATGACTACATGTGCCATAGACATCATGGCTCCTGGTTCCTATCCATACCATTTCACAGCAAAACCACTGAGTAACTTTGTTCACATCAGTAATTAAAGAAAGTTGCAGAAAGTATATACAGAAAGTTAGCACTAGTGCTACTTAGTTTAGCATAACAAGAGTTATTATATAATGTTGATTGCTGGGCTATCACAAACATGAAATGTCAAATTAATAATAGATTTTTTCATCACATGAAACATTTCAAGTATAACCTTAAAGGAATAATCTATTGTAGCTTCCAACAAAAGGCAAACACAGTTAAAAATAAAACAAACTAGCAATAACTCACTCGCTGCTGCCCTCCGAAGGTGTTCCAGCACCAGTACTACTGCTTTCTGTAGGGCCAATCAAGTGTCTTCTGCTTTCTGTTATTAAAATGCACTTCACTCAACCCAACTGATGAAACCACTCCCAATTCACATTCTGTGTCTTGTAATGTTAATGGATGGCTGTGAACTAACAACTGCTGAACATAACTGTCATCAGCTCAAATGTAATAGCTGGACTAATAATTGGCCTTATCAAATGACCTTCACATATAGATAACTCAACCAACGTTTTTGGAACTGCTTTTGGCTTATTGACATGCTGATCATTTAAGGATTTCTTAATTTTCTTGAAGTGTTTGCTAAAAAATGCAGTGGCTTCTGACATTTTAAGATTATTAGTGAAACAAAATATCCTTACTTATGAAATTTTAAATACGGCACACAAACAGAATACCTAGTTTCCTGCTTTTGGAGAAAAGGTAGACAGCTGTTTCCCTAACTTTCATCATGCTAAGCATCTTCAAACACCACACAAAGAGAAGTTGCATCAAGAAATGAACCTGACTTTGGGTAAACAAAGAAACTTTTATAAAAGTAAATATACTGCAGGAACTTCAAATTCACAGGTCGAGCAGGAACGACCATCGCCGCAAGGATTTCCAATCAGCAGAAAATGACTGAGCAACTGGCCCTTTACTAGATGCCCTTTTGTGAAATGTATCTGCATAAACATGCAATACTATGAGGGAAACAGTTTGGTGAAGTGTCCAGATGATCTGTGGCTAGCTAAGTAGCACAAATCAAAGGACAGGATGGATGGGCTGTGGTAAAGTAGGGCAGGGCAGGACCACAGAGGGAGCGAGAAAGAGGGAGAGAGGGAGAGAGGGAGAGAGAGACAGAGTAAGAGAGAGAAAGAGAGAGGGACAGAGAGAAAGAGAGAGAGAGAGAGAGAGAGAGAGAGAGAGAGAGAAAGAGAAAGAGAAAGAGAATGGCAGGGGCTCAGGTGTGAGTTCTGAAGAGGCACCTTCTGTTCACTGTGCTTCTCCTGGGCATTCCGTGCCTACACAGACACTCCAATGTTTGGCCCAAAGAAATCCAGGTGGTCCAGGATTGACACATTCTCAGCAAATGTTCATTTCCAGAAATTCAATGCTTTTATGGTACCAACCAAATTACTTCAATATTTCCAAGTATTACAAACATCTGTCCTTGAGACCGGCTTACCAGTTCTTTCAAGTGGCTGTAGTTGATCGTATTGAGAGTCAGTGACTGTTACTAATAACAGTCATGTGATGAACAATTGTAAATATAAATACCTCAAATATCATACACTGTCCAAATGTCATTTTGGAACATGTCTATTGGTCCACTCATTTTCACATAAAGGCAGCTGCTGTGTTTAAGTCATGTAGAAAAATAAAAATCCACAAAAACTGAAAAAAAAAGAGGTCCATGTTTTTGTTCGGACAGCAGCAACATAAAGGTGTATGAGTTTGGATATTATTACACGGTTCTGCCTTGAACAATGTATCGTTCAGGAATCGGTATTACTAACACTCCTTCAAATGCAGGTACTAGAAAGTGTTCTTTGCATAATTCCCAAGAAGAACCACTTTAATTACTGCATTGTTCTTTAGAGAACCATTTTGTAAATAAGCTGTGCGAGCGTGAAGAACCCTTAAACTGGAAACAAATCTTTTTCAAACAGGGTTCTTCAGGGAACGCAAAGTGGATCATTTACAGCCTCGCTCAAAGAACCCCTTTTGGTCCAGATACTGGTCATTTACTTAAAGCTATTACAAGCCTTTTCTCACTACTTCTCTTAGGGAGAGCGCATCCAGAGCCATCTCTGAAACAGAGGTAACCCTAATCGCTTCAGGGACTTGGGTGTTTGTAAGTGTCACTGGAAGGCAGAAGTCGTGAGTATGTGGCACGTTTAGCAGGAATGTTGGGTTATATATGTATTTAAATATGAGGTTACTTAATAAGCATACAGATAAAGCACTATAGAAATGTAGCTTCATTGGAATTCTGGGGGACAGCAGTCCTGAACACATACACTAAATATAAGATATCGAACTAAAACAGCATTAATATTTATTTTTCACCACAACACCTTTATCTGTAGGAGCTTACGTTAAGATCATAATCACGCAGCCCTTTGTGAGAGTTCGTGGGAATGTGTGTGTGTGGCATGTGTATATTTACACATCCTGCAAGGACCCTTCACTGGATGAAAAAGGACTCTAGAACACAATTATTCTCCCACTAAACAAACATAAATGGCTCCGATTCTCACTTATCTTCCACCTGCAATGCTGTTTCAACAACATTTAATTTCTACACAATTACCGACGGAATTATGCATAAAGCATTATGCACAGAGCAATTTAAATGACTTTCCTCTTCAGTCTGTCTTTCATTAGGAGCTCATTAAAAAAGAAACTAAGATACTGTGCAAATGCAACAACATAAGCCTCCAGAAGTGGAAATAGAAGACGTTTCAGAAATACAGAGGTAGAAACAAACGGGGGGGAATGAAAAAGTTATAATTAAAGGGCGAAATAATAAAAGTATGACGGGCCTAGTTAAATCCTGAGATATATAGTCAACATTTAGAGAAGTCTGTTTGGAAGGAAAACGAAAATTCTATGTTCTAACATGTTTCAGGAATAAGAACCAGTCGGGTAAATTACTTGAACAGGGAAAGAAAGGATGGAGAGCACTTTAACTGGCTGTCCTCTAAGTTGAATTCCAAGCTGAATTCCAAATCCATACAAGGGGATTTTTGTAAAAAGTGGAGGTTGCACCAAAACTCAATGATAACAAGTAAAAAGAAACCCTGAATGCATAAAAGCTTCAAGTCTAAGAGAGCATGTTTTCTTTGGTTCAGTTTTTTTGGGGATGGGGTGCAATTGTGAAATGGAGTAAAAGCAGTTCAACCACTTCAGACCAGCTCTGTGACTGAGAATCAGTTTTGTACCAATAACGCATTCAACCAGGATCAACCTTGAACATTAGTTGTTCAACTGAATTTAATTCCTATTTTCTAAGAGGACAATGCCTGCCTGAAGAATACAAATTCACATAAATGAAAAGGGAAAACCTGATTATGGAAAATGGAAATGCAGATGTTTTGGTACATTGGACAGGAAACTGTATATACCATCCATATGTGCCCAACAATACACACACACACCCACACCCACACCCTGGAACCACAGCAGTTAAATGAATCTCAAAGGACTTCCGAAGGTTTGCAAGCAAATCTCGCCTTTTCAGGAACTTTCCGCTCCAGGAGAACCAACCAAAGACTTTAGCGCTGAGGAGTGAGCGGTGGAGACCTCCAGTGTGGATAGACAGAGAGAGGGAAAGCCAGAGCCACGCAGGGTTCCGTCTTTATAGTGGCTCAAGTGCGCAGCCTATGTGTCACTCTGCAGACTGCACCTCCATCATCCCCCGTCAAGAGGCACGTTCATTTATATGGCAGTGAAACTATCTAAACCTCCAAGGTTACAACAAAGGACACCAAAACTTCTGAGCGTTTACTCAACATGGAATGTAGATCAATGTCCACAGGCAGAGAGACGGGGGCGGAATTGTGAAATTGAAATGAAATTCATACAGAATGGCAGCTGTATAGCAATTTAGGCCTAATTTTGTAAAGCTCAATTACTACAATTAGCTGTAATTCTAAAGACATGGAGACAGCAGAGCAATACTTAGAGGCCATATAATTAAGACTCATCTCAGTTCCAATGGGTCAGCGCCACTCGTGTCAAAAGCGAGGGAGTACTCAAGTTAAATACTGCTCCACGGCTCACTACGTTCGCTAAGCACTGTTTGCTCCATGAAACGGGGCATGCAATAGACCCGGCCTTGCCACCCACCCCTCCCTTTCCAGACAAAAGTGAAGCTGTCCCACTGACTGACAGATGGAGCCCCCAGCTGACAGCTCGGGTGGGCCGTTTCATGTTCGGCGGGCGTCCTGAGCCCGCGGCCGCCCCGGCCCGGGGCGCGGCCCGCAAAAGAGGAAGCTACTTTGAGGGGCGACACGACACAAGCGGCCGCTGAGGGGACAGACGGACAGCACTAATGATGCCCTTTATTCTATCCCGCTGCAACCCGAGGGTGGCCAAGCGCTTGACGAACACCCACATGTTGGCCTGTATTTCATTTAAAGAATAGCAGCAGCAACGCTCGGACATCTATGGGTAATAAAGTGATGCCTAATGACACTAATGTCCTACAAAAGGTGAAAATCAGGTATGAGGTCTTCAGCCAGGCAGACATCTGAGACAGCCAGTAAGCATAAATTACATGATTGACAGTGGAATGCTATAAGCTAATAAACATTTATAAAAAAATTACATTTTTTATTAGTACAAAATCAAAACATATGTATTAAGTGTGTATTTGTATTAATAATTTATTTGATAAAGGTGTGTGACCCATACATAATATATATATATATATAAAATATTATAATTATTATATTTGTATTATAAAAAAATAAATATAAAAAATAAATAATTGAATATTATGCATTTTATTTATTATTATTTTTTTCTTGTATATTTATTTATGTATTTATTTATTTATTTATCCTAAATCATACATTTAATTATTCATTTTCAGCTCATGCAATAATTAAAGATGGTTCAATATAATTAGACTACGCTAAAAGTAGGATTACGAATTAAAACATTATTATAGTGATCCTGCAGCTGCAATATTATATAAGCATAGATCCCATAAAATAAAACACTACAGTAAGAAGAGAAGAGTGTAAGCAATAAATGAACTCTGGCCCTTCGTCTCTGACTTCTTTTATGGGAGTCTGACTAGCTGCAGCTCTCCAAATCTCAGCCACCCAAGTCCCCGAGAATCCTCAGTGAATTAGGACTGCTTTTTAACTGCCATCACTCTTCTGTCATCACTATGTCACTGCCATCACACAATTAATGTTTATGATCCTCGTCCCACAGTGACAAGGTAGCAGCACTTCCCTCAAGCCCCCACCTCTACTTTTCCCTTTACTTCATTTCTCCCTCTCTATCTCTCTCTCTTTTTTTTTTTTGATATGGCAGTGCCTCAGATGTGCCAGCTCTTTAAAGCGGCCGATGAAGAAGCGCCCATGGGGGTCCAGAGAACTCACTTTTGTCTTCCATTTCCTTCCAAAACAGTTTTATTTAACGCAATCCATCTCAGGCATCTGCTCTTGCGCTTCCTCTGTGTCAATCAAAGGTCAATGAAACATTGCGTGGGTGGGTGGTTGGTGGAGGGAGGGAGGGGGGTCTGTAAACAGATTTATATTGCACAGGAAACACACAGATACTATACAAGACATACCACAGCTGTCATATGAAATCTGAATTTATTTTGGGTTTTTTTTTTCGTACGCTACTGGAAAAAGCTTGTTGCAGTTTACACTGTGTAATTACTAGACAATAACTGGACCAATGGAAATTCAGGGAAACGGGGCTTCAGGCTTTTTAGGTTATATTGACAATGTTAATTGAAAGGTGTTCTTATGACAGTGTCAGGCTATAGGTAAAACACAGAGATAATTCACCTGCAAAAATGACTTGGTTACAAAGGGAAATGAACAATATTTGGTAATGCCAATATTCTTTGCCCTTGTATAGCTTCTATATAACAACTTTTAATGTCCTTATAAAGAATATTAAATGGTTCAGCTATAACTTCACCATTTATACGGTTCAAATTCCTCAAAACAAAGGTTTACTCATTAACTAGGTTTATTCAGCTGCAAAGTTGCTATATATGGTACATGAAGATGAAAAATGTAAATCTGCTCGTAACTATGCTACAAATACATACGCATCCCTTCTATTTAGAAAACCAATTGACAATAAGCTTTCTTATAATCTTCTTAATAGCATTTTACAGTTTGTAATGTCTGCGCTTATCAATTTTCAGTTGCCAAAAAAGGTTCCCTCCCCTCAGCACAGCCTGATAAAAGTGGCATAAAAATCTTTTATCTGCCTCTGTTTTTCCACTCCTCCTTCCGTGCATTTTCCCTCTTTTCCTAGCGCTCACCCAATTAGTGAGACGGTAACACTTCTTATGCATTGTGCCTAATCAGCGAGGCTGTTCCCATAAGCAAATTTCCTTCTTCTCTTTCTACGAAACATTTCATTGATACTCTGCGAAAATTTCAAACACTACAAATACTGCCTAAGACCGTCTGATTCTCTTCTTCTCTCCGAAGGAAACAACAGTTGGACTTGTCTTCATGGTAAGTCTTGGCTGTTGGAGAGGTTTATTTGAGCGAGACAGGCAGGAAGCTTACTTTTTTACTGCGTCACATGCGACAGTTGGGTTAAAAATGACTCCGAATCTTCCCGAAACTCTGTCAAAAGATTTGACGTTCAACGATCCCACTTAGCCGGGCCTAAAATTGTAAGAGGAATGTCCCAACTAGTCAACACCTGCTTTCTTTATCTGGAATCCCAGAGATACACAGTCAGACAACGACAACACACATCCAGGCTACTCGAGTATGTTGGTTCTGCTCTTGCATTAAGAGGCTGTGTGCTGGCTTGCCATTGTGCAAGTTTCGCCTTTTGTCTGGCTGGGCTAAAACCACAGACTGCACCTTAGCTACCACAGTTCAAGCGTAAACACTTTTTTGTGCACGTCTCAATATAACACTGTTGCCAGCAGACCCCCAAATCCTTGGAACAGCTGAGTCCTTCGGTGTCAAAGATAATGGCGATTTATTGCAATGCGAGGCTTTTTCTTTCGCTTCCCTCCCCTTCGTCCTCCTCCCCTTCCTCGCTCAAACCGATTAAAATTAAGCCGTAAACATGTGAGGACAGAATTAGCACATTTAGCGAGCCTCCTCTCCCACATCCCATTTTCGCTCCAGAGCGGCTGATCCCCGCAGCCGAACGCGGGTGCAATTTTAATGACGAGCCCCGTTTTTGAAGTCCAGATGAAAAAAGCGTCGCCTGCCGTTTGTGGCGGCGCTAGATACGGCAAGGCCGGGTCCGGCGTGATTGGGGGGGAACGCCACGGACTCGGACTCTGGGCCCGTCGATAGGATCGGTGTCATTTTCCTCTCCACGATAAGACGCCTCGCTGACAAGGCCCGATTAGGGGAGAAGAAAATCATTATTGCCTCGCCTTTCATCTGCCGGGGGGTTTGGCGATAAACAGCTCACCCGTGGGTAGATTTACAGAGTAGAAAACGTTATATCACGCGCACACACACACACAGACACACAAACATACATCCTACACAAGCTTTTCACAAGCTGCTACTATGTCCAACTTGTACCAGACTGTCTACATACATGACAAAAACATGAGACAACGTAAACATGTCTACAGTAAAGGCGGAAACTCCAAAGCAGCCTTATTTAAGCAACCACGGAGACAAAAACCACATTTATTAGGAAAGAAATGCCCTCATTGCAAAGAGTAAGACAAACATTTCCCCAAGAAAGTCTACTCTAGCTGGATTTTCCTCTCGGTCTCACTCAAACTCAGGCTTTAAAATATTCAAACTCTCATGCCTCAGCTCCATGAATCAAACAATTATCAAATAACGTCATATTCTTTTTGAAACACAATACAGCATTCAGATTTCATCAAACTACAACCCTCCCCCAAGTTATTTTCTATGCTATACCTCGAGGAAATCTACTTCACCAAATTGTCCTCATTAAAGATGGCTTTGACTGAAACATTAAAAACCACTAAAGAAAGCCTATACTATAAATCATTCTGAGATAACGACACAGTTGGAAGGCAGCACTTAAACCAAATAATGAAAAACCATAAATAGAGAAAAGTAAAAAGTTTGTTAAAAACATCTGTTTGATCCAAAATAAATGAGGAAATGAATTTTAATGCATCGACTTGGCTAACACCAAACATATTTACAAAGACTATGTTCTGTATGCATTAATTATTGCTACAAACCTAATAAATAATGTTTATTTGAACTCGGATAATCAATTTACACTAAGAATAAGACACTTGTACCTTAGATAAATAGTAGTTTGATTATTATTAGCTTTAATTTAGATTAGTTGCATAAAAAAGAAAATTATTCATTTTTGCTATACAATTTAATGAAATGAGCAAATATCATGCTATTGTTCCAATGCATTACCAAAATGCATGAACACAATTGTCTGTATAAGCAGAAAACATTTGTCCTAAAGTCAGCTATTGCCAATCATGTGGTTTAAAGAAAAGTAATTAAACACTACTTTTAAAATGCATCATGTCCCATTGTTTTCCAGCATCAGAGTTTACTAAACACTGTTTATGTTAAATCCTAAAGAACAAGAAAGACGGCACTACAGTGAGGAGAGGGAGGGGAGAGAGATGTGGAGAGACAGGGACAAGTGCGTGTATGTTACTGGGGCACTCCAGCACCCATGGACTGACACAGCAAGTCTCAAAGCCACGCTCGGCTTCAAAAGGGAGCAGCAATTTTTGAATGTTTACAAAATATAATTATTTATTTCTTCATTCCATCATTTATTTCTTTATTTATTTCTCACCCGACACACTTGGCTTTTCCGTGAAACCCTTATTGATGACGCCGACACCACCCCACCCCATCCACCGCCCCACCACCACTCGCTCTTTTAATACCAGCAGAAAAAAAATCAAACCGCTCTAAAACAAATTGATGTACTCTTTAATATACTCGTCACATCATCACAGGGTCCTCACGTCTGCCTTGGTGACAACTGCAGGGCTGCTTAGCTTAGCCGCCATGGCTGCTGCTTTGTTGGTCGCTTCAATGATTTATTACAAAAAAAAAAAAGGGGATGCAAGAGAGGGAGAGAGAGAGAGAGAGAGAGAAAGAGAGAGAGACAGAAAGAAAGAAAGGGGCTCTCGATTGAGTCATTGGCACCTTTGATTGACAAGGCCTAATCAGCTTATCTGGGTGCTAATAAAGTTGATGGCCTGCGGAGCTGCTCTCTACCTGGCTCTGCGTGAACTTTGGGCCCTAGCGAGGGCCCCAGGGGCCGGGGCCCGACCCTCTCTGCTTATCTAAACACAGCTGAAATCAATCCCTAATGAGCTGGTTTCATTTTGCCCCATCGATCCTGAGTAGACACTGCTGCTGCTTCACGCTCAAAGGCCAGCGGTGCCCTCCTCACCTTCTGCTTACTTCAGCCATTAGTGTCTGTCCACTCAGACGACTCAATCTCAGTAGTGGACCCAAACTACGAATTATACATTTCTTTATTACAAGTATTTTAAAAAATCTCTAAGGCTTATTAAACTGTGCATGGCATGACAAAGCTGGGCTCCCCATGTGAATGGCCTACAATAAATATTGAAGTTAGGTGATGTAAACAATTAGGCCAGACATTAAACATTACTCCTTCAATGCTACTGGTAAAAAAAATGTTTTTCTTCATCTCCAGTAAACAACTGTTCTTTGCTGATCAGTGCTAGACAAGACTATTAAAATACAAAGAACCAGCAAGAAATCAGCTAGAACTGATCGTGTTTAAGACCAGTTTTTGGGAGAACGTTGGCACCATGTAGCCAAGTACCACATCAAAACCAAACATCTACAAGCAATTAAGTAACTACTACATCTAGGGATGGACATTTCTGTAAAATTTAATATTCAGATTTATAAGGCACAAGCCATAAGTCACCACTGGACCATGGTGAGAGTTTAGAGAGTTAGTCAGCTTAGTCAGCTAAAACCACACCTGATAAATGCTCTATGAATTCTTTATTCTTGTTCATCAGTGCTTTAATGTGATGGCTCCGTTGTGCTATAGCAGAGCTTCCTACTGTTCACCACCTTATGCCGGAGAGCCCTCTGCCAGCACGCGACTGAGATTCTCTTCCAGCACAGTAGTCTGCCTATACTTCCTTTTTAGACTAAAGAGATAGGAGATAAGACACCAAAGAGACGTAGTCTCTTCACCTCCCTCTGGTGGAGTATAGAGCTCAGTCATCTCACAGTTCATAATCATGAGAACCTAAAATGTTACAAAAGAGGCTAATTACTGTAAAAAAAAAAAAAAAAATCATAACTTACTATTCAATTTTCTATGAGTTCATGGAAAAGATTCTGACCGATCCCTAATTCCATGCATGCATGATGCATTAACATGAGACAGTGTGATGCACAGCCACGCAGAGGTGGTGGAAATCTGCTGTGGTACACTAAAAGCTAGCTTAGAATATGAAGTTTACAGGCAGACATTATAGGACTTTTAGCAGCACTATATACTCCATCAGCAGGGTGTGTTCAATCCTGATCTAGCCATTCATCAGGCATTGACCATGAACTTCAAGAGTTGGTTCACATTTTATGCTGAATCTCTTTCTTAGACAAACAAAGTTTCATTTTATCTTCATCCAATGTCAACCAAAGGGGTTCCTCCCTTGAGCCTGGGTTCCTCTCAAGGGTACTTTCTCTTATTTTTCCTGGCCACTGTTGCATATATATATATATATATATATATATATATATATATATATATATGTATATATACACACACACACACACATACATACACACACAAATTTACAAATATTTATTTAAATAGTTAGTAGATGTAAAAGAGCTTTATTATAAATAAATGTTGATAGATTAATTGATTGGTGATTGATTAATTGTTAATGACAGTTAAAAGAAGTCACCAAATTTTGCATTCCTATTACATTTGACTCTACATGCATTAGGCCAGAGCTTTACAAGCAGTCATATCTAAATCGGTATAGTATGGTATATTTGTTATATGGCCCAGCCCTACGGCATAGCAGATGTCTGTCTGCTTACATATTCTCTTATTTTGTTCACTTATTTTATTACTTTTTTCTCTTCCTTTATAAATAGCTTATTCTTGCAAATGTCACGTAAGACGTTATATAGCTAGTTTTTTTTTTTTTTTTGTAGATTACAACTTGTTTGCAAACATCGTAAGAAATAAGCTTGTCTTGTGATAACATCAAATATCATGATGTTACATTTCTGCCCATCCTAAGGTACCTCAATTGCAAGTGACTGGTCAGTCTATTCTGCACACAAACAGCCAAAGCACTTCTTTGATTAGAGTTCATTTGGTGCTTATAGGCTCTGGGACATATCTGATTTAAATGGCTTTAAATTGGTTACTTCATTCCTTCCTCCATGGCTCTAGTCTCACTTTAGAGCGTCTCGCCTCCGGTTGAGACTGCTTTAAAGTGGATGCCCTCTCCTAATGACGCCCCATACTTTATTTATGAGACAAACAGTGTGGTAAATAGCTCTGCATGTCCAGAGTGCACTCTCAATATTTCTCAAAGGGCCTGGAGAGCTCCTGACACGCCACAGTTGGACTCAACACACCAAAAATACCCCACCACCCCCACCACTCATTTATCGCCACCATAAAACACGCTCTCACAGAGCCTGCTTACTGGAACTGTTCAGGAGCTCTCACTCAAGCTTGAGTTTGGTTTGATTTTTATTTTAAAAAAAAACAAAGGCATTAAAGATATAATAGAAAGCTGGAATATAAATATTTGGTATTAACTGATAAAAGCTGGTGTACTACTTCTAAATTTGCAGTGCTACAGTGCTAATTTACAGTGCCACTAAGCACATGCTTGGTGTTTTTTTTTTATTACTTGTACATAAAACATGCATACAGCAGGAAATACAATCTAAACACCAAACAAAATTGATTGAAATCCATAATATGGAGCTGGACTTCAGGGTGCATTAGCCCCATGTCCATAGAATTCTCATTGCTCTAATAACCTATTTTTAAATGCATTAGTTAGAAGTGTATGTATTGCACCTACATCTACAGGAAAATGGGAAATTTTGACTGGAAATGCAATAAATGAAGGGTGAGCTTTGACTTTCATGCAGTACTGTATATGAAGAAATAGGACCACAGGAGCAGCACAGTAATAATTCTAGTAAGAGAGGTGAGTTGCTTTATTACACATTAACATTAGGAGCCAATATCATTTGGCCAATAAAATCAGGTCAGCATTAAAGAAGCCACAAATTTTATTTAGAAGTCGGCAGAATAGCAAAATAATTATGTTAATGTGTACAAAAAGATACCAATGTTTTTAACCTCAATATTGTGGGAGTTCTTGAAGCATGTACTTGGTTTAAAGTAAAATTCTAAGACTGTTAATAAGTATTAGGATTTTATATTTATAATTTTTCTGTATGGGTGAGTTTCGGCTGTGTATTTGAATTCGATAAACCAGATTTGACAATTCACAAACAACCAGGAAGTCAGAAAAGAACTGTTTAACTAAAACCAACTCTAATTCGTTGGCCATATTAATTTATATGGATATCAGTACTACAGTCTCTCGCAGCTCAAAATCGGTATTTGTGAGCACCGTGTTCACATTGGTCAGACCCTAGTTAACACAATCCATCTGGAGGCTCAGCCTCCGCTGTGAGCCACAGGGGCGGAGGGTCAGTCTTACTCCCCGTACAAAGCCTCCACTACTGTTTGACCGCACACAGTGCCCCGTATGCAGCGTCTTTGTGCTGGACAGAGAGTGTTTATTCTGCTCACCTCTCTGCTGTTTGGTGCGTCGATCCGGTTTTGGTTTTGGGGGGTACCTGCGGCTGAGCTTCAGAGAGCAGCAGGTGCGTGTGCGGGGGGCTCCGGGTTTGAGCGTCAGGGTGAGAGGGTCGGGGATTAGTGGCTCTTCACAGGACGGGCTGCCACCGATCAGCTATGCTGCGGTTAGCACAGAGCAGGGCTGGGCAAACACGCATTGTTCAGCCCTCGCAGCATACACAGCGGATGCAGGACCCTACGGGTCGCGAGGACACAGAAGCGGCCCTTTAAAGAGGGAAGGAGTCTCACACAGGAGGTCTGATACTGCTAGTGAAGCGTGCGGACCGCCGCTTTGGTACAGACCAGCCGACCGGCGGAGACTCAAACGGACGCTCAAAAGTGGGGGAAAAAAATAAGTCTGAATAGGAGCAGAACAAAGGGGCCTTCGCATGGTGTGCTGAAAACATCGGAATATTATGCAAGGCAGGAGGAAAAAGAGAAGTGGGGGGAAAGAAAAATCGTCCTGCATGAGCACGGGATGATCTGAAACAAATGAAACTAAATTTTTAAGCAGGGGATGCAGATTGTATTTATGAATTTGTGAGTTCTGCTCGTGAAACATCAAACGCCCGTGGTCTGTGCAACCCTTTCTCGACTTGAATTATTAACTCTGTCGATGTCGCACACGAGCCACTCTGCCATTATAGTGTAAATTAACAAACTTTTCAAAACTACAGCGGAAGCCAAAGAAAGCCAGTTGCTTCTTGAAGAAGCAGCTTTGATACGTCTCCAAGGAATACACTCTGCCTCAATAACACGGTGACAGTCAGCATGAGGGGGGAAGGAAAAAATATGCCTACAGATTTAATCTATTTCAGATCTAAATGAGCTCATTTTCTTATATTTAAAGATGAAAACCCAAGCCTAAGATAGGCATATGAGTCAGATGGCACTGAGGCTGTTTTATTTAGAAGCTGGTTTATTAAAAGATCCCGGTCTTTGTTTTGTTTTTACCAAACCGCGAAATCGTTAAGGAACACTGACGTTGTTTATTTCCGTACACTCCTCCCCCTCCGCAGCATCTTTTCAAGCCATAATAAAACTCTATCGCATCGCTCTCCCTCTCGTGTGCACCGCCACGAATGGGTGCATGGAAAACAAGGCTGTGTTTTTTGGTGTGCACCTAACGTGCAGCTCCTGCTCTTCCTCCTCTCTACACCTCTTTCTCCCTCGCCTGCCTTTGATGTGCTCCTGAAAATGTCACCAGTCGTCAAGGCCTTTTTTTCCCCCCTTCTCTAACACGCATGCGAGCGAGACAATTTGCTGTCGCTCCCCCCCTCACCCCCCACTACCCACAATGCCTACCAGTTTCCACAGCTATCTGGTAGCCAGCCTCCAGTCTCCGAGATGACCTTTCCAGCCTCTCTGTGTTGTCCAACAGATGTGCTCTCTGAAACAAAACCAAGCCAAAAGAGAAGACAATGAATGAAGGACAACAATCGAACAAGCTAGCAGACAATTTAGACAAGATGTTTCCTCACATTGTTGGCTCATGATAAGCATGCTCTGCCATGAACGCATGTCAGTCAACCATATTTACATCAAGAACTGGGCAGAATTGCATTACAGGCTGCTCTTTACGTTACAAATTGGGCTGAACCTATGGCTGAAAAGAATGAGGTTCCCAGCAAACACCTTTCTCTTTTTTTTAATTGAGGTTCGCAGCTTTGTTCTGTAGGTGTTCATCGTTACAGGATCTCATTACCTCACACTGAGCACAGGGGCAAAGTTTAGCCTGGGAGGAAAGGCTAATTGAGCTGTAATAAATTAGCACTTGCAGTTCCAGATTAGCTAATATCCGGTATGTTGCACACATTTGGGGTTTCTCAGTAAACCTCGTTAAGGGCAAACATAACTCCTAATTCTGGCACTTTAGGAACAGAATTGTACATATTCCAAAAGATCCAACACGTGTGAAACCCTGCAAAGAGTTCGGACAACGTAGCGTACAGTAAGAAAAGGGAATGGAAAACAGTTGTGGTGGGCCCTGGCATTAAGGTCACAAAGCCAGAGTTGGTTTATGATGCTTAACCCCGTTTTATAAAGCCCAACTCCCGCCAGTTCTCACCAAACATCTTGAGTAATTCATAAGACCCAAATGAAAGATAAAAACACTGTAAATAATGCAAAAAGACAAGGCGTTTTAACTTTTGAAGGAAAGCAGCCTGACTTGATCTTATTTCAAAGGTCTATGCACCCTGGGCAAGGGTATAGATCTTCAAGTCCATGGTCATAAATGTGACATTAAAACCATGGTCAAGAAGCCGTTAATAGCGTACTCAGAGGACAACATTTATATGATTGAAATAGCACTAAATATTTCATTCACCTCATATGCACCTACTGAAAGGCACTGCTACCTAAAGAGGTGTTGGAGTGCATTACTATTTAATGATGTATCCAAAGCAGACTCTAGAAAACGCAACAAAAACAAACCATACTGTAGGTGGGGGGGGTGGGGGGGGGTTGCAAGTCGGAAATGCAAAACAATTCCGAGCTGCAATAAACTAGTCTACCAAACAGGATCTCTACCCTTCCACAGAAGTGTCTCCTTCAATCCTTCCACTAAATGAATAAATAGACAAATAAATAAAGAACAGATCTCCACGCCTCACCGCAGACAGAAACAATACCATCCCTAGCATATCACAACAACAAACCCTTCTTCTTATCCTCCAAATTCGTACTGGCCTGCCCTTCCGAAAAGAGCGCTAACGTTTAGTCCTGTTCACAGCAAGTGAAAGAAGAAAGGCTAAAGAGAAGCTCTAGTTCTAGTTAAGCTGTCAAACTGTGTACCAGCTAATCACTCTGTGGAAATGAAATGAAAAATAGACGACATTTCACTTTTCAAAGTTTGACAATCAGAGAGAAGGGAGAGAGAGACGGTGGTGGATAAAAAAAAAACTCGCTCTGAACTTTTTTTCTTCTCCTCCCTTCGGTTGACAGATGTCATTTAAAATTGCAGATTTTTTTTAATAGTTTAAGGGAGGGGAGTATGTCAGTAGTAGCTAGAGAAAGGAGAAAAAGAGGGTGAGAGGGAGGGAGGGTGAACGAGAAAGAGGAAGAAGATGGGAAGAGAGAGAGAGAGCGCGAGAGCGCGAGAAAGAGAAAGAGAAAGAGAAAGAGAGAGAGACAGAGAGAGAGACAGAAAGACAGAGAGAGAGAGAGAGAGAGAGAGAGGGGAAAGCAGGAGAAAGATTGGGGGTGGTGAGCGCGCATGGGGAAAAGGAAGCCAGCTCTGCCTAATGAGCCCCTCTGGATCAGCAGAGATGGAGGGGACGTATTGACATGCAACGCTTAAGCTAATACACCTAGACCATGGATGTGCCTGTGTGTGCCTGGGAGCACGAGGCAGCCGGGGATACTGACAGAGTCGCTTGCGCCCCCGTCTTCAAAGAGCTCAAGTGATTAGTATGTTATCATTACCATTCGAAACGTGATTTCCCTATTCCCTCTCGGCAAAGGTGACACGTCTTGGGGAGACGGCCAGCAGACTCGCGCGCTGAAAAGCCACTTCAAAGCTTTTCCTTGAATTTCTTTCTCTCTCTCTCTCTCTTTCCCTCTCCCACTCTCGCTTATTCCCTCTCTCTCTCCCTCTGTCTTTTCCAGGCGAGGCAGAGGGGTTTTGGGGCTTGAGGGGGGTGGTGGTGGCTGGTGCTTTCCATTGTGTGGGGGGGGGGATCATTAGAATTACGCACTCAGGCTTGAAGCATAGAGCAGCAGAGGTAAGGTTGAAGGTGGCCACACGGATGGAGTGACGACAGTATATTTGGAAGCAGGTACTTTCCCTCAAAGCGCCTACAGAAAAGAAAATCCAAGACTACCTGCAAGTGTGGAAAAAGAAGAAGAGGAGGGACTAGAGTCCCACTGTGCTCTTTCTACATTAACATGTCCTGTAGACATCAGCAGTGTCGTAACTCATAATGCACTAGAGTGGCAGGTCCCGCCTGTTTGGGAGCGCATGCAAGAAACCGCGGCGATGAACAGCGCGGCAACAGGACAGGAAGACACGTAATTAAACTGAATGCAGACCAAATAAATAAATAAATAAATAAATAAATAAATAAATAAATAAATAGGATACTTATCACTCACCCACATACCCAGACAAACTGGCCTGAATAAAAGAAAAGGCGCTCAGAGAGCAATGGGCTGTCAGCAAAACCATCTATCTTTTTTGGTCTTATGGAGTTCAACAGAAGCTCCTTTTAAAGAGCGCATGATAAATATTGGTGTGTCTGTGAGCGTGTCTGTGTGCGCCCCTTCCCATTTCTGCTTATGCATTTATGCCTTTTTATCTGACACCTACATTTTCTACAAAGACCTTCTAAGAAACTATAAATGTGATTTTTTTCCCTCTTTTTTTGCTCTTGTTTTGTTTCTCTTTTTCATGAAGAATCGCACTTCAGTTGCGAGTTATTAACAGGGACCCAGAAACAATGCAGCCGCTGCTCAAAAGAATTCTCTTCCCTTCTCCCCCCCACCCCTCCCCTTTTTTCAATATCAAACACAGACGCTTACTATCACAATTTTCAAAAGTTCAGATGATTCCTTATTATTTCAATAAGAGGGGAGAGTCAAAGTGAATAATGATGACAGCTGTGATTCGGGCTGACTATGTGATCTTCTTCACGGTTTGTTTGGGACTTGTAAGACGAGGAATTACAAGTGTCAAACAGCTGTGAATATGGCTGCTAAATATTTAAACATGTTTTCCAGCTGAGGAAAAAGTATAGTTTTTAAAAGCGGGCTAAGTGTATATAAGCTATGCAGCCCTTTGATGAAAATTCAGGAAAATAGGAGGAAAAGTTGGGCTAGGTGAAGTATGCAGAGGAGCGGGAAAAAAAAAAAAATCAAAGCCAATTAAATATCGCAGTCCTAAGAGGGGCGGGTAGCGGGGTGTACATGTGCCAGAACACTGAAGGTGTCTTCTGACCCAAGGCTGATCTATACTCTTACCCATTTTGTTTGGTCATGTGGGAGAAAAAAGATAAACACGCACACAAACACACACACAAAATAGAAATATATATTTAAAAAAAAAAAACACACAAAAAAAAAACCCACACAAGTCAAGGATGGCAAAGTCTGGAGAATTGCGAGAGGCTCTAAATTATGAATGCAGGAGGATGGAGTGGCTTTTGTAGAGATGGGATTATTCAGCTCTGGAAAGCGAAAGAAAAAAAAAAAAAAACTAAAACTAAACAATACTACAGAAGACATAGCCAGAAACAGACAGACACACAAATACACAGGCTTGCATGCTCACAAACACACACACAAATACATACAAACACAGGCTCGCTAGCTCACTGACTGTCTAACACATACACACAAAAACAACACCCCCCTACCCCCCCATTCACCCCACTAAAAAAAATAAATAAATAAATAAAAAATAGCCTACAGAGATTCTCCAAACCAGAAGTACTGCTCAAATTCATGTGCACAATTTACTCAGAGAACACGCTGCTCATATATCTTTGTGTTTTATTTGACTAATTTGGGTGTAGTTTGAAGCGAGCTACATCATATCCTGGAACTGGAGGCAGCTCTGAAGGCCACCAAACTGAATCTAAAACAGATGCTTTAAAAGGCGCATATCATACATTTCATACACACGTGTTTTTATGTACCAAAAATAGTCAGAATTCATTTTCACATAAGCCTTCTCCAACCTCTCTCAAATAAACAGGCTGTTTTTATTACTGATACATCTCTTCTGACTGGAAGCAGCCGCGCCTGAAACACCCCTTATAAAACTCATAATACACTTTATAAAATGGGCGGAGCAAAACTGCTGCTGAATTTATACTATTTTGCAGATACCATTACAGATACCGCCATTGTGGTAGGCAGCTCACATGACGTGATTTTTGATTGTCAAATTTCAATGTCTGAGATTTCCTGTTGCATTAACACTGCTGTGTCCCAAACCGAACCCTAAACAGTATGCTAAAAGGCTGCATATACCATTAGAAGTGCACATTGCAGCGCAGTAGGTAAAGTGTAATAGGCCAGCTTAAGAGTCCACCAGCCACTCTGCTGTACCACTGGTTAGCTTCTCCTTTAACACATTCAAGTTTAAGGTATTCCTGTTTAAGCAGCATCTTGCTACTGACGGATCTCTGAAATGATAACTTTACAAGATAAGGATAAAAATATATATTCTTTATTTCTAAACATGGGATCATTTCTTTAAGTCCATTTCTAATGAAACGAAGAGCCAATATAAAAGGCAACAGACACTTTCAAATGATATCAAAAACGAAAACATGGGGATACAAGGTTTCCTTCAAACAGCAGTCATTTATAGAGGTAAACTGATCAATTTATTGAGATAAGCTGATGCTGATACTTCATATCCAACCAACCACTTGTCTAAAATTTATTCTACACTATAGATTTTAGACACCTCGATGCAACTGCAGCACCATTTAAGGTGGAAGGAAACATTCAAATAAGGTGGTGGATAAGAACCTGACTTACTTTACATACGTGTTTTATTTGGATCTTTTGAGCTTTGGCAGATTTAGTAGTTCCTGTCAATTAAAAGCTGAAGTTATCTGAACTTGTGCAGGTGACACGGATCCAGTCCACAAATATAGCTAGTTTCTTCTGGAGACTCCATCTACAGTGTCCAGCTATCTTCCCATCTTTTTCGTGGCCACTCTGGTCAGTTTTACTTTATCCACCTGCATTGTTGTTGCTAAGCTAACAGTAACGCAACAAACATATTACAGCCCAATCGGGCTTGTGCCTTGTCTTCCAAAATGGCTTAAGATTGTTAATGACGAAATCAAACACTAAGAACAGGTGGAGGAATGCAAATGTCTCTTTTTCACCACATCACAAATAACAAATTCAAAACGGGCTGTTTCAGCTGCTTTGCTTCCATATATGACTGAATAAACGGTGCATTTGGGAACATTGGACCAATGTTTACATACTATATTAACCTTTCCCTGATGTGGACACTTTCACAGTCTGCTTTACATAATGTGCACAACAGTGGTCAGACACAGTTCATCTAAAATACCCCTTCTTTGATGCCCAATGCATTTTTAGTATTTTCACATAAGAGCAGGATCAGACAATTTGCATCATATGCGCTGCTAACTCTGAAGATAAGCAATCGCTAGCTAAACACTTTAACAAGGGCTGTGAGAGACGTGCGATCCTCTCTGGCGCAAAGTATGGAAGACGACAAGCTGCCTTTGTGAATGGAGATCTTCAGATATTGTGGCCTGTGTAAATCTGCATGTGTCTATGAATAGGGGAATCCCAAGTCCAAATAATCTGTCTCTCTCTCACACGCAGAGATTCTGATGGCAGTCCTCGTTTGCCATAATGGGTGTCCTAACCAAGTTAGATTAACGCAATGAAAGACATTTTAAATCAGTCTCTTATCTCTTACAAAAAGGACATACCATTGTAATAGAATCAGCTGACTAGGGAAAATGAGGCTGTTCCATATAGCAGCGCTAATATTGCTGAGATACCATTTATTGTGATCTGCTGCGTTATTTTAAAGATATAAACCAAAACTAGCCAGTAATACACTTCCACCACTTCAACACCGAACACAAATAAAGAAAAGTTGGTTCACATCTTCATATCAAAATCGGTATACAATACTTAAGGATACAGGTTTGCTGGTGGTTTTTGGCTTGTACTTAAGCTTCTAGACTAAAACCGTAATTGTTGTAGAACCTTTACATTATGTGGGTGTTCTAAAACTTTTAAAGGGAAGAATTTTAAAAAGGTTCATTAGACTCCCACAGCTTGCTTAGTTCCAAATTTAGCTCTTTAAAAGACAAATGTAGCTACTTAAGGCAACCAGAAGCCTAAGTCTAAGAACAGGCTCTACATAATATCTGAAAAGGGAAAAGGTTCTATCATAGAACCCTTTATTGTGCTATACAGAACAATTCTAGAAAATATTCTTTAAAACAACCACATGCAACATGCCCATTAAAAGACCCAGTTACACATTCAGTTGGTCAATTGGAGTAGCCAGGGTTTTATATGCATTGCAGTACAAAAGTCATAGACCACCAATCAACTATACAACTAAGTACAAATGAAGTACCATTAATTTGTACTGAACACTATTAATTTCATTAAGTACAAATGATTCAGTTGACAGCATCTGGAGCAAGGAAAAAACATGGATTTAACAGAAATGTATACAGAAGCATTCTTATTATTAGAGACCACCAAGGTTCAGTTCTATGTTCTGTGATCTGGGTAATCCTAGATCTCCCCTTAGAAGATCACCTGAAAAATGACAGCCGTTCGGACAGTAAATTAAATAAATGATGGATGATTTCTGACTTTTTCCACAGTACGACAAATGTGTTTACCAAATAACCCTTTGAGGACCACTTATTATAAAAGGCTAAAAAGTCCATTTGGGCAGTGAACACAAAGGCGAGGGTCAGGTGTTTGGCTTCTAAAGGAGTTTAATATAAAATGACGCACATGCTGTTGGTTGTAATTACTAAAATACCGTCATATTTAAGCAGTACTAAAAGAGCCAAGTATGATGAACATACTAGATTACAGTCTGCGTAATCAGAAAAGGGGAAGCTAAATGACAAAACAGTGTGGTAGAGTGGTAAATGCAGTCAGTCATCAAAAGTAGGCGACCAGACTGAGTTTGGGGAGTGACAGGTTGATTAAACATTACTTTTAACATGTGGGGAGAGATGGCTTTGATGCAATGAGCAGCACACAGAGCTGAGGCTCATTCAAAAGCGAATGCTGAAAATCTGATTACTGCCTTCTACAATTGGACTGAGAGGAGGGAAATAAGCAGGAGATTCCGCAGAAACAAGAGGAGTAAAAACAGGAAGCAAGAGAAGCGCTTACCTCTTCACGCAACTTTATCAACTGCCACATGAAGGCATGAAAACAGAGGGAGAGAGGAAAGAGAAACAGAGGGAGAAAGAGGGAGGGAGGGAGGGAAAGAGAGATAGATAAAAAGGAGAGACATGGCAGGAAGCAGATCAGTCATGCGGCTGGGTACAGAATTAACCTTGACGATTTATCTGTTTGCATGTTTAGCATTTAGAAATCACAGACAAACACATTAAACGAAGCTAAACACGAGACTCATGCCGACTTTTTTGAACAAACAAAGATCAAGTTCTCGCGCTGTCACATTAAACAAAGAGAGTGGGAATGGATTTCTCTACTCTCAGCGTCTAAACTATCATCATCAAGGAAGGGGGGGGTGGGGAACAGTCACATCACAGCACTCGATATGGCATAAGGAAGGAAAAAAACTAGCGTTTCACACAGTACAGTGGGAAATACAGACTGGGTACAGTACAGATACAGGCTTTGAGCATCTAGGCTCTTTAACTAGAGCACTACAGGAACTATACATTCATATTCACTTCAGCAACACTTTATTCCATGCGGGGGGCGCACCTTTTCTAATGTTTCCAATTACTTCTACACACTGTCAATTGAGTACTATTGCAGAAGTAGAGATATTTCTGTAGTCTATAGTGCATTAGTTATGTAGAACCACTCAGAGACTTAGTGTACATATACAAACACATACATACATACATGTACACATATTACATTTAGTACATAGACATTTATACATATATGTATTGGACAATTTGATCTAAGCATGTTCTACCCATTTTTGAGGAAAGAGAATCGTAAATGTAACCATACAATGTATTACATGCTCAGTAGCCTGCCAAGTATTTTACAGACACTAACGCAATATAACTTTAGTCAACACTGAAGTGTCCCTCCATAACAAGCTCTTCAGGTTAGAAAAACTGTCCTTGCTAGAGAAGAAGCCGCGCTTATCGTGAACGCACAACACATTCAGCAAAGGAGGGGAAGGACATGTTTCTTAATTTGTCAGCCGTTGCAGGTGATTTTTTTTTAATCTCCATTTCTTGCAAGAGATTAAAGGTTAGCAGATCTAAGGGGAGGCTCTGGGCCATTATTAGACCCCTCTCATCTCCCTTTGTGGGCGCTGGTCATTCTGAATTTTTCTATTTTCAAATCATTTGCTATCGTATCAGAAAAGAGGCAGGAGGACTTGGATCATGAATTATAAACTTGATTCCTGACTAAAAAGGCGAGGTCTATGGGATTGATGTTAAACTGTGCTGGTGTGGCCGCAGTCGGCGAAGACGGCAGCCTCCGCTGAGCTCAAGCGCTTCCCAGCACATGCTGTCGACTGACAACAAAGCCGAGACTGCAGCTCAAAAACATTAAGGAGCTATTATGAAGCACGTCAGTAAAACTGGGATTCTACGGTTTTGATCTCCCAAATTACCTTTAGCATGTAAAGGAGGAGGAGAAAGCTAATGGATAAAACAGCTTAAAATAGCATTTTAACAATCTACAAAATTTAAATAATAATAATAATAATAATAATAAATATATATATATATATATATATATATATATATATATATATATATATATATATATATATATATATATATATATATACACACATACATACACACACACACACACACACAGACACACACACACACAAATATATATACACATATATACACACAAACACACACACACACACACACACACACAAACACAGAGAGGCAACTATGAGTTTTAGTATAGAATATAATTCATGAATCTACCAGCTAGGGCAGTAGTGTAGATGTATGTGCACACACACACAAAATCTCTTTCCTTCTTTTTCTCATGGTAAGACCCTGACTGTGTTTTATTTTTAAGGTCATGATCCCAAGTTGCCACATTGTTCAGCAGGCCAAAGTTTAAAATCACACTACAGAGGTGTCTATTTGAGCTTGCGCAAGGCAGCCCATAGCCGTTGCTAACTCAACACACCCTCGTCGGTCTCAATGACGACCAAACAAAACTTGTTCAGTCTTATTTGTGCTGCTTGGGCGATTGTGAGCCTTCACTGAGGATTTGCATCCGCTACATGGGAGATTTTTTAAGCTTGGCATCATTTGTTTCTTGTTTCTCTTCTTCTACATACCTAAACGCTCCTAAAAGAGGACTTTTTTTAAGCATCACCTGAATGTTTTATTCTATATGTTTAGCTCATCAGGGGGAAAAGCTGTAAACAAACACAGAATAACATAAAATGGCATAATTACTCCATCTCTGTGTTTTGCCAGTTATTTAAAATTGCACTGCTGCAATTTTTCAGTTATGATAATCAGCAGATTTTCAAACAAAGATTTTTTTTTTTGTTCAATACAGAATTCGATACAAGTGGTAATCTGCTTCCTTTGTAGCCTGGAAAATCTGGTCCATGCCGGCTCAAACCAGCACAATCTCTTGTGGCCAAGCTGCTGTGACTGAAATCGAAACTATTCCACAGAGTGTTCATGAGCGACAAAAAAATGTGTGTGCGCTCGCACGAGTATGTGTGTGGTAAAGTGTGTTTTGGGTGGTAAGGGCGGGAGTGCGGTGGGGGGGTGGTGGGTGGTGGGTGGGTGTACACAGAGGAAAAAAAAAAATGCAATGGTAGACCACCACATTATTAAAAAAAAAAAAAAAAAAAAAACGATAGCGCCAATTCGGTCTCTGTCCGCATACAGATAACGAATAAATGCCGAACTCTATTAAACCGTCCTTTAGCCATTATCGCAGGGCCAACACGCCATTTTCAGAACTTATAACGACTCCCTATTTACTTAGCTATAAATCCTTGCCATGTAACGAACAGATTTGTGACTGGTAATGATCTGCTCAGCCAGGGCTATATGAAATGATCCTGACCTCTTTCAGATCGTCAGGAATTAAATTGACCAACTTGCCCCAGCACCCCCTCTCCGATCTCTTCCCTCTCGCTCTATCGCTCCAGTCGTGCTCGATAAAAAAAACCCTGAAGTTCCGAGCACTCCACTCACAGCACGAGCGAGCCTTGTGTTATCTCCCCAAGTTTTTAAAATGGAAATTAAGTAAATATGGCACCTGGGAAAGGGTGGGGGAGGAGGCTTCATCCCTTATTTCCTTTTTTTCTGCCATTGTTAATGGATGGAAACTGTAAATCTAAGCACGTAGCTATGGCTCTATATGTGTGCAATTAAAACTTTTATCTTTGATTAGTAAACACGGAAAAAAATAACAGTGCCTTGTTTAGTCCTTTGTTTAACCAATGTGCGTTCCTTATTGACATGGCCCCCTCACATTCTGCTATTTAAAAAAAAAAAAAAAAAAAAAAAGAGAGAGAGAGAGAGAGAAAGAGGACAATGCCCCAGCTGTGCAAACAGACACATGCAACAGTTTTCAGATACTGTGGATTTACTTTGTTTTATTTGTATTGTCTACATTTTAACTTCTTATAGTTCAGGCACCATTTGTTTTTGTGTTTCGTGCTTTTTGGCTCGAGGTCAGAGTCAAACTGTGGGCTTTGTATGGAATATAGTACATTTCGCTAGTACAGGCAATGTATATGAAATAAGAAAATAAAAACAACAAAAGAAATAGCTTTTTTAAACTTTACAAATACTACAATCTGTTTCTGAATGAAATGCACATGAAGCTTTCAGAATGTGAGAGATGGTTTACTTTTCTTGATGTTCAGTGGACACAAGGGTCAATTTTTTTAAGTTAAAAAATATAATAATAATATTTACTGCGCCTCTCTAAACTTTGTTTCAGAATCTCTGAAGTTTTTAAGGGCATATTAATTTTTAAAAATTGTCTGGAGAGAAGCTCTCATTAACTGAAACAGAGTGAGTAATTAATGAGCTGAAACATAATCCTAGTATTGGCCAACTACACTGAACAAAGTATACATTTTGAAAATGGATATTAAATGAGCCATTGTGTTCTCCATCCCATAACATAATTACAACTGATAAAAGAAAGTCAAGCTGACTAAATTCTGGAATACTAATTCGAATATGCTCATCACGAGTCCGTTTTAAATTAGGATGAGAAAACATGGCAGAAAAGGGGAGTGAGTTCTAATATGGTGCTCCTTTGACAGTAATTTGATAAGAACCATCACTGTCTGCAATATGACAGCTTTGGCAGCACATCTACACTCAACTTCCATATAAAATGTCACACTCTGTGTTTTTGTGGCACTAATTTGGAGGTAATATGCATATCAATTATGCATCTAGGCTAACCATACATATGTTTGTAAGATGAGCGGTGCAGGGGTCATTATTGAAATGGTAATAAGGAGGAAATCAAAAACAAAGGAGAAAACTTTATTTAGCTCGGCTCAGCTGCCTACGATCTCACTGTACTTTCATAGGGAAAAAAAGCAAGAAGGTGTGTGTGTGTGTGTGTGTGTGTGTGTGTGTCTTTTCTTCACCAAAGTTAGCAGGATAATTAAAATGCAATATAATTATTCACAGGACCTTGTTGTTGGCAGTCTAAAAGCAGCTGTGTAGGTGAGACACAGTGTCTCAAGTCTTAAAATGCCCATTTTTACAGCTGTTATTATTTTTATTTTAATGCAGCACTTCAGGGATAACTCAGTACAATCTTTTTTTTTTAAGAGCACGTGGCACATTTCTTAGCAATTATGATGGGTTTAAGATGTGTGTCTTTTTTTCTTTTTGATATGAATGAATCAAGCCAATTTTTGAAGACTGTTTATCTTTTTTCTGTTATTATTCTGGTGCTAGTTCGCTTCTGATTGAGCTGCGAGTTTAAGAAGAACCTGTTTATCAATTTCAACTAAAGTCTTAATTTGGATATCTAAAACTAAATAGTACAATTCCTTTTTATATACATATCGTATAATGTGAGACCTCGACTAAAAACTGAGTTAAGGGTTTCTTTAAACTCTGCAAAGATGTTCTTAGATGGCAAACAGCTTTTTAAAGTAAAGAAAAAGTATAAATGCTTCTTTTCTTTAAGCTCTGAAATATATGGTATTCGGGAGTCCTTGAGTCTGTGTGGTTCCACCACCTTGTGTGTTTAAAAGACTGTGAAAGCTGCAGATTTTCAGGATTTTTTTTTTTTTTTTTTTGGGCGGGGGGGGTCATCTTTAGAAAGATAAGCACTTGGACGGATGGGGAACAGCTGGGAGAAAGGGGGAATTTGCCCCAATCTGGTGCTGGGCAGACGATGGCCAGAGCCCCGGAGCCCATTCAGGACTGGCCAGCTTTGCATTAAACAGTGTTGCTTCCGCATGACTTGGTGCCAATAGCAGAGAGGGTTCTGGGAGAGGGCCCACTCATGGCCCCTCGCGGCCCTGACCCGCCTTCACCCCGAGCAGCCACCCACACCGGGAGCCCAAAGCTCCTGATTAGCGCCCTACCTGACTCTCAGAGGAACTGCCGTCATCCCCGAGGAGCTCGTTCCGCACCTCATCACTGTAGGCAATACGTGACCTTTTCTGCAATGGGGGGGTAGAGAAAAAGAGATAGAGAGAAAAAGAGGAAGACCAAGGGGAGGAAAAGAGGAAGAAGAAGCGGGTAAGGAAGGGGGAAAGAAAGACAGAAAAAAACGCTTTAGTTCAGTTGCCTTGAAAAATAACATACATTTCTGAAGCACGAGGGCCCCCTAATGGATCCACACATGAAACAAATGCTTATACCTGGTGCCTGCTAGAGTGTGTACGCTGTGCTTATGATGGACTGAGAGCGCTAGAGCGCTTGTGTGCGTGCGGGTCCGTGTAGCCATTCCAGTTCGAGTGACTTCGAACCACGGAAATAATGGAAAAAGCCCCCCTTCCACTTAAATAAATAAAAAGTGAAGAATGGTGAAGCGTCGGAGGAGGCGAAGGCAGGGAGTGTATTAGAAAAGTATCAGTTGTCAGAGGGAAATCTGTTCTGGGGGCTGTCACTGCTGTCAGCCCTGTACTCTGGCAGGCCCTGTGATAATGCGCAACCGAGGAGCTAGACAGAGAATAATTCATCAACCAGGTTGACGCGATTGGCGTGCCATCAGATTTTTGGGCGCTCTCTCCTGGTCTCTTCTGCTACACCGGTGGAGAGGGGAGAACGCCATGTCCAAAAAAGCAACCCCAAAAAAAAAAGGAAGAAAAACAGGCACACCCATACACACACACACACACACACACACACACCCTTCAGAGTGTGCCACCTTCAATTCTGAAAGAGCACAAGCTGTGTATGGTGTGTTTACAAACACAGCCAACCTCTTCAAATACCCTCCAAACTAAACACACAGCGGCAGTAAGAAATAAATAGTGTTTACTAAGCCCCTTTTCCTTCGCTCTGTTCACCGCTCCGGCATGCTGCCACTCTCCAGGTGGACAAACTGAAGAAAGGTGCACACTGAGGCACCCGCTTACAGAGAAAAGAGGAAAGATACAGAAAAAAAAAATCTCTATCACACCATCCGAGAAGCTATTTTATAACTCTAAATTATGACATTACTTTACATAGTTAAAAAAAAAATAAATAAATAAAATAAAAATAAATTATATATATATATATATATATATATTAGTTTATTTTATTTATTTATTGTACATAGTAAAAAAGAAGCGATGATGTGAACTGGTTTGAAGAAAGCAGGTTTAGTTGTTGACTTCACTTAGACACCCCGAGCCATTAGATGATTTCTTCAGACCACCACCAGCACACCTGATTTAAATTAATGTGAAGTACTGATGTACAAGATACTGGATGATGACTACAAATAAAACCATGCTGTGATCAACTGATGTTCATAAAATCTCTACTTATTATACTCATTTATTAACACTTACTGCCCAATTAAAAAGCTTCAAATTGGGTTTTCTGTGATAATACATTTTTGTGGGGGTTTTTTTTTGTATATGTAAGCATTTGCTATTCACTTTTTAATTTTTTTATCTGGGAAACTGTGTCTACTAATTTAATCCCAAGACTTTATACTTCACTGAAATAACAGATTGCCTTAAGGCCAACAATAAAGGCAAACACAGTCTCTATACAGTGGGAAACATTAGAAAAATAATGATGGGATTGGGGATCAGACTCAGCGGAGACTTTGCCATTAACCAGATGAAATGAATAGAAAATATATGCATTTGTTGCATCATTAAGAAGCAAAACCGGTGCATGCTTTTTGTTGATCAGTAATTGTTAATCATCTATCCTAAGGAGAGACACGCACCAAAGCCACTCTGACACACCAGGAAAAAAAGAGAGGGGAACAACACAAAAAAAAACAAAGTGTGTCTTCCGCTAGAGGAAAAGAAAAACACCCACATGTTCCATTTTAGTCGAGTTTCATCTTAAAGAACGGCAGGGTAACTTTGGGGAACGCAGGCTCGCTGGTAATTGAAACTTGAAGCCTTGGAGAGGACTTCATTTGAATACATACACTGACATCTTCTTCAAACCCAGCGCGCTATTTTGTTTCATTCTGCTATTTCTAAATAGCTGTTTGTTGTAGCTGAGAGCATCAACCACTTTGGCAATGTAACCTTTGAGTAGTGCGCTTACAAAAAGAATGGCAAATGCAGCTTTAAGTCATGGAGGGGGGAAAGCCAGTGACTGAAACAAAGAGCGATGTCTCTCCCAACCCGTTTACACCATTTCAAAACTCCCCCTGCAGTAAAACAAGCCTCGCGCTGATTATTCCTCCCTTCATCTAACACTACAGCACGGCAGCTAGGCAATATTGACTGCTTAACCCTTGGAAATACTTTGATTAGTGCTCTGCTCTAGACCTTAAACTTAAACAGCAATAGAATACTTCAGATTTTACCTGCTTGCACATCTTTTTAGTTCAGAGGCACCATTGTTAGGTGGCTGAGCGTCTTTGGATGATGGGACATGTTATATATAATAATGGGCTAGAATGACCTAAAATCACAGGAGGTTCCGATCACGTGAAAGACTTTATAAAAACAAAGACTAATAATAAGCGAAGCAAAAATCTATTGATTTAAACTTCCTTATGCTGCTTATAGCATGGTAACTTATAGCAAGCTGGGACCACTCAAATTAGAAAAGAAAAACTGTACAAAAACAACATGAAACCGAGTGAAGAGGCTTTGTAATCTAAAAAGAATGAGCACTTTCACAGATACCTTATTGCCAGAGAAAAGAAAGGATTTTTTTCTCGTTTTTAATCCGTTTGAAAGGTCTTTCTTTTGTCATTTTTTTTAATCTTGGGTGAGAATTTGCTTCTATTCCCGGAAGCACAAGAAGAAGTACAAAGATCCATCTTAAGTTTATGCAAAGTGGTCTGTCTGCCTTTTATAACAGACACATCTCGTCAAACCAGAGACTAAGGTTCTCTTGTCCTGTCAAAAAACACACGTGTTATAACGCTGTTGACATGAAATTCAAGAGAAAAAAAAAAAAAAACACAACGAAAACCTGCTTGAGCCATCAAACTGCTTATGCATGCATAACATTTTTATTAGATATGTAAATGATATCAGATTGTCTGCACTTCTAAAAGAATAAAAAAAACGGAATATAAATTACATTAGACTGTCAATATCTGTCTAATTTGAAACATAAATAAATATTAATGTATGGTACGTATGTGTGTGAAATGTTCTTTTCCCGCCATTTGTAAAATTAAACATTATAGACAAATTTTTTATATGTATATATAAAAAAAACATATATTTGTTTATATTATTATTATAATTATTATCATCATCATCATCATCATCATCATCATTATTATTATTATTATTATATCGTTATTATTATTATTGACTTATTTTTGAGAGTGGGGACAGTTATGCTGCCTCAAAATAAGGTGTTAAAAAATTTTGATGTAAAAAACAGATAAACAAATAAAATAAAACCCACAAAAAAAGTCCCTAAAAAAAAAAAAAAAAAAAGGTCCTCCAACAGCATGAATAATTAAATATCAAATTCACTGCAAATCAACCCAATTTTCTTCTTCTCTCACCCTCTCTTCATGCTGACAGCAAAAAGCCACACAAGGACGCGCAAATAATAATGGCACCTCGTCATCTGCAAAAGTAAACAGTTCATTAGACTGGCTGTTAAAGGCGTAAAAATACCCACGGGCAGAGTTTAATGAGAGGCCCTGAAGTGACTCTGCGAACGCTTTGCCTCCACTTCCCTGCTCTTTATTTTTTACCCCGCGCACATGGCTGGTGGCAAAGCGTGAAGAGTAATTAATGATATTTAATTTACAAAGTGTGTTTCATTAAGTATTTCTCACCAGTGGGAAATGTCTGGCCAGTTGTGATTTCGACTTAATGGACTTTTGTCAAATGCAATGTGTCTGCCTCAGATTGCCATTTAACCTCTTCTTTCTCCCACTAATAATCACCTGAAAACGTTTAAGAGGAATTAGCACTTCAAGTGTGAAAAAGGCTAAATAAACACCCTCCATTCACCTACGACCGCCATCACAAATAATCGCTGTGAACAACACTCGTTTCCACTCCTCGTTACCCCCGTAACTGATATGATAAGATTTTAAAACTCAAAATGAGCCTCTGTTTTGTGTTGTATTCTCTGTAATGTGTATCATATGCTGCTTGCTTCAGACTCGGGGGTAGTGGCATGTGCTGAAGGGATGAGCTGGGGCAAAGTGCTGTGGTGGTTAAAGAAAGCAAAGACCTTTTCGAGCAGGCTGCACTATCACAACAGAGTCCTAAATAATGCATCTCATCCTAGCGGGGGGCTAACGTTCTCCACAAGCAAAAAGAACAGCGTGTAAGCGTGTGCGCACACACACACAGACACAAACACACACACACATTTTTCTCCAGTATCTTTAACACCAAGTGCAAACATATTGGAGGAGGTTGCTCAATTAAATAAGAGTTCTGGTTTTCCCTCCCTTTGATAAAATATCAGATAAAGGCACCAAACAGCAATTATCGCGGGAGGGTCTTTTCGGGCGTTCTTTTTGTCTTTGCTATCTCCGACTCTATGCAATCTATCATCAGAGAGAATGTGTGGGTATGCGAGATTGATGGCCAAAAGCCTATGTTTACGTGTAGACATGACATTTGTGTTAGTCACTTAATAAAATTATAGGAGCAGTGAAGAACACAGGCATCAGACAGCAGCATGGGGCCTCTCATTAGCACACAGGTTAGTGGTTTGTGGTTTTAACGTGTAGCATAAGCATTGTTTTTCCACAACCAAACAAGACCGAAATACTGAAAAGCAAATGAACACAACAGTTAGACTCATTTGTAAAGGACAGATTAAATGCGTTCAAACAGAAGATTAAACAAACATTATGATTTAAGAACCTGTATGAATGCTCTTCTAATAACCTGACCCACTATTCCACACATACTGTATTTATAGTCGTCTTATGTAGATTTGTTTTCTCCCTGTTAATGGCTGTGTTTACTGTTTAGATACTATGAGCCGTCAATAAGCCTAACGACTGTGCTCCCAGCGTGAGGAGGCAAGCGGAGCGGGCAGAAAAACGATCGCCACTGAACTCCCAACAAAAGAACGAATTCAACCGCCTTTGATTGAAGAAGCAGCATATACTTTCTGAAGGCCTGGGAGTCGCAGCGAATGGTTATTTCTTTAAGGCATAAGAGCCGATTAAACTCGACATTAAAATATGGAAGCATTTCTAATGAAAAATCAAAGGCCGTTTTCTCCCTCTCCCCGTTCCTCTCGGTGCCGTTCTCTCCTACACATTAATGCTGGACCGGGAGAGGGGCCGGCGCGGGCGCTGGCAGAGCAGACCCCGGCTAGGCAGCGGTGCAGAAATCAATAGAGAAGAGCCGGTGGGGAGGGAGCCTGCCAGAGCAGGCAGGGCCAGGCCCACTCCCATCACAGCACCTCTCCTCTGGCGTGCAGTGGGGAATAAAACAGGCCTCCCTGGGTCAGCGCCAGAGAAAAGGTGAGATTAGAGGAAATGGAGGAGGGATTTCTGAGGCACAGGATACCTGGCGAGCGAGGGACCAATCGCCCATTAGCCTGTGGCTACCTACATATGGTTCACTGAACCTTCCACAGAAAAGCACTTTTTTCTCTCTGTGTCTCCCCCATGCCTTTCTCTCAACATCTCTCTCCATTTCTCTTCTGGAAACAATAAAAAAAACTTTTAACTCTTTCTTAGCTTTGGCAATGGCTTCTCCACTGACCTCGATTCATGTTACATTCGCTGTTTGATGTCTATTCCGAGTGTTTCATCTAAGAATACACATTGCTAGTCACAGAAATATCTGCCCTTATTATTGCACGCAAGCGTCTGTGTCCGCATGTGCGTATGGATACGCTAAACAGCGTATTACCGAGGCTTTCTTCAGCATGGCCATTGTCTAGGCTGAATAGGCAGGTCATTAGCATACGAATGCTAAACAGGCATGGGAGCTTAACTACATCATTAATGCTATATATTCACGCATGCTTTCCTACTTCCCATTGTGCCTGAGATTCAAATGAGATTTAGGGGAAGACATTCAACAGAAAACCCAACTTAACTTCATCCACACTTCACAACATGACACTTTCTGAAGGTTAAAAACAAGCAGAGCAAACGTAAGACAGTTGCACCCTCAGGGGGTGCGAAGACTTCTTCCCTGTGTAGGACATACAAGGAGCTCATGTGGAAGGGACCGAATCCATGCTTTTATCACCCTCTTCAAAAAGTGGATTTACCTGCCTCTTCAAACCAATGTGTGATGAATGGAAAATTATAAAAGGCTAATAAATGCTATGAAATGTATTCTAGCATTATTGCAAGCTTGCTCTGTTATTGCAGGAAAGGTCATATACAGTGAAGCAAATCTAAATTTGATTGAATTACATATGCTCATGTAATTAAATCAATAGCAGCCAGTTTACAGCCAAAAGTCAAAGGGTTTTCACTACAGAACTGACACATTCTGCTTCTGTGAAGACAAAAATAAATAAATAAATAAATAAATAAAAAGCAAAAAGATAAATAAATAAATAAAAACCTGAAGAATCAGACACTACACATGCTAAGTTCACCAAGACAGAAGACAGAAAAAGCCTACACAGTGGAATGAACGACCTTGCTGGCTGGTCTTCCTGTCAATGTCTGTCTTTTCATGTTTTCTTCTCTCTCCCTAAGGTGGCCAACCCCTTTTGCTAAAAAACAAACAAATATTTGCTGTGTGTTGTAGTGTGTAATTTCGATCAAGACCACAGTACGTTTCCACCACAGGCTTTAAAACCAGCAGATTTCCAGCCAAAACGGTCTCAGAGACAGGCAAAAGAAGCCTCTCATCCTTTTACATGCTCCTCATTAGAGACACTTAAGTCAGAGGAAAATAAATGCCCCTCGAGTGGAGAAACTTTGAAATCATTTACAGACTTCAACTACCCTGTAAATATACTGCACTGAAAGGGGAAAGAGCCAGTGGATGTCAAAGCAGCTGGGGATGTCTAGGTTTTCTTGCTCTCGCCGGGATGCGCTTTAAAAAAAAAAAAAAAAAAAAAAAAAAGAGAGAGAGAGAGAGAAAAAGAAGAGCCAAAAAATAACCAATGATTCATAATGCATTTCATAAATACTTCATGATTTTTCATAGTTAAGCCAGTATGGCAAATCACATTTTTTTTGTCACGTTTTTTCGTCCCAGATGTCAATTTATCACTTTCTAGCAGTGTCACATGTCACTTCCAGTTTCTGCGGTCGGTGGGAATAGGCCAGGAGAGGAGACAGCTCCGCTACGTCTGATTCTCCTGCCTCCTGCCTTCTGTCTCCCTTTCTCTCTTAGACACACACACACACAGACACATACAAAACATACTCACACATCAGCTCTATGTGCAGACACCACTGTCCTACACAATGAAGTCTGCCCTGCAGATCAGTGATCAGTGCCACAGAGAAACTCTGCGTAATGAAGATGAATGGGGAATTAATCATCTAGCCGTTACATGTACTGTAAACAATACAGCATGTCATGACACATCATATACAGTACTGTATAAAGGTCTTAGTAAATCATATTTACACAAGCATTCTAACTGTGTTTACTTGACAAATGCTGGAATATTATTGTTTTATTACTATCAAAATGAAAACAAATGACATGAGCAGCGATTTTAGTTTCCACATCCAAAGCTCTCCTCGACAAAGCTAAGTATCATTTCCAGTCATCCTCCAAAATATTTTTACAATAAATAAAGTGTGACAGTGATGCAAAAATAATATATATGCAATACAATTTTAATTTAAATAAATAAATAAATATATATATATATATATATATATATATATTTATTATGCTATAGGTCTCCATCACATTAAACCAACAAAAAGAAATTGCACTAAAATGTGCTGGGAAAAAAAATATCCATATTTAAGTTTCCCCGTTTTAATTCACCCTACATCATTAGAAGAGATTTAAATTCACACAAACGCAATAAAGAGTGCCATTAATTTATTATATTCTAAATATTTCTTAGAAGTTACGAGCTAGTTTGAAGAACAAAGTGTGGTTCAAGATGTCGTCTTGGTATCCCCAGCTATCACATTACATTTTATAGTCCATCACCAGCACATACAGTATGATGTAACATAACGAAGCACTAGTTAAACAAAGCAGCTGTTGGAATGAAACTACAGTTAGCACTGGGCTGCTATGAGGAGAGGTTTGGAAACGTACAGTAAACTGTCCACTTGCATTCAAGTTATTTGTATTTATGGTCTTTTTAATGCTCTTCCTCATAAAATGCTTTACATCTCATTTTTCAGCTGCCACTTCAACACACAGTATATCCTCACACAGAACTGATACACATCTGATATATACAGCACATGGACATGCCCGTCCGGAATAAAACGTATATATGTATTTGAAAGTGCCGTAACACTGAGTTTCGAAGGGATGCTGGCTCGCTGGCTCAGAGAAAGCCTCTCTTTCTCATTAAAGTGCACCATCTCCTCATTTCCAGCCATGGAGGCTTGATTTTCTCCTCCGAGTGACACAGTCCTTCACCTCATCATCCCCCCCATCACTGCGATTACACCATGCGCCACAGAGCTGATCTCGCAAAGCCACACAATCCCATCTCTGGCTATCAAAACACAGCTTTGCTCCATCAATCCGCAAGATCCTCAGGCTAAAACAACTCCCCAATACAAGGCGCATTCAAAAGACTGATTCATTTTTCTCTTAAAAAGCTTCTATCTCTGCAAAAGAGCCGTCAATTCAAGGCACTGCCATAAGAAATGTGCAAGGTTTGTAATCTGAGAGTGTTATTGGGCTTCAGCAGGACTGACGGCTTGTTAAAACTCCAGAGGACAATTAGACCTAAATCTGTGTTGCCTCCTTAGTGGTGTAAACAGTGACAGAACAATCCACGTTTTTCAGGATCCATGTTTGGTTCTAATCTAAGACGATTAAACGAGTCCGACATCCAGCTCATATGTGTATGTCGTGCCTCGGCTTTGTAGAAGTTGCTGTAATAGATGACTTGAGCTGCATAACAAGGAATCTTACAGACAAGTTTGGGTTTTGATATTGGGAGCCTCAAAAGCCTCAGTTCGCAAAAACATGCTGTGCATATAACTAAATATAGTGCACTAAAACTGCAGCACGTCTTCGAATGAGAAGCACATGTGATCATCAGTAACAATGATTAAAAGTGAACAACTTTTTATGAGAAGCAAAAACTTGTGTCAGAACTCGGGGTTTCATCAAGTTAATTACAAACCCTACGTTCAACTGCTTTTTCCAGTAAGCCCCAAGAGGAACCGAAACTTTTAGAAAGTTCTAGTGAATCCTTCTCAGTCCTTGAGCACAAATTACCAAAACATTAGAAAATTAAAAGCTCCATGAATAACAATGAGGTTACTCTGTGCTTATCAGGACAAAAGGAAACTGTTGAAGCACTTCTATCCTATTATTAAGGATTATTTTAGGGTCATAAAACGAAGAATTTGTTTTTTATTTAATAGATATTTACATAGTATATTTAATAAAACTAGGATTAGGGTGCAAAATGGTAGATACTTACAACACACAACACAAACAATTATGTTACAGATAGATGTATAAAATGATTCCATTAAAGCATTTAATAAACCAATAAAACTATATTAGATAATAAACAAAAACAAAAGAACAATGCTATAGATTAGGTTATAATAAAATGGTTAAAAAAATTAATAAGAAAATGTGTAGAACTCCTCATATTTGAACTGTGATGATTTTGTGGAAGATAACTTTTCAAGAAACCACCATCAATAAATCATTACAGAACATCATTTATCATTTAAAACTTTTTGGTATTTCCAAAAAAAGAAACACATCTTTAAATTTGTTTGATGTCTACTTTAAAGTCACTCACTCACTCACTCAATAAAATCATTAGCTATGCATTAGTTTATTAGAGAACTGATTCCAAACTTCTGAAGGACAGTAGACATTTTTAAAGATGGTATAAACCATTATCAAGTTGGACATTATTTGATCATTTTACTATCCTCCAACCCACACACACACACACAAAATGTGAATCTGCTCTAAAACCCACTTATTTTATTTTAAAGTTTTTGTACAGAATATGATAATCTGAGATTCCTTCATGTTGGGGATTAACACTGAAGAAAGGAAAATAAATATCTGATCCTAATAAAGCGGATATAAAATAATTAAAACCCTCACTGTCATCTTGTGGGTACAAAAAAAAGCATTAAATAAAGTAAGAGTTGCCCACTTGATTTTTATAGTGATAGCTTCAAGGACTTCTGGCCCATGTCATTAAAATAGTAAGCCGCTTTCCCCCAAAAGGTAGACTCCAAAAATAAATAAAATAAAAAAAAATACTATTTTAATTTTGCTAAAGAAGAAACATACTTGATGTGATAAGTGCATACAAAACAGCCTTTTCAGATGCATCACACTTGTTTCTTCATTCAGCAACTGGTGAATATTAATGTAACATCTTCTTGTTTTCAACTGAAGGTCATGTGCTATCGGCCAACACTAACAATTTACAGATACACTGAAAAAAATGAAACATCCTTAATTTAATCAGCTCGACATCCTACACACAGATTGTGTACAATATTTCAAGAACAGCTGGTTCAAAATGACTTTGGACAGTCATCAATAATCTTCCATGAAGGCTACACAAAGAGTAGGGAAAAGCATATCCCTCCTTTCTCATAATTCCATCATATTGTGCTTTTAATTGACAGACTGATGACAGTCTGTATGAAATCTGGTCAGAAACGATCCTGTTATCATGTACATGTCAGATGCAATGTAACAGTTACATAAACAGCATCATTGTGCAATGCCAAAAGGTTAGACCGTGTAGTAGAAAATCATTTCAAATTCTCTTACTCGTAACGTGCATGCTGAGCCCGTCTTCATATAGGATCTCTCTGTAATGACAGACAGGTTAGATGCCTGGCCAGAGATAAAACCACAGAATGCTGGGGGCAAAGCTTAAAAGTTTAGAGGTCTTTCAAAGAGCAGGGGCTTGAGAACACAATGAGAACCACTGAACACACACATTCACCTGCTCACCGACAGCTCCGTCTGCAAGCTTTTTTTCTTCCCTTCAAGCATGTACACAAGCACCCACTGGTCCTCAGGATATGTGGGCCATTTTTTGGCTCTAATTTTTGCCTTTCTGAAAGTGAGGAGGTCAAAGAGAAGCAGTGCTGTTCTGATGGAGCGGCAGGTCTAGCTGTATCCAGGAGAGACTCCTCTGATCAGAAAATGCCTATAAGCATCAAAACTGACACGCAACTTTCAGAGATGCATGGAGCAATGTCGCCATCTACTGGTGACTGTCGAAAGAACAAAACAAAAGTGAGGGGAGCCACTGTGGACCATGGCATGTGCTTGGACCCAACACAACAATGACATTAAAAAGGCGATTTTCATCTGATGGGTAAGAAGTAGGAAAGCGTCCACGTGTGTTCTTTAGACTAGGAGATGACTCTAGATCATCTACAGCTATAAGACCAACATTTGCAGCAGGTCTGCTACAGAGCCTTTGTGTTAAGTGTCTACTTACAGATATCACCCATTGTGCTTGTGGTCATGTCCCTTATGTCCCATGTCCCTTGGTCATGTACAATTCCTCTGTACTTAATAACTGTTAATAGTTTTGTGTTTAGGTATAGATTCTACACATCAGCTCTACTCACACTGGTGGGCCAGTACACATGGATAACACCATGGCCAAACAAAAGATCTTAGAGGTGGAGAAACTTTGTTGGTTCCTTTGAAGATTTGCAGCATGTTTACCCAATTGGCTTCATCAAATTATGCTACCATTAAAGTGCTCTTCTGCCAGATCAAAGGTATTGCTAAGAGGCATGTCATCCTGGTTCCCGAACCCAATGACATGTAGTGTGGCCAATCAAACACAAATCAGCTTTGGCTTTTTTATTTCCCTGTGTGTTTTTTGTCTCACCAAAACTCTCTTCTTTCTGCTAATATATGGCCTCCGCAGGGGCTCCTGGCTTCCAGACCCTCTGCCCCCATTATCAAAATGAAGCCATCATGAGGCAAACACACCTTCGGGATGTCCTTCTGATATGTGTCTTTCTTTTCCCCCTAGAAAAATGGCAGAGTTGTTGGGTCAGCCAGTCCCCGTCTGCTGCCGAACAGGAGGCCGAATCTGGCGAGTGTGGTGGCAGGAAGACTTCAAACCGTGGGTGAACGACTGGATGTGAACGGGGGGTAAAGGGGGAGAAGCTCCAGGGAGGCCAGAAGAGGGGAAGGCCAGGACAGGGCCTTGATTTCCCGTGGAAGCACAACAAAGACTCCTCTTTTTTTCAGAAAAAAAAAAAGAAGTGATGGCCCTTTTCATGACACCTCTTAGAAGTGTGCGCGCGTGCTCACATTGCGTGGCAGAGAGGGGATAAGCCATCCACGCTAAAGCATTTGGCACTTCTGAGAACCCAGCTGAATCTCTCAGCTTTAGGACAAGTTGGTAGGCCTTACTACCAACAGAAGCTTCAGGGGGATCTGTCTTTCAAATGTACAGAAACCTAAGCTCTGAAGGAACAAAAGCCAACGTACATCAGGCCAGTTATTATGTCATTCTAAAACCTGAAACAGGGCATGGCGTCTGACAAACTGCCGCTGTCATGAATCGGGGGGAGAAAAGAACTAAATAAACTATTGTACATGAAATATGCATTACTTAAAAGGAGAGACTTAAAAGAACATCACAAGCTGTTTCTAGGTTATACGTGCATGGGCATGCGCAAAAAAGTCGAATTGCGTGATTTGCTAATATTCCTGGGAAACTACATTAACTCATCTTCGACAGGAAACAAACTTAAAGGGGGCATACCCCCCTACCCCACAACCCTCTCTGCATACCCACGTCAAATAGGTTAAATGCAGAAAACAGTCATTTTACATTCAAATGAGCAAAAGCACACCAAACATGCAATCTGACCAAGCGTGCCCAAACTTCAGCACGTGAATTTCTGCATCACTTCTCCATCATACACGTTCATAACGTTCATCACTGAATAGAGCACATTACACATCTGCATTGCATTACAAATATCTGCAGGTTTAAAATGAAGACGACCATTAACATGTAAGCTTAGCTTGCACCAAGGGGGAAGAAGAAAAAAAAGAGAAGAATGAATGCTGAAGGAATGCAAAAGATGAATGTGGTGTAAAACCCCTGCACAGCAGGTGTTAATTGCATGATAATTAACCAGGCAACAGTCAAGCAGGAGAAGCTAAAGATTAATCATCAGCCAATTAAATGCCCATGGTGAGGAATGCAAGGCCTCTCCGAGAAGAGAGATCTCCACTGTGATCTAAGCCACCAGCCTCAGCGGCGCAGCATCAGATCATTGGCAAAAGATCCTTTTCTTAAATCTTCGCATTTATTTCACGCCTTTTGGAATCTTTGTTGACGCCGCTGCCATCTGGTAATTGATATCAAGCGCACCTTGAATTAGATACAGGTGCTGGGTTTGAAAGCAGGATTAGATGAAGAAGGAAAAGTGGCTCGTGCTGAGACTTAATGTGGGATTTTGAATTTCAGAGAGAGGAGATTAATTTCTCACATATCCACAGATGGCACAATAAACACACACACACACACAACCACACATACAAACAAACACACAAACAAACACAAGCATTTAAAGGAATTAAAACTAACCTGGATATTTAAATAGAATTTAATCGGGTTTATGGTAATATATCTTGTACAACAACAAAAAAAATGCAGACGGGATCTTGTACTGAGAAATCTGGACTGGAGTGCATCTTTTTTTTTTTTTTGCAGCACACAAACTGCTGCACTTTAATAATGCTCAGAGAAACAGGCTGAACACCTCAAAGACAGAAGATGTAGGTCCGAACACGACCAACAGTAAATAACCACGAAGCAACATGGTGATGTAAAACAAGCCAAAAAAGTGGCTTCAGAGGGCAAGCCCTTCATTAAGGTTTGATGTGTGTGGGGTGGGTTTTAGACGGGCAGGTAAGATTTATGAATAACTAAACAAGGACATCGAGAAGGAGCACAGGCCCAGTCTCCTCGGGACCAGCAAAGCTTTAAAAACAAACTCAGAATTAACCTCAGTGGACATGCAACTGACCTTCAAAGATTTTTGTGTGTTTTTGGAGAGCGAGGGAATAGTTTTTTTTTTTCTTCTTCTTCTTTTTTGAGGGGGGCTTATGTGTCTGTGTGTTTGTGTAAACAAAGTGAAGCTGTATGTAGTGTAGGAGTGAGCTTTACTCACAAAGTCCTTCTCCAGCTTCTCCATCTCCTGTTTGTAGCTCTTCAAGCGGCCGCTGTACATCCCTCTGCTCTGGACAGGGATCTCTCGAACCTCCAGGTCCATCTGCTCCAACTAGGCACATTAATCAGATTGGTTTCTCTTAACTGGTCGATCATCCACTTACTTATTCTGTCTTTTTTTTGTGCAGGCTTTCTAAAGTGACATGGACACACATCATAGTCGTCGGTAAGGAGCACTACCTCAAGCCTTAACGATGCAGCATCTTCCTAATTTCTCCATGCTTTCATACGCAGGCAAGCCATTGTGGCAGATAATGAAGAGTCCACTGAAGATGTTATGCAGAAAGACAAGAATGTCTGAGAAGACAACAGTGATCCTACTCGCAAATTCTTCCTGAGACATGCTAAGTTTTCCAGTTCATTATTTCTGATTGTTGCAGAAAGTTCTTGAAACGGCAGAGAGCCGAGTCCTACTGCAGATGTGGTGACATTAGGAGGTGCTGCTTCATTAAAGCCTCTGGTGTGGCTCCTCACTGACAGCTATAACGTGCATCCATGTCACATGAGAAAGCAAAACACACAAAGGGCCCAGCTGATTTTACAGTGTCCGATCAACATGACATGATGGAACGAGCACAGGAGCAATTTACATGTACCACGCATTCCTTGCTTTCGGCACCTGACACGGCGCCTTCCTCCAGCAGTGGCTTGAAATGTGTCATGTGGTGTCAGTTAAAAGTGCATTATGAGGACGTGATCACACTGTTAGCACGGAGCAGCCTTCAGCCACATGAAGAGTGTCTCGTGTCACCACCGACATTACAGGTGTTGTTTATGCAGGGGGAATGTTTTTTTTTCCCCCTCCCAAATTCATTATTTAGAAAATGTGGAGAGTGGAAATTACTGATCAAAGACCTACCAACTCTCTGACTTCTTCAAGCTGTTTGTCGACATTTAGAACCAGCTGCGTCTTCTCCTCTGAAAGGGAAGAAGCAGAAAACATATTGATCAGTTGATGGAAGAGCTGCGCTTTATGACAAGAGCCCTACTCCCCCGCACCAAAGGGAAAATAAATAAATAAATAACACGCACACACAAGCCCGCATTTGAAGATATATTTACGCATTCACTTCGCAGAGAGATCCGCATTTGATGTCTCCTATTTCTCCACGTGTAAACGTCTTTGTTAGTTTGTGGAGGAGCGCAGAGACAGCTCATGCCAACTCAAAAGAGGAGGGAGATGTCAGTTCTACCAAACTCTACTCGTGTGCCACCCACTCAGAGTAAGTAAAATGAGGTTGTTCTGGTTTTCACCCACTGCCTCCAGTGTGATTCAGGCCAGAAGATGCTCCAGTGCAATACATGTGACCTCCATAGATATAACGTCGACACTAAAGCTTCCACGTTCTCTAAACCTCACTTCAAATCTCTATAACCATACACACCCGTACATATACACACAATAACCATATATAGGTGGTGTTTTTCAGTGCATAGACATGCCTATTTGAAAATAAACGTGAGGCTGATATTTGATGATGTATTAACTGCACTCCAGAAGAGAAGACCAAATTCTAGGCCACTAACACCTACAGGTATTCAGGTTATTTCCTGCATTTATGACCTTCTATGTCACATTTCTCTGTAATTCCAACCCAGGTGGACCTACTCCCAATTCTGCTTAATATTTTAATGTTTATGTATGGACATTACCAGATACAGTACTATTCAAAAGTCATGGAACCAGTCAGCATTTATGACATTTCCAAATGTCCAGTAAATAAAAGTTAAGTACTTAATAATTCAGAAGCTTCACTAAGAACAAAAAAAGCAATGTGTTTCCAAAACTGGAGTTAAAATGACTAAAAGATTTAAAGACAACTCCTAACAAGAGTGCAAGACCTGGTAGAGCTCCAAAACCGCCAATTAATCAGTTTTCAGTTACATGGAAAATTAAGTGCCACTCCTGCTCCACTGTGAGAAGCTCAGCACTATGGGTCTGAAAGGATATGTGGCTGTCAACACGTCACTACTAAGAAAAAGAAGCAAACAAAACAAGAAGACATTTTCCAAGTGTTCTCAGAAAAATGGACTGGACCTGGTCCAGACTTCAACATCACTGAACTATGATTAGGATAACTTGGACTGTAAGAAGCGAAAATTTGCTAAGAAGTAGTAGCTAAGAAAATTAAAGCGGAAGGGTGCCTTGATGGGCTTCAGCACCCCCCGCGACCCAGAAGGATGACGTGAGTGGGTGGATAAATATATATAAGAATGTACTGTAAATTATATATGGTGTTGTACAAAAACAAATAGTTTTAAACAGTGTGCTTTTGCATCATACAGTCCTGTTCTGAATAAACAGAATTGCCTTTAAAAGCTATTTTGACTAAAAATTAAATAAATGTACGGGTGGTCTGTTGCACGGCACTGTATCAAACAATATTTACATTAATAAATAAATAAATAAATAAATAAAGAAAGAAAGTACAGAAAAACATATTGCGCTTAATTCTGGGTAACTATACTCCCCTTTTGTTGGTCATCAATAAAATAAAATAAAATATGACTAACCAACGCAAAAACAATCTATATCTCCGACTCCGACTACAGCACAAAGCACAAAGAAATAAAACATTAACTAGTATCAAAGCAGGGTCTGTCACTACACGTGAAACAAAAACAAACCTTTCTTTCACTGGACATCAATTTATTTTTCAAACCTGGGTATAACCTCACAGCCAACACAGTAAACAGCCAGAGGCTATTCTATGTAAGGTGAGCAAACAAAGGCTGTACTATACAGGGTGAAAGGCAGGCTGAAATATGCATGTCTCTATTGCAGGCGTGCTGGGACAGGCTAGCAACAGGCCAGGAGGTCCACGGATAGACCACTATAACCCATACAGTTATGATTCTCACCATGATATGACTTTGCATCTCTGCTTGTTTTTTCATGGCATGTGATTGACAGACATTTTTTGTTCTGGGGTTGCCTTAAAAAAAATACACGTTTAAAGTTTAATGGAACAAGAGCTCGCATTCGCCTCCGATTCTTATTTAAAGCTCAGAGATTCATGCTGTACATAACAAAAACAAAACCGCACTCATGCCAATGAAGGAAGCTGCCTCGAAAGCAACTGGCCAAGGACATTTAATCTGTCCAGTCTTCTCCTTTATCAGTACCTTTGTCTGTGCATAATGTGACATTATGCTCTGCAATAACAGCAACAAAAGATGAAGACCTTTGCTGATGCCATTGTGAGTAGACCACACTGAGGCCTGCAAACAAATATGTAAAACACAAGCACCTACAGGGGAAAGAGAAAAACTAGTTTCTTTATGAGCACAATGGAGATTTCAATTCTTAGAGCAGAAGTCTTCTGGCAAAAGCTGAAGAGGCCTGGCCACTGCTGATGAGCATTCTCGGCTTACGGCTTTGTTCATATTCACTGGACTTATTTACACATTTACCAGCTGGTGGTGGGCCGTGATGAGTGCAAGCTGCCTTTTCTGCCAAGCTCTGAAGGAGCAATTCAAGCCTTAACAATTCAACACGTTGCACATTCTTATTCTCTTGAATGCACAGGAGAAATAATGAGAAAGGCGGCAGAATGGAAGCAAAGAAGGGAGCGCTGAGACAGTGTAGCTCATAGCAATATTCTGTAGTGAACGATGCAAATCAGATATAAGTAAATGATCAGAATCAGGGTTGTTTTCCTGGGATTTTAGTCAACAGTCAGGAATCTCAAGCAGCCTTAATGATTCACTCAACCATCTGTTATCTGAATGTACAACAATAACAAGTTAGCAGCACCAACTGAATATCAGTCATTCTAATTTCATGTAAGGCAGGCTTAATGAACAAAATAATTAAAAGGGATGCTCTGATATGTAATGTACATATCCGTGATAGTGATACTGATTTTGACACAACATTTTTAAAATGCTCAAGTTCTTACCAGACACCTGAATTATCATTACAGAAAGATGAATAATTCATTTGCAGATGTTTGTGCTGAAATTAGTAATTTATTAAACTTACTGAATTTTACTGCTAATACAAGCAGATCCAAACCACATTTCCAAAAAGGAAACTTCCTAAATATTAAGAAGTTTTGCAATTTGATAAGTTCTTTTAAAAACAGATTTGTGTAATAAGGTATACCACCATTTTCAACACACAAGACAAACACGTTGCCAGAGATTATTAGATACACATGATACCACACTGGTTTCACAGGCTTATTTTCTGGCATTCTGGCAATTTTTCACCATCTCTGCATAATGTAATTATTAAGATTTACACCAAGTCAGAGAAGTCCACAGTGGTGGTGATAGGAACCAGATGTCTGAAAACTTTAATGTCTTTAAAATCCCACCTAAAAAAGTTATTAAATAAAATGGTTATGAATACAATGTGTTTCCTGGGACACTGAGTGCATTTACATGCATGTAATAATCAGATGACTGAGTAAATTCGATTTTGTCAGTAATTCATTTAAGCCATTTACATCTACTGGAGAAATCAGATAATGGGAAAACGCCAGGACCACCAGAGTAAGGAAATCAAATTTCTGCTGTACAAAAAGTCCAACAACACTGATTGACGTAAGTATAATATCAACATTTATGGCGCATTTCATTAAAACAACAGCGTTTTATATGAAATTCAGAATATACATGATCTAGAAGAAATTTAAATCCTTCACTTTATCAAACATGTAGGTTTTAGCTTTGATCCAATAATGCTTTGTTGGCATCCTGCTTGGTTAACCACTGCATGCTAATTTCCAGTAGCTCATTTTTTTCACATGCACAGACTGAGTAATCCAAAACAAATCAGATTGAGAGTATACATGCACTAAGAACCCTAATTACTGAGCTAAAATCCTGCTCTCTTTATCAGATTTCATAATCAGGTTTCTAGGCCATAATCCAAACTAAGAAGTCTGAGTATGCTTTTCACATGACCACTTGAATAATCAGATAACTGTAGAAATCTGATTATGTTTGGATTATTATGCGAGTAACACACTCACTGTTTCACAATGATTTTAAGAAAAACGTTCCGGGTAAATTATTTTAATCCATTCATTATGGAGAGATACATATGGGGTATTTGAAGGCCAAATAGTAGCCCAATAAAAACCTTTTCACATTTACCACTATTTTATCATTATGAACATTACATATACAAGCTCAGAAGACACATGTATGTTCACTGGTCATTTTGGTTTGTAAATACAACTGTAATATTTGTAGTGCCAACATGACGACCCCTATTCCCCATCACTACCCCTGCAAAGAAAATCAGAGATCAAGTTTCTTTACAGTGAAACATTTTACACCAAATCACTGAGAAGGACTTATTTACATCTCCATGACTGAATTAGGCAATTCTTTTTTATGGAATTACATTTGCCACAATCCAGAAATTAGAAATAATGACGCGCCACAACATGTATGCACATCTAATATTGTACACACTTGTGAACATGTAGCTACAACTACTAGGCCAAGAAGATAATTAAGTCATTTTTGGATTTTCTAATTAGGTTCCACTATATGGCACAAATAAGCATTCAGTACTCATTGATTATTTTGTTGTGTGTACAGCAAGTGTCCACGCCAGTCTCTCATATTCCGGACTAATCGGGCATGCAATACGTGCTGACTGTCTAATAGCACAATGAATTAATTAGATTAATTCCAGATCAGTAGGCATGTCTGTGGTTATGAATAACATTGATTACCTAACCCTTTGTTAACCATTGGGTGCTCAAATTTCTCTTGATCTCTGTGTATACAGAACTCAAAAGGGGAATTCTGAGGCCTCCAATAGATGCGCAGTAAGGGCAAAATATTTTGTGTTAAGATTTCTACCTACTGAAACTCGGTTATGTTTTAATGCATTCCAAAACACATCAGCTCAAAATATTAACACACAGTATTATGTATAATATACAGAATAAGAACAAAAGTCCACGTGTCTCAACCACATCCAACGCTGAGGGTTTATAAAATCAAACACAAGACAATGCAGTCTCCATAGACAAATACTGACAAAAAAAAAATGGTTTGTGCTGAAGAGCTCAGTGACTTGGAAAGTGCCACTGCTATGGGATACCATCTTAGCCACATGTTGTTTTGTGAAGTTTCTGCCCTGCTAAATTAGTGCCTGGGCACAAAACCACCGGAATCTTGTAGAAAGCATTCCCAGATGAGCAAAGTCTGTTACATTCACAAAATGCCAGCAGCTCTGTACCATACTGCTTATGGTTTTGGATAAGATGTCCAAAAAGACTGTACAGGTGTGATGAGCAGGTATTCACATACCTTTGACCACATAGCAGATTATATAATATATTCTGTGAATCCTATACAACATGGTCAGGTATGGACCTGCCGTAATTCTTTTATTTATTTATTTATTTAGTGACATGAATAGCATGATCACAACAAGGCACATACAGTAAACAAACAACAGCATCTGCATAGTGCACACTTGCAGTATCATTACAAAAACCAATATCACAATGTAATCAACAAACAAAACACTGAGCAGCTCCTATGTCCATCCAGCCACATGTACATAACTAACTGTAACTTCAGCAAATGTTTATTTCAACAATAAACAGAACATTAATCAAACACTGTGAAATAATTTTTATCATTTGAATATGTCTCTAACTCCTACATGGCAAACTGTTCTGACTGTCAAGACTGTTTAAGCCTCTGAGAAGGTTTGGTAACTAATAATATGATGTAGTAGTTCCAGATGAAAATAGAGAGCTTACAACGTCCTAATTTACAGACACAGCTGGTTATATAGCATATTAAAGCATATGGCAATAAAAGTATTTGATTTACAAAAATTGGATCAGAGTTTCAAGTGTAATTATAGTGCTGCATAAACACAGTTTTGGATGAGAATAAAATACTGAAACTCACTTTCAGCATACAAGGGCAAAGCACCAAAATCTAAACATTTAAAACAACTGTTTCCACTGTATTTTAATCTTTACTCCCAAATCTTTAAACTTACTTTTATCCCTTAGTTTTATATAGTGATTTTTGGATCAATAGCTGCAAAATTTCACGTCACTGCATGACATTCACAGCAGATTTACTAACATTCCATAAAACCCCAAGAACCAGGTAATACAGCATAACAACATTAACATCCAAATCACACATTACACAACTAGTACTATTACAACACAGTATCATGGCAGTATGTGTGTTAAAAACTCCAAATTGCAGTAACTGTTTTAGTACATGTAGTGTAATGTCAGAGCAGTGTAAAGAGCAGAGGTTGTTACTGTGAGAAAGGAGGGGAGGGGACTCTACATTAACACCCTTTATTTCAGAGGAAATGCTAAAAGAGTAGGTCTCTAACAACCTATTGTACAGTTTAAAATCCCTGACCAGACAAGAGCACCGAAGTCAGACTTATGTCATTGCAGAGTTTAGCCTAACTGTTTCTACATGTACGATTTTGAACATATTCAAGTTTATTCTTCATCTTGGATGAATAGCTAAACTCAAGACTCTACCGCTCTACCTCTCAGTCGCCTTAACTCATCACTTTTGGACAGCTCAGTGAATCTTTAACGACTTAAACACTTTACAATTAGCTACGACTTGGCCAAACAGTGAAACACACGAGCCCTCTGACACCTCCAGGGTTAGATGTATCTCCTCTCTTCTGAAATCAAACCCTGGTTTACAGTTTCTCTTACAGACTGCCATCCAAACCAGCAGTTCGCCTCCACCTCTACATGAGTCGGTGTCTGACAAGCTCTCTGAGCCTTTAGCCGGCTGCTAGCTCACTTCACATCTTCACAGTAGCTTAGCTACTTACCGCCCCCGAGTTTGGGTATTCTGCCGACTTTGTTGGTAATTTCCGCGGTAAGAGTGCCAAACTCCTGCTCGTAGGTTTCGAAATCCGAAGACATGTTTGTAAGTTGTGTGTTTTAAAGGTCTTAAAACAGGCAGCGGGTCTCTGTTACTGCATCAAATGTTGTTATTGACGTCGCCGTCACTTCCCGTCTGTGTTACCCCAATTTGGTGTCCCCGAAAACAACGCGCTTCTATTTTATTGGTTCCGAGTAACAACAGCAACAGTTTAATTGATCTTAATCTATATTATTTAACATGAACATCATTGACCGGGGGCTTAAAATGGCGTTAAACCCAACGGATTTCTAATGTTGTCTGTCACTTATCGCCTGGTACTTTTCAATTTGTCCATGCATTAACGAGGACGAGGAGAGCACCGCTCAGTGCGAGAGAGAGGACGAGAAGAAAACAGGAGGAAGTAACGAGGTGGGTGAAAGGAAAATCTCTTAACGTTGCGGCTGTTAAGTCATACAGACAGTTATTCAGTAGCTGTATATACGTAATTACACATTCAGTATAATATTTGATGCGCCATATAACATGTATACTGTCAAAATTGTGTTGTGTTTAAGTGACCCTCCTCTCTCTTTCTCTCGAGACTGTCACGGGAGCAGTTGCTTAGCCTGATAGCTTAGCTTGCTTGCTAAAGCCGCTGTTAATGTTAGTATTGGTGTTGAGTTAGTATCTCTGTAGATGCGTATTTTTAAATTAAGCTTAGATTACACGCGAGTTGGGCTCTGCGGTGACTCTAATATGACTAAATGACTGGTGGCCGTGATACCAGTTTCAGTAGAGCATGACAGATCATAAAGCAGAGGCTCAGGATCTTAGGATTAATGTCACAGGCTTATTAAAAGCTGGTTAACAGTCAGCAACATGGGCCATGGGTCTTAGCTGTCAACACGGAGTCTGATACAGAACCCAAGAACTTAGGGGAATTTCTCACATTGTTCACAAATGCTTCAGTAATTAAATATTTAAGATGTAAATCAGGTCATTCACAGCTGTTTAATCTGAAACGTACATATCTAAATATAATTTCGGGGGTAGGATCGTTCACAGTGATGGTATGATCATCAGATTGCTAAAGTATAAAAAGGTGAAAAGGGAAATTCCACAGATAATTCACAAAAGCTGTGCAAAATGACATGCTAAAGCAAACGAATTCGTTCAGAGTGGTTTGGTGTAAATGTCATGCTTAAAGAAGCTTCTAGAGTCTGAGAATGTTTATAGTGGTGGTGATAGGAATCAGATGTCCACCTCTAAAAAGTTATTTGGATATAAATATATGCTGCCTGATATCTGACACAATGCTTTTAGGCTTCTGATACATTTTAGATTCAAAACCAAGTCAGATTTTCTACTTTCATAAGTTTCTCTACAACACACTACTTTACATCAAGCTTTTGTTAGTTGACTTTCTTCATCTCTTTCTCCCCCACTCTTTTCTGTAGATGGATGATTTCCTTCCAACTCGAGAGTAGACCAACCAGCTGACCAGAGAGAAAGAATGCCACACCCTAGAAAAGCCGGCGACTCTAAAACACAGACGGCTCCTGTGACTCGTGAAACAGCTGATCGCTGGATGTTTCGGAGAAGACAGAAAATACATCTTTTGACCTCCTCATGGTTAATTAATTCCGTTAGAGAGAGACAGCACATCTAACCATTTGATTTGTCAACTCAAGGAACTTGTATCAATTGAAGAAACTCACCAAGTACACAATGAACGTTCTATCAGCCATTATAGTATTTGAAAACCTCCATGAGGTCAGGCGGCTCTGTCACTGGGGCCCGATCATTGCACTTACTGTTATTGCTGTGTGCTCTTCCATGGCCATACTGGACTCCATTATTTGGTACTGGCCCTTGGACACCACAGGGGGCAGTATTAACTTTATTATGCTCATCAACTGGACAGTCCTTATTCTCTACAACTACTTCAATGCCATGTTCGTGGGTCCTGGATATATTCCTTTAGAGTGGAAACCGGTAAGTTGTATTGTTTTTAGGGTGAAATGTGGAATCCTGATTTATTCTCTAACCTAAAATAAATAACTGCTGTCTGTTTAGTGTGAAATAGCTGCATGTCGTTCATGTGGTTTGTTCTCTCTAACAGGAAAATCAACAAGACACAATGTACTTACAGTTCTGTAGAGTGTGTCAAGGTTATAAAGCTCCGAGATCTCACCACTGCAGAAAGTGTAACAGGTAGCATTCTGTTTTATGTGGGTTACTAACTGTACTCACAGCATCAAAGACAAGTTACACCACGTTTCATGCTTGATTTGTATTACGAGCCAACAGTCAGTGCATGCAACATACTTTTTAAACAAAGCTTCTTCCCTTGTGCAGGTGCGTAATGAAGATGGACCACCACTGCCCCTGGATCAACAACTGCTGTGGACATCTGAATCATGCCTACTTTACTACTTTCCTCCTCCTGGCCCCTCTGGGTTGCATACATGCAGCTTTCATCTTCATCATGACAATGTACACCCAGCTGTATGACCGGGTCAGTCTTTTACCTAATGTATTTTGCTTCATTAGGTCCTGATGAGTGATCATAATTGAGTCATTCATTTATAAAACCAGCATACTCCATAGCGCTCACTCTCAACTTCATAACAGATGTTATTAAAACCTGTTAATGTAATGGTATTCATGTTGCTACCTCAGATTCTTATAAAACTGCTATCTCCTCTTTGCTTCTGCTGCAGATCTCTTTTGGTTGGAGCTCAGTGAAGATAGACATGAGCGCTGCACGGCGCATCCACCATCCCATAATGCCATTCAGCGTGGCATCTTTTGCAGCCACCCTCTTTGCCTTGGGACTGGCCCTCGGCACCACTATTGCTGTGGGCATGCTGTTTTTCATACAGGTAGAGCACATTGCCCTTTTTAGCTTTCCGTAGCTCAGCGCTACACAGGGGCTTTATTAGAGTGCACCTGGCCATGCTCTCATGAAATGGCAAGTTTGTTCCATTAGTATAAGTAACACTGTAATATGTGACTGTGTCACATAAGCAGGGTTTCTATTCAAATATCAAAAGAAAATAATGCCAATTAATCAGTTCATAACTACTGTTATGCACAAAGTCCTGAAGATAATGCCACATGGGTCATGATAAGTCGTACCCACTGAGTGTGGAAAAGGTGACCAGCTATGATGATATTTTATAGTTATAATGATTAATTCTATAATCATGAGAAACACATGATAACATATGTAGTGCTGTTTATTTGGGTTTAGTGCAATCAAGTATGAACTGTTGTGGTATTTGGCACCACTAGTGTATATTGTCAGTGTTGCAAAATATTGTTATGTAAATTCAGCATTGTGAGAATGTCTTAAAGCATTGTGGTATAATATTGGAGGGGGTTAAAACTTTAACTTTATTTGTAAAGCAGTTTTGAAAGCCTTCTGTCACATGTACATCTTGGTCTTGTTCAGACAGACAGACAAATTCAGCTTTTTGCATATCCAGACTGATTATTTAAAGATCTGGACAGCAAAACAAAAGTCCAGATCTTGGTTTGAAAAGCAATTGCAGGCTGATTTTTACAGATGCCTCTCATTCTGACTGGTCTAGCCAGATATCAGATATCAGATTTTAAAAGGTCTTTTGCGTCACTCGTAACATGACAAACAATGACAATGTGAAGGCCAGAGTGATGGAAGCGCTATCTTGTTACCACTGGGACCCATGCAGATAGGCTGGTTATGTCTGTACACACAATTTCACACAAATAACAGTGAGGATAGTCATCACAAAATATCTGATTTGAGGAACAAATCCGATCGCCTACAGTGTGATTTGCTCATTCCACACTTATCGATAACCATGAATTAGTCATTTTTAGCCATTTATCTGAATTTCTGCCTTTAAAAAATAGCCTAACAGACAGAATCAGGTAGTTATTGTTCTCCAAGTATGTTGCATCTTGATCAATAGAGCCAAAAGAGACAAACAGCAAATGAACCTGGCTAAGAACAACAGCAAACCTCCATTGGGTCAGTGAACCTATATGCTTAGAAAATGCCACATGGTTATATAAACGTTGTTATACGTTGTTGGTGTGAGAGTTTGCTAAATGTTTTTTTTTCTTTTAGATTAAAGTTATTTTGCGAAACAAAACCTCCATTGAAGTATGGATCGAAGAGAAGGTGAGCTTCTTTACGCTGATGTTGTAAATCCTCGCCCTGCTAGTTTAATAGGCTCTTTGCATATTTGAGCTTTCAGCATAAATAGCATTTACAGCATGCCTTGGTAGACATAAACCAATGCCATCACATCTTTATAAGCTTTCTGAAAATCAACAATAGCTTATTATAGTCATTGCAAAATATAACACATATTGTAAATGGCACAGAGCCCATCTTAAAAACGTGGTTTGACACTGTCCTCTTCACGTCTTAAAAGCCTCAATGTTTCTTTCAGGCCAAAGACAGAATCCAGTACTACCAAACTGGAGAGGAGTTCATCTTCCCGTATGACCTGGGTAGTCGGTGGGAGAACTTTAAGCAGGTGTTCACCTGGTCTGGTACCCCAGAGGGAGATGGCATTGAGTGGCCTGTTAACGAGAAGTGCCACCAGCATACTCTAACTGTATGTGTTCATGTTCAGTGTCTCACACTACACATAATGTATTTATGTATAATGTAGCGTATAATGTAAATGTGTGGCGATAATGTATTTATGGTATTTAAGTCAAATGAGAATCATGTTTGTTTTCCTCTTTTTCAGATTGAGCAGCTAAAGCAAAAAGCAGACAAGCGTGTGAGGAGTGTGAGTAATGATGATGATGTCTCGTGAACACAAGAGGGCAGCATTGGCATGAATAGAAAACTAGAGTCTCTTTATGTTCCATAGGTCCAGTATAGAGTTGTGGAGGACTATAACGGGGCCTGCTGCCCGCTGGGGAAGGGTTTTAACACATTCCTTAGGACACCCTGTACAGAGGAACCCAGGATCCAACTTAGTAAAGGGGAAACCATCTTTGCCACAAGAGGCACAAAGTGAGTCACTCTTACTGACTGATAACAGTTTGCGTACTGATAGCACTGTTTGACCAGTTAAAATGATTTGCTGAATAAGATTAATAACAGTTATGTTTTTTACACTATAGGTGGTGGATGTATGGGGACAAAGTTTTGGAAGAGGAGGAGACTAAAGGTAGATATTAGTCAATGCCATAGAGACATCAGTTTTCAAATGTTCTGCTTAATTCAGTCATTCAGTAGTAAACAAAGTTACTGAGACGGGAAAATTGTTCACTGCGGAGAAACATACTGACTCAGATTTCCTTTATAATGCTAGTGAAAGGAAACCAGTACTTGGAATGTCTACACTGCAAAACAAAAAATAGCTATTTTATTTGCTATCCAGAAATGGCCTTTTAAGCTAGAACTAGTTTTTATAACATCATGTAATGTTGATGGTGGTAAAATATCATTCGATAAATCCAAATATTTGGGGATTATTTACTCTACAACACCCTGCATGTACAGTACCTCTCCACCATGAAAATGATTTGTTATGCATTTTATGTCAAAACTTTTCATAAAGCTATCGATGAAAAAAATCAGCAATGGTTTTGTAAAAATTATGCATGAAAACATTCTGTGCAGAAACGCTTCACAAATCTGGTTCCTATTAGTACCCCTGGAAATCTGGGCACATTCCTTTAGAATCATTTAGGAGGATTTGACATTATACCATTCTGAGTTTTGTTGTTGTTAGCGCTACACTATATACCATTTTAGCTTTGTCTTGGCATAATGGTCACATGGGCAAGATCTCATGTAAGGCAAATTAAGTGAAACATCAAGCTACAAGTTTTCTGCTGATACTAAATGAAAACACGCACAGTACAGAGTAATATTCCAGAGTAATCTACCAGAGAACTCTTTAAGTGTTATTGGATTCATGGAGCTTTTGTGTTGGGTGAATTGAATTCCCCTTTAGACATTGCCTGTAGTAGGACTGTTTATTTGTGTACCTGCTGTACTGTTATATGTAAATATAAACTCCTTTTGTTTTTTTGCTCTTACAGCCGGGGTTCGGGTGAGAGGATGGTTTCCACGGCGGTGTGTGGAAAAGTGTCTCTATGACTCAGCAAACAACACATCGGAAAGTGAGGAAAAGAAAGACAAATAAAGTGTTTCATTTACTGGTCAGCTTGTACTGGGACGTACCTCTGAGGTCTGATGTACTGACCGGGCAGCTTTGTGTACTTGTGTTTATTGCTGATGCCTGAGATACTCAATGTTACAGGAAGCAGAAATGCAAATATCTGAGCATTCCAGCACTGTCTGCTTTCTGACTGAAGCGTTTTAAGGGCAGTCCTAGTATGCACCGCCAGATAAAGCAAATAACTCTTCAAACCAGCAAATTCCGCTTCCTTAAGTGAACTTGTGTACCTCTGTAACATCTCCAAAGACAAGCTGATGAATGAAGGGTGGTAGAAAACTGTCATTTTTAGTAAGTTGGTGATCTGGGCCACGGTTTAGGAGTTGAGCGTATGTTTACCTGAATTAGTTGTTCTTTCTCTCTCTCTCTTTCTCACTTTCTCTTTTCTCTTTTCACTCTCTTTTCAATGTCCACACTGTTTATGCAATGCCTTTGCCGGTTGTAACAACTTCTTAGTCATGCAATTTCTCTGTATTCTTTGTACAGAAAAATACTTTAATTTTATTTTTGATTATTTTTGTAAAACTGATGTCAACCTCACAATACAGATTTCAAAGAGAAGTAAACAATTTTGCTCTGTACAATAACCACTTGTTTGTCTCTTTTATTTATTCTATTTTTTCATATAAAATGTCAAGAAAAATAACATCATTTAATATTAAAACCCCTTGCAGTGCGTAAAAAGTTCAAACACACAGAACTATATTATTGTGAATGCTTAGTAAAACTCTGGAGGACGCAGCTAAGCTGTCCTGGTCTGTCTGTTCATGTACAAAGCGCATGCTGTATCTCTGTCGTCGGAGGCAGGAGCTGAAAACAACCATTTTTTTAAAGATCTACACAGATAGTGGAGTACAAGTCCCCCTTTCCCAGAGGTCACTAGGTCACAGAAACTGTGTCCATGTCCTGTGGTCTTCTTGGGTACGTCACTGCATGTTAGCGTAGAGACTATCAATCTGCTGTTTGAAGAACTTGCTGAGATCAGCCCTTTTGGCCTTCAGAGTTGGAGTTAGCAGGCCATTCTCTATAGTGAACTGTTCAGGGTGTAGATACAGGTCCTTTACCTTAGTAATAGAGAGGAGTTAACAATATTAATAATGAATGAGGTGTTTGGTCTGTAGGTTTGTGTATTCATCCTGTGTACATTATATTTACACACCTTCAGGCTAATGAACCCCTGCCTTATCCAGTTTCTAAAATTCGTAAATGGTTCTTACTTGTTCAAATGATTTGAGCCCTGCTTCACGTCCCAGCTTGTTGAGATCAGTGATGATGAGTTTTTTAATTTGCTGTAAAGACATAAAGCAATCTGTTATACAGTATAATATAAAGGGACTTAAAATATATATATTTTTTATCTGTTAATCTTGTTAAATACGGCCATATTTTTACATATGGTAGTCTGAAAAAAGATTGGGTCTCCTGATCAAATGACATTTTGTTGATTTTCTAAGTGAAAATAGAAACACACTATTAAACAATTGCTGTGTATGACTTTAGCATAGAAATAATGGAAAAGCATAAAATGTGGCCTGTGCAGTCTGATACAACACAATAATGTGGACCCAAAATTTAATATTTAATTTAATTTAATAGTTTTTTGAAAAGTATATGTCCATGTGTAATACCAGCAATATGTTTTAGAAAGTGGTACAGGTTTTGTGTTCACTGTGGTCATTACCTCTTTATTTAACAACACTCATTTGGGAGCATCGGGAAATGAGGAGGCCAGTTACTATAGTTTTGAAAGTGAAATGATTTTCATTATTACTTGATATAGAATTTCAGCTGCTTAACATGCCACATGTTTTCAGTGGGTGACCACTCTGGACTGTAGGCACTCAGACTATTTTGTCATGCTGTTGCATTCATTTGCACGGCGCACATGTGCACAAAAATATGTCATATTAAATAATGTTATTATGTAAATACGTATGTTATATGATATTTGACTGGAGCGCTCAAACCTTTGCATATGTCTGCATATATGTATGCATATAGAGTATTTGGAGTACAGAAGTTTAGACCCTCCTATTTTTGCTGATGTTATAAGGAGTATTTCAGACTACTTTTTTAGCGGGGCACAGTACTGGGCAGCCAATCGGAACCGAGGTCATTTACATATATCAAGTATAAACGTACAGAAATCAAATCAGCCTTTTTTATTGTTAAGCCCCAAAGAGAGGATGAAATGAAATTCATTTGGACTATTTTTGGTACTTTTGGGTAGGTACTTAAATGTCTAGATCTAGATCTTTGGGGTGGAGGGTGGATGACTTTCTTGATGATACTTTGAAACTGCCCAAGTAGAACTGGATGGTGACAGGCAATGTTCTGTATGAAAGCCAGTAGGTCATAACTAAGCTATGTATTAGCCTATTGTTGTTGCTATCTTCATTATTATTACATGCTTGAATGGTATTTAACAGACCTGGTTTTTACACAGTTCCTCTATTGAACCCCTAATTCCAAGCTTTTCAGCGAAACCCGGCAGCACTTCAGGATCTGGCACCACGATGCCCACTAAGCAGGACTGTCCACAGAACAGAGATTATACATTCAGTATGTGCTGAACTGTTAAAATCTCTATTACACAGCTTTTGCAGTAGAACAGTGGTGAGGACTGAAGTCTTATTACTTACCTGCAAACTGTCCCCATGAACAAAGACTTGTGCAACAAAAACGCTCCGAATGTAGACATTTTCAATCTTTTCAGGAGCAATGTATTCGCCCTGGGCCAGTTTGAAGATGTTCTTCTTCCTGTCAATAATCTTCAAAACCCCATTCTAACAAACAGCACAAAGAGTTTAAACATGTAATTAACACATACAAATAACTAAAAATGAAGGGAACCAAACTCCAGATATAAACACTGCAGGAATAGCTAACAGGTGCACTGAAGCAGAGAGCAGCATTGTTATTCACCCTCTCAGGCTTCCTATAATGCAACAGCCCGCATGAACCAGAGGGACTGCTCATTAGCTCACAGAATGAAAGAGCAGCAGATATGACTGATATTGATTTAATTATTTCCCAAAGAGAGTTAATAATTCATTCTGAGAGAGAGAGAGCGGAATCCTACCGGGAGCCATTTGCCGATGTCCCCAGTATGAAGCCACCCATCTTTGTCGAGGGCCTCTGCTGTCCTCTCCTTGTCATTTAGATAGCCAAGAAAGACATTCTTGCCCTTTATACAAACCTACGGCACAAATACTCATTAATGACCCTCAGAGAGAAAGCTTTACAGAGTACTGTGAAAACGGCTCAGAGGATTGCCTTTACCTCCCCTTCATCGTTAGATGCAAAGTAATTCATCTCCTCAACGTCTACTAGTTTGACCACATTGCACAGAACAGGCACGCCAACATGTCCTAAACGTGGTAGAGCACATGAGAGTATTATAACAAAGGTTGAGGTAATTTGAGAAAAGCCTGAGTATCAAATATGCATATGTTAGTATTAAGGTAAGTCGATTTAACTATGGACACATACCAGCAGTCCAGTCCCCAGGCAGAGAGATGGTGCAACCTGCAGTGCACTCCGTTTGGCCGTATGCCTCAAATATCTGAAAATGAAGGGAAGGGGAAACGATCATTGCAGGGTTACCAGGATACCGTGCGAGACTACACTCGTCTTTAAAATAGATCAAAAAGGAAGTGTGGGATTGCAGTGCTATTGGGAAGGAAGATAAAGGTTACCAGGAACAATAAACTATGTTGCTAAAGCAACATGCCAGATGTCTCAGCATAAAGTGGTAGAGGTTCCTAATGATATCCTGTTATAATCCATCATTAGCAGCTTGAATATCCTCTCGGCGTTCCTGCTGATTTTGTGGTGGGGAAAGAGGTGGAGTGACCCCAGGCCTTCTGGATGTGTGGTGCGTGACAACATACACTGACCACAGTGCCTCCACACACTGAAGATGACCTGCTGCCATTCTGAGTCACTCCATGACACTCTGTCACGACACCATTGTAGTATTTGATGGTGTTAGGATGATGTTAAGGGCAATCGCCGTAATGGTCTGCATGCATGTAGTCCTGCATCTTGCTGTTGTCTGCCAATGGTTCCGGAACTGTACTGGGACTAACAGAATGACCCATGGAGGGCATCTCTGCTTGCTCGATGTCCACAATCAGGGATGTTGGGTGTTTGGTTGATTTTGCTTTTGATTTTCTAAGTGAAAATAAGGTAACACATCCTCGTTGGAGAACACGCTTCTCTGCATTTAAGTGCACAGTTAATGTATATTTGCTCAGGATGACATATTGAGTGTGGCCTGTGCAACTGTAAGGGCATATTTTATATTTAATTTTTTCCAATATCCAATATCGCAATATAAATAAATACCCCATGTTTAGGTTGGTCCATGTAGAAGAGTTTCACTTGTCAACAAAATGTGTCATTTGACCAAGCATGTACATGTTTAAATTAAAATCATGCTGGTGTGGCCAGCTGAATGAGCAAAACTAGACAAGACAGACAGACAGACAGACAGAGAGACAAACAGACAAACAGACAGACAGATAAACAACCAATCAGACTTAAACAGAGAGAAAGGGGCTGTTGTTTTTCTAACACTGCATGGGTGGAACAAACCATTATCCTTGTGATTTGTAAGGATACTGCTAACATAAGCATGACCCAGAAACAGGCCTGTCCAATTTACAATGAAGCAGGAGAATTTTAATCATTTTTGAGCATTGAAAGTTAATGCACAGGACACACTCTGTCCTTGTGTTCTGTGTGTGCCCACAAAAGCAAGATTAACCAAATTAGAAAACACGGATTTAGGTTGTTAAAGCTTAAGTTACTTAAAGCTCGGGGATCCTATATCTGTATGTCCACTCTAATCTGATTAAAGCAGCATGTTGCATTACTGTTATTTTTTGCTCATAAGTTAATAAGTAAGTAACTAAAATCACAAGTGCAATATTTAGTGTCCATATGACACATGTGCATGCAGATGGGAGTCGAATTCTTCTGGGGAGTTAGAACACCAGCAAAGGCGACAATGAAAACAACCATGTCAACCTACAAGGCCAAGCACTATGGCAGGATTTGTTTACAAATGGATGAATAGGTTCATCCCACCCAGCAAACGCACAAACTTGTCATAACGTTGCTATAATATAAAGGTTGTCGTGTTTACGTTGTCTCAACAAGATTGTCACAACATCACTATTATGTATCGTTGTCATGTGGGATTATGACTGCCTGTTGGCAAACCTCCATGGTGCATGGTGTTCCATGCAGATATAATGGAACTTCCAGGAAGGATTCCAGACAGCTTTATGTGGAATTTCATTTTCATGTTTTTCACAACGTCGTGGCCACCAAAACAATACAATGTCCCAGAGTTAGGGATTTATGTGCCATCTCTGGTAACCACTACTTGACTAGGCTGAAGTACTGCAGCTCAGTCATTCATTTTAATGCATAAGCACATTCCTAAGTAACAATAGGACTTTTAGCACAGCGTGAGATGGAGCGCTGAGGCAGAATTCAGAGGTTTGTGCCATCTCTTCACAGAAAGCCCAGAGACTGATGAGGATTTTCCTACCTGGCACCCGAGGCACGCCCTGAGGAAGCTGAGCACAGAGGGAGAGATTGGAGCGGCACCCGTCACCATCACCCGTACACGCCCCCCCAGAGACTCCTGCAGAGAGAGGAATACAAACACTGAAGATCCGTCCCTCCCAGGAGCGCAGCAAGTCACTAAGCACACCTTCATTACCATCTCAATCCCTCCTTCCATCTCAACCTTCCTTTTCTTTTCAACTGTTCTCCCTCTATTCCTCTCCGAGGGAAACTGAAGCCAGCTGAATGTTCAGGCCTGATGGGGATACCTGCACTTTGTGGAAGATGAGCTTGTCCCATATGCTGTCGTTTCGGATGATGCCCTGCTTCACCTCCGCATGTTTCCTTTCGATAGCGAAGTTCAGCAGCCACTTCTTGAATGGAGTCTGGGCCCCACTCTGAACCTAAAGGGATGAGAGGAGCGCTAGGTCTTAACAATGAAAGGCCTGTATAGAAAACAGAGCTTTTCACTGCAGACAAAATGGGTAGAGACGAGTCAATCTGAATCCCATAGCACAAAGCAAACCTCACTTAAACTTAAAGCTCCAGTGGTCATGTGAGAGGCTAACAGTTTACGTGTAGATGAGAAAGAGAGTAAGGTAAGGACAAAAAGACAAAAGGTTTTACCCTGTCATACACACGATTGAGAAGGCGTGGAACCACTGGAAAAAGCGTGGGCTTCAAGGTTTTCATGTCATCAGGAAGCAGTTTAATATCCCCCTGGAAAAAGCCCACTCTTGCACCTGCACCGTACATCACTGTCTGGCAGACAAACGCAAACACAGTCCTGACTTCAGCATTACTCAGGCATTGAGTGCCTGTTTCTCAAGCACAGATTAACTTTTCCCACCACTTATCATGTTTTAGGTTGTGCTTATGTATTAATGTTACAGAGCCCATATAATACAATCCATAACAACATACATTTTATATGATCATGTTCCAACCTCTCTTTATCACTTCATACAATTAAACAGGCTGCTTTTGTTACTGTGCCGTCAAGCACATATGTGCAGCATATATGTAAATGATCTCTGTTCTGATCGGTGGTCCTGTGTTGTGTTTGATTCAAAATGCAATCTGAGCTAAAACACCCTGTGTGGTAAAATAAATAGTCACTTGTTTGTTTAAGTGTGTTTAAGGTGGTCCTGCAAATTGTGCCACACAAGGATGATCGGGCTATAAATGCCTGCAGGGTGTGCGGCAGGACTCGTAGATTAAGAAGAGTTGGAATTAATGTCTCGAACGATGTGTATAAAATGGGTTGCAGAGCAGATGATTGCATTTGGACGTGTCAAAGTCCATAGTGTGGAAGGTGTATAGAAGTGTACAGACATATGGGTCTACTGGCAGCGACAAAAATCCTAGTCTACAAGAAAATTCTCCTTAGAATTGTGCCAGTAAAGGCATCCACCAAATCTGGCTGAGCTGCACAATTTTTTGATGCAAAAGTGTCTGAACAATGATCCAGAAACTTGTCCAGTCCATGCCAAATCAAAACACAGCTGTTATGTGTGCTTGTGATGGTATTACATGCTACTAGGCACGTATCAGCCAGAGGTGACATGTGACTGGTGAGCTAATGTATATGCATTGATTTTCATAATACTGTACAACTGTATGTACCATAGAGTGAATGGTTCATTTTGCAGCTTTGGCAGTGTTTTACTATGCTTTAACAATGATTACATTACAACAACGAAGTGAGGTAATTTAGTGATATATGTTTTTTCATGAACACACTTTTCTCTTTATTTTAGCACTTCTTATTTTGCTGTTACCTTTGAGTGGCACCTGTCATTTACAATATCTCAAAAACTGATCACAGATGGCCCAGTACATACAGCTATGAAGTCTTGCTGCTTTGGATAATGCTCTATGTAAATGTGTTGGTTGTCATAAATGAACGGCCAGTAGCACAAGCAAAACCCCTACCTGTACAACTCTCTCAAACATGTGGGCCAGTGGTAGGAGGGAGATGGACACATCAGTGGTAAGTGGTATGAAGGCGCTCTGAGAAAACAAATTCAAATATTGTTATATATATATTTATTCTTTCATGGATCACTGCTACTGATAACCCTTACAACACTGACGCTCTCAGCCACCACACTGGTGTACAGTACCTCACAGCATTTAATAAAACTGCCAGCATCCGCCACTACGTTTTCATGGGTTAACATGGCTCCTTTGGGATCACCTGAAATCCAGGATGAAAAGCAGTAAAGTACAGTAAAACAAATAAAAGTGAAAAGAACAAACATTTCAAGTCAGGTCAATTTAAATGGCCTTTATGGCTGTCATTTTGTGATATATGGCTTTATGTTGATGTTGGAAATGATGTGCACCTACCAGTAGTTCCACTGGTAAAGCACACAATACTCAGGTCGTTTGGTTTGGGTGGCTGGAGATACACAGATAAAGGTGAAAAGACATGAAAATCTAATGGAACATGAAACAATCGCATTCAGTTATATTTAAATCTATTACAGACAATACTGCAGCCGACAATAAGACGCAACAGTGGACCAAATAACTCACCACTGGTTTATGAAGATTATCTTTCCCTTGAGCCTGAAACGGCAAAAACATACTTCAGTGTTGTTTGTAGATAAGTATACGAGCTGAAATCTCAGGAATAAGCTCTGATTGACTGTACCTCAACGTCCTTCAGGTTCAACACCTCTACTCCACATTTGGAGGCTCTCTCTGTTAGAGCAGCATCAAACGGGTCCATGATGATGATAGTTTTGAGTACAGGGGTGAGGCTTTTCTCACAGTTATCCAGGAGTGTCTCTGCTTTGTTCTGCTTGTCACAAACCACTGTAGATATGCTTGCTGCGAACAGACAGAGAGAAAGAGCGAAGACAATTAAGATCATTCTCGCATTTAGAAAATAAATAATGGCCCTGATTTATTACAGTTGTGCATAAAAGCACAGAGTTGACCGCCTGTAATGCCGTACAGCAATGTTGCATCTGTTTTGAGAATCTTTCATGCAACATGGAAACAAAGGTTTGAGCACAGTGGATAAATCAATTTCAGGGCGTGAAATCAAGCGCCAGGCTACCAGTACATATCATTTACATGTCATTTACATCACAACTAATTCATTTTAGGAGCCTATAGAACAACAGCATTCAGAGGCTCAATGGCTGTGCTCATAGGTGAGCCAAACTGTCTGGTATTAAAATGGCAGGGACTGGAGAGAATCATATGTGAAATGAACAGAACGTTATTCTTTTAAAGGTTGAATGATGTGACTGTTTTATGTACGTATTTCTCTAAAATAAATTATTGCATCATTATATACAGGGGTTGGACATTAAAACTGAAACACCTGGTTTTAGACCACAATCATTTATTAGTATGGTGTAGGGCCTCCTTTTGCGGCCAATACAGCGTCAGTTCGTCTTGGGAATGACATATACAAGTCCTGCACAGTGGTCAGAGGGATTTTAAGCCATTCTTCTTGCAGGACAGTGGCCAGGTCACTACGTGATGCTGGTGGAGGTTTGTCCTTCTTGGTGGTATGCTGACATTACCCTGGATACCGTGGCTCTTGATACATCACAAAGACTTGCTGTCTTGGTCACAGATGCGCCAGCAAGACGTGCACCAACAGTTTGTCCTCTTTTGAACTCTGGTATGTCACCCATAATGTTGTGTGCATTGCAGTATTTTGAGCAGAACTGTGCTCTTACCTGCTAACTGAACCTTCACACTCTGCTCTTACTGGTGCAATGTGCAATTAATGAAGATTGGCCACCAGGCTGGTCCAATTTAGCCATGAGACCTCCCACACTAAAATGACAGGTGTTTCAGTTTCATTGTCCAACCCCTGTATATTATTGCATGTGTATGAGTTGACCTGCTGCAACAAGCTGTGTAGGCCAGGCCAGTGGTATAAAGCACAGTGGTATATATCTTTGAATGGATCATGGAGTACATTTACTCCAACCTCTGCTTTTGTACTGGATTGCATAATTATTATTTCCTATTGATATTTTTTACTATTGCCATTGTAGATGATATTGATATGACTTATAGTTTTGTTAGTAGGTGATAGGTCACTGTGCAACACTATTGTTATGCATTTTATATTCCTCTTCTTCGTTTTCTTGGCTGAGAGACTTGACTGATGACTATTCACACAGTTTCTGAGATATTGACACAGTTCTAACTCCAGAAGGTTCAGTCTTATTGGGAACTGTGTGCTTCTATACAGTTTTTTGACCCAACTTACGTATGTTGGGGATAAAAAACATTCTGTATTTTTTCTTACTGATAATGAATGGGGTGGAAAAGTACATACCAATCTACTGTACTTCTGCTTGACCAACAGACCTTGTTTCACACACACTCAAGGCAGACTCCCAAGCAGACCCATAAGCCAGAATTCTATGTTGGTCTGACCTGCACTTATCCCGCTTTCCTTCCATAGAGATCCATTCATTTTCACCACTATTCAAAGCCTATTGTTTCCTTTAATCTACAGTCACAAAACTGTATGTCTTTACTCAGGGCAGATCCCCAAACTCCCTAATCCACTGTGGATTCATTTTTAGCACACATTAGCAACCAGCTACTAACTTAAGTTGTGCAATGACTGTGCATTTACTTCAGGAAATGCATTTTTCTGGTTACTCCCTGAAATTACCAGACTTATTGCATACTATGACATATAATTCAGCAGCTACAAGGAGTGCAACCCAAAAAGGTAATACTTAGGTTATAGAATTGTGCAGTAACACTTCAGGTTTGTTGCTGGGGTCTGGCCATTTACGATTTAAGCTTTGTTTTAGGTTTTTGGACTTCTCTGTTCACATCTACACACATTTCTACTACATCGTAGATACTTCTAATCAGAGTTTACTCCATACAGATACACCAAAGTGTTGTTTAACAAATTCAGTGATATATGTTTTTTTTTTTTTTTTTATGAACACACTTTTCTCTTTATTTCAGCGCTTCCTATTTTGCTGGCACCTTTGAGTGGCACCTGTCATTTACAATATCTCAAAAACTGATCACAGATGGCCCAGAACATACAGCTATGAAGTCTTGCTGCTTTGGCTAATGCTCTATGTAAATGTTTTCTACACATTTCTACTACGTCGTAGATACTTCTAATCAGAGTGTCTCCATACAGATACACCAAAGTGTTGTTTAACCATATACAATTTTAATAAGGGCTAAAATGCTAACAAATAGCGCTAGCAGTCTGTTATTTATCTTGATAAGGTTGCAGTTTGCGTGGTTGCTATTCCATTACTGAGAAAAAACAATAAATTCTTATATATGTAAAGAGGGAAACAAATACACCAGGTTAATGCAGCACTATACTTATATTTGTAAAAAGCCAAGCAAGCAGCAGAGTGCACTACAGCTAATCTATAATCTTTAATAATTCAGAGTGAATGCGGATGAAATGTCAAGGGAACTTAGTTAGGTGTTAAATCTCCTCCATTCCTAAATCTCTTCCAGTGAACACCTCTAATGAAGCTGAAGGGTAAGCAGGTGTAATTACCTCTGTTAATGATGAATACCAGAGCCTCGGGACCCAGTGTGTCATACAGAGGGACTGCCACCATGGAATAGGTGTAGCAGGCCAGCTCAGAGATAATCCACTGCATGCAAAGAAGAGTTAGTCAGCAGACAAAATCAAATAACGGACCCCTCTAATACAGAACTGATTGATATGAACTGAAGTTATGATTATAATATACATTTTCACAAACTCTGGACAACTTCCAAATTGGTTGTGCTGTTGTTCATATTTATAGATAACAATCATACAGCTATACAGGGTCAGTAACAAGCATAACTACTTGAGGTCCGTTAACAACGTCCTGTGGTCTGGGGCATAATTTAGACGCCAGACGTCTGGGCTGACTCACTGTACTTGGGGCAGGATAATATTTAGGGGTTTGGCTGAACTTCAGCAACTTTGGTAAGTGACAGACTGTAAATCAGAAGCTGGATCGGTCGGTCAATCACCTCTGGTCGGTTCTGGGCAAAGATACCGATGAAAGATTCTGGCGAAGGTTTCAGGCCTTTGTGAAGCAGCCAAGAACCCAGATACTCAGCCCTTTCCGAAACCTGTGAAAGTCGGAGCACAGCAATGAATAGGAAATACCTTCTCATATCCCAGCCTCTCCTGCCCAGCTGCTGACTGTAACCGATATAGATACCTGTTTGTATTTCAGCCACTGATATGGCTTCCCAGGCTTTCTGTACCCCAAGCATGGCCCATTTCCTGCACAGCACAGAGAAGTGATATAATAATAATGATGATAAGAATAACATTATTATTATTATTAACATTTTTAAGTAGTTTAGTAGTTTTGAATCCGTCTTACCTGAGACACGTAACCCCCTCTGGAAAACTTCATACAGAGTCTTAGCATCGTCATATAAATAGGACATCAAGTTGTCATCTTTCAAAAGGGCATTCTTTCTGGCTCCGCCCTGAAAATCAGTGTCATCACTATGAGCTGTCCGAGTAAGCATATACCCTGTTCACCATGTACACTGAAAACACGTAATGGGGCTGGTACTTCAATGACATCATGTCATGTCTATCAGCTTATGCCAAACTCTACTTTTTGTGTGGCACTTTTAAAAAAGTGTTTGTAGTGTCTGCAGTGCAGGAGGTGCACTCTCACCGCAATGCCAACGGTCTGCCTGTTCATATCTACAGGAGGCTGCAGGGGCTTCGGCCTGGTGTTGACATAAATTAAGGCGACTGCACCCAGAGAAAAAAAGAACGCCAGTGCCGAGGTGGGCAGAGGAGAGAAAAGAAACTCGAACAAGAAGTTCATGTTGTCAGACCTGTTGGGGGAAATAGCACAGTAAATGAGATGTAAACATTCTATAATAAAAGCAACAGAGTGGGTCTCATTATTTACTCATTATGAGTGTTATCAGGTAGTTGTGTACATGCTGTTATGTGTAGGTAAAGTTCAAGGTCAGAGTAATTACAGCTAATCAGTGTTATAATATGCTGTAATGCAACATGCCCCAGATTGCAAAGCAACAATGAATTAACACCTGTGACTGATCATTTAGCCCTGTGAAGGAAATACTGTAATACTGTAATACTATAAAACACTTTAGACAAGCATTCAACTCTGCTTCCATCTCGCATAATGACTCCACTGATAAGGATATGCCGAAATAAGAAAATATTCTAGTAAGCTGCAAACTAACCTTGAAGGGTAACTATGATCAGAGGTCAGATCTTATGATGCACTGATCTACGTATCAAGGAGACTTACATCTGCCAATTTGAGCGATTAACACAGCACACAGCATTAAAGATCACTCACATCTAGGCCAACCAGACAAAACCTCTTTCACCATATGCACTATTTCTGCAGGTATATGCTGAACAGATAATAGAAGATATAAATTTAACATTAAATACTCTAACAGCTTAAACGGTGTTTCTAGTCCTCTAGTTAAAAAAAACTTTCATTTTTCTTTTACGTTATGTACACCTTATATAACCTTTCTCAAACAGTTAACACAAGTCAGCATATAAATAAAGTTCATCCCTCTTATTGACTCAGCATTGACCCTGACCTTGTCACTGATGCCCATGGCAAACAGGACACCACACCACATGGAGCACGGGGCACCACCGGTTAATCAGTCTTATTGAGAAATTACGAGAGAAAGATTAAAACAAGAATACTACAGTGTCCAGTTCTAGACCCATTCCTTTACCTGTATGTCCTGTAGGAGTCTGCTGTCCTTCAGATTACGAAGCTGGAAAGAACCACCCAGAGAGAGAGAGAGAGAGAGCCTCGTGTGCGGTAATGTCACGCAGGAAAACTGAGGAAGGAATGAGTACAGGTCCATAAAATAGCTCACAGCACCCAAAAGACCTTTGAACCATGGCTGCTATTTATTGCCTGATAATAAAATCTGTATGGACATAAACACAGAGCGGCAACGTTTCAATAAAACAATGAGGATTTGGCATGCTGCAATAGTCTTCCGATACAGGTATATATTAATGGTCAGCATTAAAACTGTACTTCTGTTCCTATGAGAACAGCTAAAACAGCTGTTCGTGTACAAAGAGAGAGCTTCATCTAGAGGTTTGTTTATACAGGTCAGTTTGACACTGTATTGTGCATTTGACCGGCCACACGTTTCAGAGTTCAAGTAAGAACACCCCGGCATTCATCTTTTAGCTTTCAGTTCAATTTCCAACAAAGTCAAGGGGTGCACTTGCATGGAGTCAGTTGACGATGCCTCTGGTGATGATAACACCTCTCTGGCTAAAGAGATGCTCATTTGGCCTACACACAGTTCAGTGTTTTGGTTCATTTTGTTACACTACTTTAGGCAAGGCATATTTATTCATATAGCACATTTCATACACAAAGGGAATTCCATGTGCTGTACATAAATGCAGGCACAAGAAATATATACATTAAATAGAAAAATTAATTACAGGAAATACAATAAAAGCTATAAACAATTTTAAAAAGCTATAAATAATTAATAAGTGAAAAACAGTAAAACATTTTAAATCTATAAAATAGACAATAAAATAGAATAAAAGCATAAAAGGCAGTTATTAAAATGAGCATATTAAGAAAAGAGAGTGCAAGTTTTACAGATCAGTCTTAGGCATCAGGAAAGAGACATGCTTCAGTCCGGATTTAAAAAGATCTTCTGGGAGATTATTCTCGCTGAATGAAGCAGAACAGCTAATTGCTGCTTCACCATGTTTGGTTTGGACTCTGGACTTTACTAGCTGACCTGAGTCCAAGGATCTAATACCTACTTGGTTTCTATTCTTTATCAGATATCTATTCTGGGCCTAAACCATTGTGTGACTTACAAGCTTGTAGAACTACTTCAAAATCTCTTCCGAAGCTAACTGGAAGCTGGTGTGAATATTTTTGAGCAGGATTGATGTGCACTGTTCTTTTAATCCCGGTAAAACTCAGCATTAACAGCAGCTTGCTGAATTAAATGTAGTTTTACTAAAGGTAAACTTTTGTGGTTGGTGATGTTAGGATGTCTTGACAGTAATCTATTCTACTGGAGATGAGCCCCTCTAGGTCTTTTTGGGATACTGACACTAATACTGGTCTATGTGCTGCAAAGCACAATCGTCTCTGTTTTATTCTTATTTAATAGAAGAAAATGTTGGCTCATCCAGTTATAAATATACTCAACTATTGACACATTATGTCTTTTGGGTTGTAGTCATCTGGTGTGATCTGTGTTATCTGCATGAACATGGTAACCATTTTCCTGTAGAATGTGGCCCAAAGGCAGCATATAGAGAATGGACATAAGAGGTCTGAGCCCTGAGGCACTCCCTGTGTCATATTCCTGATTCATAACTGACATAATTATTCATAAATGTATAAAGCCCAGCAAAGTCTGTGAGTTTGTAAGGTCAACCCTACAGAATTTTTAAAGCTCATGAATATTAATGAATCAAGGAGACAGTTCAACTCAAAACATATTTAATTATGTCTACATTAATTGCAGTTGACAAAGATGTCTTTTCCTCTCAGCAGGTGGAAGGTTGGAGAATGTTCTCAATAGTCCTATTTGACCTAATAATAAATCCTAGCTGATATTATATTAAAATGCAGAGATTTACAGTGTGGTGTCCATTTCAGATGATATTAGTTTTGAATGAATAGTACATTAAAGGCCATATTTTTATTATTATTATTATTATTATTATAGTTTATTGGCTTTAACAGAGCGTGGTAGTCTAGTTCTGATTAGCTACAAGCCACAATAGTGTAGGTCAGCTTGATAGTGTAGCATTTTGAACTAAACTCACCAGACCAACACGTGTCACCTTGTGTGGTAGTAACTTTTAGATCCTGCAGATTGTGTAGATCCTGCAGAGGTGGAACAGTGCAGTGAATGTCTCGTTCCATGTGTGGAAAATAGGTCGTAAAGCAGATGTTAATGATTGGCAACAAGGAGTGATTGTATTTGGATGTGCCAAAGGCCATAGTGTAAAGGAAGTAGCTGATTTTTCAGGGGTATGGAAAAGCATGCCAATACAGGTCTTTCAGCAGTGGCAAAAATCTCAGTCTACAGGAAACATTCCTCAGAATTGTGCCAGGGTAGCACGCACCCAATCTGGCCCAACTGCACTATTCTCTGGAGAAAGAGTGTCTAAACATTGATGTGGCCCACATCCAGAAATGTGTCCAGTCCATGCCAAATCAAATACAGCTGTTACTTGTGCTCATTGAGGTATTACATGCTATTGGGTATGTTTCAGTCACGGGTGACTAATTTTGTGTCTGGTGAGTTTATTAGCTCAATGTTATGTGGCAAATCTAAACATTGCTCAAACATTGCTCAGTAGGATGCATTATCTGTAAAACTTACCCAACCTTGCAACGGTTGATACAAAAGAGCAGCTTTGTTGATGGACTGCACTTTGTTTGATTGAATGGAAATGTGTGGGATGATGAACTAACATAAGCACTAATAGGATATTCACTTTGACACACGGTCTTGGAGATGTGCTCTAGTGCACTCCAAAGACTCAATCTGATTATTATGTTCACACAGGTGACTTGCCGTTTTGTGTTTGATGACTCAGCACACCATTCACAGCTTCACACCTGAAAAACGCAGCCATCAGTCAGCAGAAACTCAGAGAAAGCTGCTAACAAGAGAGCAGCACCTGAGCCAGAGAGCCACTCATCTTCCCTCATTAACAGGTTTCAGCAGCAGCCAGGCATGGCACAGGATGACCTTGCAAACGCACCACTCTATTCACTCTATGCAGTCTCTGCATCATTATCCCAGCTCATCAGGATGGGGGCCTCGGCTGAACTTTGACATTTGTACATATTGAAGACTGAACAAGACGATAAGCTGTGAGCACCTTTGAACGCGTTGCAATCTGTAGCTGATAAATGGTGGTAAGGAAAGAAAGCTCCCAAGGCCTGTGCCTCTGATATTGCCACATGAGAGCTTGTAGTCTATTGAAGTCCTTAATAGGTCATAGTTGAAAGAGAGAACACAGGTTCAAAACAAGGCCGTATCGACGTTTGCATTAAAAGAGCATCATTTACTTACATCACTGGCCCTTCGTTATCAGTCTTATCTGTTATATGAGACAAAACATATTATGTTTGTACATACCGTGCAGGATGTCATTTTAAAAATCTGGGTTGCATTGTTTCCTGACCTTTGATCACCTACACCAAGTCTAAGTGCAAATGCCAAGTGAGGTTGCAACGTATTCACCTATGTCACAGACTTGAGAAGGACTCAACTGATTGGTCAGTGGTTTTTAAATCTGAGTATGCTTTCTACCAAAAGGATTTGTCCATTACCCAGAGTTTTTATTTCTCCCTTCATTAATGGTCCTGTTATATAAAGAGCATCTGAATCTTCAAGGAGCAACTTGTAAGATGTTGTAACATTTTACATTCATACGTCAAGGAAACGCACAGTTCTTCCTCCTCCCTCTTCACAAACTTTATGTCTTTACCCGCAAGAAAGCACCTCCAGGCCGGAGTGTGTGGCATGCCAAGAACTTCAGCCATCATTGTGGTTACATCATTTTTCTGCAGAACCATTAACATAATGGACAAGAAGTTAGAAGAAGCCATTGGGGCGACGTTACCTCCTTTTGCTGTCACAAAGTGGTATTATTAGACAGGGCGGCTCAGGGCTAGCTGGTTAGCATGCTAACTTCAGCAGATATCTCTGCAACACGATATAAACATGTCAAAGACATACTGTCAAAACGGTTATTTCTGCACATTTCTGTTGATAATTGTATTATGTTTGGAATGTTTTAAACTCAGAACCACACAAAATGCTCCTTTAAATGGAAACTAATCAATTTAAAGTCCAAACGAGTAAAAGATTTGCAATTAACCATGATCAGTCAGACATCATCAGTTGTATTTTCGGGTAGAAATCTAACATTTCTAAGAGGTAGATGATTCTGCATGTTATACCTAAAGTATCTCCCTCTTATAAAATAATTTGCACTCCAAATGGAAGAGTAAATGTTCTCTGGGTCCCTTTAGCAGTGTTACTCTGTGAGTTACGTTATGAAATAGATTTTGCTAATGTCAATAAGTCTGTTTTAATTGTTATACTAACTAATTTCTTTTTACAGTTGAATGCATGCATGTGTTGTAGGTTAACACTTTGCTTTCTGACTGCCAGTCTGGTCATTAGACTCATACAGTGACAAATCATGCAGTGAAGGCAGCCTTAATCAGTAACTGTTACGTCCCACTATATGAAATGCTTTCTTAACGTTAACACACTTAAACAGAAGTGATGGTTTCATTTACTTGATTTAAATACTACTTCCCCTATTAAATAGTATTTCCTCTTAAATGAACACAGTACGTTACATTTTTACAGATGTGTCCTTCAGTTTACATTCAGCAATAGTTAGCACTGACCATTATGCAACATACCAGTCAGGTGGTGGCATACCATGCTGGTCACACAGTGATGATGCTGATTGTCCATCATTTTACAGCATTAAAGGACACAATAAGACAGCAAACAGAAGCGCACGGCTGTTAGCTGTGATAGACCCGAAAGGATCCCAAAAATTTGCCTTGTTTGTTGGTCTGTGTTACAAAACCACGTTTCCTGTAAAATCATCAGGCTGACTAAACTGAACTGTGATCATTTGCAGGCTCAGTAGGTGCTAACAGCCAGAAGCTTGATTAAAATTAATTTCCCTGAGGAATAAGAAGGCTGCACTACGTCATCCAAGCAGCCGTTTAAATCTCTCCCAATATTTCACATGTGTGCTAACCAGGATTTGCACAGATAAGATGAAAGGAGCATCAGACTCCAGAGCAACTGAGAACACAAGATGGTGGGTGCTGATATTTCTCTCATTTTCCACTCTTACCAACATTGCTCGCAGCCAAACAAACCCAAACAGGATGCTGGTAAGCTTCCATGCCCCGCGAAATGCTTCATATCCATTCAGTGTGCTGAAACTGGGCTCTGCCATGCAGATAGCCATAGACAAAATCAACTCCAATCCATCGTTCCTTCCCAATTATACTCTTGACTTTGTGTATGAGGACACCGACTGCAACCCCAAGCTCTCACTTGGAGCTTTCGTAGACCAAACTTGGCGGGACAATATATCAGCGCTCTTTGGGCCACCTTGTCCTGAGGAAGCAGAGGTAAGCTCTTGTGTGACTGGATTAAGGTGTTTGAGATATTAGCCCCAATTGCCCGAGTTGAATGCAGAGATTATCAGATATCATGTGGTATTCATATCCCGTAGGTCACCGGTCTCATTGCATCCACGTGGAACATCCCTATGTTTGGCTTTGTGGGACAGACACCTAAAATGGACAATGCTTTTGTTTATGATACTTATGTCAAAGTAGTGCCTCCACTTAAAAGAGTGGGAGAAATTTTACTTAAGACTTTGGAATTCTTCGGCTGGACGTATGTCGGTATTATTGGGGGTGGTGCGGAGTCCAACACATGGGACAAAGTGGACGCTCTTTGGAAATCTGTGGAACAGCAACTCCAATCAAAGGTAACAGTGACAGCCAGCATCAAGTTTGATCCAGGTGACTCTCAACTCATTCACAGGAACCTGAAGCACATCTCCAAGGTTGCAAGAGGTAGGTAAAAGCGACTCTTCACTAAACCGATCCTTCTACCTACATAACAGCTTTGGGTCTTAGCCAGTGTAGTGGAATTTGCTCTCTAGTAGCTCAAAACCGAATGTGACAATATGTGTACTGCCCTTGTGCCCTTATGGTGTGTCTGTTCTCACGTCGGTGAATGGAAGGATTTTTGTTCGGTGCATGAGTCAGAGATGTCACTGATATCGGTTGAACCTCTTCCAACTGTGTAACATGTCAAAAGCTGATTTACTGCACCACTGTAATTATATCTCTACTATACTGTCTATACTATACTCTGAACAAAACCTTGTATCTCCAATATGGCCACCTTCCAGAGGAAAGGAAGTATAAAACCTTCAGAACTTGTAATATCTTGTAAATTAGCAAGATTAGAGATTTTATAACATTTCTACTGATCTGTGCAACATGAAACTTGAATGCAATACCAAAGGTAACTGAAGTGACACAATGACAATGTTCATAAAACAGTCTGTATTTATAATGCACTGCAAGTGGGATTATCTTTAATCTAGTTGTTATATCTATATGACTTAATTTGAGATTGTTCTAAGCTTATTTTTAAATTATTTCACTTACGATTACGCGCATTGTACTTTTTATGCCACTTTAGTGATTAAATTATCATAATAAATAAAAAAACAACAATCAGCTTGTTTCAAAAATGCTCAAATGAAACAACACTATCTGACATAATTTCACTTGATTATTTATTATGTTAATAATAGATGTTATACAATATATAGAAATTAGTTAAATAATCTTATAAGAAGCTACAACAATCTCAACCTGAAGTAAATTAGATATCTGGAGCAGATTTAAGATAATTCCACCTGTCAAGATTTTTTTTACCATTTTTTGTGGTAGTGTGGAAATTCCTACTCTCATATTTGTGTATGCAATATACTTCAATAAAACTAATTATAAAGTACATCCAAACTAAAAACGAGCAAATTAAATAGCTTTGAATTCTGACATTTGATAGCAGATCCATGGTGTTGATATGTGATATATATCATTTCTATAAGGATGAACCTCTTTATGGTTTACCTATAGCTCTGTGCTTTATACTATCTCTCCTCCAGTGATCATAGTGTTAAGTAATGCTGAGGATTCCACTAAGCTAGTGATGGAGGCTGAGCGACAGGGGCTGATGAACGGAGAGTATGTTTTTCTTCTGGTACAGCAGTTTGAGGTCAGTGGCAATGTGGTGAGTAACTGGCACAAAGATCAAAAGAGGTAAATCTCTATTTGCAGACTGTTTAAAGATGCTCATCATGCTGTTTTTTAATATTTATACTTTAAATAAACCTTTTAAAGACTAAAGAAATAGAGACTTACCTTTTGTTCAGTATGCACTGATTTTTTGTGGTGTACACATTTCACATATCACATATTTAATCAGATATGGATAAATTCAGGGAAAGCTTGAACTTCCATCTGTAAGTTTTAAGCCACTGTAGATTTCAGACAGACAGCTTTTATGGAATATGATATGTAGGGATCTTGCTGAACATGTTGAATGAGAACAATACATCAGCCAAAGGATGAATCAGTAGATTACAAATGGCTCTATAGGGATCATATCCTAAATGGGACTTATTAAAGCTAGTTAATGCTGTAGGCTGAATAGGCAGATATGTGTAAATGGGTTTTGTGGCAAACTCAATGCTAAGACTATATGCAGTGGGGAATTAATAGTTTTACACACTACATCAAACATGGAAAATTCATGGGCTTAATGTTATTGTTTCAGTTATGTTGTATATTATTATTGTGTTACATTACTATATATTTATAATTATGTAAATATAATTAATAATGGAGCGAACACATACTGAAGGAAGTTCTGATCATTCTCATTTCTTCCTTTGAATAGGACGTCCTGTGGAAACTTGCAGTCAGTGACAACAACCAAACAGCACTGAAAGCTTTCGACATGGTGTTTGTGATTGCAGAGAAGTCCTATGAGGGATACGATTACTATGACTTCTTTGAGCGTGTTTATGAGAGGTTGAAAGGGGCTCCTTTTTATAGCAACCTGTCCTCAGACAGAGAGGTGAGAGGTCTTTGTTTCACTGGAAGATGTATTTAAAGCAGAGGCCATACTAACGTATCATTGATGTCGCAGGTAAGCCCTTACGCTAGCTATCTGCATGATGCAGTCCTGCTATACGCCATGGCCGTTAAAGAGGTTATCAAAGATGGCAAAAACCCTCGGAACGGACGAGAGCTTCTCCAGAAGCTCAGAGACAAAAACGGCATCAGGTTCTACGGTATCTATTACTTCTCCAGACTACCATGACTCAATGAATGCACCTCTGTATTGCACTTTCAGGACATTAATATTGTTTAATATCATATTTTTTATGAATTTATAATGTATTATACACGTAATTCATTTTTACATGACTGCTTTGCAACCCATGTTATTCATCCTTTAGTATTAAACACGGTCTTTTTGTTACTGTGACAGATATATGTAAATTAACTCTGTTCTGATTGATTGCCCTGATTTGGGCCTTATTCAGAAAGCAGTCCTTGTACATTCAAGCTGAATGAGTTGAGCTGATGTAAGCTAAATAGATATTATATATTATATCTAAATAGATTATTTTCCACAATATTACAGAAACAGTGTGGTTTATTTATATGGACTGTACATTTTAAAACTTTTACAGTGTTTACATACTATTTATGTATTTATACACTTTAATTAAAACAAAGTTAATGTATATAAGTGGATCAGACACTTACGTCCACTTACTGTGTCCGCTCAGTTCAGCAGTGACACTGAGGTATTTAAAACTCCAGCACCACTGCTGTCTCTGATCCACTCACACCAGCACAACACAAACTAACACACCAACACCACATCAGTGTCTGTGGTGGTCCTGTATCCTGGGGGTCCACAGTGTGAAAGAGGATTAATTAAATATGCAGAGAAACAGATAAACTACAGTCTGTAACTGTAGGACTACAAAGTGTATCTATGTGTAAGTATAATATACTGGACAGTGAGTGTAGATACAAGGTAAAATGCCTGGAAAGTGTCTTAATATAATATAATATAATATAATATAATATAATATAATATAATATAATATAATATAATATAAAATTATATAATATAAAATTATATAATATTAACATAAATGAACTGTGTTCTTTACAGGAGCCTCGGGTCTGGTTCACTTTGATGAGTATGGAGACAGGAATACGGATTATTCTGTATACGACTTGCAAAAAAGTGACAATGTGGTGAAGTTTGTGCCTGTTCTAAATTTCGACAGTCATACAAAGATGGTCAAGTAAGCCAACCACGTTCTGTCCCTTCTGACTGATATTCAGTCCTCCTATCTCAAATGTAGAAGCATGTATGTTGTGTCTGTTGTTTTTTGCAGAATAACGGAAAAGTTTGCGAGTGTGGTCTGGCCAGCAGGGAAACTACCAACAGATAACCCAGAGTGTGGTTTTGACAATGAACTTTGTGAATGGCTAAACAATGGTAAACTAAAGCCGAAATAATATTGACATTTAGGTTAAACCATATGATGTGCTCTACACTACTAACACAGTGTGTACTACTGACTAAATGATCTCACTGTGTTTGGTCCCTGGTGACTCAGAGATATATATGGTTGTTCTGCTGGTGGCCGTACCACTGCTCGGAGTGATAGCACTGATGTTCATAACTCTGCTGACCGTGCAGAAGATCCGCCTACAGACCAAGCTAGATGACAACAACTGGTGGCTCATCAACTACAGTGATATCACCATCATCAAAGAGCCTAAGGTAGGATAAACAGACCACACACATGTTGAAACTGGAGTTGTATGAACTAAATCAGTTGTATGCAAATGTTTAGGCAGCCCTGGTTAAATTATGTGTTGGTAAAAAATAAGTTACACATCCTCTACAGAGAACACACCTCTGCACATTTTAATGGTTTAACTTTTGCATATGACTGCATTACCTCCTAACAAATGTGTAGCAATCAGACAATTAATTTGAATTCAATTAATTAATTTTAAGACACACTTACTTGCCCACTAGACAATGTATTTGAATGCTGTTCCTATAGATGGCCAAAAAAATCAGCTGTTGCTTCATGTTGTTACATTGGGTAATAAAATTAAATGCTCTAGGGCCTATCTGAAATAGTCTTACCAACCCAACAGCATGTATATTTGACCTGAGTAAAATCAACAAACATTGTTTTATTGCCTGTTGCTTGACAAACATTGGCTAAAAAACTCAGTCCAAATATATTTACATGTGTGTATGGGTTGATTTGGCTGTAGTTGTCCATAAAGACATCATTAACAAGTCACTACCGTCTATTTTACAGGGAGGGCAGCCGTTGTCAATAAGTACAACTCCTAGTAAAAGTGGAAGCGGTGGCTCTCAGACCATCATCTCCACTAACAGCTATGGTCTAAAGGACACAAATGGCAAAGAGTCCATCTACGCCACAATCGGTCTGCTCCAGGTACAAACGGTCAAAGACTCACAGGTTAATGATGCCACAACATGACATTTTCACACTGGCATAGTCAGCAAATGCAGGAATCCGAAACTAACCTCTTCAATTCGTTCACATCTAAGGGAAATCAAGTAGGCATCAAGTACCTGAAGAATCAACTTCCACGTGACCTCAAAAAGTCAACGCTGATTTCGGAGCTGAGCATGGTAAAGATACATTAACGTCTGAATTTTACATTTTGTGTGGTTTGATGTAAAATGATGCTCAGTGATGGTCATGGCTATCAGGGTCGCAATCGTTTACATTTCGCCATCTATCTAAAACACCAGTGTACCTTTCCTTCCAGCCTGAATTTTAGAATTACATGTTAGGCCAAAAGCTTATCATAAGCAAGACTGCTGTAGATATTTAGTGTAACTGCTGCTGGCAGGATAGCCTTTACTGAACCGATAATGAACTCTTCAGATGTTTGGTTCTTAAAACCTCCATTGCAAGCTGTTCTAAACCAGATTTCTCTAAAACCACGCTAAATTACTTTGTGTATGTCATAGGGTCCTCCTTCTAGGAAAACAACACTTGGGCTCTCCCATCTGGGATTAATTCCCATTCCATCTGGCACTGACTCATGATAGTTCCAGCTCTTGCCTGTCTCAGCCTTTTCATTATCACTGTAGGTTTATGGACTTGTTAATGCACATATGTATCCCTCACTTTGGGATGCCAGCTTGCAAAGTCCTTATTGTCTTGTTTTTCATGTGGAATTTTGTTTACTGGCGACTTCCAGGAGTAGCTTTCATAGGTCAAAACAAAAGACATCGAGCAAACACCTGGAAGACGAGAACCAGAAGACGAGAAATGGTCAGAAACAGACAAGCTAGAGAACTAGAAGCTACATAAACCACAGTCTAGGAAACGGAAAGTTGCAAAAATATGCAAAAGATTTCACTAGCTGGCATCCCAAACTGAGAGCTATATGTGAGCTATACATGTGTGAGTCTAGAAAACCAGTTGCAGGTGTGATTAATAATGAAAGGGTTGAAGCTGGGAGGAGATGGAACTGGAGAGGGTAAATCCCTGATGGGATAATCCATGTGTTGTCTTCCCAAGGGGGCCACACAGTGCCAATTGACAACTTAGCAATTTAATTACACAGAAAATGAGAAAAAGTCAGCTTTGTAGATGCTTTGTAGATTTTGTTGTGGATATTGGCGGTGCCTTCTCATATTGTTAATAGCTCCGTGTATGTAATATACTTGCAGATGAAGGATCTGAAACACGAGAACTTGGTGCAGTTTTTCGGGGTGTGTAATGAACCCCCTAATATCTGCATTGTCATGCAGTACTGCAAGAAGGGTAGCTTAAAGGTAAACAGCTCACATTAACTGGCATGTACCCTGCATGTCATGTAACCTAATTCCTCCTAACGAATGAAGTATACAGTAACATCATTCAGGCTATTTGTTTTTCGCTCTGTCGATGTCAGGACATTCTTAAGGACAGCGAAATTGAGCTGGACTGGATGTTTAAACTGTCATTCGCCTACGACATTGTCAATGTGAGTAAGACTTCTAAATTTCTCAAAACTTTTTATGGTTTATAAAAGTCCTTTTTTTATGATGTGCCCATTGAAAAGTTCATTAGGAAACCCAAAGTGGTTTTTCCATGGAAGATGAACCAGACCTACATGATTCCTTGCTACTATGTTCTTTGTGAAGGGTATGGAGTACATACACAGAAGCAGTCTGAAATCTCATGGCAATCTGAAGCCAAGCACGTGTTTGGTGGACAGTCGGCTGCAGGTCAAACTTTCAGGCTTCGGGCTCTGGGAGTTCAAATATGGGACCCAACACAAACTGATCCCTCTTGACAACCCCAAATATGAAGGTTCATACTTATCCCAATGACTTTTTCAGTGCGGTTGTTTCAGTTGTTGTTGTTACTAATAGACTTTTATTGTGTGAAAAGACTTAAAGGATTTGAACATCCATCCAGTTACTGTGCCAGGTGATGTAAAGCTAAGCCTAATTTTCTTTCAACTGGCAGAGATGTACTGGATTGCTCCAGAGCTTCTGAGGGAACTTTGCCTTCCATTCAATGGCACCCAAAAAGGAGATGTCTTCAGCTTTGCCATAATTATGCGAGAGCTGATCTATAGTATGGAGGTGGGACCCTACCATGATATACAGCTGGAACCAAAAGGTAAGGGCTGATTTCTGGATGCATATATGAAGTATCACTGTAGTTGCGTGATAAGCCAAGCAAATATTACCCAAGAAACTATATATATACCAAAATATGCACAGAGAAGCAAGAGTCAAGAGTCAATGCTTTTCAGAAGGAGCATACAAAATGCCTGACTTACTGGCAGTTTGATTTGAAACTTGATTGTGAATATTCTATTCATACTTGAGTCATATTTGTTATCCAGAAATCATCAAGCAACTCAGGACTCCTCTAGCAGGTGAGCCCCTCAGACCAACGTTGTCCACTCAGATGTGTGATGAAGCTCTAATTGCCCTCCTGACTGCCTGCTGGAGTGAAAACCCAGACCAAAGACCCCCCTTCAGCTCCATCAGGAGAGGCCTACGAGACATCAGTCCTGACAGGTACCACTTCAGAGTTAAATCAAACCTATAACTCATTCATTCTCATCGTACTCTGATGCATAAATATGTAGTGGTATTATAAAGTATATATATATATATATATATATATATATATATATATATATATATATATATATATATATATATATATATATATATAGCTGCTTAATAAAATAGCTAAGATAAAGGCTGAGGGCCTTTGTAAAGAAACTCACTGACTACAAACCAGGGGTCACAAAGTTCACAGTGCAAATATTAACATTAAATGAACTGTACAACTAAGACTGGCATGCATTTACCTCTGTGCCATAAATAGATTTTTTTTTTATTATTATTATTCATTTATTTTTAGAAAGAAACAGGACAAATCAGATGAAACACATAGCCTAAACAGCATCTGATATTGGATCACACACATGACAAAAACAACAAATAAACAAACAAATAAAAGGACCAACTCAGATTATAAGAATTTCGTATCCCTTTATTTTAATTCCCCCCATACTCCCTCCCCTCCCTCCACCCTCCACCCCATCCCCTTTTCAAAATTGTTTTTTTAGATATATGTTTTAACCTACAAGTTTCTCCTCATCAGGTTCCTATCAACATCGTTGTGAACATAAGTATAGAACATGAAGCATATACTGAACAACACAGTACAATAATAGTATATGCTTTTTCATTTATTTTTTAAATATTTTTTTAGCCATGCTAACATCTTGGATAACATGGTGAACAAACTGGAGAAATATGCCAACCACTTAGAGGAAGTTGTAGAGGAGCGGACCACTCAGCTCACTATAGAAAAGGCCAGAGCAGATAAACTTCTCTCCAGTATGCTGCCCAGGTAATACAGAAATGCACATCAGACATATATTCTGATTTTGCAGATGTAATGGAAAGCATTCTTTGTAATTTAATGATGGGCAACTATTGTGTCTGAATCTATGATTCCAAACAGATACATAGCAGATCTGCTAATGTCAGGGAAGTCAGTGGAGCCCAGGAGTTACGACATAGTGACCATCTTTTTCTCTGACATTGTGGGCTTCACCACCATGTGTGCAATGAGCTCAGCCCTGGAGGTGGTGACAGTCCTTAATGACCTCTATAGCCTGTTTGACGAAATCATCAAACTCTATGATGTTTACAAGGTTGGCTATACACAGGACCCTTTGCTGTAATTTGCAATATTAGTATAGCCATATTATAATAAAGGATTTTGGTATATGTAAATATGTGTCAAAGCTAAGCAGCCTAGTATAGTATATTGTATATGTTGATTTTTTAATGCTGATAATATGCCAATTGTTTATTGTGTAAGGTTGAAACTATAGGAGATGCATATATGGTTGCAAGTGGACTGCCTATAGCCAATGGCACCAGACATGCAGAAGACATCTCCGTTATGGCTCTCCATTTCCTCAGTGCCATTAACAGATTCAGGATAAGACATCTGCCAAATGAGAAGCTTGCCCTGCGGATTGGGATCAACTCTGGTAAAAAAAAACTCTGAAATAGCTGGAAAAATCCAGTTATATTGATTTAGATTAAACATAAAGTATGCTTTTTTCTTTTTCTTGTCAAGTAATTATTTTGGAGATAGATTATAAAATGTACTGGCATTAAAGTCCAGTGAAATGTAAAAATATAAAAAAACTAAAAAATAAAGTACAGAGATACAGATACCTGAGAATAAAAATTCACTTGAGCACATTTACACGCAATTACATGTAACCTGTTGTGAAGCTAATGTAGATAACCTATCAAACTGAAATTATCTTAACATATGTGTATATATGTGTATATATGTACAGTGAGGAAAATAAATATTTGAACACCCTGCAACTTTGCAAGCTCTCCCACTTAGAAATCATAGAGGGGTCTGAAATTTTCATCTTAGGTGCATGTCCACTGTGAGAGACATAATCTAAAAAAAAAATCTGGAAATCACTATGTATGATTTTTTAATAATTTATTTGTGTGTTACTGCTGCAAATAAGTATTTGAACACCTGCCAATCAGCAAAAATTCTGGCCCTCAAAGACCTGTTAGTCCACCTCTAAAAACTCTACCTCCACTACACTTATTATTCTAAATTAAAAGCACCTGTTTGAGGTTGTTAGCTGCATGAAGACACCTGTCCACCCCACACAATCAGTAAGACTCTAACTACTAACATGGCTAAGACCAAAGAGCTGTCCAAAGACACCAGAGACAAAATTGTTGACCTCCACAAGGCTGGAAAGGGCTACGGGGCAATTGCCAAGCAGCTTGGTGAAAAAAGATCAACTGTTGGAGCAATTATTAGAAAATGGAAGAAGCTAAACATGGCTGTCAATCTCCCTCGGGCTCCACGCAAGATCTCACCTCGTGGTGTATCAATGATCCTAAGAAAGGTGAGGAATCAGCACAGAACTACACGGGAGGAGCTGGTCAATGACCGGAAGAGAGCTGGCACCACTGTCTCCAAGGTTACTGTGGGTAATACACTAAGACGTCATAGTTTAAAGTCATGCATGGCATGGAAGGTTCCCCTGCTTAAATCAGCACACGTCCAGGCCCGTCTTAAGTTTGCCCATGACCATTTGGATGATCCAGAGGAGTCATTCGAGAAAGTTCTGTGGTCAGATGAGACCAAAATAGAACTTTAACTACGGGAAACGTTTGACCTCTCTAATTGCAAACAAAGGCTACTGTACCAAATATTAACATTGATTTTTTCAGGTGTTCAAATACTTATTTGCAGCAGTAAAACACAAATAAATTATTAAAAAATCATAAGTCGCAGGGTGTTGAAATACCTATTTTCCTCACTGTATATACACACACATATACACACACATATATATACAGTGTGTGTGTGTATATATATCCAAGTAATTGTCTTACAACACGCCAAGTTATGTGTCAGTATCGTTACAACTTTAAAGAAAAATGTCTAGATATAACAGTGTACTAAGCCAGAGTAGAGTAGTTAAAGTCAGTACCCCAGTAAAAGTATTTATACTTGGGTAAAACAATGGCACAAGTAGAAGTAGTAGAAGTAAGAGTGCCCTCATATGAAGTAATTTGACTAATATAAGTAGCATAAAAAGTACAAAAGTATCAGGTCAAAGTACTGAGTAGTGTTCAGAACTACAGTGGAACTTCTCAGTAAATTCACAAAAAACACAAAAAGTAAACGAGTAACTAAATATGAAAATATAAATCTCTGAAATGTAATGGAGTAAAAGGTGAATTCCTTTACTCATTAATATACAGTACTTGTGTATAAGTTAAAGTTCTACTGTTAGAAAACAGTCAGCAGAGTACAAATCCATTACTGTTTTACTGTAGTACATGCACTTCAGTAAATGCAAGTAGTTACTCCCGAAAGGGGGAAAATAATTTAAGCCTCATTCTTGGCCCAACCCCCACTTTAAAGTCATTTTAAACGTCTTTATTGTTCTGTTTTTGACCATGCAGCTGACATTGTCCACTCTCCACCTGCAGGTCCAGTGGTTGCTGGTGTGGTGGGTACTACAATGCCCCGCTACTGCTTGTTTGGCGACACAGTGAACACGGCTTCCAGGATGGAAAGCAACAGTTTGCGTAAGCCCTTTATTACAGCTGGGTTTGTAGACAGTGTTAAAATTCACTGTGGACATGTTTAAATCAAGCACAGATGAGCTCTCTGTGTTTAATGATGAATTGTGATTTGCTTGCAGCACTGAGAATTCATATCTCTCAGAGCACCGCTGATATCCTTCTGAAGATTGGCTCGTTTGAACTCGAGGAGAGGGGAGAGATTGAGCTGAAGGTATATACTTCATTATTGGCGTCCTTTTTTCCGGAGTTATTTGAATTTTTATTTTTTGCCGTGCCTCTGAATTTTGCTCTTTGTTAATGTTCTCGCAAGGGAAAAGGGCTTCAGAAGACGTTCTGGCTGAACGCTAAAGTAGGTTTGAAGTTTCCTCCCACGCCGCAGCACTATGATGCACAACCATGTCCAGATCCAGGAGTGGAGGTAAAGATATGCTCATCTCCTTTGGAGAGTTCTGATACGAGCTGACATGCTCATTGTACTGTACCAACAAAAGAGAAGCAAGTATTTGAAGCCGGTTGGGAGGATTCAGATTTAGCTCTGCTAATTCAGGACATGACTTTAGTTCAGGGCGAGAAGTTTGTGAATTCTGCATAACACTATGCAGTTCATGTGAGGCCATGAACTTTTGTGTTGTGCTTAGGTCATTGCGGGCCTGTTTATTTGTTTAACAGCACTGACAGCCACTAACACCTTATGCACGCATTGTGATGCCATTAATGCAGATAAAATGTATTTAAATATTAAAAGGCATCATTGCTGGCCAACAAAAATTGCCCAAAATTGCTGGGGAAAAAAGTCTGGTTCCATTGAACATACATTAAACTTAAATTAGGTTTTTGCGCTCTCATTTAAAGTTGCCATTTTAAAGTTACTTGTTTTGTTTTGTTTTTCAGGACAGCGACAACATATTTATATATTTGTTGTTTCTTGTGTAACATTTAGGTTTATAAGCCATATTTGGATCTAATGTTTATAATATCAGTTACAAAGTACAAACTGCTGATTGTGCCGGTATTCCCACTGAACTCTATCAAAAACAAAATAGAAGCAAAACTAAATATAAATAACAATAGGCATTTTGTTAATAATGTCAACCTTTATAACAGCTATAACGCTACTTCAAAGATTTGGGGAATATAATTAGATAAAGAAGGGCATGTTTGACTTGGAGTGTATTAGTAACGTGACCGAGAAGTGTAAAATAAATGAACAGAAAACTGTTTTATTTCAGAAAACAAAATTATAAAAATAAAAACTAATTTACAAATACAACTGATTACAAAAGCAAAAACAAATGTACGAGATGTGAAACACTTTTACCACTACTGAAAGCTACGAATACAAGCTGTGGAGGTACTTGTTGCAGACCCTTGTCAATCAAACTGCTTTGCGGTGGCAGAGTGAGTGGAGTTTGGGCATGCATTTTAGCCGGCTGGCACGCTTTTGTTTTCCATTACCATCTCCTCCATCTGCTCTTTTAAAAACTCTAAAGACCTTCCACAGGAAAACAAAAGTGTGCTAGCTGGATAAAATGTGTGCCATAAAATGGACAAACCATGCTTTAGTGTCATGACCATCCCAAACTCCACTTACTCTACCACCACCAAAGAGTTTTATTGACAAGGGTCATCAACAAGCACTTCCTGGGTATTAGACCTACCCTTTCCATCAGAATTTGCAGTTTGTAAAAGTATTTCGGCACTGGTAAAAGTGTTTCACGTCTTGTAAATTTGTTTTTATGCTTGTAATTTAGTTTTCTGAAAGGTAATTTGTTTGCCCTAGTAAAATAGTTTTTGCTTATTTAGTTTTCTTGAATGTATTTATTTTTGTAATTTTGTTTTCTGAAATGATCATTTGTTTTGCACTTCTCGGCCACCATATATAAGTGTGTGTAAAATAAATACATCATAACAATTAAATTTTTTCAGTAAACAGGTGAACTGAAATTCAAAAGCACCAAAAGCATCCCTGTTTCAGAGGTCTTTATTGTTTCAGAGGTCTTTACTGTTTCAGAGGTCTTTACTGTTTCAGAGGTCTTTACTGTTTCAGAGGTCTTTACTGTTTCAGAGATCTTTACTGTTTCGGAGGTCTTTACTGTTTCAGAGGTCTTTACTGTTTCAGAGGTCTTTATTGTTTCAGAGGTCTTTACTGTTTCAGAGGTCTTTACTGTTTCAGAGGTCTTTATTGTTTCAGAGGTCTTTACTGTTTCAGAGATCTTTACTGTTTCGGAGGTCTTTACTGTTTCAGAGGTCTTTACTGTTTCAGAGGTCTTTACTGTTTCAGAGGTCTGTCCTGTTTCAGAGGTCTTTATTGTTTCAGAGGTCTTTACTGTTTCAGAGGTCTTTATTGTTTCAGAGGTCTTTACTGTTTCAGAGATCTTTACTGTTTCGGAGGTCTTTACTGTTTCGGAGATCTTTACTGTTTCGGAGGTCTTTACTGTTTCGGAGGTCTTTACTGTTTCAGAGATCTTTACTGTTTCAGAGGTCTTTACTGTTTCAGAGGTCTTTACTGTTTCGGAGGTCTTTACTGTTTCAGAGGTCTTTACTGTTTCAGAGGTCTTTATTGTTTCAGAGGTCTTTACTGTTTCGGAGGTCTTTACTGTTTCAGAGGTCTTTACTGTTTCAGAGGTCTTTACTGTTTCGGAGGTCTTTACTGTTTCGGAGGTCTTTATTGTTTCAGAGGTCTTTACTGTTTCAGAGGTCTTTACTGTTTCAGAGGTCTTTATTGTTTCAGAGGTCTTTACTGTTTCGGAGGTCTTTATTGTTTCAGAGGTCTTTATTGTTTCAGAGGTCTTTACTGTTTCAGAGGTCTTTATTGTTTCAGAGGTCTTTACTGTTTCAGAGGTCTTTAGTGTTTCCAAAGTTATTTATGTTCTTATTTATTAATGTTTCAATAGGAAGCAAGTAAACTAACCGTTCCGGAGAGCAAGGAACAAGAAAGAAAACAGAGGACTCAAACCGTGGGTAAAATGCCTGGAGTTCGTACTCTGACTGTTCCTGACATCTAGAGACCAAACAGAGGAGCTACCTCACATTTTTAATGCTTGAGCCACAACTGTGACAAAATCCAGGCAAAAAATAAATAAACACAACACAGTGGTATGTAATATTTTACTGAAGTCACAAATATCTTTACACGTTTATAATGAAACCAAAGCAGGATGTATTTTTCCTCCAGTCCATGCCTCAGAAGCTACTGCCTTTACCTATGTAATTAGCCTCAATGCTGTGGTTCAAGTGTACAAGGGTGCTAAATAAAAGAGATATATAATGTGAGAATGTGTTAGGAGTCATGTGTGTTACACTCCCTGAGACCCTTGTATGGCTGTTCTGTGTGTGTGTGTGTGTGTGTGAGTGTGTGTGTGTCTGTGTGGTGTTTGGAGCTTTTTGTGGGGGGGTTTATTTTTTGTGTTTTTTTACCCACCCACACAAGACACCTTTACAAACTAGCATAGCCTAAAATTGCATTCAGCAGAATAATACACAGAATGCATAAAAAAGTGCCTGTGAATTAAAGAGGACAACAGAAAGATACAGGTCAGGTTCAGTTTCCAAGAGCACACACTTTGTTTAACAGATCATCACTGAAATGCATCTGTATTTGTCATATCACTAACAATGCTTATACAGTTATATGCAATTTTGAACAAGCCTGGTCAAATTACAGTTGATTTGTTATTAAAGTAACATATTAGTCAGTACAGCCTCTACAAGGAACACCTATGGCTTTACACAGCATTTTCTCTAGACACTTTAGCGCACGGTTTATATTTGCAGTCTATAACGTTTGCACAGGCCGCATTTAATGTGTTTTCCTCCAAATAGGTGAAATTTAAATAAACACTAGTGTTAAAATGGAAATGTGTGTTCTCTTTCATCACTGTTGTAACAAAAACTAATATCTCCTAAATAGTAGCTTAAGAATAAAGATAAAAACAATAACTGTATTATTTAATTTGATTAATACAAAAAACCTTACTAATAAAAGTTACTAAAACAAGAATGTATACCACGTTATTTTGAAGTACTTCTATTATATTGTTTCTTATAAAACTGTGGCTTTTAAAAAAAATTACATAACACTGACATAACCATGCCATAAAACAGCACAGAGTTTTTATGATGTCATCTGTTATAATTAGTCAGTAATATTACACTGTCTTGAAACTATTACAGATAATTGTCATGGCATGTATATTAATGTATATTATATTTCATGTCATGGCAGAAAATGACACATGCTAATGTTTGCTGTGCACTTTAGTTAGCCATTAAGACACCAAACACTAGAACATCAGTCACAACAATCAAGGGTAATGATAATATGATGTGGTTGACATGTTGTGATACGTTTATGACATGGTTATGTTAAGTAGTGTTATGTAGCATGGTTCAAGTTAAGAGCCACCAGTAGTATTATGTGTAATATATTGCCTAGAACTTTAATAACCATTAGCTACAAATGACATTTACCTGCAAGAGGTGTGTAACTTGAAGAATGTTGTGCTGCATGATTAAAGAACAGTCAGTTAACATACAGCAAGGAAAATGCATTTAAGCAATATCAGAAATAATCAGTACCTTTGATTTGAAACTCCATTGTCAGAATGCCTCCACTTGGATCTGGTGCCAATCTGGCACTCTTCGAAGTACAGGGAGTCTTTAGGGGAATGTAATGGTGGAGTTTTAGACCTATTGGAAAACACAGCTACTGTGGCTGAAAAATCGTGACACAAGCGCCCTCATGCTTACCGGCTGACAGAAGAGCTTTTCCCCATCACACACTTGTACTTCGCAGTGAAGCCAGACTGTGGACACTTTCTCTAATCGTTGAAAACGGAAGGAATTGAACTTGAACATGGAGCGACTGTCCTTGGCATTCTCAAATATGGTCACTGTATTATCTGAGGAGCAGCTGTAATCATAGAACACAAAATTAACAGCATGCCGTATTGACCCATTCACTGGTTACACCTGCAGAGCAGCATGCAGATTAATTATAGTCTTACCTATTGATGATTAAACTCCACCTCTTCTTGTCTGTTGAATATGGAGTAGGTGTTGCCCAGCAATTTGTTATTACCACCTTAAACCTATGAAAAGAGACAGTGGCTTTGGTTTATGTATTAAACATATTGTGAAAAATGGCTAAATGTTCTGTATGTAACCGATAATGGGGTTATGACATACCTGTTACTTAGTCCCTTTGCCTCAATGCCAATAAAAACCTCAGAGCCAATTTCTGATGTATCAATCACATATGGGGCATCTTTAGCATACAGGAACTTGGAGTTCTACAAACCATGTAAAGAAATATACATATATTTATATCAAACACAAGTCAAGTCCACCAGCAGGATGTTCTTACCCTTTAAAGAAGCCATTCTCCTTTGTCCATCTACAATGTTAGCTTGCCAGATAAAGCACAGTTACCTGAGCTCCAGAGTAAAGCACTAAAGGGCGCATCTGATAGAAATTGACTGATTGAAATTAATCCACTTGATGTGGTTTTTGATGTTTTTCATCAAATCCAGCCCCTACAGTCCACATATAGGCAATAACCTGCAAAAACAGCCCATTCAAACTCCACTCTTTTTTGTAATGTTATAAAAACCAGCACATTTGCTTATTCACCAAACATGAGGTTAGGCGAAGGTTGGTTTTATCGCCACTCACTTTCACACCCAACTGGCAAGTGGTATATATACTTCAAGTAGTGTGAAAGCAGCTTCCTGCTGACATGAGTTGCAAACGCAACATGCACTGCATTTAGCATGAAGGCAATTTAACAAAAACAGCCAGTATAATTCAGTATAGATAAAAAAAAAGGTTGGACAATGCTCATGAAAAAATGCATTAAAACTGTTTTGATATATAAACCCATACCACTCTACAAAATGGACCTAAAAATTAAGGAATTCTGCAGAATATGGGCCTTTTAGTCATAGCGGTGGTGCAACATTTCATGGTACAATACAGGATTTTACCACAGCATTTAGAATATTTCTGCACACTGTTCTTTTGATTGGACACTTTTGAAACACCAACACTTAGTGAGGAAAGTCGTAGTACTCACTGTGAACACGTTCATAGACAACTGAGACTTAAAAGAACCTAAACTCCCGTTGTTGACATAAACTGTTGCCACTCTGGAAGAAGCAGAGGGTTTAGTAAAAAGGCTGCAAGTCATTGGTCAGAATGCATTCTAATTCCTACTACTACTGAACTGTGTAGTCAATGTATTAGGGTCTACCTTTGGCTGAAGACCGCATTGTTGACCAGGTAAGCTGCCTTGTAAGTGCAGCTGAAGGTGTAGTTCACTGGCTGGTTCCGCACTGTGAGGGAGGAGTCGTTGGAGACTATAGAGTTGTAGAAGATGTACCTTGGGTCTTTGCCTCCAACATACTGGTCAGAAAAATGCAACAATGTGAATCAATTAGTTTTACGTGCGTGCCAATTAATACAGTCCTGCACCATGAGACCTGAGATTTCACCTGTACATGCATAGCCATATAGAACCACTCAGGGACTATTCAGTATTCAATAGCTACGGAAAAAGTCCTACCTCAGACAGTGTCCCACAGTACGAGTGGTTTTTGGGTGTGAGGTCAGGAATTGTAAAGCGGTAGAAGCCAGGAGTGTTAATCCCTGTGTAGCACACACCGCCCAGAGACAGCTGCCCTATCTCCCACCCGTAAGGGCACTCAGGCACGTTTGCAATGATGGCATTTGGAAAACAAGAAACCATTACATAATCTGGTAAACAAGAAAGAAAAGAAACAGAGCATGTCAAAAATTTCATCAAGATTTATAGCTTACTATTTAGTGTTAGATGGGCAGTGGAGTTTCCTAGTAGACCCGGCAACGTTTTACTTCCTTATTTCTTTTTCGGGAATTCTTTACATCTTAAATCATTGCTAAAGCAACAAATCCAGAGGTGTGACCCGTCCACAGCAATACAGATGTTATCACGGATGGAAAGTAATTAAAAAAAGGAATTTGTAACTAAACAGGACTGGTCGAAATCACTTTACTTACTAATATACCTGATCAGCAGTGAAAGTATGAGAATTACAGAAATACTAAGACGATCACAAACACATCAAAATTTGAGTTCCAAGTACTTTAGGAAATGTAATCAGTTTTAACAGTTTTATAAGAAAATTGTGTCGATGGTCTGATGATTACCAGCTTTCTGAGGAGCACAGGCCCATGAGACTGGGAGAAGAAAGAAAAGAACACCAACGGCAGCCATTTCCTACCCTGCAGAAGGAGCGTTGTTTCGATTAGATATTTTGAATGCTGATATTTGAAAAGGTCATTTTTTGGATAGTTTGACAGACTGAAGTTTCAACCTGTGTTCATTTACATTGTAATTGCCATTCACAAAAACACAAACTATGATTACAAGTGTCACAGTATTCTAAATAAAACAATGCAGGAAAAGAAAAATGAAGAATACAGTACCAGTGCTTGCTTGGCTATCTACCAGATGGTCATGGTCTCTGTGCAGTGGCTGGTTACTGGTGACTGAGCACAGGTTTCAGGTGGAGTTCATCTATTCCGGCAGAGGGGCCGTTTTATATTTCCGCAGGCAGGCTCTAACCCCCCTCTCTTCCCTGTCTGCCAGTGTGGCGAGGCTGTTTGGTGATAGCATTGTGAAGCACAACACAAAAGCTTTCTGTGCTTGCCAGACATTGACTTTTAAATTAACAGTGTCTCAGGGGTAGGCCATTTTCTCAGCATTTAAACAGCCACACTTCTGTTCCTCCATACGTCCTTTTTTAAGGAAACACCTCAATACAGCTGCTGAAATCTAAGATATCACTGAACATCATTTGCAGAAGTCATGATCAGGAATCATTTGGTGTTATAAAGGTAAGGGAGAATAAGGGTAGGTACCTTTCAAACTCATGCCTTGTTACATAATGGGCTTCAGTCAGGTTGAGGAACAGGTGCACCAGCACTCTCTTCAGTTATCTAATGCATCCCACCCGCTCTGGTGTTGTGCCATGCAATTCAAGGGCCACGGTGTCATCAAGGTCAGTCTTATTCAGCTCGGGAGAAAAGAAGGATGTGGGTAATTACTGAAGGCATTACAAGAGCTCTATGAGAAATCTCATGGGTTTTATCTCGAAGAGATGAGCTGGACTAAGTAACATTGAGCTAAATAGGCCTGCAATGACAATACTATCTTTGTCCTTCAGTGGTGGACATGGACAGATAAAAGGACTTCTATACAACACTGTGCAAATGTCACAGACCTTCATTTATTTCATGTCCAGTCCAGTCACAAAGAGCATTAAGTACAGGGAAGAAAGAGAAGTGTCCGATAATTACACAGAATAATCAGCAACTAAATATACTGTAATTATTTTAATCCGCAGGGATATTTTCCACACTTTTAAGGTTTAGTGTTAGGAGCTGGTTGTATGTTCTGCCTCACATGAGTCAAATAATCCCAAACACATTCAGTGATGTTGTGCCCTGGACTCTGGGACTCTGGGGTGGTCAATTTTCTTCTTTTATGTTTTTTTCCTTTTCCCAGTAACAGCTTTTTGGCAGCTACACATTCTTTCAGATTCATAGTGCTGAGTTTTTCTCACAATGGAAGGATGGACACAAACACCAGTGGACTGTTTCTTATTTAAAGTAAGAGTTTGATTTTCTTCCCTCTCTCTCTCTCTCCAAGCTGAAAGCTGTTTATCAAAGTATTGTTTATCTGATGGTGACAGTTAAGGGGGGGTCTACAAGGTCTAGCACTGCTGTTAGGAGTCTTTGTTCTAGGCCATTAAATTATTTTTTAAGTTCATATATTTAAGTCCATTTTGGGAATATTTTGGCTTTCTTCCTGTTTATGCACATGGAATATCCTAAAAATCCTTACAAATATGCTTTTTTTTTTAGGTATGGGATTTGAGGTGCACAGTACTGTAATAGGAGTGCATTGCCTTCAGAGTGATTACAGTTAGTAACAGTGAGAACTGTAATAATTCTCAGATAGAGCTCTAAATCTCCCAGTATTGCAGTTTTAACAGGAGATTCAACAGAATTTTGTACATCTCAATTATTAGGATGTAAACAAAGTCAGTCAGCATGGTTTAATGTGAAAAGCTCATGTTTTAGAAAAATATACCATGCCAGGATTGTTTGCAGTGGTGATGTACAAAATTTAATGCTAATAAACACTACCTCACAGGAATGTTTTACATACATTAAATAGCTATGACAAACTTGCCTAAAGAGCTGATAAAAGCTGCAGGCCAAAAACATATTTAAAAAAAACCCCATAAGACAGAGTGCTGTAAGGGAAAACAGATTTACTGCCGTTCTACTAATATCAACATTAATATTAATGAAACCCTCAGGTCATTTCAGATGATAAATAAGTTGGCCAAAATTGTGTTGCAAGCATCGGCACAACACTATATACTATCATCATCAATGTACAGAAATCAGAGTCTCTACAATAAATGATTTCACAACAAGACTCATCTTAAAGACCGAATTATGCAGAAATCTGTGCAATAGTGATTTAAGGTCAACTTAACTCTTATTATAAAACAGTTTTATGTGATGCTCCACTATATAACAATGGTTTTCTATGCAATGTCACTTTTAAGCAAACTGAGCCCAGACCAATTAGATTTCAGAGACTAAAAAGTTCAAGCCTAAGAATGTATGGAAGGCACATTTAGATACAGGTGCTGATAAGACTGGAGTCAAGCAGTAGACAAGACAAAAGTCTGACATGATAGAGATGTGCCATTCTCAGAGATTGTGTTTCAGCCTCTAAAGAGTGCAGGCACTGTGAGAGAAGCACCATTTGTCTTCAGCCGGTTTGTCTCTTGTGCATTTGAGGACAGAGTAGTATCCTCGCTTACCCTTTTCATTATGTGCTGGCTTGATGAATGCACTAGATCCATCAGCTCTGTTTAGTCACATGGTTAGCTAAGATCTCAGTGGTTTGAGAGGGGCTCCCGATAACGCTTTTTAAGAAACTTTATTTAATCACGTTTGGATAAAAGCATAAGTACGAGCATTCTACTGGAAGCCATCATTCTTCAGCCAATTAAAGTGGTGTTACACATGCATTTGTATGTATCCAAACACTGTTAGGAAGTATGTAGAAACTTTTCAGACTCAGGAGAGAATTTCAAAGAAACCTGCAGGGATATTTTCCACACCTCCAAAGTCGAGTCTTAGAACATCAAATACATGCAGGGATTTTCCACCCAATAAGCACAGGGATAGGCCCTAGAACCCTCACAACCCAGGGGGATAAGCAGCTCAGATGATAAATGCACAAATAATCATTCATTTAATGATACATGTTTAATGTATGGTTTTTGAGTGTTTTAGTCACGACTGTATCTTTGGATAAGACAATGCATAGCCAATCAGAATACAGACTCAAAGGCACAGTATGAAAAAAAAAGCCTGTTTGTTTATTTTTATTTAAAACCACACAAATGTCATGAGTGGGCCCAAAAAAAAGTAGGGCATGGGCACTTTAAAAATTGTACAGACATTGCAACCGCATTGTCCTGGAGCTTGTAATGCACTATAATTTGTTACATATCAGCTCAAACACTAAATTCATTAGTAAAGAAAAAATGTAATAAAGGTAATGAGATGGCACAGTTTATAGACACTAGGATTTTATACTGTATAGTTTGACAATAAGTGACTATTTGAAATCTAAAACATCCTGAGAGAAGGGAAGTGAAGAGAAATAAACACAATCTAAGCAGCAAAATAATTCAAAAATAAGATTCTGCAAACGTTTATACACAGAAACTTTATTTTTAAAAACACAATTGTGATGTGGTTGGCAAGTTTAAAGAAACCTACTAAATCAGTTTTCAGTAATTATAATAATAATAATAATAATCAGCATACCATATCTTTTTTATAGCCAGCTGGGAATCCTTCTGTTTTTTGTTTGAGGAATCTTTTATCCACTCCTCCTAGTTCTGTTTATTTGGTTACGTTTAGGATTTACCCACAGATGTTCAATTATGTTAAGATTAGGTTGCAGTATATGCTGATCCAAAATCAACTGTTTGTATTTTGGATGTAGTTCTTGCTGGATTTTCAGATATGCTTTGGATCAGTGTCCAGTTTTAGCTTCAGTTTCTCGATGGTGTCACACACCTCTACATTGCAAGGTCTTGCTTTGCCCTCCAACGCTCCCTTAACTGCTATTTCTGTATGACATTTCAAAATGAAGAGCAAGAAGACCTTTTTATAGCCCTTGTGGACATTGATTAGCTGCGTATTCAGATCATTAGCCAGCCGCATAGAGGAGCCCACTGGTTTAGCACAAGGTTTAAAGAGTCTAAGGACTTATCATGCCCAGGAATTATCATCAGCTAACAATTCCTAATGGCACACCTTACCCTGCAAAATTTTAATTGTACTGATGAACTTTCAACGTATTTTTAATATGTCTCCCTCTCCATAAGCTTCTTCTGGACCTACATGTGAAACCCTTAGCCCCAGCTAATGTTGACCTGCACTGCTGATGTAAAACGATAGCTTTGTGCAGCTACCTCGAGCACAGATATCCTCCACGATACAAGTAAGCATAGCAAGGAGTGCTCTTACAGGTGCTCCGAAAGGCATTACCATGAGAATAGCGGGAAACCACTGGGATACGTTAGAGTTCAATGCTATGGTAGATACAAATCAACTCTCAGGCCTTGAGCTCAGGGACAGCTAACATTACAGCACGCATCAAGACTAAGATTGAGAGCCTTCCAAATCTTCAGACTGCCATGAGCCTTCAACCTGTTACGTAACACTGGAATGTTTATTTATAGGTGTGTAATTAGACTGAATTAAGGAGCTGTCATTAGTCCTTTATTATTGTGTATAATGGAAAACAATTCAAAGGTTTTTTTAAGCTATGTTTATGCTAACTCCTCAAAGGGTCTGCTGAAACCCAGGGTTAGGAAAAAAGCATTATGAAAGTATTTCATAAAGACAGATCAGTGGGTTATCTGCTGACAGAGTGAGCCCTTTTCAATAAAAATCTTAGCCTGATGTAATAATAGATTTAGGCTCAGATTTTGATAACTATATATACATATACATTTGATATTACAGTGGATTGGGATAGTTTACGTTAGATGCATATGTTGTGGTAGTATGTTTACTACATTATACTGTCAGGTTTAAAGCCCAAAGCATCTGAAAGGTTCTCAAACTGCACTGTGGAAAACTACAGTACACACAACTACACTTTGCGTGTGGGGAGAGAATACAGTACGGTTCAGAAGTTGGACATCACTTGTCATGTTAATTGCAGTTTCTTGGCCACAGCAGGGACTTATAAATAATATATGACTATTTATTTATAATAACTGTACCCTTCATTCAAGTCTGACTACTCCATATTGAAATACAGTGCATTCTAGATGTTATTTTCAGACATTTCAGAATCATCTACAGCTCTGCACAGCTTTTTTTTTTTTACAGAATCATTTGTTCAAAGTCCTAAAAGCTGAATAAACATAATTCATTTGCTTTAAACAAATTAGGGTATTTCTTTAGGTTGGACCAACGAAACTCTCATGAGTGTACAGATTATTCACAGCTTCATAAAAATATGTTTTGAGTTTTATATCTTATCCATGTACCTGCTAAAAATACAGATTTGATCAGACCAGTGATCCCAAAACTTTTAAATTCCACACTGTAAACCCTAATAGGTTCAGGCTGCTCAAGTCATTTGATGTCTTAAATGAATTTATAATTTTAATAATTTTAAGTTTAACAAACAAAAAATGAGTTTATATTACACAAACTGTACTGTTGCAGGAACTCAAGCTTTTAAGTAACATCAGGTAATAATCACAAACTGAGAACTCTCTAATAAACAGAGTATCTTCTAAACTACATTCTCGAACACCAGTGTTGGAGTAGGTGTTACAATTGGCAGTTACCGTTGTCTTGCTACAACCAAAATGACTACCTACAGGAGTCACTGAACACATTCATGGTTAGGACACCCACAACATGTACAGTGCATCCAAAGTTGAACAAGCCAGTCAGAACATGTGAATAAGCTGTTATTTGAAAGTAACATCGGAAGGGATAATAAGAGCTAATAAGTAGAAATAAACTAACTTGCTAGGAATTCTGGGTAACTACACCGTGTACTCTCTTATTCCTCCTATTCTCTTATTGCTTCTCTTTTTTTCGTTTGTTCAACACACTAAAATAATTACACTTCAATATTCAATACTGAATATTCAACCAGACAGTACAAATAACCCTCCTGGATTAACGGATAGGAATTAAATGCTGGAGGATAAGTAAATAATACTTGATCATTCAGGTACAAATAACTTCAGGGTGCTCTCTGAAGTGGTCTGGGTGGGGATTAAAGACAACTATAAGCAGAGGCTTTTTTTACCATTTTTTTTTTTAGAAAAAAGCTTTGTGGTATTCTATGTCATAAAGAAACTCAAACACGTCACCTGCTCTTTTCAAGACATTGAGACCACATACCTGAAAGCCTGTTGTACAGGTCAGCTCTTGGTGTGGTCCTGGACTGCAGGCTTTTGTGCCTTAACCTCTATACACCCACTTTTACATGCCTGAAGTAGTAATAATAATAATAGGCTGATACGCTGGAAGCTGAAAACATTAAAAAACGCAAAAGGAGAAGAAAGAAAGAGCTCTGTCAAAGGCTGCCCTGGTCTTCACCAAGCGGCCTAAAAGCTGGTTGAGCCAGGACCAGCCTACATTAGCTCACACAGCATGAAATGGCGGCCTCTAGTGGCCACTGTGAGCACTGCCGACACGAGGTCACCCTGTCTGTGTGGGCGCACAGCCGGAGAAAGTGCAGAGGGCAGCTGTGAACTGGGGCTGGCAGGCTCAAGGACGAGGAGACAGAACACCGGCCCTGCTTGTATGGAGATGTTAGCCGCAGGAGGCACTTTTCACGGTAAAACACTGTTTGTTTGCTTATTTATTTGTTTTGTCCTCTGGCTTCAGTCATCCAATTCTGCTCGTGCTGGTTAGCTTACTGTAGAGTAACCAGGCTGGCAGGCTAGGGGTTTTAGCAAACGAGTGTACATCCTAGCCAGCTAGCTAACATTAGCCTCTATATTTCTGGACCGCTGTGTGAAGACGGGCTAGGTTAGTTTCGGCCTTTGCGGTGGCCATGACTTACTACGGCGCTCTGATTAGCACTGGACGTGATTTTGCTCTTCAGCCTCAGCTTCCTCGGTAAAGTCTGGAGCACCATGTGCTTTTCCTAGTGTGTGAGCTCAGCGTACATCCTCCTTAGGTCACAGTGACCGAAATCCAGACACAAAGCTGAAGACAGTTCATTCTTGTTCGAATGTTCCTGTTCCACCTTAAATGGTGCTGCAGTTACGTTCTCTAACCTGAGCATGTAACTGCTGCACCTTTTTAAGGTGGAACGGGAACATTAGAACAAGAAGCTGGCAACTAGGAAGGAGATTTCTGAGATTTCACTCATGCGTGTATGAGCAGACGGTAGGAAATAATTGAACTCATCCTGAGCCTTAGTTTACTGGAAATGCCCCCTAGGCCCGTATGTCTTTCTGCCTAACTAACTGCCTAACTTAGCCGGCGGCAAACTGCAGCCAGCATCAATCGAGCTGCTAGCTAAGCGGCTAATGCTAAGCTAGCTCTGAGAGAGATATGACGGGGTGACAGCAGTGAGGAAGAAGAAAGGTGACCGCAGATGTCTGTTTGTGTTAAACAGCAGTTTTAGCACACTTTGGTAAAGAAAACCAACATGTCCGAACTGAAGGGGTTTTATTACCAGTTTACCGGCATAACTAGCCTGAGTATTTAAATGCCGGGAGTATAGCCTGAATATTCACTGTGCTGAGAATCTATAGGTGTTACATACGCGGTAAGCTGCGGTCCAATGCTGGTTACGGAAACTACTGATGAAAACTCGTAATAAACAGACTAAAGTGATCAAATCGTTTTGCTGTATTGATATCTGCTAAAGAAATCCAGAATGTATACATCTCATTAAACCAATTGCTTCCACAAACACGTTATAGCGGTTCCTGTTGTTTTGGTAGACAAATGTCACGTGACTGAAAGGTTAGATTTGCTATGATTAACTCGCTTTGTAGACTCGAGTCAGAAATGACTCATCATCTTCAGGCATTTATCTACTCTGGCAGTGTCTGAAATGTTAGATATGCTACTTATTTATACGGTATTGTCAGGCAGCAAGGCAGCCACTCTCATGTACACGTGTGTGTGTGTGTGTGTGTGTGTGTGTGTCTCATTAAAAAAAAAAAAAAAAAATAGTTGCACCCAGTGTTGGATTGCAATGCCATTCAGACATACAATAAAAGTTACCAGGAACAATGCATACAAGACAATGCAAAGACATGCATACTGCATACACTAATGCAATATGCCAGATGTCTCAGCATCTCAGGAGTTGTAGAAGTTCCTAATGGTGTCCTGGGATAATCCATCCTATGCAGCTTGAATATTCTCACACAGTTCTCGCAGATTTTGCAGTAGAAATGGAGAAGTGACACTGGGCCTTCTGGACGTGTGACAACAAACTATTCATTTTGGCGCTAACCACAGTGCCGCCACACACGGATTCGTTGGTCATCTCTGCTAAGACAAAAGCGGGACTCATCACTGATGCTGCCGTTCTGAAGCACTCCATGACGGTCTGGTATGACACCATTTGCAGTCTTTGGTGACACAGACGTGGTGTTAAGAGCAGTCGTCTTAAACGGTCTGCGTGCATGTAGTCCTGCTTCAAGCAGTCATCTGCTAATGGTGCTGGCTCAGGATGACTCACTGGCGTGCCCTGCTCACTGATTGTCCGCAATCATGGCTGTAGGGTTAGTCAGGTACAGAGATAAGGCCCAGCCTTGCTGTATATGTGTATATATAATATATCATTTTTGCTTAAGGTGCTGCTTGCTAAGGTTCCTCCCCTTCGATGAAAGCAGTGTAGATGGATCCCTCACTGCTTTATACTCTGTATCCCATAATAATTTGTGTGAACGCTGATTCAGGAGAACACACCAAAACTGATACAATGGGAAACGCTCTAAGGAGACAGCACAGGCAGCAGGGCATCAAGACAGCTGCCTTCAGGTTTGGACACAGCCTCTGTTAGTCAGCTACTCTGCTGCTCACTCTTCTTGTGCTAAGAGTTGCAGTGCTGGTGATGGAAACATCGGAAGAGTTTAAGCTGCCTCACACAAAATTACTTCACACACGTTATTCTTTATTAGCCTGACGTCTGAGACTTTGTTTCCGGGTAGATTTGTGATAAAGGTTTGTCCTTAAATATCATAATCATGTTAATCTGATTTTAACCCACCCATGGTGATAGGGTATATTCCGAGTGTCATAAGGTAAAATAGTTTATGAATGAAACTTATTTCCTCAGGTTTTTCACTCTTTTACATCAACAACATGTAAAACACAGAAACATGGTTATCCAGTTGTTGAGAAGGTATTTAATTTGTCATTTTGGGATGTGGATAATTTTTTTAATTATATTTTATTTCATTTTTGTTTGTGTTGTAGACATTGTTACCCACTGGTCCTATCACCAACACTGTTAATAAATCTGAGTCAGTAAGTTTATCTACAATGAGTTATTTCTCAACCAGTCTGAATGATGTGCCTACATCACAACAGAATTATACTAAGCCTTTAAATTAAGGTTCATTCATATTGCGATTTTTATCACATGACCTGCTTTGCTTCATATATTTTTGCTGCAATTAGCTCTGTGATATTCCAAATTTGGTTTCATGCTGTAATTATTTTGTTTGTCCTCTGATATCAAATTAAACGTTTTCTAGACTAGATATCAGACCGGTGCCATCTCTAATAATTCAGATTTAATTTGGCAGGGGGCTTTGTCAGACCTTCTTCAATCCATGAACGATCCTGACGTGAACAGATTGGTGGACGGATTAGCCCACTGCCCCACTATGCTAGAGGATTTGACCTGAGCAGTAGATTATGTTTTGTCAGCCAGCAAACAACGGCTTACGCTGCATGCAGTTGGAAAGACGCATCCCTGCACAAGCTCGCTATTCCAGGAAAACGTCTTGTGTTTTTTTCAGGGGTGTAAATCTCTCCTGAGTAAAAATCTGTTGGTTGCATTGTTTATGTGAGTTGCTAAGGAGGAGAGGGATAAGTCTGTGTGATGCTCAGGCCACGTTTGGGCCTCCCAAATGACTGAAGCTCAGTCTCAGGTGAACGAGGTAGATGCAGAAAGATGTTTTTATGTCACCAGAGCTCCAGTCTGTCTTGTGTTGCTGCTGGTCAGCCTAATTAAAGTTGCTGTCCGAGTACACCCCGGCCATTAATCATGCTGGCTGTCCTCTCAGTCTTCTTTACTGCTGCCCCTGAGACTCAGCCAGACCCCCAAAAAACATTTCTGTCCCCCCCACCCTTTTTGCATCTCATCAGTGTGCCGGTCACCCATTGGCAGAAAACGCATCAGACAATGTAGGCGCGCTTCAGGAGTTCATTGAACTTTTGTTCAGCTCCTGCGATGTGGTAGAGTGCACCCCTCTCTCCAGCCTCACTCAGCATTTGCTCCGCGTCTCGCTCCGAGTTGCTGTTCGTGCATAGAAGAGGTTATTACATCTTCCACAACCTAGTTCCACTTTAATTAGAATATGCAATAGTCTGGCCTTAATTATATCGCACTCACCCAGGAGCTGTCTGATGCATGTGATTACTGTTTTCCAGTAATTGCATATTGTCCTCCCTTACTTTTGAGAATTCACTCATGGGAAATATCTGTAAGTATATCCTGTCATTGATTGTAATTGTGTGTTCATTAGCATGTTGAAGCCTGGTGCAAGACTGTTCAGCACTCCTGTTCTATAGTGTATACATCTAAGAATGACACACTGTAGGATAATGAAAATTACAGCACATCATTTGCATCTTTCTCATCTAGTGACGCTCATATTGTAAATAAACAGCATGTCGCTCCTCTCGCTACCCGTATGATATAGCAATTCTGCATTATGAGTGTGTAGAGGCAAAAACCACAGAGAGAAGTTGAAAGAAGTCGCAACATATTGTGTTATGATGATCGGAATGTGTTCTGAAAGTAGGAACTGAAATTCTTCTCTAAATGAGTTGTTGTCACGGATGTTAACTCGTTCCGTGGTGTACTTTCTCAGTAGGATAAAAGCCCATCAACACAAGTTAGTCCTGAACCTTTCCAATTTTTCAGGTTGTTGCCCTTTTATGGTCATTATAGTCAGCATTGTTGAATACGTGGGATTGTTTGCGTTATAACATGCAGAAAAGTGCTGCCTAGGTCCATGTAGTCAGTATTTTAATGCAAGCTTCGTGTTCTGTTTAAAGCCCTGACCGACCGACAGCAGTGTTGTAATCTGTTTTCAACTATTAGACTCTTTCACCATAACATAAACAAGTAGCGTAAGACTGCATCGGTAAGTTAGCAGTAGCAAACCTAGACATGCAGTGGTGTGTTAATTATACATTGACAGTTTTTCTGAACTTAATAAAAAATAAATGAAATATATTCCCTTGCATTTAACATAGCAATATAACACAATATTGAGTTATAACATCATGCTTATCATATTGTCAGACATTGCCAATACACAGCCCTATTGCAAATAAAATACATACTTGGAAAAAAACTACCACTGTGTTGTTGCCAAAATCTGTATAAGTTAAATCAGTCGTCTTTATATTTGTACTTTTGTAATTGAAGAATACTAAACATACTTTTCCTCTAAGTGGTCATATCAGGTGTGTTTCTCAACCCTGGTCCTGGAGGCACCCTGCCCTGCACATTTTAGTGCTTTCCCTGCTTCCAACACAACTGATGCAACTCATCAGCTAATTAAGCAGCCCTGTCAGAGTTGCAGTGGTTGTGTTTCAGCAGGGAATCCACTAAAGTGTGCAGAGCCAGGGTGCCTCCAGGACCAGTGTTGAATAACACTGTTATAGTGCATTAACGGCAAGGTTTACTGTATAGCTCTGGTAGCATCCTCCCTTGGAAAGCGGTTTGCAGCAGTGCTGTGAGTCATGGCCAAAGTATCATATATAAAGTAGAATGCAAAGTGATAAACTGATGCTGATGCAAGCTGTTCCATGTTAAATGACACAAAATAAAAATTTGTCGAAAACTAGCTGCTCTCGTCCTGGTCCTGCAGTAGTCTGTAGATCTTCAGATTTAAAGATTTGGAGAGTCCCTGTCTGATGAAGTGTCTTGAAGGTAGCAAGATTTTAGTTCATCTTTGGCCTTTATTAGTAAACTTTGCTATGTTTTCAAGGAAACCTGCAGTAATATTCTTAGAAGTTGGTTGCATTTTATTATATATATGATATGTATATACATATATAATTGTGTATTATTATATATAATATAATACAAATAATATTTAAATTGCTTCTATGTTTCTCAGTTTCAACAGTTTAAACAAAGAGTTTTATCAGGGACAGGCTGTCCTGCGTGGTCCTGCATTTGCTGAGTCTTTTCTCTCCCGCATGACTTCTATAAATACCCCTTTGAGTGGACATGAGTGTACTCTCTGTTTCTGGCCTGGTCCCATTTGGTTTCTCTCTCCCACTACTTTCATTGGTCAGTTGGTGTGTTCAGGGTCTGGTGTGATCTGGTGTAGGCTAAAGGCTTTACTCCTAAAACCTGACACCAGAGAACGGAGACTCTCACCCCTATGTTAGCGAATCAGCATAGAGGATATTGTAGCAGAGGGTCATTAAGGGCGTTATGATAGTGGTAGAGGGGTAAGAGGAGAACACATTACCTCAGCTGCACGTGTACTGTCTGAACCGTTTGCAGCTGGACTGTAGCGAGGCTCTCTCTCAGCCAGGGTCCTGTTCCGAATCTGTCTTGCTCTCAACTTGGCTCACTGTGTCATTGACACAACCGAGAGGGCAATAATTGACAGCTTTGTTAGAAATTAACTTTAGGTCATTTTTGCAGGGCTTTATCTGCAATGCTTTTGTTTCTGAGATTTCTTTTGGCCAAATAAAAATGATTACAATCAAATCAAATTCACTGCTTTTGGAGTGTTTTTGTTGTAGCTTAAACGATGTTTGTAACAGTGTGCTGAAATATGTGCCCCAGTTCCACAGCTTGCACAAGTCCGTTAAAGCTTGTTTGAACTTGTCTGAATTTGTAGGTTAGGTTTCTGGTTAAAACGTTTTAAACAGTGTAAACTATGTTATAGACACAGTCAGAGACCATACATAAAAACAACTATTAAGATAAGATGAGAAAGGCAGTATAAAGAAGGAGAAAGTCAAAACCCTAAAAAGTGATTAAAATAGGTGAAAAAAGGTGATCAGGTAGAGCACTAAAACTACCCCGTCAATAAACTGCACTTTTATGAGAGAGAGAGACAGAGAGAGAGACACAGACAGAGAGAGAGAGACACACAGACAGAGAGAGAGAGACACAGACAGAGAGAGAGAGACACAGAGAGAGAGAGAGAGAGAGAGAGAGAGAGAGAGAGAGAGAGAGAGAGACACAGACAGAGAGAGAGAGAGACACAGACAGAGAGAGAGAGACAGAGAGAGCAGGAAGAGTATCAAGCTCTACTCTTGCTTCATGTCTAAAAATATCCACAGGTGCCCTTAGCTATGCATTGGAATGGATGCGTAAGTGTCAAGTGCTCATTCCAGAGAAAGGAAAATGGACAGGAAAAATAATAACATTTGTAAATCAGATAATGAAAGCTGCTGGTGTTCTCAGAACTGCAGAGTGACCACTGTATGGGACTGTTTGGGTTTTATGATGCAGCCAAGTTCTTAAAACAAAATCAGTATTGTATTTGTTGAAGATGGTGTATATTTTGTTACATGTTTCCAGCCTGATTTCTGGCTCTGAAAAGGAATGACATTTGGCTAGTGTTGTTTTTATTTTATTAGAAATGAAATAAATAAATGATCTTTGACCTGCACAGTACTGTAGATTCACAGTGTAATGCACACAGCAGGTTAAATGATTAAATGAACAGCGATATTATCGTTTTAAATTCTGACGAAGTTGTTGAGGATCTCTTTCCATTCACTTTTAAAAATCTTACATATTTGCCCTCCTGCCAACTGCTTACCGTAAAGCACTTGAGCAGATCTGGCGAATAACCACAGTGGTGAGACCAATTGTGACAGATAAGGCACATTTTTCATTGACAGCTTAGGTGATAGAATTGAGCTGATTAAGCAGAGCATGTCTTTGCTGTTCTGCGGCGTTCAGCATATTTCTCCAGCAGAGCGAAGCGGAGAGAACTGCTGCTCCAGCGGGTCCTGTATCACCCGGCTCATATGTATGACCTGCAGTGGAGAGAACTGTCGGAGCTTGAACAGCTTTGACTTTCCATTTTTGTGTTTATTCTGCAGGTTTATAGTGTGTGTGCGTGGTCTGAAGGAGAGGGGATGGATGTCGGCATGGTGCTCGGGGGCCAGGACAGTGTGTTGCTGGCTAACAGTGCTGATCGCCTAAAGCATCCCTATGAGGAGCAGGTAAGTCATCACATACTCTTCTAGGTTGCGTTAAAGTTGTGCCATACTTTTTGTTGAAATTAACAGATGTAGCGTTCAAAAGTGAAAAACATGGTAAAATCGGATGTTCTGCTGCTGCTGCAAATCCTTCTATAAATTCTGACATAGTAATTTAATCTTTACATGTTAACCCCCACCGCCCCTTACAGAGTCCACCTCAATCTTTAGGACTAAAACCCAAAATCAGCATTGCACTGATGAAGATACAATGACAACAGCAGATGTTGACATCATTAGAAAAGCATCCTTCACCAAGCATGTAGTGTGCAGTTACACATTTCCACCAGAGAAGTCTCCAAAGTCTTGCACAGTGAAGCTTTAAGTAATCTCAGGCTTGTTAATGTGCCCTTTGAACTGTATGTTTTGTTTATAAAAGTAAATGATGGCCACTACTGTTGTTGTTTTGCTATGAGCTGTACTTTTGTCCATCTCAGATACCAGCATTTCACACAGTGGTAAAAACCACACACATGAGATTTTAGCCTTGTAGCTACAGCCCAGAAGTAAAGAAGGCAAACTTCTGACACCAGACATGTCATGGGTGGTTAAATACCTTTGAATTGTGTAAATAATTTTTTTTCGGATTGGTGTAGGTGGAAGAGGCTTATTAAAAAGTACTGTGTAGGTTAAATCGCCTGATAGAATAAAAAGGAGAGTTAGATTAGTCAATTAATATGCTTTATAAATTTTGCTTGTATGAATTTACTTTCAAAACTTAGGTCCCTTGATGAGTAACCAACAAGCTGCATACTCTGACACACCATATATCAGTATTTCTGTTTGTTCTGTCAGGATCGAAGCTCCAGCCCTTCTGTCCTACGCTCTGTAACAAACACGTGGAAGGATGGTCTACTGAACAGAAAGCGGCCATTTGTCGGGAGGTGCTGTCACTCGTGCACTCCACAGAGCCAGGTTAGTTCACATGGGCCTTGTGTGGTCTTGGTAAACATAACACTGGGTAATTCAATAATGTGGTTCATTAAAGAAATCTTTCAAAATCGTGGCATTAAATGTAATTTGCATAAAAGGACTGTCTGAGGAATGTCTTGTAGATCTCATAACATATTTTGGTGGTACTATGTTCTGCTGTTCAGCGAATTGGACCAAAGTGAACCCCTCTAATAGAAACCACATTTTAAAAGAATGGAAACTTGGTATGTATGTAGATTGTGCTCTAAATGCTTCTTTGACAACAATCTGAAGCACATCTTAAACAACCTATGCTATAGATAATTTAGATTTAATTTAGATTTTGTCATTTATAGCTAAAACTGAAAAACCAGTGACACCACTATCACTGACATTATAGAGAGCCTAATGCAGGTGAAAGTATTCAGGCAGTGCATGTAACGTGCAAAGAGTTTGTCATTATTGAAATGGCAGTCAACTGTAGTGTCTGCAGAGCATAAGACACGGGGGAAGCCATGATTCTACCCCCAAAATAATGCTCTTTAATGACACGCTGGGCAGAATGGCACACAGATAGGAACATAACCAGGAGAAGGAAACCATTAGCCATACACCTCACTTTGATGGTGACTGACCCCCAACACAAAACAACCCCACATTCTGACATAGATTAACACATAATTAAACAAACAAACAGCAGCACTAAATAATGTACACAGTTTCTTGTTGGAGGGCACAAAGCTCCCATGAGCCTTTGCATGTGGCCATCTGCATAGCCACACCTCCGGAGTCTCTCTTGAGTCTGCGTCAGCCTGTAGCATGTCACTACACTTTATATACAACTACAATAACATTTAATTGTTTGCCATGTGGTTCGTTGTGATGCTCTTTAATGGGGGTATGGGAATATTCTTTGTTATGCCTTTTAAAAATTAAAAAATTGTTTTTTGTGTGGCAGCTAATTGTATTTTATCTCTTCATCTTTTATTAGGAGCGCCTTTTCAACTCCAGCATCCCCTCATTAGGACTCCGCAATATCATTTACATCAATGAGACACACACAAGGTAAACACAGACCTGTAATATGCTTTGTCTGTAGAGCACGATATAACAAATAGTAATGTCATGATTAATCTTTTTTAATCATACTTTTTAGAACGTTTCAGAATGTGTGATGTGTAGCAATATTTTCTCTGACATTCGTTAAGTTAGAAAAAACAAAGGTGTGGGACTTTTGAAGATGGTAGGTCTCGGATCTCCTTAAAGGTACCATAGAATGCAAAACTGTATTAACATTGCCATAGTTACACGAAAAGAGAAGTATATAGAACTGACATACTGTGAACCTCAAACACTGTTGTTTATTGTTCAAATATAAAAACCTGTGTTTATAAAAACCGGTCTATAAAATTAACCAATCCCAAATTCCAAAACTGTTATATAACAATCCTGATACCCCAGTCCTAACCACCAGCTGATGCTCCAGTCCAGTGGGAAATGATGACAATGGGTCAACATAAACAAAATGGTGGACTATACATGCAGCAATATGTCTTTTCATGCTGTGAAGGGGATTTCAAAACTTTTCATTCCTTTCTCGAGGAATTGTCAGCGGGCATGGTTAATGTTCATATCTGAATAAGTCTGAAGTTTCTTCAGCTTCTTAATCAAATGCTCTGCTCTGTCTTAAATGCTATGTCTTGTTCAGGCAGCAGAATGTAACTGTAAGTAGCTGCAATGCTGTGCAATTATATCCATTTTTGACAGTTAAAGCAGATCATCTTAACTCAGTTTCGTAGTGAGTAAAAACTCATTTCTTTTATTTTTAAGGACATTATGTACCTTCTGTGTACACATTAGAGAACAATTTATAACACTAAATAAATGGCATCTTTAATTCTTCTTGCAGGCTCAAATTAGCCTAGCCTTAAGAGCAAGTATGTGCACCATGTAACCTAACCTTTAATAGAATAGTGAGTATGCATGGGAGTCGGGTGGAAATTAGTTAGGTAAAGAAGTGGAAACCACTGGCATGAATTTTTTAAGTTGTTTGTCAGCGGATACCCCAAGCTCAAATGACCAACAACACAAGTGGACTAAGCTGGTTGTTCTTGCCTATTTTTTTTGCTTGAAGAAATAATAAGGGGTATATCTGAAGGTTATTGAGATGTGGACACTTCTGGTTTGATCATGTTTTATTCTGGTATTTAGTATTCTACTATAATCAATGCATGTGTTTGCTTGCAGACATAGAGGCTGGCTAGCACGGAGGCTCAGTTACATCCTCTTTGTCCTGGAGAGAGATGTCCACAAGGACATGTTTGCTCGCAATGTGGTGGACAATGTCCTCAACAGCAGCAAGTAAGAACATGCAAAGGGTTCAAACATCTCATGTACATGCCTAAAACATATAGTTGCCCAAAAGGGTTATTTGCATAATGCCACAGAAGAACCACTTTGGGCTCTCTCTAAAAAAAAATAAAAAATAGTTCTGCTTTATTTGTGTGTAAGTATTAAAAATATACATCAGAATTTAAGTGTAGAAGTGTTTCAAAAACAAATAATGGAAGTGTATTTATTTATTACACACCTGCATGCAGCCACTAGTCAAAAGGCTGCACGTGTCCAGAACCATTTTAAATGAAAAGTTCCCCCACATAATGTAAATGTTGTTGAAAGTACACTTAAATTATTATGCAACAATTGCATTATGTGAACCTTTAAAAGCTTTTCCACAATCACACAATCCTCAGTTTATATATTTATAAAATAAATAAAGTTATCACAAATCACCTTTTCAGTGCAAAAAGGTACATGGTCGGGGCTTTCAATGTCAGTGATAAAATCAGTGATTTTAACAGTGATAAAATCTCACATTGGTGTGAAAGAGCGAGTGAGGATGAGTTTTACATCCCAGTTTGTTGTGTTCTTTTCACAGAGTGCAGAGCGCTATAGAGGAGGTGGCTTCAGAGGCCTGCCCTGCGGACGAGGAGGCTAGAATAGACCCGAAGGCAGTCAGTAAAGTAAGACGCAAGGCCAGAAGCTTCCTACAGGAGATGGTGGCCAACATCTCCCCTAGCCTTATCAGGTTTGTGTGTTTTGTTAGTTACGAAAAGCTCTATAAACCTTCTTCCATGCGTTTTGTCCGGTCCATGGGCTTACTATTTAAAACAGCTTCACGTGTTCTTGGTTATAGGCTGACAGGATGGACCTTGTTGAAACTGTTTAATGGGTTCTTCTGGAGCATCCAGATCCATAAAGGACAGTTGGAGATGGTGAAGAAGGCTGCCACAGAGGTGAAATCTCAGTTTCACTACATTTAAAAATAACTGTTGATCTCTGGAGCTGTGGATGGGTAACAAGGCAGCACTTAACACGTCTTAACATTGAACATTTTGCACAGGGCCTAAATGTAGCCCAGGTTAGTGCAAGGTCAACCTTTAGCACCAACTTTTGATCTACAGTTTGAAACATAATCCTGACCTGTTGCCAACCACATTAAATCAAACTGTTGACCGTTATTGTTTTCTTGCCTTGCTGCAATGATTGCTGTTGTCAGGTCAGAGACGGATCATTTTGAAAAGCATACCCTAATTAACAGCTATCCAAAATGAAGTTAAAATTAAAATCGTAGCATCTACAAGTAAGCTATCTTGCCTACTTCAGGAAAGCAGAGTTGCAAACCCAAGCAGGAAAAAACACAGACAAAAACTGTGTGAGGTGGGAGTAGATTATGGAAAACCCCAAATACTGTCTATAAACCTAACCAGACATCAAATCATAAGTTCATATTCAACATATTTTAAGTATCTTTATTTTCAGTCAGTTGATATAGTTCTGATAGTTGGCCAGCTTTGCAGTACTAAAGACTTCGATGCAGTTGACTAATATATTATGAAGTGCAACATGAATAACTACTTTTTTATGCTTTTTGAAACTTTTCTCTAACGTTTGGAAAACTGTCATCAGTATTTAGGCAAACTTTGATCTGTGGTAGTTTTCTTTGTAAACTAATTTGTAATTTATAATTATAAAATAATCAAATATCTCATGTACACTCCTAAAACATATAGTTGCCCAAAAGGGTTATTTGCATAATGCCACAGAAGAACCACTTTGGGCTCTCTCTAAAAAAAAATTTAACCAATAGTTCTGCTTTATTTGTGTGTAAGTATAAAAAATATACATCAGAATTTAAGTGTAGAAGTGTTTCAAAAACAAATAAAGGAAGAGTATTTATTTATTACACACCTGCATTCAGCCACTAGTCAAAAGGCTGCAAATGTCCAGAACCATTTTAAATGAAAAGTTCCCCCACATAATGTAAATGTTTTTAGAAGAACCCTTAAATATAAAATAATGGCACCTATGTTAGCGGGGAAAAAAATAGACGGGTGTTTCACAGGCATTGAATAACTGTAATTGACTGTAATAGAGTGGGTGCTTCATTGTAATAATCTCCACTCCAGTGAATTTAGCAACATTAGTTTTGTGGTGTGTTTAGTAAATTGCACGTTTCTTTTTTTTTTCTTTTTTTTGCAATCTCCAACAGCAAAACAGAGTTTGTGATGGAGCAATAAATCTACCTCAAATTTCACAGTATATATCTGTAACCTAGTTTGTGCAGGTGAGCATGTTGGATTATTGGTTTTGTTTCAGCACAACGCTCCACTGGTCTTCCTTCCAGTACACAAGTCTCACATTGACTACCTCCTCATCACCTTCATCCTATTCTGTCACAACATCAAAGCCCCACACATTGCTGCTGGTAACAACCTCAACATCCCTATTTTCAGGTGAGGAGCTTCCTAACATACTTCAATCAGCATGCAGGCATGGCCATGCCTCAGTGTGCTTTAGTTTTTAATGTGAACGTTTTGTTTATTCTGTTGTTCTTCAGCACATTGATTCGTAAACTGGGAGGATTCTTCATTCGCCGTAAGCTGGACGAGACCCCTGATGGAAAAAAAGATGTCCTGTACAGGTCTCTGTTACATTCGGTAAGTTCAAATAGAAGTGTTTACATTTGGTTCTGTAGTCTTTTAGTCATTTACTTACTTATTTAAAAGTGTGCTTGTTGTCTGTTTTCCCGGTTAAATCTGAGTTTTCCTTGCTTGCCAGAATCGGATGTGTGAAGAACAGAGCTAAAAGGATTTTGGATGTAATACATAATGAAAACAGGTTTAAACCTGAGAGAGACAGAAAGACAGGGAAATGGTTTATGCATGAGCATGTTTAATGATGATGCAGTGTTTAAATTAAAGTGAATTTTAATTAGTGATCAAATTGAAAAATCCTTTCATTCATAAACTGTGCAAAATCTGTGCAGTCTCAAACTGAAAATGTTTTAAATGTTTACATTCACATGAAGGTGCTGCTTTTTTGATTCTCTTTGTGTCTGGCAGTCACAGTTTTTTAAGTTTGTCTTTGTTGTGGTGTATTTCCTGCGGTATGGTAACAAGGCGTTCTGTTTGTTATGACATTGTAGTTTTGTAGAAGTTAAGCAGTGAGTGAATTTTAATGAATTAAGCACAGTGTCTCTGCTCATGTGCTCCTGTCCGCTACTGTTACTTTCTTTATCAGTATACAGAGGAGTTGTTGCGCCAGCAGCAGTTTTTGGAGGTGTATCTGGAGGGCACGCGTTCACGCAGTGGAAAGCCATCTCCAGCACGGGCAGGCATGCTCTCCATCGTGGTGGATGCGCTGTGTGGAGGCAGCATCCCAGATGTTCTCATCGTGCCTGTTGGCATCTCCTATGACCGCATCATTGAGGGCAATTACAACAGTGAGCAGCTGGTAAGGGTCATAGGACTGATAATAGAACCCTACACATATATTGCTGAATCAGAAGGTGGGTGGGAAGTTTTGAAAAAGCACAGCTGCTTTGAGGTGGGTTTTTTGGGGGGTGGGCTGTTTTGAAATCTGTCTTTCAGCTTTCGAGAAGTAGTGTGGCCTGACTTCCTTCTGCATTTGACAGCTAGTGAGGGGACACACCACAACTTAAACATGCAAAAGCCAGTGTGAGAAGGCACATGTGGTTGCCATCTTTTCAGCATTTCCTCTTTAGTTTACATCATCTGAAAGATATATGTGGTCTGTCTGGAGTGTCCCTTTAACACACGGAGAACCCTTAAGTTACCTCAACAGTATAAAAACTGTGCACTACAGTTAGCAGAAAATGCCATATTTAGCTTGTTCCCTGTAGAGGATGCTTGACTTATTTTCAAATTGACAATTTGCATAGAATTGTAGGAATGTTTTGGAACATTTGAAATTGAAGTGAACCTTCAAATGATTGTAAAAATCAATGAATTATTCACTCAGCAATAAAACTGACAGTGACTGCCTCTAGTGACATGTATCATCATTGCTCCCCACTATCTTATATGTTGTCTTTAGATAAATAACATGCTCTTTTATTTTAACATCCTTTTTTTTCCCCCTCTGCTTTCTCCAGGGTAAGCCTAAGAAGAATGAGAGCCTGTGGGGAGTTGCCTGTGGTGTGTTCAGAATGCTGCGGAAGAATTATGGCTGTGTGAGAGTGGACTTCACTCAGCCTTTCTCCCTTAAGGTCAGAAGCCCATCGCTTCTCACTCCTGAGGCACAGCCTGTAACAGAATCAAAAATGGTTTACCCTGGGATTCAACTGTCCTTTCCCTGTGCCTATTACAGGAGTACTTGGACACACAGCGCTGTCGTCATCTCCCGGCCCCTCTTACTCTGGAGCAGATTCTCATCCCCACCATCATCGCAGCACGGTACACCTTACAGTACCAGTTACCAATTTATGCACACTTGATTGAATATATGTCCTAGGGATTTGGTTGGTTTGCTTGACATATGCTACAAATGTTCAAATGTTTGAAATCTTTTATAAGTAATAGCAGTTATTTTACACAACACATTTTTTTTACCTTTTGGAACACAGATTTTACAAACTACACACCTTAAGGTATTTCAGGTAATCTGTTGAATATTTCAAGTTTCTTACACCAAGAAATTATTTGGTATTACATAAATAATACATTGAAAGTGTCCTTGTAGTGCACGGCATTCTGGAATCATATACAGCTCCGTTATGATTCTGTATTTAAACATGTTTGGAAGCACTAGCACATAACATTTAACATACTGTTGTGAACTTTTATTAATCCCATTAAGGGAAAATTGTTGTGGCCTACATGGGGCAGTGGAGGATTAAATGCCTAGGTGTACCCAGTCAGTCCTGGGATTTGAAATCAACCTCTCACATCTCCTTCTGCTATTAGAATGGCCACTAGCTTAAGGTAGTCCAGACTTTGAAAAGTAGTGCAAGTAATGAAATGAAAAACAATTGAAAGTTATTTTTAGCAGTCAGTAAGATCCCGGCATATATGAAATTTGGAAGACTATTTGATGGGCATTCCGAACTGCACATAGCTGTTTGAGAGGATGCTAAGTATGTGCAGTTTTGATCTGTTTACGTTTTTTACACCATGTAATGCAATGGTAAAAATGTTATACATTTTCATGCTATAAAAATGCTTTTGTGTAACCCAGTACTGTACTTCTTTCTAAAATGATTTGTTTGTTTTACCTTTACTTCATGGTAAGAAATGTTTTTATGCAATAGGCCGAATCAGGCTCTGTTTAATGGAGAGGAAGAGGAACACCCAGACTCCAGAGAGCTGTCTGACGAGCCCTGGAGGAGGCAGGTCATCGCTAACCTGGCCAAACATGTTCTTTTTAGTAAGAAAACTCTTAATTCCTCAAAGCTTACATTCCTTATCACCCTACAACCAAGCAAGGGGTTTTGTTTCTGGATCAGTCTTCCTGAAAGACTGACGGCCTTTGAAGGTTAATACAGGTTGCGCAGTGCTTACTCTGGTGGCGTGTTGTTCTCAGCCAATCATGTTCCACTGAGTTTGATTGCACTCTGTTGCTGTTGGCAGGTTAAGGGATATGGTCAGGAGTGGAATTGCAGCTTGCTTGTAAATGTTTAATATATTTGACTTACAAACTTGACGTGAACCTGTATTCACCTGCCATATATTGGAATGTTAACAGGATGCTTTTTGTTTTAGATTTGAATTTTTTAATTCCTCATTCTACAGTCTTATATTGTGTAGTTTGTGGGTTTGGTCTTTGATGTAATTTGAGTGAAAAAATGCAGACAGAAACCAGTGGAACTTATTATTTAAATTTCAGCAATTAGCTGTATATCTTTCTTGACTTATTGGCTAACAATAATGAGGGAAACATGTATTTCAGTGGTGCTCAGGTCTGTCTTCACCTGATAAAGTAAAGAATTTGCTTATTTGTTGGCCTCAGCTGCACATTCTCAAGAACTGTTCTGCATCCTGTTCATGTTATTTTTACATTCTACTAATATAAATTTAATTGAACTTTCAACATCATGTAGTTAAATTTATCATGGTGTATATTTGCTAACTTATTTGCAGGTCTGGGTTTAATAAAGTACGATAGTATAAAGTATGACAGTACTTCCACACATAGATATTAAAATTTAAATGTGTATAAAATTTTTCTAACAATGACACATTTGTTTTAAGAGTGTACTGATGCAATAAGTAAAACCCATTTTCTATTTTGCTTTGCCACAGCCGCCAGCAAGTCCTCAGCAATCATGTCTACTCACATTGTCGCCTGCCTTTTGCTGTACAGGCACCGACAGGTAGGGTTTAGGCTGGCAGGATGTCTGACCCACATCCTGTTGTTCTAATAAACGGTTATAGCTTGTATATTGTTGTGGTAGGATTCCATTAATGCACCTTCTTTGGGCGAACAGGGTGTACTGCTGTCCAAACTGGTGGAGGATTTCTTTAACATGAAGGAGGAGATTCTGTCACGGGACTTTGACCTGGGTTTCTCTGGGAACTCAGAGGATGTGGTGATGCATGCACTTAACCTCCTCGGCAACTGTGTGAATGTGACCAGCACTAACAGAAACACAGAGTTCATCATCGCTCCCAGCAATACTGTACCTGCACTCTTCGAGCTCAACTTCTACAGCAACGGGCTTTTCCATGTCTTCATTGCTGACGCTATCATAGGTAACATCTCAACACGTCTGTCGTATGTCTATTCAGTTGGTCACAGCACAGGCCGCGTTTGTAATTCTGTTATTGTGTTAAGAAATGTAAAACTATGACTTCAAAATTTCTGTTCTATAGGAAAAAATATTTTTGAATGTTATGAATCATTTTTATTTTCATTTGATTATTTTATTGTAATGATGATCGTTCCCTAAAACATACTTTACATGCAAACCTGATTGGAGGAACTGGAGTGGAAAATGGACAAATAAAGACAATGTCAAGCATTTTTCATTATTCTGGGAGGCAGCTTTTATATTTGAAAACAGCTTCAGATATTGTTTTAAAACATGTACTGTATAGTGATGAGCCACAACATTATGACCAGTTAACTAAAATTCTGTTGGTTTTAACATTCAACAGGAGTTAGTATTGATACTGAGGCTACACAGTCCCGTATAAAGCAGTATGTGATGTCCTCGTTGTGACACATTACTCCTTAAACATTTCTGGGATTTGTGCCACAGTAGACCCTCCTGTTTGCATTTGTTACCCTCACGCATCAATGAGCCTTGGGGATCCAACACCTTGTTGCCGGTTGGTGGTTATTTTCCACTTCTGCCAAGGAGCATCCCTTAGGCCTTTTTGTTTTGCAGATACTTAGACTCTGTCTGGTTATAACAATTTAGCACTTGTCAAAGGTTTTCACACCTGCCTATTGTCCATTCCACACATTGACTATGAGAACGGTCTGTTAGCTCAGTGTCTAATATATCCCAGAACTAAACGTTCAACATTGTTGTGATAATCTGTGTGTGGTCATAATGCTTTGGTTCATCCGGCTGCTTTTTGGAAATTTAATTCTGACATTATGAAATTGATGCAGTTGAATGGTCACTTGTACCCTAATTCTAATTGTACCCTATTCTAAGGAGTAACTGTGTAGTGATGATAATTCATGCTGTGATCATCACAAGCAATGTATACTAGTAATCGTGAGAACATAGTTAACCACATTAGACATGGACAGTGTTTTAGTCAGTGTTATTAATGGTGTTCATGTCTGTGTGTTAGCATGTAGCGCTCTGGCCTTACTGAGGGAACAGGCCGTAGACTCGTGTGAGGGTGAGCTCGGCTCCTCCGCCAATCTGCTCAGCCAGGAGAGACTTATACTCAGAGCAGCAGGCCTGTCCCACTTCCTCTCCAACGAAGTGCTTGTCGCCATAGTAAGACCTGGATTGTAAAAAATGCAGCACAATACACTACACACACCACATAAACAGTCGCCCTCATATGCCTTGCAGTGGTATAAATTGGCACTTGCAGTGAAAAATTTGAATGTTTATAAATATGGGTATCCTAATTTGTACTATATTCCACATTTAAGAATGATGGTAAGGAGAAAGAATAATGACACGAGTTAGGGACTATGGTGCAATGATGAAAAAAAAAAAAAAAAAGTGGAAAGTGGTAAATGAAGAACAACTTCCAAATTACATGTTTCTCGTAAAAAAGCTAATACATTTTTCAGCATAGACATTTAAAAAAAAAGTAATAATAAAAAAAACTTTTTCATTTTTTTTGACAGTGTCATGGCCTCCTAAACGTGTCTCTCAAATCAGTGTCCACACTTTTGACTGTTGCTATGGATTTACTGTTGTGTACATGCTAATTGGCAAGTCTTTTAATGCAACAGTTTTTGATAGAGTTGAATTGGGTGTGCTTCAGTTTAATGTTTTGAATGACGTTTAATGATTGGCTGAGCACATGACTGTAGTAAAGCTGAAATAATCACTGCACATCATATTTACATGATATATACTTGCTATGCAGGGCATACTGATAAGAGCCCTTCTCTGTCTGTTCTGTTTACAGCCATGTCAGACAGTCTACCAGGTTTTCCAAGATGCTGTGACCAGACTGATCCAGTATGGTGTGCTGATTGTGGCTGAGGTGAGTGCTCTTTGTTTATGTAACAAGCATGCTCACTGAGTTGCAAGCAGAGTAAAATCACAATTTTAACTGACACTCATTTTCTTCTTCAGCAGGCTTTACCTCCATCCGCTCTTAAACCGTTTACTCCATCTAGGACTGTTTTTACTATTTTTACTTAATTGTCTGTTTAAAAGTTGATTCATGTTAGGGGAAAGTGCACAAATGTTATAGGAGAATTTACAATATGGCTTGCAGATGAAAAACCTACATAATGTGTAATGTTTATTATTATTATTTGTGTTTGTTGTTATTAACTTAATTGATTTAGGTGTTTTGTATTGTGTCTGCCTTAAAATTTTGTCTCAGCTTGACAAGATGTGGTTTGACCTCCAGGGGGAGTCATTGTTGCATGCATAGTGATGAAGTGCTGGCTTTTGTAAAAACATGTCAGTGATTGATTAGTGAAAAAAAAAACGTTTTAGTGAATTCACATCCATTTTATTTCTGACATGTTCAGTAATGTGTAGTTAACCTTTAGTTTAAAAAAAAAAAAAAAAAAAACAAACACAAAAAAGCACAAGAAAAAAAAAAACAAGAAAGCAGCGACAAATAGCTTTGATATGGGCACTTTACATTCAGCTGCATGGTGTTGTGTTCAGGAGGACCAGGAAGAGCTGAGCCCCTCGGAGGAGCCATGGCCGAAGAAGTTCCCTGAGCCTTTGTCCTGGAGGAGCGACGAAGAGGATGAGGACAGTGACTTTGGAGAGGAGCAGAGGGACCGTTATCTGAAGGTAAATCATAGCAAGCCCTTCATGTGGAGGAGTTGAATAAATGAATACTTAACGTTGTTCCTTAAAGATTGTTATGATTAAATTAGTTAACTTTGTTTGTTTTTTTGTGATGTTAACAAAGTGTGTGGGATGTTCACAGTGGTTTGATGTAAAATGGTTAAGTGTAGAAAAACCTACCAGCTCTGATTTCTCAGTGGTACTAGTAGAAACCAGGGTATTGAGTTATCTCCAAAACAACCAGTAAGTCTACATATTTTTGGGTGTTTATATGAATATTAATACATGTTCCATATAGTTGCGAGTGGTAAAGGGGAGGGAAAAAGTTTTTTTTGGGGTACTATTGTGCTTTGCAACATTATCCATGTAGCTTCCCAACATCAGTGGGTTTAAATAAAACTACCATAAAACAATGTCTCATCAGGCAACTTACTCATAACGGTTACATGTAATGATATGATATGCCTTCTTGATATGACTTAACATATTAAAATCCATATACATCTAAAAAACCACCTTGTCTTCAGAACACTGTACTGTGCATTAAATACATCATAACACATACATACCAACAATTTAAATATGCAGACATTTCGAAGAATTTGTGGAATTCCTTTTAAATACGCCCTCTACATCATGACCACTCTTTCAACATATGACATTTTCCCATAACCCTAACCCCACTTATTTTTCCATTACTTGAAGCGCATTGCCCGTATTGTTTCTGCAATACTAAGAAGTAAAATGTAGACCCTTCAGAGAAACTCTTGAGTCATTAACGTAGTAAATGTCATAGGGATGATGTTGTAATGGTATCTTTAGGATTCTTAGGTACTTTCTGAATTTTATTTTCTTTGTTTAAGTCATTATGTCACTGTGTTTACACTAGGATGTAGAGAATGCTTAGTCTGCACTACCATTTTGTTTTTACTTTCTCCATTATTTGTATATATATTATTTGTTTATAAAATTATTTGTATATAAAATGATATAATTATATATGAACTTGTATAATTATAAAATATCCATACATCACTTGCTCCATACTTTATTTGACATCCACTACCTAGAATTATCATAAGAATTGACAATGCCGCTCCAAGAATTTTTACATGGAATGGAATGACATCTTGAGGTTTAAACTCAGTCATATATTTCAATCTCGTCATGTTTCTTTTTATACTTGTGCTTAAATGCTCTCTCCTTTCCCTGCCAGGAACTGTCATGGGCATTTGACACTGTACATACTTCTGTTTAGAGTGTAGTTCTTGCGTTTGGAGTTTTGAAGTTGTAAATATAGGCCAAAAGAAAATGGATGCGCTTTTTTTTTTTTTTTTTTCCTGATGCTTTGTTTTCCTACTCTTTTGTAAATTGCTTTCTGTCAACATTTAAGTACCCTTCTGTACCTCTCTTCTTTATCCAAATAGTCATGCGTATTCAGATTAATAATGTTACGGGACAGGACAAATATTTTTGGTTTTTAAGTTGTTAAGATTTTACTCAAAATAACTTTAAATATTTCTGTTAGTCCATTTATCTTGAAGTGTTTAATATTTAAAGGTAAATCTTAAAGATGCAGGGTTTTTATGATTGGTAGTAAAATACTGTATGTCAGTTTCTTTTGGCCTATATTTACAACTTAAAAACTCCAAGACATCAAGACATGGAATGGAATTACATGGAATAACAGAATATTTAAAGTAATGTCCCTTTTGTTTGCTTAAATGTGTGCTGTGTGGTCACCTCTGGTGCTATTATGATCAGCTTCTGTTAAATTGCATGTGATTGTGGGGTTGTTTGGTTTTTCTTAAAATGGAAAATTTATTTCTTCTATTTAAATGCATATAAAAAATTAGTAACTAAACAGCCATTTTCTAAAAGCCAACTCTTCATTGGCATGTTTATCAAAGTGTTTTCCTTAGTATGATGATCTATTTCTGCAGATTTGAACATTTAGATCACACCAAGGGGAAACGTGTGGGTTGTGGTTTTATTTCCAAGATTTTGTCATGCATTCCATCAGGTGTTTTGGTTTTGCAGAGACAATAAGCTTTTTGCTTACGATGTATAGAAGCATTCTCAAATATTACAAACATTTAGTAAAGCAAATTGTCCCCATACTTGTGATGGGCATTGTACATAGGGCTAATTAGTTTTTTTGCTGACAGTGTTCATTGTCATATTTCAGTAATAATGTGTATGATTTTATGCAGGTGAGCTCATCCTCTGAGCACCAGGAGTTCTTCACCTTTCTGCAACGAGTGCTCAGCCCTGTGCTGGAGGCCTATAGTGGCGCAGCCATCTTTGTGCACAGCCTGCTCTCGCCCATGGCAGAGAGAGAGTACACGCAGAAGCTCTTCAAATATCTGCTCACACGTACAGAGAAAGGAGTAGCAGCCTACGGTCAGTCTCCATCACCACATTCATTTAGTGTTATATTCCCTGTAAATACCCCACCATTACTTTAGACGATTAACTGTAGTCCATCCGTCGCTAACTTACTTGTCAGTAAGAAGGTAGACATGAGATGAGATGCAGTGAGCCTTAAGGGTCTACTATTAGGCTCTAACTATTTGGGAGTTTCAGTATGTGTACATAATGTTGCGCTGAAACCAGCCACCAAAAAATAACAAGTGGTGGATGGGGTTAAGCAGTGGTTCCCAACCTGCTGGAGATCAGCTCATGAACAAGGTCAGGGAAGCAGGGAAATTACTTAAACATGCGTGGCAGGAGAAATTTCAGGACAAAACTTGGAAACCAGTAGGGTATAGGGTGGCTGGCAAGTCGGGCAACAGATGGACTATATTTGGTTAATGTGTGCCTACAAAAACCAGTGTATGTGTATGGCAGGTGTCTTTTTAGTTTTTAATTTTTTCGTCACCTTCCTCTAACTTTCCCGTTTTTGCTCCATTACTTAGGAGAAAGTGCTACACACTACCTCGTAAAAAATACAGTGAAAACATTTAAAGAGCTGGGGGTAAGACACTCTAACATATGTATTAACAGAATGAGCAGAATGTCTGAAGTTGCTGCATATGAGATGAGTCTGTGCTGGTTTGTGTGGTTAACAGGTGCTGAAGGAGCACTATGAGGATGGGATGTGTCGTCTTGAGCTGAGCACTATGTTCCAACCTCAGGCCAACAGGAACAAGCTCCTGCAGTATATCCTGGGTTTCAGCCTGCTGTGAGCCCATGGTCAGGCCATCAAAACAACCCCTCCGTCTCCCTCAAGGGCTTTTCCTGGCTACTCAAAACAAAGGTGCTATTCTATGGAAAGCTTTACCTAGAAGTGCCTTCCTAAAAACAACTAGGTCTGGACTGAGCCCGCCTTGCCCTTCTTCATACTTTCCCCCCACTTACGGATATGCAGCTACCGCACTGATTCTAACTCTTTTGCAAGAAATCTCCATTTGGACAGCTGGTATATATTCATGTTATCTGGTTTGTTTGTCTTTTTAATTCCCACACTCTCATGGCTCTGCTTAGTATCAGTTTCTGTTTGAGCTCAGAGGAGTAGATGAATGTGACTCTTTATGCATACAGGTTGCCTTCAGTTAAAACCAGTCTAAACCAGTATACTGTATGGTAGACTGCTGTTGTAGGGAATCACATTGTGACAGTTATAAGGGCATTTAATTCTCCAGTGCTGTTGGAGAGAACGTGTATAGGAAAATGTATCTTAAACCATGTGTTCTGTAATTGTACTAGTACCTGTAAGGAAATATTAACTCAAAAAAGAGCCTCAACTATGAACATGTTCTGAAACAGCAGCAGCAGAATGTAGAGCGGAATAACCAGAGGACACAAATTGCACCTAATCATGGCCTCAATCACTGAAATAGTTTATTTTTAGACTAGTCTTTGCTGTCTCTGTCATGAAAACTTGTTGAAAGACTTTTGTGAGCGGATATACTGTGGTCATGATTCAGGAATTTCTGTGTGTTAGCTTAATAGAAAAAGTTTTTAATCATCCTCTAGTGAATTTGTCGCTACAGCAGTTTTTAAACATTCTAGTTCTGTTAAAATAAAGTTATTTATTGTGTAATAATTCACACCTCAGGCATTAGACTGGTGAGCGAAAGCATGCCGTTACAGTAAAAATATGCATGCCTTTTAAAAATCAACAAACTTTTGTTTTATGGAACTCCTCAGTTCTCAGGCTGATTTTGAATATGCCACTTTAATGTACCATTGTAATGGGGTAATTCGACCACAAGGATGTTTTTTGGAGAGCAAAAATAGGATATCTTGAGCTCCTTTTTGCATTTTCCTTTTTTTTTTTTTTTTGAAAGGGGGCAAAGCTTCCAATACAGTGCAATTAAAGTATAGATTCCCTGTGTATAATATTTATGCTTTTTACCCTGCCACAGAAAAACAAATCACTGATACTGAATAGGCAGTCAGTCATGGTACAAAAGGAAAAGGCCTTCTTGGATAAGTAATTAATTTAAGCTAACTACAAGTGCACATTGCACACCATCTGCTTAGTGTAAGTCATTTTCCCCTTGTGAGAATCATGGTTATTGTATTTACAGTGGAAAATGCGAAAACATAGAAAATGTGTTTTTGCTGCTTGTCCTGTGTTATGTTCAGTTTTGTTATCCTGAGCAGTTGTTTTATTTTTCTGGACCTCCACATACAAAATAATAGGCCTGTGCCCAGTGACTGTTAACAGAGTTATGGTGGTAACAGCCTCCAGCATTTGTCTGCTAGTTCTGTTCGATCTTAATAGATCAATTTCATTTCAATTCAGATGACCATATATTAAAAACCTAGGAATTAACCAATTGTGTTTTTTTCCAACTGATACTGCAAATTCAGTTATATTCTTTAAACTAAGTTATTTCAGTTTTGTCAAGAAGACTAGCACATCAGAGGCTTAAATACTGAATGTGCTAGATTGCATGTTCAGTGTTCTGAGGTTAATTGGTTTAAGATGACTGGGGAAAAATGCAGCATGTAACGAAAGGTGCAGCTCTAGTTGTTGTAGGTTGATGTGAAAATGATATTCACCCCTACTAGAACACATGTTGCTGTGCTGCTCTTATGTTTATATTTGACAAAGATTCAGCCCCAGCAGCCCCGCCCTCTTCCCCCCCAAAAAGTCTGACTTTTTGACTTGTTTTTTTATGCGGTGAAATCATGAATCTTGCACATAGCACAGTTGAATGAGGCCTGAAAATAACAATAACAACAATACTAATAATAACAACAATAATAATAATCATTGTTGTTACTATTATTATTGTGTGTATATATAATTCTTAGAATAATTCTTTTTTTTATTTTTTTTCTTCCCTAATTTGTGATGTTTATAGAGACGTGATCTCATAGACATGACTACGTGGATAGTGCACTACTATTTATTTATATCTTTGTTTACTGATTGTGACTCCTGGCACTGGTAGATGAGAAATGGGTTGCGGACGTTTGGAGCAATGTTCTGGGTACGTGTCTTGAAAACTTGTGTGAGATATGGAACAGTGCAGTAAGCACCGTATGTGCATGATGTGTTTTTAATCTGTGAACTTGTTGGTCATAGGAACGTCCATAGTGATTGAATGTATGCTAGTGCATGCTTGCGAACTGTTATACTCCCAGCCTTTAGACATGCTTTTAATCTGCTGCTTAGGTAAACAGTGGGGTTTGTTAACCCATTGTCTGCTTACGGACATCAGTAGCGCTCTGAAACTGACTCTCAAATGACTGTGAATTAAATGAATGTCCTCAAAGGCAATACAATTCTTTTCATATAAACTGAAGACGGAATTTTACTTTGACTAGGCACAGCAGTAGTCATACATTGCCAAAAGGTCACTGTCGAGCTGTGGGAGGTAACATAATAGAGGTTTCCTGAATAAGCACATGCCTTTCACGCAATCGGCTGCGTGAGTCGCAGCTAAGGACTGATAGAGGCAGCAGCAGCAGAAGCCCTGACTCTGTTCTCTGCTGTATCCACATGTAAGACGTTAAGGGTCTGTGCATTTATATAACTCTGTATGTGTATAGTGCTGATTCAGCTAATGGCATTTACTTTACTGGGACAGAAACAACAGAACGGCTTGTAAACTTGAAATAGCTTCACCACCATCTTCAATCAGGAGATTTTCTCAAGTGCAGTATACAGCTCCCTAGAGTTCTACCACATCTGTTTCTGAGTCATATGAGGAAACTGAGTTCATTCTTTGAAAATAAACCCTCACCAGCTCTAGTTACTCTGTGTGTCTTCACATTTTACGTGGCTGTAAAACAATGTTTTCAAGCACTGGTCAACTTTTCGTTTGTAAAATAAATGAATGATAGATTAACAAATGATGATGCATCTGTCTTTATTTTTATTGATGTGTGTATTGAGTTTTTGTTCTGTAAATCATAAAGACAGTTTTGACATGGTTTAAATAAAATCAAAAATATAAATGTAGTTTAAAATGATGAATATGAAATTACTAAAACAGTAAATCAGCTCACATGTAGCGCTTCTAATTGTGACTAGGTGACATATTGGTATTCAGATTTTAAAGGGTTATTCCACACAAATCATTGCGGTTACTACTGATGCAGTATAGAGTAATGTAACTATAATGGGATGTTAAGGGATTTCCCTTTTTTCATTGTTTTTTTTTTTTTAAGATAAAGTTTTGTTATTGTTCATTATTACACATTGCTGTCTCTCCTCACTAGGATGAGCAGATACTAAAACCTGGTGGTCCTGCAGCTCAGTGTAGTCACTGTGGTTCAAACTTACTGTAATTTCCACATAATTAGAACACCCCCAAAATATCTGTTAGGTTATGTAAATAAAACACTATCAAGACAACAGATACATTTACTACACTTAATTGACTTGTGACCTCAGAAACAGAAATCCTATCCAGCCTGGAAAAGTATACATCCCTAACATATGGCATGTTCCTCTGTTGGAGCCTAGTATGTGGTTTTAGCAGCTTCTTTAGTATTCAGGTTTATTTATTGATGCTGGGGGAGTGTTGTGATCAAACTCACTATCATTTCACTCAAACTCACTCAATATCATAATGAACTACTGAGGGGTCTTGTGAATGTTTAAGAGTACAGTGTAAGCGAAGTGAAGAATGTTTGCTTGGTATAGTCATGAATAGACAGCCAGTTTCTTTTGCATATCAACATTTTGCATAAGCACTGTAACACAGGTTTCTGTAGCCTGGTATCCTGACCTGCCTGCTTAGAGTCGTCATCTGCTTGTGCATGAGTGTTATTTTCGAGAGGACAGTAAAGAGGAGGGAGTGATGAGAGGTGTAAGGAGTGAGAAGTAATAAAAACAGCAGAGCAGCTGAAGAGACAGGTACTGGAAAGCATGGCTAGAGGAACACAGCACATTACTGCCACTGCTACCATGACTGATCAGACCAGAGCTGTCTGTGTGGTGTTACCTGACAAAAAGCAACTGGAAATTACTGTGGGGGTGAGTCAATACATACATTGTATTAGTGACTAATATAGGTTCATAATTTGTGAAACAGCAGGAGGACTTTGCGAAAGGGCTTCATAAAGCTTGTAGAATATATATATATAGCCTATATACAGTAGCTGTATCATGTTTTGGCATTTCTGAATGTATATGTAGATAGTCAGAGGCAGAATTATGTTTGTATCTGTTGGTGTGCTGAAATATATTGAATTGTTACCATATTTTGTCTACTGGTGTTCAAACTGGCAGTGAACACATTAAACTGGCGTTTAACACTTTCAGCCAGTATCTATTTTTACTACTACAATGCTCCAGAGGAAGTACAGGGAGGTTTTGCATCTCTTTTAGCATGTGTGGGTGTACGTGTGGGTTCGCTAGAACTTCGAACCAACATAATAACTGTGAATAAGTAAGAGTACCTCTTACATGTCCAACTTGACCTAAAAGTATGTTTCTTCTCCTGTAAAGTTATCATTTTATACATGTAAACACACACCCAGCAGGAAGGAAGTGTGGGATTGCAGTGTTATATGTGTGAAGATAAAGGTTACAAGGAACAATAAAGGATGATACATTTAGACTGATATGGGCTATATTTATTAAGCTGCACATACAGAAGTAGTGTGGCTTGGCATAGAGTAGCAGAAGTTCCTAATGGTATCTTGTGATAATCCATCCCATGCAGCTTGAATTTTCACACAAAGTTCCTGCAGATTTTGGGGTCAGGTGGAGGTGGAGTGACCCCAGGTCTTCTGAACACATGACAACAAAACATTGTTGGCACTAACAGTATGACTGATGGAGGGCTTGCTTACATCACATGCGTGGCCTAGCCTGAAACCTGAATCAATCCTGATGGTGTATATATATATATATATATATACACATATGTATGTATGTATTTATGTGTGTGTGTGTTTGTGTGTGTGTGTATTTCTTTGTGTGTACTACAGTTGAAAAGTCAGGGGCATGAGATAATTAGCAAGCTGTCTGAGCTACTTGACATTAAGGACCTGCATCTCTTTGGCCTACGTCTAGAAAGCGGTAAGTGTGGGACGCTCCTGCTGAGTAAGCCCTCTAACGCTGTTTAATCACATTGGAATGTGCTCAAAAAAAAATCTTCCAGCCAAACAGGGAACTCCTCACTGTCATTTATTTTAATGAATGATCATCAAAACACACTATGTAAGCTTCCTTATACACTCTAAATGAACACATATGTGCTGATGGCTTGTCTCATTGAGTGTTTAAATAAATTTGGCTCAGATACACAACACCTGTTCCTGGACATGGAGAAAAAGCTGAGCACGTATTTCCCCAAAACATGGAAGCATGACAGACTGCAGGTAATGCTGAAAGTAATGACTAAAAGCTTTTACAATATAACATCAGTAGCAGTAATAAGCCCCCCGCTATGTGTATCAGCAGGAGAGGGCAGTTCTACATCTGAGCGTACAGTACTATGTAGGAAATGGTCGACTCATTGTGTAAGTGGAAACCTTTTCTTCTGATTGAAATCTTCCCCTCTCTGTTTGTGCAGTTAGTTTTTTTTACCAGCATGGTCACTTTTCCATTCTGTGAAGCCTTATTTGGTACTTTCTCTCCCGAGCTCAGAGAAGAGAAGGTGCGTAATCTGTACTACGCTGACCTGAAAGACAAAGTCTTGAAATCGCAGTGTTACTGGCAGGAAGGCCAGTATTTCCAGCTTGCTGCATATGCCTTACAGGCTGACCTGGGAGACTGGATGGAGGAGGGAGGATCTTATTTCAATCCACGTGACTACTTTCCTGCTTGGGTGGGCTGTAGTTTAATTCATTAATTGTGTGAATGAATAAATAAATTGAGCACATACACACACACATACACACACACAAATAAGACTCCTAAAGCTCATACAAGACCTAGTTAACCAGCAGTATTGTCTCGCTGTCACATAATTTTTCGTTCCATATAATATCAAATATTGTGTTTTAACAGTATTATGATTTTATGTGCGTACAACTGCTCAAAGCTGTGTTTGCTAGTCAGTTACAGTTAATAAAGTCCAAAATGTGTTTTACTCTAACCAGCTTGGTTGAATGATCCATATACAGTATAACATGAATGATCTACAAATGAGTATAAGGATGTTCAGAAGATAGGGCAGCAGCACTGATGTATACTAACAGTAATAATATAGTGGGGTAAGTGCAAACGGTGTGAAGGCAACACCAGTAATGCAGATAACATCAAAGTACTGTATAGTACACTAGCATCAACAATACTTCTAACCCTAATGTAATAGTAATATATAGTATAGGTATAGTGTATGTGTATGTACAGATGTGTAGTATTAATGTATACCTCTGTCTCTCAGATTTTGGCGAAGCATGGGTGTGACTATGTTGTACAAAACACTCCTGTCCTGCACAAAGAGCTGCGAGGAGTGTGCACGAGTGATGCTGTGCTGCTCTTTATCCAGGAAGCCTGTAGAATAAGCGATGTACCTGTTATCTTCTACAACATGAGCAAGGTCAGGCCAGGGTCAATTATTATCACCGTATTTACAGCATCTGTTGTGTTCAAATGATAAAAGTAAAAATGGAGATAAACGTTTTTCTTTGGGCAGCCACGAAATACTGACTCAGCATAGTTATATCTCACTCATTTCTATTTTTTGAATGTAATTCTGCCATGCTTTTTATGTCAGCTGCATATTGTGCCTCTCAAAATCCAATTTATCACCCTCTTTCTCTTTCACTCTTTCTCCTTCTCCTTTTTATCACCACCATCCCCACACCCCAACCCTCCCATTGTTCCCCCATTTGTCCAGGTCAAAAAGGAACAAAGAGCCAGTGTGTTGATGGGCCTAACTTTGAGTGGACTGCATGTGTATGAAGTAATGTGACTTCTGCTGTCTGTACCACTTTATATTATAGTCAGTTTCATTTATAGCATTACTATAAAGAATAATAGTTTCCAGGCATTGTCATATGAAAGTGAAAGTTGGAAATTTGCATAAGACATTTGGGGTTCACCAAGTGGTCTCTAAAACTAAAATTAGACACCACCTCCACATCAAAAAGGTCTATGGAGCAAGTACCAAAGGAACGTTTTTTCTTTCCTCTAACTGCAAACAAAGTTGAAGTCAAAGTTTTGTTAAAAAAACATTTCTTAGACAAATTTGGCTTTAATTAAGGTTAATTTTCTCTCAATGTTTTAGATTTCAGATTTTTTCATTTCTTATTTCCTTCTACTGAAGGTGCCAGTAGTCATTTGGCTGACCATATTTGCCGTTATAACAATTTTCTGCCTTATAAAATCTACATTGTTCGTCAGTGAATTGTCCATGTATCGAAACAGGGCGATGTTTATTATACAGCTTATATTTTTATTTATGTTATTTATGTTTAAGCATTTGCTAATCACATAATTATATTAGTCATGCTAATTATGTTTTAGTGTTTTTTTGTACATATGATTACACTATGTATGTACACTATATTTAAAACTTATTTATATTGTAAGTAAAGCACCTTGGGACTTTGTATAAATTAGGAGCTATATAAATGATGATGATGGTGATTTTTTCTTTTTTTATTATAGTAGTAGTAGCAGTAGTAGTAAAAGTAGTGGTCATAGTAGTAGTAGTGTAGTGGTTACTGTAGTAGTAGTAGTAGTAGTAGTAGTAGTAGTAGTAGAAGTAGTGGTCATAGTAGTAGTAGTTGTCATTGTAGTAGAATAGTAGTGTTCATAATAACAGCAGTGTAGTAGTAGTGGTCATAGTAGTAGTAGTAGTAGTAGTAGTAGAGGGGTTACTGTAGTAGTAGTAGTAGTAGTAAAAGTAGTGGTCATAGTAGTGGTTACTGTAGTAGTAGTAGTAGTAGAAGTAGTAGTAGTAGTAGTGGTTACTGTAGTAGTAGTAGTAGTAGTGGTTACTGTAGTAGTAGTAGTAGTAGTAGTAGTAGTTGTCATTGTAGTAGAATAGTAGTGTTCATAATAACAGTAGTGTAGTAGTAGTGGTCATAGTAGTAGTAGTAGTGTAGTAGTAGAGGGGTTACTGTAGTAGTAGTAGTAGTAGTAGTAGTAAAAGTAGTGGTCATTGTAGTAGTAGTGGGGTTACTGTAGTAGTAGTAGAAGTAGTGGTCATAGTAGTAGTAGTAGTTGTCATTGTAGTAGTATAGTAGTGTTCATAATTACAGTAGTGTAGTAGAAGTGGTCATAGTAGTAGTAATAATAGTGTAGTAGAGGTAGTGTAGTAGTTGCTGTAGTAGTAGCATAGGAGCAGTAGTATTTGCATTATAAATGATAAAACTTGCTAATGTTTTATTGTTATTATTTAGTGCTTATGTTTGTGCCCTGTGAGTCCCTGTGAAGGTAGCTTTCACATAGTGGTACGGTATATGGGCTCTATTCTCTGTACTTTGGTTCTGTAATAGTCAGAGAAACAAAACATATTTCTGATTCAATTCTATTCTTTGATTTATCTTCAGATGGTCAGAGGTGAACAGCAGCTTTTATATGAATTTGTCTGGTCAAGCATAGATGATATCACCTTCCAGGTATTCCAATATTCCCACTGTAAATTCCACTCAGATACCGTTCCATACAAAAGTTTGTGCACCCCTAGCCAAATCCGGTACAGCATAGTGTTTGGGATCATTAGCCTGTAACAGAAAAAAAGCTTAAAATCTCTAAAAGCTCAAATCTCTTTGAGTTAACAAACTCCTTTTTACTTTATTTACTCAGAAATAATACAAAACAAACATACTGTAATACTCATATTTTGCAAAAATACACTTGGTTAATCACCTACTCGCTAAACTATTCACAGTAACAGAAATTTTGACCAAGCTGTCAGAACTTTTATAGTAGTTCAGTGACCAAAGGATATAAGTTCAACCCACGAAATGAAAGTAAAGCTCTTTTTCTGGTCTTAACAGGGCAGAAGGTTTGAGATCAGGTCAGACTGTCTGGCTGGGTCAAAGGCAGTGTTCTACACTCCCTCTGCTCTGCACTCCCAACACCTGCTAAAACACATGAGCGACAGTCATCGCTTGCACCTTAACACAAAGCTCTCAGTGAAGCAACTGCAGCTGTCCCAGCTCAGAGCAGGTCAGTGCCAACATACACAACATCAGCATTCAGGCAACACGCACTATGTCCTGTCCCATTTGTCTGATCACAATTTAACATAGGTCTCTGGCTCTTCTTCTTCTTTTAGTCTTATTACTTACTTATTTCATTTATTTTGTTTCGTTACTGTTTTCTTTCTTTTCTTCCTTCATTCATTTTCCCTTTTTTGTCTTTCTGTATCCCACAAAGGCAAATGCAAAGCTAGACTGCAAAGGACTCAGACCTAGAAACTGCCTTCTGTCATTCTGGTCCTCTTCTTTAGGTCAATTTGCATCACTGAACATGGCCTGTACATTTCACCTTTTGTGTACAGTATGCTCTTTACACTAGTAAGAAAAAAAAATCTTTTTGGCCAATCTTGTCTTGGCCAGATTTCATCAAATAAAACATCAGACAAAAACTGGTGATTCTTGAGGTGATGATTACAGAAATCTGACTGATAAACTAGTGTTTCTTAACCCTGGTCCTGGAGGGACCATGACTCTGCACATTTCAGTGGATTTCCTGCTTTAACACACCTCCTGCAACTCTGAAAGGGCTCCTTAATGAGTTGAATCAGGTGTTCGGTGACTAAACGTGCAGGGCAGGGTGCGCCCAGGACCAGGGTTGAGAAACACTGTGATAAACAGTTAAATGTTTATTATAAAAATGTAAGTTTCTCTTTCTCTTTCTCTTTCACTTTCTTTCTCTCTCTCTCTCTCTCTCCCTCTCCCCTAGGCCAGCCTCCAAAGGGTCTTCCAAAACCTTTTTAAAGCCATTTCTCTCAAACACTGTTCCAGAGCCTTTTCCCCCCAAATCAAAAGTTCTTTTATAAGCGTTGAGCGTTTATAAGCAGCAGGTTGGAAAGATGCCAAATAATATGTACTGTTTTTCTGATTACCTCTCAGACTCGACATCGCTTATCTACATCTTAACACAGCAAATCAGTAGTTCTGTGTACACTCTATAATAATACAGCTAATCAGACATGGGTTATCAAAAGGTACAGAGGAGTAGCACAATGACTATTAAAGAGACAGACAGGACAAAACTTCTTTCACACTTACTATTAACGGAATCTGTGCAATGCTGTTTTTCTGTGTTCAGGAGGAGGACACTACAGAGAAGTGTATATCAGAGACAAAACTGATCCAGACACAGAGGACAGTGAGGACGAGCTTCCACCACTGAAATCCCATCTTGACAAGGCCAGGCAGGTCCAAGCGAAACCTGCAAAACCTGTCTCAAGCACCAGTGAGAATCAACCGTTGGGAGTTTCTGCAAAAGCCAATGGTAAGGAGTTCACATGCTCGAAATCCTCATGCATCTTTAGCAAGCGTATCTGTCATTGGGGTTAATGAATCCCGAACATCATCCGGCCAAAAACATACTATGTGAATGGCCAACACCAGTTTCACATTAATTTCAATATGGAGGTCACTGAACAGCACACATATACTTTGAAATGCAAGCCTTTTCTTCTCTCATCCTGAGTGCAGGACTGAAACACTGGTCTCCTTTATTAAGGCATAAAACATCTAAAAGAAAAGCTTCATAAAATGTCAAGAAAAAAAGAAAACACGAACAGATATGAAAAATGATTTTTAATAAGGATGTAGGTCCAAAACAAAAGCGAATGAGAAAATATCCCCAGGCCCATATACAGTACATCCCTCATAGATATATAAGCCATACAAGACAATTACACACCGTCTACAGAGAATTTATGATAAAGTTCCTGCAAGCATATAAAACTGGATCTGCTAAAATTACTTCTGGTGTTAAAGTCTGTGGCAGTGAGTGACAGAGCTGGTAATTCAGTGCTGAATAACACATTTAGGTACAACTTCACAAAACATTTAATAACCAAGTACTGCTGGTCACAGTGGTCAAGTTGTGGATTTGGCCCCAGCGTCCATCATACTTTGTTATTTATTTATTTGTTTGTTTATTCAATAAACATTTTCCTGTTTTTTTCTTTTCCTCAGTTGACTCGGATGAGATTGAGCTGTGTGTTGATGAACCGGAAGAGATGTCTGTTGATGATCCTGAAGAGATTAAATGTGTGACTGAGCTGCTGGAAGGAGTGTCCGTAGATGGTCCTTTAATGCCTGTTTCTCATTGGATTGGTGAGAGATTAAATCATGGCAAGAAATGCCTTTGGTTAAAGTTAGCCAACTTCTAGTTTCAGGAAAAAAATGATGATATTGTGCTCATGTGTCTCATGGAAAATATTTTTTTTCCCCTCTAGATATCACAATGGAGATGAAACAAGTGAGTAGCATTAACAGTGTGTTTAATATGACATTGGTGCTTGTATTTAATTGCCTTAAAAGACTTTAAACTTTAAATACTTACAGTGGGGCAAAAAAGTATTTAGTCAACCACTGATTGTGCTAGTTCTCCTACTTAGAAAGATGAGAGAGGTCTGTAATTTCCATCATAGGTACACTTCAACTATGAGAGACAAAATGGAAATAAAAAAATGGAAATAGGAAATGGAAATAAATAAATAAAATCCATGAAATCACACTGTAGGATTTTTAAAGAATGTATTTGTAAATTATGGTGAAAAATAAGTATTTGGTCAATAACAAACCAGCAAGATTTCTGGCTCTCACAGGCCTGTAACTTCTTCTTTAAGAAGCTATTCTGTCCTCCACTCGTTACTGTTATGAATGGCACCTGACCTTGTTATTTATATAAAAGACACCTGTCCACAGCCTCAAACAGTCAGACCCCAAACTCAACCATGGCCAAGACCAAAGAGCTGTCGAAAGACACCAGAAAGAAAACTGTAGACCTGCACCAGGCTGGGGAGAGTGAATCTACAATAGGCAAGCAGGTTGGTGTGAATAAATCAACTGTGGGAGATATTGTAAGAAAATGGAAGACATACTAGACCACTGATAATCTCCCTCGACCTGGGGCCCCGCGCAAGATCTCATCCCGTGGGGTCAAAATGATCATTAGATCGGTGAGTAAAAATCCCAGAACTACACAGAGGGACCTGATGAATGACCTGCAGAGAGCTGGGACCAAAGTAACAAAGGCTACCATCAGTAACACACTACGCAGAGAGGGACTCAAATCCTGCAGTGCCAGGCGTGTCCCCTGCTTAACCAGTACATGTCCAGGCCTGTCTGAAGTTTGCCAGAGTGCATATGGATGATCCAGAAGAGGATGGGGAGAATATCATGTGGTCAGATGAAACCAAAATAGAACTTTTTGGTAAAAACTCAACTCGTCGTGTTTGGAGGAAGAAGAATGCTGAGTTCCATCCCAAGAACACTATACTTCATTAACATCATGCTTTGAGGCTGTTCCATGTTACTGATCTGTGTTAAGATTTTAAGCCAAAGCCTCCTTCCATCAGTGAGAGCACTGAAGATGGAACGTGGCTGGGTCTTCCAGCATGACAATGATCCCAAACACACCGCTCGGGCAACGGAGGAGTGGCTCCGTAAAAAGCATTTCAAGGTCCTGGAGTAGCCTAACCAGTCTCCAGACCTCAACCCCATAGATAATTTGTAAAGGGGGTTGAAAATCCATGTTGCCCAGCGACAGCCCCAAAACATCACTGCTCTAGAGGAGATCTGCCTGGAGGAATGGGCCAAAATACCAGATACAGTGTGTGCACACCTGGTGAAGACTTACAGGAAACGTTTGACCTCTGTCTTTGCCAACAAAGGTTATGTTACAAAGTATTGAGCTAAACTTTTGTTATTGACCAAATACTTATTTTCAACCATAATTTACAAATAAATTCTTTAAAAATCCTACAGTGTGATTTCCTGGATTCTTTTTTCTGATTTTGTCTCTCATAGTTGAAGTGTACCTATGATGAAAATTACAGACCTCTCTCTTCTTTCTATATAGGAGAACCTGCACAATCAGTGCTTGACTGAATACTTTTTTGCCCCACTGTATTTAACAGTTTTTGCCATAGTTTACTTTTACATGAGCACTGTCCAGCATTTCTTTACACCTTAGAATCTGCTTTAGTTACAATGCCTTAAAGACTGGCATGGGTGCCCTGTATTGTGCCTCACTTCATATAAGGTCAGTGTGAGTGTGAAGAGCTATGGGGCTGTAGGACGAATAGGTGGATAAATATCAAATTTGAATTGCAAAACATTCCATGCGCTCTCTGAGAATGGACAGTGACCCTAATGTTGCAGAAGAGTTTCAAACAGGAAGTCATTCTTTATTTAACCCGTGAGTCAGTGTGTGCCTCCAAATAACAATTCTGTAAAGTTTTGGAGCTGTGGATTGGAACAGCCTGGTGTAAAGCATTTTACTTTATGCATATGGTCCTTCAGTTCAAACCATTATTAACTGGCTACTACGTCTTCCCCTGAGATTAGAGCCCAATCTACAGGGGTTGGACAATGAAACTGAAACACCTGTCATTTTAGTGTGGGAGGTCTTATGGCTAAATTGGACCAGCCTGGTGGCCAATCTTCATTAATTGCACATTGCACCAGTAAGAGCAGAGTGTGAAGGTTCAGTTAGCAGGTAAGAGCACAGTTCTGCTCAAAATACTGCAATGCACACAACATTATGGGTGACATACCAGAGTTCAAAAGAGGACAAATTGTTGGTGCACGTCTTGCTGGCGCATCTGTGACCAAGACAGCAAGTCTTTGTGATGTATCAAGAGCCATGGTATCCAGGGTAATGTCAGCATACCACCAAGAAGGGCGAACCACATCCAACAGGATTAACTGTGGACACAAGAGGAAGCTGTCTGAAAGGGATGTTCGGGTGCTAACCCGGATTGTATCCAAAAAACATAAAACCACGGCTGCCCAAATGACGCTGTATTGGCCGCAAAAGGAGGCCCTACACCATACTAATGAATGATTGTGGTCTAAAACCAGGTGTTTTGGTTTCATTGTCCAACCCCTGTACATCTTGACATTTCTTAATGCTTCCCATTTCATTCCCAATCTTCTGTGAAGATGGCAGCTAATGCAGAGTTTCTCCCACTGTGTAGGTTTTAAAGTGGAAAGCATGCACAGTTTCTCACAACTGGAATTGCGGTGAAAAGCTTCCCCTTTTACCGTCAATCAACAGCTCTGCAGAAGATATCACCACTCCACCAACAAACCACCAAACACAAGAGGCTACCATCTGAAAAATAATCTTATTTGTTTAGTATTTCAGTTCCTAATTTCCTCATGTGTATGGATTTTCTTATTGGTTTATGTTATTTATATTAAAGAGGCAGTTATATTCTTTCAATGTTTGTTACATTTGGTGCTCATGCAATATTATCATTTCAGTTACTTTATCCATCCCAACTGTGTCATGTATATATTATATTTATTCCTAGTGGTGCTTGACTGTTCTATAGTTCTGCATAAGTATGGCCTAAACAGAATCTTATTTTCACTGAAACCTAAAAGTTAATAAAGAAACTAAAAGAGGTTACTTGCTTTATTGTCTATAGTTGGATTCCTTTTCAGGCCAATTTGCGTGTCCTTATACAGTGGTGAGACAGATGTCTGATCTGAACTATATAAAAGAAACCCCAGGTCAGATAACATCTGCTAGAATGTGTCACATTAACTTGTTAAGACCATATAATGCCCATGTAACATCTTGGTGCTAAACCGACTCTTGGGTGTGTATAGGTGAGGTTTCCTGTCATTCTCTGGTAGCGCCACGTGACTCTGGACATTTTGCAGTACATTATATAAAAAGTAACCTGGGGGATTTACCTGCCCCACAGAACTGAGATGTGATTAATGAGTACAGAACACTTTTCCCACAGACACATCAGCCTGCACAGCTCTCACTGAGCATGAAGATGATATACAGAGACGAAAAGTGAAACTGGATTGATGATTAAACATGGTATAACTAAACCTATATATTCAAGTTGGACATCCCCCTGTGTGTTGGCTTGTTCAGGCTTTGTGTGGATTACAAGAAAGATGAATGCCTCAATGAAACCTGATCCTTTCCCTTGGATTGGGAAAGTGAAGTATTTCACCGATCGAGTAGGATGAACGGAGTTTGTGAGCAAATCTGAGGAGGTCCCCTTAACAGCAAGGATCATGGATATCTCCACTTTTACTACATCAGCTGGTCTGTTTTCTTATAAGGTAATGAGTTTTGATAGAGATAAGCTCCTGCTACTTTTGAGTACTTACGGAACTGAGCTGTGTCTGGTGCTGTGTGGATGTGTAATGTGCATTGGTGATGTTGTGGTGTGTAGTGATAATTGGGAGGAACATCTGCTCTATTTCACATCTCTGTTTAAGGGTTCTGTGCGTGGTAGGAAGTTACTGGGCTTTCTATAGGAATTCTCGGTTGTGTCAGCACCTCTTACAAACTTGTTTCATGGGAGAGTAAAGTGTAAATGGACTGCAGCATGCCAGGAAGCTTTTGCAGAACTGAAATTACTCCGTACAGTAGCTGCACCCAAACTAAATTAGCTTTAAAGCTTCGTGTTGACGCCTTTAACGTAGGTGCTGGAATGGTTTTGTTACAGATGTCTGACCAGGGGCTGATCATTGCTTAAAGAGAGATTTTATACTGACTAGTTTATACTGACCATAACCCACTCACTTTCCTTGCAGAGTCTGAGCCAGCTGTTAATGGGAAGGTGTTTGTTTTTGAAAGGATACAATTTGTAACTGTTAAAATATGTAACTACTGTCACATGTGCTGTTGTCTGTTTCTCTTTTTTCTACCTTAATGTTGTTTCTTAGGGTCCAAGGTGGCTGGTGGAAATTGTTGGATTAGTTGGATTTAGGGGGTTTCTGGATTTGGAGAGAGAGGTGTCAGGGTCTGGCAGATCTTAGGACTGCAGGCCGGTTTGGCTATGAGTTGGCCTAGCATGGTTTAAAAATAGCGAAACGTTTTTTTGTGTATGTGGGCTTGTTTTTGTTTAGGGGTTTTCTGGATGGTTCTTTTTTCATTTTGGGGGAGTCTCATCATTTTGAGGAGGTCTGATGTGGTTCAGGCCCAGCATTCATACCAAGGGTAGGGTGGGTTTTCATTTTGGTTATGGATATGTGTTTAGATGTATGTTTGGGGCAATTTTTTTCAACCTGATGGCAACTGCATGGTGTGGCATCCGTTTTTTTTTTTCTCCTTATTTTTCATTGAGTCACTGAATAAATCACTGTCTGACTGTGGCTGGTGGAAAACTGTTGGAAACGGTTTTGTAGATTGATGAGCATCAACATCTTTTCTTCTGAAGTCCCTAGAAATCTTCTCGTTGATGCCATGATCAACTTCCACAAACACGTGTTGTGATAATCAGACTTGATAATGCCTGACTTTTATTTCACCTTCAAATGATCTGCTAACCCTTTACTTAAAGATATGTAATGTTGGATCATTTTTCTTAAAACATACATCAACAAGTCTAATATTTAGTCGCCTTTATTTAACTGGGTTCTCTATCTACTTTTAGGATTTGTGTGAAAATCTTATTATGGTTTAGTTTGTATTTATGCAGAAATAAAGTTCACAATACTCCATACAGCACTTCTCCACATAATTAACCTTCTGACAGCACTCATCAGCATGAAAAGGAGACTTCAGTACGTCTTGTTCCTCTTTCAAACACAAATTCTGCATTTACAAAAGAGGGTAGTAAAACTGGCTGATTGCAAAATCCTAGAATAAAAGAAATAAATAGTCTGATGAACTAGCTTATTTACTCTGAGGTCCCTTTAGTTTACTGTTTGTTTATGATGCACATTTCCTTCTGTGTGATCATTAAAGTATCTCTCTGTAAATCAGCAAATCAGGACAGAGCTCATAAAACTATTCATTTGCTCGCATCTCGTTTCATACTTGTGCCAACTTCATAGGGTGTCACAGTCTTTCTATGTAGACACTTTAGAATGCCAAATAGAGGCCTTATCTGGCATCATTACAGTAGACTATCATGCCTAGCACATACGTTCTTCTTTTTCAGTGTACTATTATGCCTGTGAGGTCATTTTTAAAATTTATATAAAACTCCAAATATAGCCAGGAAAGTTCAGACAATATTAGAGATAGTGAGTCTCGGGTTACATTACAGAGCAGATAGTATGTCACATCTTGGCTATTGTTTAGCCATGCAGTGTAACAACTTCCTATCACACACGCACGCACACACACACTGTGGGAAAGCATTGGTAAGAGAAACATGCATGCTTTCACATTCCGAAAACATAGCTGTCTGTAATTAACATGTTAACTTGTCCCCAGAGGTGATATAATTCGGTGGTCAGTTAGGGTAAATGGATCATGACTCCTTATTGACCCTTGATCTGTGCTGGCTGTGTTGGCAATGTTAGAACTGTACTGTGTTAGTTAGTCTAGTGCTTATGTTATACAGGGTTTGTAGGCACAGACTGACTGAACGCTGAGTCACACCTACTGTCCATTTTATCAGCTCCTCTTAGTTCTACAATTGCAGACTGTAGTCCATCTGTTTCTCTCCTTACTTTGTGAGCCTCCCTTTCCTCCTAAGTGACAGTCTACAGTACTTTACAGTTTAAGGCCTTCCTGTCTTCAGATCCAGGCCTCATTGACCGCATTTTCAAACAAGCCTTATTTGATGGGAATACCACAGGCCTCAAATTCAGCTCAGCACAGGCAGTGACACAAGAAGACCTCTTTGGTCAAAGGCGTTTGGTCATTTAGTTCATGCTGATGTTAGCATAAAATATACAGGTATAAAATCAGTAGACATCATGGTCACCCAGCATTTAGACCTGGTTATTCCAGAATCAAGAGTCCAAATCCTTTTATCATATAAATGTTGAACAAGTTTTAGAGCACGGATAGCCATTCTTCTCTAAGCCATATAATGATCTAGTTAAGTATCATTATGAGTTCATGGAACAGATTTTCATTCCACATCTCTAAAGTCCCCTCTGGACCAGCACAATACTGTAAGCGTGTTGCAGGGAATGCATTTTTCACTGAATGTAAATCTGAGATATAGATGTTTAAGGTTATGTTTACAGGAATTTCCTCGTATGTGAATTGATCCTCTGTGTTTTCTTTGAGCTTTCCCATACTCTACATGGTGTTTCTTAGGTTGTGTTTTTTTCAGTTACTGGTGCACACAGATGACTTGTAAAGTCCCCCAGACGTCACCAGAGAGTTCAAACACACATGTTCTATGGGGAATTTTACCAATACAATACAAAAAAGTTTTTTGCAATCTGTTTTTCCTGCACAGAGAGGCAAAAAGTGCTAGAAGTAGACAGAGCAACCGGAATATTGTTACCTCAGAATAAATAATGACCCAAGTGGCTCAAAGTGTTGTCCTGTTCTGTTTCTCCCTGTCCCTGTGGAGCTGTCATGTTGTGTGGAAGACTGCGTGTAAGGCTCTTCCTGGAAAGAAATGAAAAGGGCAGAAAACTGAAGAGGAAGAGGAAGACACTGCTTAACCATCTATGTGCTGACTGCCATTTTGTGTGGCACATGTGCTCAGCTTGTAAAGGCTGTGTTATTAGCTCCATAGAGGTCTGTTGTTAAAATACTTGTTGAAATACTGCGTGTACTTTGGCCCTCACTGTAAATACTTTATGTTGTTGTCACTGTCAGCCTTGCTGGAGGGAGGTAAATGCCATTTAGCATGTATGTACACTTTTTCTCCTGGTTTGGGTTTAGTTAGAGAGTTAGGTTAGATCATTGTGATTTCTTTGCTTTCGGTTTGGTTAGGCTAGGCTAGGGAGGGGAGTTGCTACCTTGACACTGAGCATGCTAACAATGACATGAGTTGAAAAACCATGAACTAATGGTCCCCTGACGGTTCACTGAAGCAGAGCTGAACAAACCTAAAGCTGTACTCTGGGGCTCTGATGACCTCACCTGGAATGTTCCACACAGAGTGCCTTGTCAGAGGCATATAGCACAAGTTCCTTTTCGAAATAGTGGAAACAGATCAAGAACCTCTTTTTTCTGGTTCCTTAGCCTTGTGATGTGGGATCTGTACTTTACAGAGGACACCACTGGGTTTGAGGTTCACGGTATGTCAGTTCTGTGTGTTTGAACTCTTTCTACAGCAAACTCAAGTACTAGGTAACTTGTAGAACTGCAGCAGAGCTTCCTACACCAGACCTTAACGTCCTTTGTGCATCAAGCCTCTGTCAACAGAGCAGATGAAGTTTGTTAGGCCCCACATTTAGCATGAAAGAAAGGGATAAACCTCTATAGTTGGGAGCAATCGCAAATCAGTATAGATGAGGTCACCAACATAAGAGAAAGAAATTAGCAGCTAAATGACTTAATTAGTGGACAATGACTAAAATGTAACTGAATTAAAAAGCTAATTATTTTTCATACAAACACACCTGAATGAAAGTAAAAGCAGAAATAAGTCTAAACATGTACACAGCTCTGAGCTGCTACCCTATTTGCCCTTCCTTCTGGCAGGGAGGAGGGAGGAGTCATACTCATCTCTGCCCTTCTTCTTTGCAGTCATTCAGTGTTTCTCACACGGTCATAAGCCAGCAAAGACAGCCACGGTAAGTGCTTCTGAGCTTTTATGTAGTTCTGTTTAACGGTTCTTTAGTAAAGGAAATGGTTGTTGTTAATTTGCATGCTCAAACGGTTTTGTCCATGATCTTGTGGTTCTTCAGATTGATGAAGTATGTGTGGTTGTGAATGTGGTTATATATATGGCCCTATATAAAACCAAAAGGGTTCTTCTACTGGTAAATTAGAACTATTCCCTTGAACAGCTAATAAAAGACGTTTTATGTTGGTTTGTGTGGTGTGGTGTTACACTACGATGCCGGGGGTTGTATGTTTTTTTTTTTTTTATGATGCAACAATAGTTCTGGAAGTCAGGATGTACTGTGAAAGATCAGCTACATCAATGTGCACTGCTTGCATATTGCATTGCTTGCCTGCTTGCCTGTGATAAACCACATTTCTTTAATGTCAAAAGTTGCTATGGTAGCACTTCAGAGAATAGGACAACTGGCAATTATTTTCAGATACTGCTTTAAATCTACATCCAGAGAATGAAGCTCTTTGTTGAATGCCTATACACAGAATATTTATTCTAAAAGCTTATATATTCCACCCGGCCTGATAAAGCCATGCGCAGTATTTCTTTAACAATAAATAGCTGCATAAAAGGAATTCATGTTGCACCAGAAGTCCACGCCCGGAACCTTAGAGCTAGACATGTTTTCTCTGGAGCATTTTGGTTGTGGCACTAACTTTAACTAGCGTGGTCGGCAGTACTGGTAAAATTACGGTATGTGCTAGATGTAAGAAAAAATGTACATGCATGCATTGTTTGCTGTGGGTGTCGCTGGGGGTGTCTGCTTCATCTGTTTCACGTTAACTGCTATAATACGAAATATTAGATTAGATTAGATTAGATTCAACTTTATTGTCATTGTGCAGAGTACAGGTACAAAGCCAATGAAATGCAGTTAGCATCCAACCAGAAGTGCAAAATACATTATTATTTACATAAAGTGCAAAACAGAATGACTGGCAATTGAGATTTTTGTACATGTGGTGGTATATAAATAAATATATAGAATGTATGTGTACACAGAATGTGGGATAAGGGGGTGGTATATAGAATAGAATATGATTTACTATACATATATACAGTAAGGAGTGAAATGCAAGATTGCACAGAGCAGCATATGATGAGCAAGTTGTAACAGTGTAAGCAATAACTACAGGTATAAATAGTGCAATATGAACAGAATTGCGAATATAAATAGAACTGTACAGGTATGAAATTTAAAAAAAGATGTGCAAAATGAGTAGTGCAAAAGTGATAGTACAGTGCAGTGTAGTGAGTGCCAATATGTGGCTAAAGTGACGGTGTGGAGTTCAGCAGGGTCACAGCCTCAGGGAAGAAGCTCTTCCTGAGTCTGTTGGTGCGGGAGCGAAGGCTCCTGTAGCGCCTGCCGGATGGAAGGAGGGTAAAAAGTTCGTGGTTAGGGTGAGAAGGGTCCTTGATGATGCTTCTCGCCCTGCTCAGGCAGCGCTTCTGATAGACAGACTCAATGGTGGGTAACTGCGTGCCTGTGATGCGCTGGGCAGTTTTCACCACCCGCTGAAGCGCTTTACGGTCCGATGCCGAGCAGCTGCCGTACCACACTGAGATGCAGTATGTATAAACCTCAGCTAAAAAACACACAGTAGGTCTATCTATTCATAGTTTTGTATTAGGGTCCAGATATTATACTATATCCATCCTCCTACAGTGCACACTGACCGCAGAGAAGCTGTGCTATCTCCTCTCTCTGAGATAAAAACATTAAAGTGGGCTAATAATATGTAATTAGCATGTAACGAACACATAAAAAGAAAATGACTGATTTAGCATGTTTGCAGCCCCCTACATGTTTATATTCCACACATGATGTTCAGGTCAGCATGACTCAGCAGTGAAAAAGGAGACTACAAATGGTAAAAATATCAAATTTAGAGCAAAATGATTTACTTCCTTTTCTCTACCTTTGAGAATGTGACTGATTAACACACACACACTCTCACACGGTTTTCTTTTCTTTTTCTTTTTTTTTGTTCAGGTTTCCTGCTTCAAACTTAATGGAAAAAATAACAAAATGTACTTTACAGTAATTCTTATGGCTCATATAGTGTGATTAAATAAAAAGGGTTTGATGTGGAACAGAAGAGATCTTTTGTATGAATTAAAAAACATGCCCCATAACAGGAAATATGTAAACAATTTTGAAATGGTCTAAATAAAATAAGAATTAGTTAAACAAATGTATAGAAATGTATAGAAAAAATATAATTATCATAATATATGTTATTATAAGTAAACCATGATGTGTAGGGAGTGAAAAACATGATTGCACTAAATATTATATGAGTTGATGTTGACTCTTAACTGAGGTAATGTTTATGATGGAACATTTTCAGACGGATGGATACAGCACTGATGTTTGTTACAGTTGAATATAAGAGGAGGGCAAACTCAGCAGAAGTGTAGACTCTTAGCTCATGCTTTTGGCAAAGCATTAGCTAAACCTTCTTTAAGAATATGCTTTGCCAAAATTCTTTCAGACATTGCTCTGCAGTCATACCAGAGACCCTCCCGTAGATCTGATACGACCAGCCAAGATACTGTTTGCCACTGCTTATACAGAACTACACCTATATGCTCGTATATTGCCGTCCTGTGTTCTCAGTGTCTCCTGTTTCTCTCTCCACATCCCTGGATCTGTATGCTATATTAAGCTTATGTGCCTGTAAAAAATCATCTTGCTTGTCCAAAGTATTTGTGCAGAATTAATAACATCATGAATAAGGCCATATTATTAAGCTGGATATTTTGCTGTTGTGGTTGCTATGGTTTCTACTTCATGTGGTTGGAATGAATCATGTTTCCAAACTGTCCTGTTAGCATATAACAGGACAGTAGCTGCAGCTGTTGTTCTCTGGCTGGTCTGGGTTAGGGTTAGGGTGTGGTAGTGTAGTGTGTCCCAGTCATTAAAGGCAGCTTTCTGGGCAACAGTGTCTCAAAGTTCAAAAGTCCAAACACAAAAAAACCCCACTGATAAATAACGGAAGGTAAAACAAAGAACTGAAGCATTGGGATGGGGGCCATGCTATTTAGATACAACAGACACTGCTAAACAACCTCCTGTCTTCCCAGCTTTGCGTTGCCTAGGGCTCAAGAAAAATACATATATTCAAATGCACTTTCCTGAATGAACAGAGGACATAAAACTCTGCTTTGTTTCAGATGCCAGTGATTGTCTGTGTTTTAGTCCTTCTGCTGCTTTGTACCAGTGCCATTCTCCAAATCGGTGAGGTATTTTTATCTTCTCATGCCTTTACATTTTATTAGAGAAGTGATTCTTAAACTGACGTCTGCAATCTTTCAGTAAATGTGTTAACTTTAAACACAGTGCCCTTAGGAAAAAATCTGCTAATCTGCAGCTCCAGCAGAGATTAGAAGGTACATTGCAGGAGTATTCCTTTAGGTTTCTAGTTATGCCACGAAAACAGTTGTCATAGGTGGATGCATGAGCCTTCCATGCCAGATAATCAGTAGATTATTGAACAAGTAAATATGGATTTTTTTCCTCTTCAAAGACCTTGAAAGAGTCCTTGCTATAGTGATGTTAAAGAAGTATTTGGTATATGACTGGCCTCATTAAACAGTAAACTGAGTTACAACAGTGCACTGCTGTCTGTAGGTTCATCACTAAACTGCAATATCAAGGTGGCCATAATGAACAGCACAAAGGATAAGACGATTTCCTGCTTCAACAAGATGCGTGGAGAACCATGTAACATCCATCGCTCAACCAGTTACTGCAACATTGAAGAAAAGAATGGGGAAATTTGCATTAAATGGTCTGAAGCAGACATGACCTGCATGAACAGCAAAGAGATATCAAAAGTCTCTCTTGGTAGGTGCCCTCTAACAAACATGCATGTTTGCGTCCCAGACAAAAAATTAGTCACCTGTGACTGAAACACACATACTAGAGTGTAATACCTCCACAAGCACCAATAACAGCTGGGATCTGGCATCAATGAATTGCACAGTTGGGTCAGATTTGGTGGATCCCTTCCCTGGTGTTTTACTTGTTTCAGATAGTCCCACAGATTTTCAAGAGGATTCAAATCAGGGCCAATCCTGATGTGTGAATGCTCCTAAACGATCATCATGCCAAGCAGTCACATTTGCAGCACTGTGAACGTGGGAATTGTAAAAATTTTCGAAAACAGGCATAGGAATGTTATGCTTGTTTGTAAGACGATGGTCTTCTCAAACAAAAAGCCCATATCCACATAAACATCTCCAGAATATCACAGAGTCCCCATTTTTTGTCTGGAACGTTTATGTTACTGCTTATAGACCCTGAATACAGAAAATAAAATATTAAAAACACATTCCTTGAAAAAATCTACTTAAACATGGTGACTAACATTTCTTTAATGTATTCATGGATCTTTTTCAGAGGATAGATGTGCTCAAGATCAAGAAAGTGAGTTGCTTCTTGCATTTCTCGTCTGAATACTGTGTATGCTAATTCCGCAAAACAACTAAACAATACATCCCGTTCCAGGTTTAAACTGCGGCGAGGAGTTTACGGTCCCCGGTAATGTTCACAAACATTAATATTTCCCTTGTCACTCATATGTTAATAGCTTCTTAAGGAATGATTTTGAGAAATTGTTTCATTCTTATGTTTTTAGTTAATGCACAGAAGGGCTTATCACCTATGACCACCCTCCTTGGAGGTATGATGTTTACTGGTCAGTAAATATATGTCTGGACTTATGACAAGGCTAAGGCTTTCATTACAGGACACAATAGTAACCACTTTCCTTGGGTTTTCTTTCAGGTGTTCCTCTGGTGCTCTTTGTTTCACTGTATATTGTCCTTGCCTGTGAAAAACTCCTTCCTGTATGAGACTATCAATGCCCCTATATGTGCATCTTGAAAATTATGCACACTAACACCTGTGGGGTTTTTTTTGGCTTGAGTTTCTCCTCTCTCTCAGGAGTGGACAGCAGTGAACTATCCCCAGTCTTAAAGTCATATCAGGCTTTGAACTGTCAGTCTGGCCCAACTCACCGGGCACCGGTCCCACTGGCATGGTCAGTAATTCATCTCTGAAGTTGTACCTAATGGTAGTTCTAGACTGAAAATGAATGTGATGTTTGCACAGTACATACAAGCCAAACACCCCAAATAGAACAGCTAATTAATATATTCTCATCCAAATATATATATATATATATATATGTATACGTATTGTGTTTTTTCTGCCACACACAGGGAGGTGATTTAAGTTTAACAGACCACAGCTAGCAGCTGGCTTAAATTGGTTAAACCACAGTTAACTCTAATTCAGTGCCAAATAACTAACTGGAACGGTGGGCAAAACAGAAGCATTTTATAATGAACACCAGCACTGCATGTAACATTAAACCTTAACCTTAACATTATCCTCATCCTAAAACCTAAACACTGGACTTGTTTTTCTTTTAAACATTCTGGAGATTTTATGAGGACAGATGGCATTATAGACACCAGCAAGTAACAAGAAGCTTTAAAAAAACTGACTGCCTTTGCTGTTCGGTCAAAACTAGGATCTTCCAGTGGAACTGAAAGTGCAACATTCAATCAACAAATGAAATGATTCACTAATTTACTGTTCAAGATGGGGAATGGCCATAAACCTAAGCCCCACTGGAAACCTGAGGTCTGTTCAGGGGAATTCCATGTTTGCTAGCTTTTCCAGTGTTGGTGGGCTGCTATCTTACTGATCAGAATGGTGCTGGCTGTATTAACAAGTAGCCTTCTGAAAAAGCTGTTTTCTGCTTTTGTACTTATATTTTTACATCCACCTCATTCATTGTTATTGTGAACCTACGATCTAGCCAAATAGAGGGTGAAGATTTTTTTTATGGATTATAATTAATCCATATAACTGATGTAGTTGAGTTAATGTTACCTTTTACTGGCCTTGGAGATTAATCAATTTTTAAAAGTGTTCATCTTTTTGTGACTCTATATTCTACTCAAAAATATGAATGAGATAGATTATATAAATACAAGTACTAACATATTGTTAATTAAATCTCTTAAATCTTTTTCCTCATAATGTTGGAACATTTGTGTTGGTATGTCATTTTGCTGCATCACTACAGTGTTCAATAAAAACATGGTGCACAGAAATCTTGATTTCCTTTGTTTTCTTTCTTTTTTTTCAGTTTAGTAATCTGAGCTTCCCTCAGTCACATAAACAGCTGATCACTATAGTTTTCTAACAGTTATCATTTATGTTCATGCACTGTAAAACAATATCTGTTCTTAGTCAATGTTTTTCTTCTTTTAATGATTTGTTAAACTTACTAATACAGTTATAGCACACAAACTATTAATTGTATAATTTTTACTGAATTAAGATAAGGTATTTAGATAAGGTAATTCTAGTTAAGATCAGTTGGATAAGTCCTACAGACTAAAGAGTCTTTTTGCCCCAATATCTTCTCAGCATTCTTAGAGGGTTTTGTAGGTTTATTATAGTTATATTTGCCAAACATTAGTGTGTTATAGCCTTCTATCATGTTGAGCGTGAACACATTTCACATGTCTTCATCATTCTTATCAGTTATTATTGGTGTTGAGGTTTAGTAGTTCCTAAAGCCATGATTGCAAAAAAATGGCACATTTACATTAAGCTACTTGATACCTCAGAATTCATGATTTTATTCTAAGCCAGTTATTCATCACTGCACAAGGAATTCATTCAAAGAAGAATATTTTGTATAAGAATATCAGACCAGCGTCTGGCTCTGATCATGAACTCTATCTATGGGTCGGCTGCATCTTGCAGTTACTTTATATATTCATAAATCAAGTTATTTGACCATGAATATGAATTTCACATTCAAAGTCTTCAAAACAACAAGTCGCATGATTCTTTTAAGTTAAGTCAAATAGTTTGACTTTACCAGTGTAGAAAGTAGTACAAATGTAAAAAGCTGTACTAGGACAATATGCTGCTTATGTCTTTATATTGTTCAATAAACAATGTATAAATATATTACATAATTATCCAGTGGCTTATTGTCACAGATCTTTTTCTTATTTGTTACTGTGATAGGCCTCTATGTTTAGTCATCAGGTATCATTGGTATAATATGTAATCTGTAAATACATTAGAATAATGAAAGCCCGGATACTTTTTTCCTTTTCTGTATTTAATATTGTATATTAATAAGAATATCAATCTTCTTTTCATGTTGCTTTTTTATGTTATATATATTGGTATGATATTAGGTGTGGACCAGATGAGGATGTGTTGCCCCATCCGGATTTTCTTTAAACTGCTCTGTGGCGCCACCTTGCTACACAAATACATCTCAGTTTGACCGGTTGGAATAACACACACACTAGATGGCAGCCTTGCCCCATGTAAACTGCTAAGTTTATAAGGGAGGGCATTCAGATTTAGGACTTAATGCTGCAAGAACTTTATTCAGAGACCCATGCAATATAAATCTCACAAAGCTCCAAAGCAAATATGTAAACTTCTTTCAGCCAACTTCTACAGTCTCTGTCGAAAGAAATGACTGGATTGTGTTGCTCTTGGTGTGCTTGGTGTGAGATGTAAAAGAAGGCAAGGCCTGTTTTTAATGACACAATCACACACAAATTCAAAATCATGGGCATTGAAACAGACAGGGCGTAAAAAAATACGACCAGTGGAAGAAATAAACAGGAAAAGGCCCAGAAATGCACACGATGGGCTTTGTGAAGAACATTGCTTTGATTGTAGTTTATATAGTTGGGATAATTGGAAACATGTGTGGCAAATAACGAGTTGGGTGCTGATAGGTGTTCTCAGATGGGACATAAAGGAATGGGCCTTTCTCTTTGGTCTTCTCGTAGCATGCCTGTCTGGTTTAGTTCAACACTATATATTTTGTAACATATTAAAGAGCCATTTTTTTAGCACCTGTAATGCTGTATAGTGCTGTAACATATGTGGCTTAGTTTTGTGATCAAATTATTATAGAAACATTGATAGAAGAATCACAGCATATAAGAAAATGGAAGTCTGATGACTACTGTCCCTCACTCTGAGCTAGATTTATGCTGTTTCAGAACAGTCTGATCACACCCTGAAACACATGGCACACACATCACACCTCACTCACACCCTTCTCCTCAGGAGGTTTCTCACTTCTGTCAGAAATACTGATGCCCTGTTTGTTCATGAAAGACTGCATGTGCAAATCATACATAGCACTAATAGGTGAATTAGGCACACATGCATTTAAATAAATGGGGGATTTAATTCGCTTAACTATAAAAAAAAAAAATAATAACAGCTGTCTACTTCAACAATATCCAATATAACGTTATTTTTCAAATGCGTTCTTCAGAAAAGCCTATGTTAGATTCATGACGTGCTTATAAACCACAGAATTGTTTGCAGCTTTGTGCTCTTGAGTGTGTAGATTCTGTTTTTACCAAATGCCAAATAAGAAAACGTTGGTGAAGGTCATGATCTTCATGAAAACAAAGTGAGCGGGTTTTCTTTCTAAGAACGGTTGGTGAATGAGGCTCATTGTTATAATACTACAACGGTGGTCATCCCAGTTGTAATACAAGAAAAGAATGTGAAAGGCAATAACTGGGCAGATGTCACTATTGGACAGGGCTGCTAATTGTACTGGCATACTGCACTGTACTACACTAATACCTAATATATTCTTCAACTGTTGTCCAATACAACCAAGTATCTCCAAAATTGTAACTTTACAGGAAACCCCCCAAAACATTATTTGCTTTTAATGTAAGTTAAAGTAATTTCTACTGGTCCCTTCGTCATAAAATGTTTACACAAATGTGTACACTGCAGCTACTAAGCTCAAATAAGAAAAATAAAAAATGAGAAAAAAATTATGCATTTTTTGGACAGCAAATATAAACTGATACAACTAGTTATAATAAGCAGTAATAGTAATGCAGTCTGTGAAGGCTTTCACAACAAAAAAGTGATGGTCAAGACAAAAAGATCATGCCATATAGCTCAAAAGCAGGGGTGTTAGTACAGATTTATGGATGGGGGGTAAGTCTTTACTAAGAGGGTCTGGGGGCAGATGTTTTCAATGACCCCACAATGTCTGTTTAGCATAAACCTTTAGAGTAGCAGTGAGTTCTGCCTTTAAAGGCAGGTAATTTATCAGGTTGCCACACCGCAGATCTGACACTTCTTAGCCTGTATTAAGAACTGACCAAAGAAAGTTAATAAAGTCAGGCAGTGCTATCTTTCTTTTAGATAAGCTGCAGCTCCTAAATGTGTTATTCAAACACAGGTCATAGACTGGCACAGTCTCTGTGTCATAGTGACATTTTACTGCACTAATATACACATTTTCTACTGTATATTTCATTTAGAATCACAAATAAGAACAAATATTGTTATAATTGTTGCTGTTACTATTTTTGCCAGTTTGAACTAATTTGTTATTTAAACAGAGCAGCTACTGTAAAATTTCATGATGAATAGACCAACAGAAATGGTTTCATGGAAGTCTGGTTCCATTGACTTACATTCGAATAAAAAATTAGGTTTTTGCGCTTCCTTGTAAAGTGGCCATATGGAGATAGTTGGACAGTGACAATATATTAAGAAAGTAATATTTCTGCATAATCCAATTTACAGGAACTCAAAGATCATAAGTTCGTTGTTTGATTTGAATGGGCAAAAATTGTCTCACCTGACTAAAACACAATACATAATTAATACTATAATACTGATAATATGATTATCTTGGAATACCTCACAGAAATATAATAACAAATAATCAGTGAACTTTTTAAATGATTAAAATAGTTGGCCATTTAGCAAACCAACGTTAGTGCTTATTAGCCTATCCCCCTTTTTTATTATCTCTATTGACATCAAGTTAGCCAGCTGACAAGCAACTATAGGTGAGAATCTTCACCCTGTAAATGCTTACTGCTTTGCTCTGTACATGACACATGCTGAATAAGGCCTAATCTTAATTTAGGACAGTGTTAGCTAAAACCTTTTCACAACTTCAGCGGTTGCCCACTGACATTATTTGGCCCACCAGAGACCCTTCCCTAAGTATGATTTGACTGGCTTACATGAATTCTGATTTGACTGACGTACCACTTATGAGGTCTGAAAAGACTGATTTATAACTTACGAGGTAAGATATGATTGATTTACCACTTACAAGGTCTAATATGATTGACTTACAACTAATTTGGTCTGATATGGGGGGGCTAATGCCCCTTATAACTTAAGGTTTCATCATTTAAGATTTTTTTTTACTTTAATCAACACTAAAATTTAACAAAGCACTACAAATGACTTTCATCCTAACTGATAGCGTCGGCTCCTAACTGGTCTAGGTGATTGGCGGCAGCTACTGGGGGTTAAGGACAGTGTGTAAGGGTGGGGGAAGGGGTCAGTCCTGCAGAAATCTCAGCACTCTCTCGGGGGCCCTCCACAGGCTGCTTTCCCAGAAGGCCCTGCAGACAGCCTAACCTCTGGGCCTCACTGTGTGTTTACTCAAGAGTTAATGAATGAACCAGTGTTGAAGCTGAGATAGGAAGAGGGGGTGACACAAGTGCTCTCTCACTCTCATGCTCTCCCTGCTTCCTTTTGCCCCTCTTAGTTCAGCTGTTCTTCAGGTTTCTAAGAGTTTGGAGTCATTGGAGAAGAAAGAGACATACCACAGGTCAGGAATGAGTGACTGTTGACTAAAGTACTGCCCGTGGAAGTGTGTTTCCGATTCATGGAAAGTGTGTTGGCACATTGTAGTGTTGTACAGGTTAGCTATGTAATGTAAATAGTTAAACATATAGGGTCCACGTCTATTGGTCCATTTGCCATAATATTATGACACAATATAAATGGCATATGGAAATCAGCAATAATATGTAAAAAAGCAAGGGGTTACCAGTGTGTGTGCTCTGATTGATTATGAGGCTCATTAGTGACAATCAGACATGTGTTTAATGCACAATGCCTTATCATGTCCTGTCAATAAAGCTTATTTGTTTTTAGGAAAGAGGGAGATGCAAAGAGGAAAGTCAACTGCTAAGGGATGCATCATGTAGAAAAATTAACAATCACTTTTACTACATTAACTAGAGCTATGTGAGCTATATTCGATCTTAGTCTAAACAGATCCCAAATTGATATATACAAAGTTCAATTTTCGTCTTTGCCAGCATCACAGGAGTGACCAGGAAGTTTCAATGAATGACAGCTGTAAACTCGCTTTTTTTCTTAAATTTTTCCATCAAACTTTGAACTTTCTTTAGCTTTGAGCTTTTCTGTAGCTTAAGTCTCCTATTGGCATATTCATCCATTCCTGTCAAAAACAAATTATGACTGTAGTTAAACTGAAATGATGATGTCGTCTAAATGTAACCCGGAACACTGTCTGTGTTGTGTAGCCACCGAGCAATGAGGGATGAAAGGGAAAGAGCCTGGTGTCAAAGCAATTCACACCTCTCTACAAAGATGGCCATGCCAAGATAAAACAAACAGCACAAAGCAGAGTTCTTAAAAGAAAATTAAAAAGGCACATTATGTATGTTGACTTGGTTGCTCATCTTTAAAGACTTTGTAAATCACACATTTCCAACAATATTACTGAAGGGAAATGCTTAGGTTTAACTGCGAGACCCTCCAAACCTGAAGAAATAGCATTTCTGGCTTAATACAAATGGGCATTCTATATGTACTTTTTTTTTTGTTTTCCTGTGCAACTAAAGAAATGCACAGCGAGTCCCAGCGAAACCCTCCCCCCTCGTTCTGCTTAAACCCCCTTAAAGGATTTTACTATCTGACCACCAATTACGCAGTCAAAACAGGCTGCCTCTGTTACTCACACATAATAGTACATTTGCCATGTCAATAAAGTGACTGTCACATACATGATAAGCACTAGAGAGAGACAGAGGGAGAGAGGGTGTGAGGGAGAGAGAGGGAGGGAGAGAGAGGGAGAGAGAGGGAGGGAGAGAAAGAGAGAGAGGGAGGGGCTGCTTTTACTTTCTCCTGTGTGTGACTGTGAGGGAGGAGACAGAGAAGAGTAAGGCAAACAGAGTGAGAGAGAGAGAGTGAGAGAGATAGAGAGAGCAGGACTGGACCTGAAAGAGAGAGTAAGAGAGTGAGTGAGCGAGCGAGAGAGGGAAGCATTGGTGCGTTTGTGAAGCTGAAGGTGAAGCATGCTGTCCTGTAGCTCCCTGCTTTGGACGGGGGCTCTGCTCCTAGGGCTTTGGGCTCAGCAGGGTCAGGCTGCTGATGACTTCCAGCACCATGGCTACGAGGAAATGGTGCGCGCTCTGTTCTCAGTGCAGAGCCAGTGCCCCTACATCACCCGCATCTACAGCATCGGCCGCAGCGTGGAGGGACGCCACCTCTATGTTCTGGAGTTCAGCGACAACCCCGGCATCCATGAAGCATGTGAGTTTCTCTACCTGCAAACCTTCAACACAGTCCTGTATAGCTGCTGTGGTGCTGTGCTGAAGAGCTTGTTCAAGCCTTAGGCTCCTTCCTAAAAGCGTTTAGGAGAAATTATTGCTGAAGCTGTACTGTTGCCAGAGCATGCTTTGATTTCCAGGCAGTAAGCTTTTGAGTTCAGTTGCATGCTTGCAGGTGTTTCAGGGCTTTTTTTTTTTTAAGAAAAGAAATTATCCTTTCATCACTTTCTTTGGGAACGCTTCTGGCAGAGCCCTTATTTTAACTGGAGATTTGGCAGGTTGTACTCCTGGCCAGACAATGCAAATAATCGGTTTATCATGATATCTGCTTCTACAAACAACTAATTGAATGGATAGAGAGATAAAGGTGGTACTGCTGCTTGAATAAAATAATGAAAGTACTTTCCCCAGAAAATGTATTAGTGGGTTGCAGAGGTAGGTCTTTCAGCATCCATCTGCACAGAAAGTGAAGTTAGGTGCTAATATGGCTGGGCAGTATGAGTATATTGTGGGTATTGTAAATAATAATACAGACTAACTACACGTTGCATAACAAAGTGAGCAACTAGCATAATTATGCCTGTGGATTGCAGTTATGATTATCATCATTTATTATCATTATCATTATTATATTTTGAACTAAACTAATATATATAAACTAATAACACACATACATGTTAAAAGACTAAAATATATCCAAACAATGAGTAGATTAAATTCCTCACAAATACACTTTAGCAGAAGTAAGAGTCTCATTTGAGCAAACACAACTATTCTTTATCCACCTCTTGAAAAAAGCCCAGTGGAAATGCTAGTATGAGATTAACAGTGTAAGATGACATTGTCCAAGGTAATATTCTGCTAATGAAGATTAGCAATAGGCAGCCAGAGGCTGCACTCAGCAGGTCATTTTGTGTCTATTTACCTTCGAAGCTGCTGTTAAATCTAATTTGGTCAGTCCCTGAAGTATCAGTGAGAGCAGCTTTAAGAACACTGACCCTGTGTTTCTCAATTACTGGAAAGAGTATCAATGTTCTGTCAACAGCAAAGGTGAACACCAAAAGGTAGGAACAGTCTGTTTGTAAAAAGCACATGAATCACATTCATGCTGTAATACGCCTCCAAAGACCCTTATCTCCACTACCATCACAAGCTGCACAGTAGTGTCTCTTGATGTTCTCTTACATGGTCTTTGAGGGCAGCTTGGCTATAAGCACAGGAGATGCTTTTTAACACTGCAGTTTCAGCTGACGACACGTTAGGCACGAGTATTGTGTGAGTGGTGCTGGCCTGAGTCAGGCGGGCTTTTTGCTGATGTAGGGGCTTCCTTCAGTAGAATTGGAGGATGTATGCATGTTCCACAATGAGGTGAAAGAGCACAAAAACAGGAACAGGGCAAGGGCAGCTATGTGTCTACTCTGTAGTGTCCGACCAGCATATCATTTATATTGAAGAGTGTGTTAGTGCTGCTGTAGGTGGTGATAGTAAAGGGTGGGCAATATACTCAAAGACCTTTTTACAATACAAAATATGTTTAAAGGTTTTTCTGTGACATTCTAAAAGTACAATGGAACATTACGATTAAAATGGAATTAATTCAGAAGGAACATGAGGAAAAGTCAAATGGTAAAATACTGTATGTTAATAAATTAAGATTAAAAAATTAAGATAATGGCAGATTATGATACTGAGAAAAGTGCATGGTGCATGGATTTATCATTGCCCTTCCTTTTTTGGATGAGAGAGGGGGGAAGAAAGAGAGATTAGCTCTTAAAACAGAAGTTAAATTGCTCCATCTCTCCATTCCGCACTTCATCAGTCACCTTCTGAAGTGTTGTCACACTTCTAGTAATCCAATCATTATGTGTTTTACAGCTGCCTGACTCATTCACACTGCTAATGAGATTTACCTCTCACTGGACCTGATCATTTCACTAAAGGACTGAAAGACTGGCTCGTCTTGAAGTCAAAGTCAGGCAAAAACAATAGGTGATTCACACTGAAAGAGTTCTATAGCAGAGAGAATAAGATTTGAACTGTGTCCATTCATGAGCAGCATGATACACAGATACACAGTTACGTCACAAACTGGTTACATGGTGCATGATGCTGGAATTCTAATTAAAACAGCTCAGCATCACTGAAAACCTGCAGAAACAGCAGAAAAACAGCATGTTTTATGGAATAAGCAGCGCGAAAGCTTCCCTAAGTGTTTCCACTGTAGAGAAATGCTTAATCTGCAGTAAATGCTTAATCTGCCTGTCCACTTTAAGTGCTCTTGGCGGATGTGACCGTATGCCCTTCTGACATCCTGACTGTGGTCGATTGATGTGTATTTTCCAGTGGAACCGGAGTTCAAGTACGTGGGGAACATGCATGGTAATGAAGTACTTGGACGAGAGCTCCTCATCTACTTATGCAAGTTCCTGTGTGAAGAGTACATTGCAGGCAACCAGCGAATAACCAGCCTTATCCACAACACACGCATCCACATCCTGCCCTCGATGAACCCAGATGGATATGAGGTGGCAGCCAGGCAGGTATTACAGCCTTACTGGCTCATCTTTCAGGAGGAGATTGCAAGTACGATCCTTAGCCATCCGTGGCCAAGGATCCAAAGGGGTGGGATGGGGGGGGCGGGTGCTGTTGGGGGGAGTGGATGTCAGCTGTGATGACTGAATTAACCGTTAGTACTCAGAAGAAGCACATTCACACTAGTCTCAGCTATGTCTTGCATTCTGATTGGCTGTCCGCATTTCCTCTTCCGTGTATTGTTTTGTACTTGTGCTTTGTTTTTCCAGATAAGTTCAGCATAGCATATAGTAGTCCCTGCCATATACTTAATGGCAAGGACTAATATACACCAACGAACTGTTTCATGTCATCACTTTCATACATAAAGTCAAACAGCAGGCTTGTGATTAGCCATTTTGCGAGTCAAATGACTTTTCTTCCTGTATAGTGTTTTTTGGTCATATTGAGTAGCAAAAGGTTCCAGACTCTCCCTAGACTGAACAGACCTCTTAGCTTTGTCTAATAGCTGTATGATCTGTAAAATCCAGAATGTTCCTCCCTATTCACAGCGTCCTAGTATGTTCTCTCATACAACTCCCATTTACGTTACACTAAAATGTTCTCCCCATTTACACTGTTCACACTGTCCTAATAGGTCCCCATTTACTCTGCTCTACAATGGTTTCCCTCATTTACAATGATCTAGCATGTTGTTCCCGATTCACAGAAACTCTAGATTGCCCCCATTTACCTTGTTTCACAATGTTCTTTTTTCTACATACTATAAGCATGTTGACTTTTGTTGGGTTGGTGTGCTTGGACTTTAGGGAATCAAAGGTTACTTTTCCATGGCATACCCTAAAAAATCCCTTTTGGCCTTTATTTGTTTAAGGAGACAGGATATTTTTTGTTCACATGTGTGTTCAAATCAATCATTAAGAGGAAGGTATTTCAAAACGTATGATTTAGCAAATGTCCTTTAGTGCTTCTACTAGCACTACTATTGGATGAGACATAAATTATCAGGCTAACTGAGAAATACTGTGAAATGTCTCTTAAGCTCCATGAACTTGACCGCATAAGTGTATAAACAAGAACTCAAACCCGAAACCTGAAATGAGCAAAACCCCATATCAGTTTTCTATATAAATACACACACACACACACACACACACACACACACAGTACTTCCTGTAAACTAGGTGTTTTGGAAGTCTTCCTTTTGCCCTGCCATATATCCTGTACCCTCAACTTAGTTAGGTCCCAGTGAAATGTCTGTCTTTGTTTTGCAACTAAGTATACCGGCCAAGAAATAACACACCCAAATATAAACACTACACGGGAAACCATTAATGACCATTCAGACATCCCTCCCATCTGTCATGCACAAACACAATGGTTTGCTTATATATACAGTGCAGACACTCATCACTCATTCCATGCAGGAGCACACACATGCTAAGGCGTACATCTGCACTCTCTGACACTAATCACACTGTATGTGCAGAAGTCTGGCCTCTGACACTCTATTATCATCCGTCTGGCTGGGTCTCTGGAACTGTCCCCAGAGTAACCGCTATGTCTGCACCAGACCTCCAGCTCAGTTTCTTTTATACTCTGAATCAAAGCCCAGGAAAGCACCGCACCCCACTGATGTAATATCACATATCATTGCTGTCAAAAAACCTGTATCTCCAAATCGGAAGCTTCAGGAGAAAGCAAACAGTGTTAATGAACCTTTTAATGTAAGCTAATGTAACAACATTTTATTCAGTCATTCTGGAGCACATATTTTGGGTTGGAATTTGACAAATGAAACTTCACACTGACTGTAATGTAAACTAGCAGTACAAAACAAAACCAATAGACAGCCACCAGGATTATTTAGAAGTATTTTGAAATATTATTTGTAGTTTATGTTTTACTTTTCAATATATAAATATATAATATATAATATATAATATTCAATGTACTCTACAAATAATATACTAGCACTAGCACTGTGCTGATAGCCCAGTCATCTAGCTCCAACCATTAACCTTTTGTAGCCAAAGAACCCATGCCCCTTCACAACCCAATATTTATATTATTTTACTATAGAACTATATAACTTGTACAACCGTGCAGTAGCTTTTATACAATAATAACCCACCTTCATTCTGTGGGGTGGACGTGTCCACACAGCCTCAGTGCCATTGCTTTACCCTCGCAATATGTCCTGTGGCTGACAAGCATCTGTTCTACTTACATAAGCCTACAGCTCATACAACTCTTATGTTACAATGTCTATGGGAGCTGGATGTTTTTTTTTTTTTTTCCAAAAAAAGAGACAAATAACACTTACATTGGTTTTCAAAGGGGCTTTCAAACCACATCATATGTCTTTACATATCATGTCACACGCACAAACAACTCAAAAGAAGATCTGGGTCCAAATCCAAAATCACTGCATTACTGATGAAGATATGATGACTAGAGTGGAACATTTAAGACACATATTTATCAAATGCTGACTGAACTATGTTTGCAAATTCTCTTTCAAAAGAGTTTTTCAAAAGAAACACTGCTTTGATTTGTCCACTCAAGGAAGGGATCCAAAACACAACCACAACATAACATTGCAAAAATGCTTTTCCACTTGTAGTGTGCAATTACACATTTCCACCTAAAGGTCTCCAAATCCCAAATCTTACATTATGTAGTTTTAACTTTATTTTGGAAGTCAACTATTTGGAAGAAACTGTTAAAGAAAATTGTTGGTGTCATATCAAAACCTCATGATCTGTTTTGTTTTCTTTCTTGTTTCACATCATTTAAGAACAGCAGCTGGACATTAAACCAAAATAAACAGACTAACAAAACCAAAAGTAATGTTACATTAATGTACTTTGAGGACAACAGCTTTTTTGTTCTCTGCACAGCTACTGTTTCTGAAATATACGGTAAAAAATCCTAATTGCTCTCCTTCCAGGGTCCAGAATTCAATGGCTACCTTGTGGGCCGTGGGAATTCCAGAGATGTTGACCTCAATCGCAATTTCCCAGACCTGAATGGCCTCATGTTCTACTATGAGAAGAACAATGGCAAGAACCATCACCTGCCCCTGCCAGACAAATGGGAACTACAGGTGGGTCATGCAGAGTGACAGCTGTGGCATAAAGGTCAGCTCTCCAGACAGGGCTGTGGACAAGATACACTTAGTTTTGTCTGTAGGGACTAACAAAGGCACAAGGATTTGGTTCTGAAATTTCCAGTGCAATTTCAAACTTCTTGTGACGTAGATGTCAGGACAACATCAGATTAGCATGTAGGCTATCGGTCACCCAGTATAAGAAAATTTACATTCAAAACCACAAAACTGTTTGTATTTCTCTCCCATCACTGTGCTGATCTTCCATAGACCATACAGGTACGTCCCAACATTTGGGATGAATTAAACTAAAACCATGCAAATATTTTTGTTTTTCTACTACGAACTGGATAAGCTCTCCATCAGTCGCTAGATAAGCATCCCTGGTCTCACACTGCTGGTCTGGTCTCTCTCAAGCACTGACAGATCCACCTTTCACCACGCTTGTTTAAGTAAGCAGACAGTGGCCTGTGAAAGAGACTTTTTAAAGCTTTTTTAAGCGTTTAGCTTCCAGGGTTCTCAGAATGGGGTGCTGTTCCATTTCACTTTAAGCGCTGGCTAGGTGAGTGGATGTACTCACTATGAAGGCATTTGGCATTTAGGTCAATGGCAAATCACAGAGGGACTGAAAACCAGAAGGTATCCCATGCAGCTATGCAGTATGCAAAACTCAAACCAGCAGCAGCTCAGCTTCATGATTACAGAAACAGGGCACTACGTTTCTTTTGCTGTGAAATCTTAATTTACCAGTTTAAATTGAGAAAAGCTTCATAAGTATGTATGTCCTAGTGCTGGGCAATATATCAGTTATTTTATTTTTATGTATTTTAGGATCCCTTAGAGGTCATTTTAAGATTGTGTTTAAGTTAATGAGACATGACATTATTAACATTGCCCCTAAATGGCAGATTTATTACACCATGAGGCTTATGATATGGTTATTACACAGTAATGTAACAGTCAAATTAATTTTTTTCTTAAATTGCTATTTCACTAAATGTTTAACATTACTGCTTAAGTTAAGTAAGAAATAACAATGAAAAAGTCTTTTTTTTAATTTATGGTTTGTTGTGTGTTGCATCACTTAAAATGACATGTAAGGGAGAAAAATGTTAACTACACATTGGGCAGGTAGCACAGAACAAAACATTATAATCAAAACAATGTATGGCAGGTTACTAAGTAGTTATTCAGTATATAATACTTAATAAACATGTTTTTCTTTGCTAAGATTAAGTCATTTAGATAATATATTGACGGTAAAGATCCATATATCTGCTACTTTAGAACATTCACAGAATGTATGCATAAATAGATGTAGTGCTAAATTAATGGAACATTTGAAAGAATAATTGTTCTTTGTGTATTATTTTACTTTACAATTCCCTATGTGTACCCTTCAGCCATCAATATATTGGATTTAAAAATAAATTGGATGTAGAAAAATCTTATTTCAAATGTATTATAACACAATATAATAGACATTAATATGAATATCAAAATCATTTGTAACCCTTTCACATGATGAAGATTTTAGTGGCATTAAGCCCCTCAGATGTCTGGGCCCCATCACCACCAGTGTAGTAAAATTATGTTAGGTTTCCCTAAATCAGGTAATTTCACGCCAATCTACCCTAATTAACTTTGTTTACAACTTACTAGTTTAATTATGCCGAAAGTGTGGAAAAAATGGGTGAGGTTTCTAAAGCGTACAGAGGTGAGGAATGAAGGCCGGGTCCTGCTGGTGAGACTCTGCCTTTAAAAGGAGTTGCAAAATCGCAATATTAAATATGAGCTGTCATATCATGATATATTTTTGGAAAATACAGTGATACTGGATTTCATCAATACTGCCCAGCACTAGTATGTCCATTGGCAGGCAGTTTTCTCTAAGGACAGAGAAAAACACAGCTGGAGGAGAGTGGCACGTTCCTAGCATTGCTACATTGCTCCATAAGCTTTCACTCACAGGTCACATGGTGCTGGACTAGCCCCCTCAAAGGGTTCTGCACTCTTTTGGGCAGGAAAACATCTGTGTGTATCAGCAGCATGAAACCCAACTCTCCACTGACAGCCGAGGTCACAAAGGAGCATGTCTATATATATATAGATCCATACATAATAAATATTAGCTCTCAGACTGGGTCAACATCCCAGCAGCCATCTCCAAGGACAACAAACTGCCCTGCCAGACTGATCTGATCCAAAGCATTAAAAAGGCAGGCCATGATTTATTTTCCCTACTGCTCCACTGGGATGTATAACGGCATGTTAGATCTCCCAGATAAAGTGCCTTGAGAGAACCTTCCTCTGGCGTACTTCATGGTTTCTGTCCATGGCAGCATGCACGAGGTGGTTTATATCACAGGCTTGATACCACATGTTATGTGGTAAGTAAAGCCTTGTCTTTAGTTCTCATGTTTATGTGACCGGTTGTTCCTCTTACGTTCCTGGCTCCTCTAGGTTGAACCAGAAACTCTGGCAGTCATTAAATGGATGCAGAACTACAATTTTATTCTATCTGCCAACCTGCACGGTGGAGCTGTTGTGGCCAACTACCCCTTTGACAAATCCCGGGAGGCCCGTATCAGAGGAAAGCCTACATATTCTGCCACCCCAGACGACAAGATTTTCAAAAAGGTATTTAATTATTAAAATGAAGAGTTATGTTTCATTTTAAGGGGACCATGTTCTACACTTATCTTGGCATTTTTCCCCTAGAGAACATTAAAAAAAAAAGTCATTATTCATTTTACAAGACCAAGACCAAGTTTATCTCTTACAGGAAAGGCTGTTTCTGTTACTGACCTTGATGTAAATGACTGTTGCCTCATTCAAAAAATGCAGTCTGGGCTGTAATAAAACAAGCTTATGAGTTCAGACCAAAATCCTCAGGCTCGGTGTAAAAAAACTAACTTTAGCCACTCAGTGACGTGCTCAACAGCTCATCATTTCATCGTTTACCCACATCTTCCACTCTAATAACTCTCAGTAACATCACTCCTTATCACTGATTGATTATAAAAGGCATAATGAGCAGCGCCTGCTCGCATTCAGAACCCGCATTTGGCAGCAAACAAAGACCTGGTATAAACAGAAGATGCTTTCCCCCACTGGAGATTGCATTGAAGAATAAGTAAATGAGGTTTAATGGTGAACACGTGACATTGCTGTATAGCAGTTATAGTAGTATAATAGTTTTATAGTAGTTTAAGTACAGCCCCAATTCCAGGAAAAGTTGAGGTGCTGTTTAATATTCAAATAAATGTAAATAAAACAGAATGCAATGATCTGCAAATCTCATAGACCCTTATTTTATTCACAATATAACATATAACACATTTCGGATGTTTTTTCTGTGTCATGAAACTGATTAACTAATTTACAACTTGGCAACAACACATCTCATAAAAACTGGGACTGGGCCATGTCTACCACAGTGTAGCATCCCCTCTTCTTTTAATAACAGTCTGTAAACGTCTGGGAAGTGAGAAGTACAATTGCTGGAGTTTTTGGAAGAATGTTGACTTTTGTTGTCCTTGTCTGATGTAGGACTCTAGCTGCTTAGCATCCCCCGGTCTTCTTTGCCAGATCATTTGCAAACCATTATGCTCTGTTTTTATTAACGTTTATTTATCAGAAGAACTGCATGGCTATAAATGACGTGAAAAACACTAAGAGGAAAATCAGACCAATTAAAAAAGCTGCACGTATTGGGTAATAAAGGAGGCGTTTCAGAATAACGACTCGTTTGTAAGTGACATGTGTCCAGTATTTATCTAGCTTTGATAATAAAGCATTGATATTTCTGGTATGTATGAAGCCCAGTCCCAACAACATATGTCATGAATTTGTGTCTATTGTGCGTTTTGCAATGAAAGCAATAAAAACATGCGACTTTTGCAGTTTACAGATGGACTTCACAAGACACATCATGCTCATTTAAAAACTCAGATTCAAAAGTGTTTCCTTGTTTTTCTTCAAACCATGACTAATTAACGTTTCTAAATAAATTGTCTGGCATTTGACTTTGTGTGTGCATAGTTGGCAAAGACCTACTCCTATGCTCACAGCTGGATGCATAAAGGCTGGAACTGTGGAGACTACTTTGAGGAGGGGATCACTAATGGAGCCAACTGGTACTCTCTATCAAAGGGTTAGTGGATGCACTTTTCTGATTATACTGTGCAATAACTGAAACTATTCTATGTTTTGGTCCTCACTGAGATGTTTAAGTCATCACAACACAACATTGGTAACGGTTTGGGCATTGGGATGATCTTCTGTATGTACCATCTGCATTGATTTTTAATATAACCTGTGTTTGCAGGCATGCAGGACTTTAACTACCTCTACACTAACTGTTTTGAGATCACTCTGGAGCTGAGCTGTGACAAGTTTCCCCCAGCTAGTGCTCTAGCCAAAGAGTGGCTAGCCAACAGGGAGGCTCTGGTGTCCTACCTGGAACAGGTGAGTTACCTTTCTCACACAGCTCAGCTCTGGGCCCTTGAAACACTTAGAAGTTCAAGCTGAACTCCTGGGCCAACCATACACACAATGAAGGTGTATTGTATTTATAATGTAACAGGTAATAAAGGGGCCAGTATTCTAGTGAAGATGGAGAGAAGGGGCAGAGAAAGTACCAAGTGGTTTACTGTTGCATTAGTGTGTAATCAACCTGTCCCTGGATGGATTCAGTGTGGAATGGATATGAAAGTTGTGTGCATTGGTCAGAGACAGTGTAACACTATTCATTGCCTTTTCTGGTGCATTACAAGAAATTGACGGGAACATTATACTACCTACTTGAAGGCATAGACAATATACAGCATACTACAATAAGGAATATAATTTTGTTTCTTTGCCTCCAGGTACATCATGGCATTAAAGGAATGGTCTACGATGAGAACAACAACCCAGTCAGCAATGCAGAAATCTCTGTGGCAGGCATAAACCATGAAATAACTACTGGTAACTATGTGTAATTAATAAATCTTTGTGATTCTGCATTCTGCATTTTTTGGCTCGAGACACTAGCTACACTAAGGCCTTTCTACAAAAAGTCAGATGTTTTTGAGTTTTATCCCTGCTATTAAAGCATGTGCTCAGGCTCTTTCTGACCTACTCATCAGAGGGTATCATGCCAGCTTGAATGGATGCTGTCTTCAAATCCAAAGAGTCTGAAAACATTCTGAAAGATCCTTTACACTCATATTGTTACTCACTCTTAAAATAATTTGGTTAAAACACTTATTCAGAATTTAATACTAAAGTATTTACTGATCTCAGACTTACACAGATTGCTCCAGCCAGTGTTTCTGTTAAAACCCAGTCAGAAAAAATGCTTGCCTAACTATTCAACCCCTTCAGACTAGCACTAGCACTTTATACTATCACTTTTTGCTGCAGTAACAGTCTGTTGACATAAGTTTCTACCCGCTTTGCACACTGCTCTGAAGTCATTTTTGCCTGTTTTTCCTGGCAGAGTTCCTTAAAGATTGTTTAGGTTGGTTGGTTGGTTGATTGATGTGTGTGGGGTGCAGTTTTCAAGTAAGCCCACAGATTCTTGATTGGATTGGATTTTGCCGAACAATGTTTTGTTGCTCAGCAGCTCATTGGTTGCTTTTTTACTTGGGATCACTGTCTTGATGATCAGTGAAGTTTTTAGCAAGTTACCAAGCAGCAGTTTGCACAATCCATCCACTTGTGCAGTTCCTGTTAAGGAACAGCATTCCCACAACATGACGCAACCACACTCATACTTTACTGATGTAGAGTTTAGAATTTTAGCCAGAAGTCTCAATTTTTGAATTACTGAAGACAAAACCCCTATTCCACATTTTAGCTGGGTCATTCTGATGGTTTTGATGTGTTTTTTGCCACCCAACCATACAGACCATTCTGTTCAGAGCTCTTGATATTGTTGACTGCTTTAACCTCCACACCACCAACCCCCCACCGACTCCCCTGTCTCTGCCCCTGAACTCTGTAGCTCCTTTAAAATGACTGTGAAGTTCTATGTGGTTTCCTTCACAAGTCCCCTTCTTGTTTTGACGCTGTGCATGACTTCATTTCCATTTTAATTGTTTGGCCTGACTAATCTTTAAAGGAATTACTCTGTTACTACTATATGTGGCACTTGTTTAGAGTAACTAGCTCTAATAGTGCAATACTAAGTTTTTCTCTGTAACTGTGCTATATTACAGGAGCAGATGGAGACTACTTCCGTCTGCTTTTGCCAGGAACCTACACGGTGACTGCTTCTGCACCAGGGTACCAGCCCTCTACCAGTACAGTCACAGTTGGACCTGCAGAGGCCATACAGGTGTGAATAAACACACTACACACATACACACACACAGAGTCGAACAAGAATGGTTCAAACATGAACGCAACTGAGAGCGTGTGGGTGATTGCGTCAAGCTGGTCCAATTAAGAGCAGATGTAGCTGCAGGTTTACATTCCAACCAAACAGAAGTCCTTTTGTTTAGACACCTTAACACTAGGCTTGTTATCAGGGATACAGAATGATACTGGAAAAATATATTACATTGCTTATTTGCTTGAACACAAATTATCATCACCAGACAGGTGTTTAGATCTGATTGAAATTTCAAATCAGTATTTGATGAGATATTTATTTTACTCCAGCAGAGCAGAACTTTTGGAAGACAAATGAGCTGCTATCTTCAATCTTTAAGAGTAATATAAAGCTTACTGTTCAGTAACTATAATAATTACTCGAATGAATCTACTACTAATCTGATTTGTAAATTATGCAGTTACAAGGGCCATATGGTTTCAGTGGTTCTCTTCAAAAAAGCTAATGAGCTGTAGAATTCTGTTTGGCTGGAATAAAACACGGCAGCCACACACTGGCCCTTAAACAGATCAGATTGTATATTGAGTATGCCCCATACAATGTTGCTGACAAACACTGCACATTGCATTAAGAAGTTTCTTTAAAAACATCTAAAATAAAAATATGTGACCTTTAATTTCACTCAACGTTTGTGTTTTACTCCAACTGTCCAAAAACTAATGGCCACTTTCCCAGACAGGGATTACCCGAATACTGGGCTGTGTATAGCTTTGAATGCATTCTAAACACATTCTGAATGCTGAGTAGGCCAGTATTAGTCTTAATCTTTGTCTATATACAGTCATAAGCAAAATATTGCATATTACCACATGCTTAATTTTTCTGCAAATTGTAGTGCAATTGAATTATAGCTTTAATTATATTCATTTAATTTATTGAAAAAAAATACAAATTTATATTTTAAAAGTACATTTATTTCCCTTGTTAAATTCAGCAAATAAACAGTAATTGTGCATAATATGTACAGAAATGTGCTCCCTGTAGAGCATTTGCTAACTTATTTATACTTATTTACGTTTAGAAAATCAATATAACAGGTACTTTGACTGAGATGCCTAAATGTTTGCACATAACCGTATACAAACAAGTGTTTTTTTCTTTGCTTTCTTCTTTCATAGTTACACTTCTATTTGAAACCTGCACCAAAAGCCGCAAACTTGAATGTGAGGGGGCATCAAGGCAAGAAAACCCTGTCAACTGCCAAGGTTCCTCCAGCCAACCTCGGCCCAAGATAAAAACAGGACACTTCCCTCAACAAAGATAAACTCCCGTCTCTTTCCCAGACAGTAGAGGGAAAAGAAGAATGTGGAGAGGTGTGGGCTAAATCCATCACAAACCTCAGCTTTTCTATTCTATACTTTCCTCAGTCCTCAGTTTGTATAGATCTTGAATAGAGTGTTTTTTCCACAAGGACATTCTTTTGCCATGAGTGTCTTATTTATGTAATACATAGGAAACTTATGTGTTTAATAACAAGAACAGGTTCCGTGAAAAGAGTCATATAAGTCACTCTAATGTAGATAATTAGGTAATGTTAAGAAGTGCAGCACACATTGTTCATCAGCACTTACAGGCCAGAGACTATATTTTACAGCCAAAAAACCTTATCATCAAATATGCCAGTCAAACAGATCCACAGTCTGGGTTGTTTTGGAAAGTCTGTGACATTGTACAATCATTGTATGACTTGAATATTAAAAATACATATTGTATACATAAGAAAAACAGATACATTTAGGCTCTCTGTGATTTTGTGACTGTGTGGTAAAATGGACTGTGATATAAAACAGCCCATAAAGGAGCACTACATTTTAAAACAAAAACATTAAATGTAAATGCTGCTAAATTTCCAAGATGTACTCTACCTACAGTTCTTATGCATGTGTGAAATAAACCCAATGTTTTTATCAAATCATAAAAAAAGAAACATGCATTTGCCAAAGTTTGGTCAAGTTACATGTTTTTTTTTTAAATGAACATAAATTAATGAGTATATGAACTCTACAGGGAACAAAGTTAAATATTTTAGGACACAATTTCTATATATTTACTTAACAAAGTAATGATAAATAGTTTGAAAAACAGTAAGATATAAACTTTATAAACATAAATTTAACAAAAACACATTTTTTATTTCTCAAAAAAATATATATATGTATTTGCTCCAAAATGTTAAATTCAGGAAATGGAATTGTGCAAGACAGTGTGCCTGGGGCCGTAAAGTTTTGTGTATGACTGTACAACCTTTTCAAATATCAACAGTTTAGCTAAGCCATTCACATTGAAGTAATGAGGAGTGTCGTAGCTCAGACTGTACTTACAACACAGCTTATCAAAATAGAGATAATTTACATGTATTAGTTTAAAAATCACAGGACAAAAATAGTCTGTGTAATGGTAAAGTATATAAAGATGATGGCATTGTAAAGCTACTTTTTTTTTCATATCATTAGTGAAAAACAAAGAAAAGCGATTTCACAAGCGATTGCAAAACTCCTCTACTTTCAGTGTACGTTAATGTAAAGAGATTTTATTCCAAGCAGTTTTGTAGCTTTTTTGTTAATCCAATCATCGTGAAGTTGGATTTTGGTAGTGTCGTTTGGCTCTCTGTAGTTGTAGGGGATTAATGCTGTTCTTCACAGTTTTAGAGATTTTTAGAGTATTTAAACATCTTTGATGAGAAAAACTAAAAAAACTAATATCAGAAAGCTACAAATCCATCCACCAGGCAATAACCTAATGTCATACTAGGTCTTATACACCAGAGGTCAGCGTTGTCTTCTAAAAATGTGAACTCGCCATCTACGACTGACTGTAAGCACTCAGAGGTTAGAAAGAGATTCAGGCTCAATGCTGTTAGAAAAATGTATGTATATTTATATTCCACTATTAAAATGCAGTGGGTTTTCCATTGTTTTCACAAGGATGACAAACACAGAGAAAAAAAGTGTGCAGTGTGACAAGCAGGAAAAGGAAAAACGCACTCCAGAAATGTAATAAACCTTGGACAGTGTGCCCTGTTGCCAGAAAAACTGAAGGGACAGGACATCATTTGTCGATAACAACACATACACACCCCTGTTTATAGAGCAGCTAAAGATAGTGCACATTCGATGTAGAGAGCTTAGGAAAATACTCACTGTTTAAAGCTGAAGCAATTAAATACTTTATTAACCGTCCAGAGGTCGGTAGACTCACATACATTATTATTTCAGTAAAGGATTAATACAATTAAAAGTAATAAAGTAAAAGCAATTTCCCAAAAAAGAACCAACGTATTATGTAAAACAATGACTTAAGTACTGAGTAATTATAGAACTGCAGTGAGATTTCTTGGTAAATCCAACATAAAAAAACAGCAGAGGAACTGGAATTTGCATGGCACTACATCTCCAAAATCAGAGATGTGACGAGTCACATACTAGTACAGATGCTGTCACCAACAAAACAGGAAGGAACTAAACACAAAAAGGGAACTAGTAACTAAATACGAATGGCTGATCTGTACCCCAGTAAAAGGTAGATCCCTTTACTCCTTAATACACTTGAGTAAAAGTACATGTATTACGATTTGAAAACACTGAGAGAACAAATAAATATCAGCCATGTTGCTAGCACACATGCCTCAGTAAATGTTACTAGTTGCCACCTCTGTCTATCTCAGTGTAATACGATAAGGACTGTCACATAGTTGTATGCAGTATTTGAACAAGACTGTTCAATACTGTTATAAAAGAAATACAGGCTGAAAGAGGCTGCTTTCAGAATTAACTGCACAATCGATTACCGATTCAACCTGCAATGTACCTCAAAACACAGCACATGGCTTGGAAATTATTATTAAAGTTTTTGCGTTTTACGTTTTCTTTTCTTTATATTTTTACATGTGCAGAACAGGCTCACATTCATAGCATGACTTTCCTCTAAAGCTGAAAACAATCACATTATAACTACTTGTAATCTGATTATCTCTTGACTTTTGTGACCGGGATGGATTAATGGGGCTTATTAGTGTGTATTTGAAAAGAATATTCACATTACATTTCTTCCCTTACTGTCAAAGCCTGACCACTCTGGTCATCTGGTCAATCAGGTAACAAAAGCGCCACTGTTTGACAAACAATATTTCAGTCCACTTCAAACAAAATGTCAGTGCAGAAAAATGAGTAAAAAATAATGAATGAATAGAAACAAAGAGCTCCGAGCTCACATGACCTCTCTGAATGAATATGTCAGCGTAGGAGAGGACAACATGAGCCTTTTCACGCAGACTGAACGTGACTGCTCTGGACCTTTCCCACAGAAGTAGTGGGCAGTGTAGAGGAATTTACACTGAGCTGAATGCTCTAATGTGGCCTGCGCTACAATGAATATTATAATAACCTCCTCCACTCTGTCAGCTAGCAGTGACTCAGCTTGGACTCAAGTGCCAGTTTGTGACGAAGGGTGCTTACTGTAACTGCTATACAGAGAAACACGTCAGCTGTAGTTTGTTCATGTAGCTGTGTAGCTTCGAGAGCCGACTGGTACTCAGCGTGTGTATATGTATGTGGAGTTTGTACTGATAACACAAGCTTCTAGCTGAGCTGCTCAAAGTGCATGTGTTTGAGCTCTGCATATAAATCTGTTTCCTTCTATTGTTGCTCTGCTTAAGGAAGTCAGATTTAATGCTGGCACAGCATGAACTGGCTCTTACCACAAAATGTGCTGGGCACTGCGTGACTTGAAAACATCAGTCTTCCTCACAGCAATGGCGGGTGAATCTCTAGACCCTCTAAATAGGCCTTCAGGCTGAAAAGACAAATAAAAAAAAATCTTTAAGAATAGAATAGCACATAAAACTCACAATTTGTTGTTTTATACAGTTTGATATTCTCCTAAAGTTAGGCCTACTGCAACACAGGACACAGCAACCTTCAGATTAGTGTGAAAGAGTACTGACCTCTGAGCTGACGCCATGCTAAATGTATATTAGATATAGTGTATCATTTGCTGTGACGTTTACTGTTACACATCATTTAAACCGGTTAGCAGGACAGTTTGTAAAAGCACCAGTTACAATTGCATGTGAATCATGTACACTGCCATTCAAACTTCTGCAATCACTGTTTTCAATAAAATACAGAAAAAACAGCAGATGCATATAAAAACTGTTTCTAAAACTTCATGTTTCAAATGATTAGAACAAAGCTATAAAAAAGAAGACGAGAAAGAAAAAACTTTTTTCAAATGCAGTGATTAAAACACAAGCTTGATAGTATCATCAAAAATGTCATTAAGGTACACTGTTTATCAAAACATAAATAACCAAAACCTGAAATACTGAAATTCAATCCAAATGTGTAAAAAACTGTCTAGTTGATAGTAGTAATATAGATGTTGAGATATTATTGTTTATAAAATAACATTGTTAGTAAATGTTTATGCTATACATGTTTATTATACTGTTTGTTTTTAAATAAAACAATAATGTTTTTGGTTATTTTTATACACCATCACTTCTTATCTTCCTAAAATAACTTTATATGGGACTCAAAACATTCTTAACTTTAAATAAATGTTAATGGAGTGTTAATGGAGTTAAATAGATATTCAAAGGCATATTGGAGCATTTCTATTTAACAGAAAATTTGTAATGTGCTTGGGATGTCAAACACAATATATATGTAACCCAATAGATTGTGGATGTGCAATAATGTTATTCAGCACTGCGTTTGTACTTGTCCTCAAGGTGTTTTGTGATTCTGGTTTTATCCGTACTTGAGTTGTTATTTCACCAAAATAGCAACACCTTTACATGAGGATGGGTTTAAGTACCCTATATGTTGTAGGTCTCCTGACAGCCTATTCCGGTGCTGCCAGATGCACCATCAGCTTCCAGCATAAAAGCAAACCATGTCCAGCCATTCAGTGTGCAGGTCAAGGCGGGAAGGAGACAGTACAATGTGCAGTTAACATTTATTAGAGACTGTAAATCAGACCAGATTCTAGATTAGGCCTAATCTCCTTCTTTTAAGTTGCTCTGCTTAGTCTTATTCTGCTTTGGTTCATTTAAATGACACAAAAGTAAACATGTGACATGATGTCCATAATTTGTAATCATATGATGTAATGTAAATAATGGGTTGCTATTTTTAACAAAAACCTATTTATTTTATGCATTATTTTATGAAAAGTTATTTACCCAGCCATTAACATGCATGACAGCAGTGTCACATAGAAGTTATGTGCTGTCTGCAAAAAAAAAAAATTAAAACATTCATGGGATATAAAAAGCAACTATGGACCTTGCTCAAGATGCTTCCTCTCTGATGACCTTGAGCTGAAAATACTATGCTAAAATCTAATATGAAAATACCAGTGACAAAAATATATATCTTATTATGTTTTAAGACATTTAATAAAATATATTTAGATTAAATATATATTTTAATGTAGAATTATGGTCATTATATATATAGTAAACATCCATTTTCAACACTTCCTAAGGGTTTTACTTGTTTTACATGTTTAACTGTTTGTTACTTGTTTGTTAAATGTTGAGAATTGGTTACGTAATGAGATTTTTTTTACATATATGTAAAGTAACTTTGAAACATGATTTGTTTGATTTGGAAGTTTGAATGTTTGAAATGGAAGTTGGACTGTTAAGACTCATTTAACATACATGTCAAATACTATTAAAATATCCACACTCTTGCATGCTTTGTTTATTATAAAAACACATGACAGAAGCAGACAGTGGCTGTGTCTGAACTGTGTACTACACACGAATACTGCACAGTATGAGTTATGTACTAATCTTACTAATCTTACTAATGTACATTATTTACTAGAATGCATTTATGTTTACATGCTTTTGTGACAGGTTCGGGTTGAACTCACATTTACATCATTTCTGGTTGCCGTCACGTCATAGTCCAACATTTTTTTAGAAATGTCCAGACGTGAGAAGCTCATCCCTTTCAGTTTTTTGTTGCATCATGGGTCAATAATGTCCATTATTACCATATGCCATATTATCATATACTCTACCTTGACATTTATAACTGTACTACATACCACATACGCAAAACTAGCTAGTACTAGTGTTAATGGACACAACCACTATTCCTGCACTTGACTGCCATTGTTGCACTGTAATGATGTCTTATGCTTGCAGTAAAATCAGTTCTATGAAAAATAAAACACTCTTAAAAGTTGTAAGTAATATTACGCCCCAGTTAAACCTGAACATACAAAATTATATTATAGAATTAAATGAGAAGTCTTGCTTGCTCTTCCTCAATCACTGGACAAGAAAGAGAGTTTGATACAGCAACAAACATGGCAGCCTATAGCAAAAGTAAAAGGTTTTTGTCTAATTTTAATAATAACTTAAGTATTTCACTCAATTTATTTAACATATTTGAAAGGTATTGGACATCATACCTGGGCCTAAATGTCTAACCAGTCAGAGTTTCCTATACCGCCTTTGAGACGGATAATGTCCCTAATATATGAAGTTACACCTGAAGCTACAGGTAGTGTGTATGTAAACTGTAAACAAATGACTCACGATGACATGAAGTCCACAAAGAAGTGATTTTTACGGAAGTTAAACTTTTGTTATCTCTCTGTAATAAAATTTACAGGGCTGCATTTGTTCCAGAAAAAGGAGAAAATGAAACTAAAACAAAGTCCGCTCTGAAATGCTGCCCACGACAATAACGACTCTAACCGACCTAAGTACATGAGAAGTGTAGGCGTCTCTGAATACCTAAGGACTGGGTTAAATCGTGCTTCCAGGGATTTTCTGTCAGGCATGTGTAAGACAGCCTCACTGCAGGCCCGTGTGTGTGTGCGCGCGCGAGTCTGGAGGGCGGTGTTGATGTCAGCATGGTGGGATCAGGGATCAGCCTGGTGGAGCCTCCAGAGGGGGGAGATGACAGCTGAGCCCAACGCTGTACATGTTCATCTTCTCCTCAGCTGTGTGGGGACACTCACACTATCTGCTACATCCCCTCTAATACTGAGCTGGTAGACCTCTAGTAGAAGAAGGACGTGTTAATGGCAGTGAGCCGCAGGAGCGCGAGCTCTGAGCGGATTGAGAAGGAACGTTCCCCCGCCGCTCATCCCTCGCCAGCGGCTTCTTCCAGCAGAGCTGCGAGAGGCTCCCCAGGACTGTAGTTAGCAAACAGGTACGTTCTGCCCAGCTTAGTAAAGTTTTCTCTTCTTGTTTCCTCAGTTTAACACAGTCGGAGTTTTCCTAAGGTGTCATATCTTACTGGCAGGAATGGCAGATTTACTTCCAGCCAGTTTGTGCTGTGACGAAGCCAAACCGTTAACATCGACTCTTCCCAGTGCTGTTTGCATACGTGTGATGTTGGACCTCAGAGAGGTTAATGCTGCTGTTCAGCTAATCTATCACTAATCTGTGGTTGATAAGGAAATGAATAGAGCCTGATCTGCGTCTACAGTGCTTGTGTCTCTTCAAATATTAGCTCAGTGTTTACTAATAGGCTTTAGTGGTCAAGTATGTTTGCATATGCAGAGAGTTGGGCGATATATCGTCTGTAGCGGTTTACCGTGAGGTTGACACATTGTTACTAGTTTTCATGTTGGGCGAGATTTTTAGCAGTTTAACTTCATAATAATACAATAGGACAAAACGAGTATTCAGTTCAGAATTCAGTGTCTAAACAATAGAAGTGTTCCTGTAGTCACACAATAGCTTAAAACAAGCATATATAAGTACACTGGCTTGGTAAGCACCCATATGTAATTTAGGGATGGGTGGATTGATACCCAAGTATCACTACTTTTAATCCTGGAGTGCTTTTAAGAATCAATTCTGGGGGTTTAGAAATATCACTGTCATTTGTTTATTGTCTATCAATGAAAAAATAAATAAATTAAGAAACCACTATAAACATAATTCCAAAAGGGATATTGAAATGTGATTTTTTTTTTTTAAATTGAATTCCCTGATTTATAAAAAGACTCACAAGCAGAAAGACTTAACATGGTCCGTATGGTCTACACAATCACTAAAACACCCAGCAGAATTTTATATATACTTCCTTACTTGTTTATCTGGCATATTTTTTAAAAATAAATATATGATTTTCATTATATAATGAACTTTATGTAATGTAACTCTTAAGATATTATCTATAAGCGCATTCAAGTTTAGGCACTGAATGTTTTCATTTGACATGTGAATTGCTAGATTAAATGAATGTTTAATTGGAACATTATTGAACACTGCATTGAATTTTGCTAAGTGGTGTTATTTAATGCTCATTTTTGGCAATTTGGCATATGCTCTTATACAGAGAAACTTTTTACAGGGAAAATTCACCCAGGTAGTCAAAGGTAATGTTAGGAGTCTTGCCCAAAGACTCTTATTGGTATACCGTAGTGTGGAAGGCAGAGGCGTAACCCACTACCATATTCTAACGCTATATCAACACTATACCAACCAAAAGAAGCACAGAGGGAACTCGTTTCAGTGTCAGGTGCAGAAACAAGTGATGTACATATACATGCAGAAAAATTACACGTTAATAAAAAGTCTATTTAAAATTGAAGTGATCATACAATAATTAGCATGCAAGATAGCTAAATAATCAACTAATTCAAATAAGTAGCGAAGCCACCAAGCTTACAGCTCACAACTTGTGTTATTATGCTACAGAACTGGCAGAGCGTTTAGACCAAGGATGTCAAACTCAAACACTTGACGGGCCATGTTAAAAAACCTCCACAAAGCTTATAGTTTATCTATTTTAAATAGCATTTTGCTGTATCACCTGAACTGCCCACAGTTTGTTCAGTATATGCCAGAACTGCAACAGCAAGTTGAAGTATAACATTAATACTTGAAATATTCAGAATAATTTAATAATATAAACATTCTTGATCACTGTTGGAAGTTAAGCCCAGTGTTTGTTTTCCAAATCCAAAGTAGGGACTACAGGTGACCACAAATTTTCAGAATAAGTTTGTGTAATGTCTGTAAACACTATTTTAAATGGGTTTGTTTATCACTAATTTATTTTGTAGATTGATATAAAAAGGTTTACCAAACTGATGCTGGAGTCTTTTCAAGACATGTAGTTAAAATTAAAATCATACAGATGTTAAACTGAGCGTATCACCATACATATAGCGTCTTTAGTAAAGATGACTGAGGTTTAGGTCAGAGGTATTGGCGGAGCCTTCAGACAATGACAAATAGGCTCTGTCATCATTAAACTGTCTCTCACATTGAATAATTTCACGAAGCAGATTGGATTTTGCCCGGTTGGGCCTGATTTGAGTCAATGGGCTATACACAGTCAGTCACCCTCAGCTGTACAAAGTGATGTAAGGAAAGATAAACGCACTGCAGTGGCTGGTTAACGGCAGGTCTGACACATGGCAGTCATTTTCAGTCATGTTTATTTCAGGGGAATATAATTTAATAGGTTGTCAAATAATGGATATCATTTACACTCTTCAGGCAGGAGTGAGACAAGCGTTGCTTTTTTTCTGTTGGAGAGGAATGAATTCTAGCGGATACAGGATTAAACAATCAAACCAGCCCAGACCCCTACTAAGGACCACCCGGGTTATTGTCCTGCTTACAAGCACTAACTAGCCGTAACATAAATAAATTAAGACCAATATGACAAGCAGCAGAGAGAATAATAATTAGTGACTAGGTCTAATATAGAGTGATTTAATGTTGGTGTTGTGAGTTAAGTGTTGTTGCTGACACTGTGGTAAATTAAAATTATTTACTAAACTAGTTTACAAAGCATAATGAAGAAAAGGAAAGAAGGAAAAGTAAGTGAACTTGCCTGTAAGTGGAAAATGAGCAATAAACAGTGGCATTTCGTCTAACACTCTACTTAACCACTGGGTGGGCTGCCCGCAAAATGCCAATGAAGTGCCAGCTTTGGATTCAGTGGGCCAACAGTGACATACTGTCCTCTTGCTATTAGGGATGTTACATACATTCTCGTAAGTAGTATGAAAATAAAAGCCAAGGCTCATGAGGAGCCCCTCCCAAGCTCAGGGATTTCCTGATTTCCAAAGCTACGCCACGTGCATGTCAATTAGAAGGTGGTTTCATGATGTGTGCAGAGAGAATAGCCTGTTTTGGCCCAGGCTCACTCCTCCTCAGCTGTGGCACTAGTGAAACCAGCCTCAAAACCTAGCTGAATGAAGAAGGAGCACAAAAGCTGGATTCACAAAAGTTGTCAGGAGCAGTGTTTTACTAGACTGGGGGTGCATGTCAGCAGTCTGACCTCAGTGCCTCTCACCTGTCGCATGGCAGTTGTTGACAACTGTCACCATTTGATGCCTTTGCAAAGAGAGCGATGGCTTGCTGTGGCTGTTGGACATGTGCTGTTTGCACTTTCCCAGTCACAGGGCCCACCTAGCAAGGCTGAATAAGCTTCTTAAGGCATGGATTATTGTAACGCTGGTGCTGACTTTAGTATGGGATAGGCCCTAGTGAGTTTAGTTGGATGGACGTTATCATTACTTCATGTAATCAGGTGTGGTCAAGTATATGGTTATACCATTCGTTGTCATTCCTAAGCGTCAGGTATTGTTTCTTTTTGAAGCAAGGCCAAATTTCTAGATTTAAAAAGGTCATCAAACTGAATGCTTTTAGATGGTGGTTTTCCTTCCTGCCACTGTGACTTCCGACCTGTAAGTGCAGTTTGTTATTGATGCTGTATAAGGACAATAACTAACTTATCTTAGTGTTGGCCTTTGCAAAGGATCAGCAAGGCAGTCTTTTGTTCATCATCAGTGTGCAGCGTTCACTTGAGAAACAAAGTGAGACTTGATTCTGTTTTGCACAAGGAAGGTCTGAATTATTGATCAAAGCAGCAGGAGTGTACTATTCCTTGTCGGGCGGTCCCATAGTTCTGTCACTGTTTGGCGAAGTAGCCCATGGCCAGCATTTGGGCCAATGTTTATGGATGACTGATGCCGTAAATCCTTTTCCAAGTTCTGTATGCCATTGAGTTGTCTTGGTTTGTGACCTGATGACCTTTTCTATTGGATGTGCCCTAAAGTGTCAGGTAAGTTAATGTATGGAAACATTGTTTCTTAGCTTTAGCAGGTTTCTATGAGTAGTGGCTCAGGAACATTCCTTGCATTTTTCTCTCAGCCTGCTGCACAGTCAAAATAGCTTGGGAACAAATTTTTTTGGAGTCCCCAGGGAAATGGTGGAGGGTTTTTTGTTTTTTTTTAATGCAGTGTATGCCAGAGATATTGTCACTCTTACTCAACCGTAGCGTTACCACTAGTGAGCAAGCTGGTGAATGGGCAACCCAATGGTAGGCTCACATTACTTTCATTTGTTTACCACATTGTTACCATATTGTTTTGGTGTGTATGCTGATTCAACTGATGGACCATTTTTTTCTCCTACAGCCTGCATTGTCAGAATCGTCTGTGAGCTTAGCATTTTTATTAGTGGACTAACGCTTTGCTCTTTCTAGCTTATCTGCAGCAGAAGTTGCCTATTTCCTGGCGCCTGTAGCCATAGCATTTCACATTTTGGCCACTACAAACCTTTTTGGGGCAGCAGCATGGTCACCACAATGGCAATTCTAAAATAAGAGGTTTCTTAACAATGTATTGTTTGTATTGTAAGTATTGTTTTTGGTACCAAGCATTCTTGTTCATTTTAAATTTTAATCAATTTATACGGCAGAACCATAAACTATCTGACCTGTCTTCTGATGGCCTAGACCCCAAGCTTTACACCAAGTTAATTATGGTTCTAAAATGGATGTGGTATTTGGAGAGCTTGTGTCACTACACTGCTCTGTGGTTTTCTCAGGGACGAGAGTTATGGCCTGCTGTGGAAGGTCCTCTTTTGTGGTAGTCTGATTGCTGAGCTTTTGATCAAACTGGTTGTATTCACAGCTCTTCTTGCCTAAAAGCTTCTTTGGCTTGAGTATGAATGCCACATCACCTGCAGAGTCAGTGTCTTCCTCTGGTGCCCTCGTAAATACAAGGATAGAATATCAAAGTGATAAGATGGGAATTTCAGACATCTTAAAAAGGCATTCTGGTATAAAACTGTAGTTTAATATGCTATATGTTATATTTTTTCTTGTTGAGCAGAATTGTACATCTCATACCACAGTGCCCATTATACATTCCCCATGCACGTCATATGGTTCTTGTAAAACTCACTTTGGGGCAGGCGATATGAAGACAACACCACCAACATCTTGATACTGCATGACAATTTCATACTTCAGGCAGTATGCATCACAATATTTCACCTAGGTCTAATAAGCTGGAACAGGGGGAAAAATAAATAAATAAATAATATATATATATATATATATATATATATATATATATATATATATATATATATATATATATATATATATATATATATATAATGCCACATTTAAAAAAATATAATCGAACAATGTACAAAATGGTGCTACATTAAATCGGAGTGGGCTTATTCTTGCTTGGTAATGAAAGTACTGACGATATCCACAATATACTCAGAGCATGTGCAGTTTTTTGTTACATAATGTCATATTGATGCCCCTCACGCTCACCCACCCTGACTTGTAGCTTATACATCAATTTTAGGTGCAAGCTAGTACTAATATTATTCTATAAAATTCAAACTAGCCCTGAATATCTCCCACAAAGTGCTTAGTCATTCAGAATTGACTCCCATCTTTAAAAAAGGAAATCTCACTCTAGAAGCCACTGAGGCGCTGCCTTCAGAGGTGTGTAGGCATGTTCACAACAGATGTATCCAGAGTTACATTTCTGGTTTTGCCTGTAGTGTCTCTTAAAGTATTAAGCTGATGCTCATTAGTATAAACACATTATTGTATTTATGTGTATGTTTAGAGAACCCTGGTGTGAGGTTTCTGTTAGTGTGGCTGATTAATAGAAAGTAGGACTGCTCAGTGTGACAGTTATGTATCTGTATTGTTAGTGTGTGTGCTGGTGCAAATGGATCAGGCACAGCAGTGCTACTGTTGAACTGAGAATAGTCCACCAACCAAAACCATCCAGGTAACAGCATCCTGTGGGCAGCATCCGGTGACCACTAATGAAAGACCAGAGGATGACCAACACAATCTGTGCTGCAGCGGATGAGCTTTACATCTGCAAGGTGGACTAGCAAGACAGATGTGTCTAACAGAGTGGACACAGTGTTTAAACACTCCAGCAGCACTGCTGTGTCTGATCCACTTACACCAGCACCACACACACTAGCACCCCACATCAGTGTCATTGTGGTGTTGAAAATGATCCACCACCCACGTGATACCTGCTCTGTGGTGGTCTTGTGAGGGTCCTGACCATTGAAGAACAGGGTGAAAGGGGATTAACAAAGTATGCAAAGAAACAGAGACTATAGTCTGCAGCCGCAGAACTATGAAGTGCATCTATATGTTTAGTAGATGAAGTGTCTAATGAAGTGGCCAGTGGGTTTTAAGAGAGCAAAATCAGTCCTATTTGAGGAATAAGTGCATATTTTTAGTAATATCTTTTTTAAATGTAGCTCTGCCTGTTCTATTTTCTCAGTTACAGCTAATCAGGCGCTAGGGAAAAACATATTGTGTATTGTGGAAAGTATTGCAATATTATATTTTTCTTATATTACCCATCATCTCTAAGTGCCAAGTGAGAATAAGGCCATCCAAGCTTGGGTGTCAAGTAAGCTTCACGGTTTGTTTTGAAGCAAAGCTTGAGCGACCTGCTGCAGGGTCTTGGTTTGCTTTGGAGCAAACTTTGGTGCGGTTTGTTTGAAGTATGAACATAATACAGACCAAAGACATCCAAACAGACCAAAGATGGAATAAACCATCGTCTCCTCTCTCCAGAACTTTGGTACGTGAAAAGCATGAGCTTCTGGTGCTGTTTTGACATGCGCAGGTCTTCATACACTCTATCCCTAATCAATAAATGGAGGGTTTAGTGTTAAAACAATTATAACACTGGCTTCTGGCTTATTGCTCCGAGATCACAAGACTGAACAGAGAACAGCATGGTTCAGAAGGTTTAGTGGACAGTACCACAGGTATGACATAAACTCTGCTGTGACCTTTTACTCATGACCTCAGTTTATATCTTTTGCTTAGCTCCGGACCAAGTGAGCCAAACTACCAGGATAAACACACCCTAAGGCTAACGGTGTTAAAGCAACAGGAAGGGAGCTACGCATAATTTCAACAGTCCTGTCACTCCGAGTCTCATCTACAGAGACGTCCAGTGACCTAAACAGAAAGCTGGTTATTGTTTTTGGTTATTGCGTTTACCTCAGCATTCCCCTGCTGTTATTGATGACTTTTCGGTTGTTTTATGTTGCTGTTCTGGAACGTTCTTCAGAGAAAAAATTAGTCTTGTGTTGCATAATACTGGGGCGGATAGACTAGGGAATAAGAGTGGGAGTTTAGTATTAATTGGTGGGCAGTAGTCCAGTACCCTCCTCAGAGGCTGCTGCACACACTTAACTATGCACTGTTTACTGCTGAAGAGAGGAAGCAATACAGAATTGTTGACACCTCGGTGGGTCTTCTCACGCGGCATCCCAAAACAGTCCCAGGAAACCATAGCAACCGTGTTCATCTGGGCAACAGTTCTCCTTCTTCTCCTCATCTCCTCTTGAAAATGGTGCCCGCCTCCCTCTCCCTCGTCTGCAGTGGCTTCCCCTGGAAAAACTTCCCTCCTCACTGCCAAGATCCAACTCCCATTGCCTTCTACATGATGTCAGCCCAGAGACACAACATGCTGCAGAGGAGAGAAAGAATGAGGAAGTATGAGAATTCAGGGTCAGGAAGAAATATACATAGTATTCAAGTGAAAAACATAGCCAGTGAAACAGAGGGAGGAAAAAGGAGAACTGGGACCTGTGGGTATGATCACAGGTCACAGAGACAGTTAAAAGCCAGACTTGTTTGGTGCCATCAGTGTCCAGTTTTACATGTTAAACTGTCTCTGCTTAAGCAGAACCAGAGCTGTAGGAGACCTCTGAGCTGTTTTTAGCTCTATTGTAATGCAGTGTTGGCATCATAAACATCATAGAGACGTCTTTATTAACAGATACCCTGGTCCTAAAGCAGGGGTTTTAAACTACCAGTCTGGAGACAACTTTACACAAGTCTTTTTTTTTTTTTTCTTCTGCAGCTCAATGTTTTCATCTGACAAATAGATTTTGTTTTACCAGACACTGTAGTTGCTTAACCAACATAAGACTGCTGTGTAGGATATCTGCTTTCGCTGTTGCTTAGAATTTTCACAGCAAATCATTTGAAAATGATTTGAATGTAAGTTGTTTAGGAAAGGGTAAACTAAAGATGCCGGATTGGTATCTGTATTAACAGATTATCAAGGACATTCGATCAGTATGTGTATCAGACATGAAAACGTGGTATTAAGCCACCCCCAGCAGGTTTATCAGCATTAGTTTTAGCGTTAATAATTCATATTTAGATCAATATTAAAATTAGTTCTCCCACCTTTTCCATGTTTAAATGTGCACTGTTGGGTGTAATGTTAAAAACCAAGTTGGAGAAGGCCACCTGGCTAGTGGCCCCAGGTAATTTGAGATTGAGAGGCCTGTCTTAATGCCTGTTATTGAGTAACAACATGGGAAACAGTGCACGTTCTCTGGGAACTGAGTGGGCCTGTGAATGGTAATGGGCTCAGACTAATATCTCAGTTTTGGACGTTTTGAACAGACCTTTTATCCTGTTATTTACGAGAACCTGAAATGCGAGTACTGGTATCAGATATCAGCTGTTTGTCCTTGCTCAGCTCTGTTCTCTTCTAACACCTTTTAATCATGAACTGTTATTTGGCCTTCTCCCCCCACAACACCCCCCCACCCTCCGTTCTGTGCTGCAAAGTAAAAAAAGCAGCTCACATGTTTGTCTGGAACGATCCACAGTGCCAGCTTTTAGGACTCCTGTTTTTGGAATGAATGCGTTTTTGGAGTTTTGTGTAGGCAGCATTCTAATGCATGCACACTGTGAGTGCACACAATGCCTGTACAGTAAACAGTCAGCGGGTCATATAAAAAAACAACAGAAAGGTGCTACAATATGGAAGCTTTCAGCTTTGAATGCGTGCCGAGAGCAACGCTATAGCGGCGAGGGGCGGCCAGCAACTCCCCCTCCCATTGTTGGCATGGGAATCGGTCCTGTTCAATAAATAAAAGCAGGCAGTCAGCAGATCAGATTTCAGGACAGCTACAGCCTGTACTGCCCAACTAACTACTGCCTGCTGGAGAGACAGCACTGATGGAGAACAAGAGAGAGAAAGGGTGGAGGAGAGTGAGTGATGGGAATAGGAAGGTTGGAGGTTCATTTGTTCTCAGACAGGATGTTTTTACTTTGACTTTCTCCGGGGCGGAAAAACATGAATGATCTTAAGCCTGCACAGGAGAGAATGAGAGAGAGAAAGAGGGAAACATAGAGTGAGAGAGAGCAACTAGATAGTTGCTTTTATCAGGGTTAGGAAATGGCATGAGACATAAACATCAGATAAGGTGTGCCACAAGGTGCAGATCCAGCTGGATCAGTTTTGGAATGTTGATTCTAATCTAACATAATGAAGTTCATGAGAGTTTTTCTTCAGGTTTATTCAATGCCAGTTCCTCTAATTCACCCTCTTGTCAGGGCTTCCCCGATACATGACTCTACCAAGCTAGCCTTGTTTGAGGGCTATAGTGTGCTTCCTCTAAGACACCTGAGGCACCAACACCACTTTTTGGAACTGCCACTAAAACATCATTAAACTGCCAGTTCTAATAGATGTCAGCTAACATACACCTGTATTGGCTTAGCACTGTGAGAGTTTCTCACAACCCTTCCCTCCTTTGTTAGTATTAATATGAGGGGTCTGCAAAATACAGCAAAAAATGATATTCATGTTTCTCAAGATATACCATATCATATTTCATTTTTTATACTTAGTTGTAATAGACAAAATGGATCCTAGTTAGTCAGTGTTCCTGAAGTACTGATAATACATTTGGTATGCTCAGTATAGCCTGTTGTGACAATTTAGTCATCGCAAAGTCATCACAATGTTCACATTAACAACTGTCACATCATGGGATGTGCAATTTTAAGTAACTGAAATTACAACACTACACTACTTGTTAATCTACAAGTGAAGCCTGTGTGATATAACATCTTTACCCTGATTTAATGGTCTTGGATGCACAGAAGAGTAGTGTTTGGTGCAACCAATTATGTATCCCAAAGGTGAGGAAAGGGTGGTTTGTGCTCACAAAGTCAGAGTAAAAAGCCTTTTTCAGCCTTTTTTATGATTTATATACATATATGTATTTTTAATTTCCTCTGCAGAAGTACTGCCCTACAAAATAACAGTAGGACGTGTGTGTAAGAGCGGTATCTGTTTATCAGAATGTGAACACTAGAACTGAGGTGCAGTTTTGAGGTGCAGCGTTGTGTAAGTGTACATGTACACTGTGTTGAGGTAGCAAAGTGTGCAGTTAAGTTTGGGTTGTAAACAGTATGGAGGTAGGACAATAGCAGCTTAATGTTCAGGAGAACAGATAATTACAGTACAGATGTGCAGTGGAGATAAATAAATTTAGATAAAATCATGAAAGCACTCCTCCTTCAAATAGAGCTGTTCCAATCTCTGAATTTGATACCTTAATAAATATTGAAATAAAAAAAATTTCAGTGTCACTATTTTCAGTATCGTCTAGCCCTTGCTCCTACTTTAACTCAAAGCAGTGTTTGTTTATTTGAGCTGGAGTCTACGTTGGGAGCTACAGTATTGGAAAAGAATGTGTCTGTATATTCATAACCATGTCATGAATTACGTTTATATCTTTTAGAGGCTTTAAAAGTCTCCAGATATTCGGCTCCTGTCACCACTTTTGTAATCTAGAACCACTCTGAATCGCTGATTTAATCATGCAGAAATATAGGAAAATGGTTGGAATTCTCCTTCTAGCTGTTAATCTCAATAATTCATATGGCAGTTATCATCATTAGCTGGAATTCCATGAAAGTGAGAGGTCTGCCTCCGCTGAGTTTCCTCTGCCCTGCTCACCGGTCATTAGCTCGCACTCTCAGTACTGCCGTCGTAAAGTGGTGTCAGACCAGGTCAAGCCTTTCAGACAGTAAACACAGAGGGCACACGTGCACACCTGCGGACGGAGGCTTAAATTGTACAGGGCTATGTAAACACACGCTTGCATACCTGTGAAACACCACACACACACCATATTATGGTAGCACACACTTTCACGAGTCCACCATTACCAGCAGCCCCATATGTACTTACATTACATCACACTAGTGACAGAAGCGCCGCTGAAGACACAGTTGTTTCTTTGTCTTTACGTCAGCTGTGTACACACGCCTCCATGTGTGTGTGTGTGTTTGTGCACAAACGACTAGACACACTGCAGAGAGTGGCCTGCGTTTATAAAGCTGTTATACTGCCACTTTCTCTCTGGTGCCAAGTGGCAAAAAGACAAAAACGTATTCACTCTCTCTCCATCTCTCTCACAGCCTCCTCTCTTTCAGTCTCAGTAGCACTGATTGTTCTCTCGTCCTTATTCATTAACACAGCGGAGTTACTCACCTCCTCTATTTCTTGTTCTCTCTGACCGTACGATCATCTCGTCTACAGTAGTCCCTTCACTGACCTCACCATCAGCTGATGACTCCAAACCGCGTCACTTAAAGAGCGTCTGGAGAATTTTGGCGGTTTATTTATAGAACTTTATTTTATAGAAATGTTAACCATTGTTTGTTTTAGAAAGTGCTTACTTACATGGAGGATTTGTCATCATATTACTGCAGTGCTTAATTTATCAGCTGCTTTCGCTTCTCTATACTCCTGACCTCAATAGCACCGGCCCATTAAAAGGGGAATTCCACTGATTATTTTCAGGTACTTCGGCACAACTGAACCGTTTAATGCCTCTGAAACATGCCACACACCACACATCTGTCTGATGGTAAGAGATATGTTGCCTGAGGCTTGAACTATTGTTTAATGATAGTTTTGAGAGAAGGGTTATTTGGCCGGATAATGTATTTCCTTTCATTATGCAGAGGTACATGCAGGTTATTCCTGAGGAACACTTTGTTATAATCTGGCACAGCTTGATCATTATTAACACTGTCTCTTGAATGGTACATTTGTATTGTAGGCATCTTGACCCCTGGTTCCTGTCACAGCTGCCGGGAGTTTATCCCGTTATGTACCATGTTACATCATAGCACTCTGAGTCACTTTGTCCGTATGTCTAGTTCTATAGAAAAGTAAAAACATGACAGAATTCCTCTTTCAAGAAAGAAACAGCTGTAGTTTTCATATTTCTTGTAAGTAATATCCTGTAATGAAAAGAGGATTTAAAATGGGCCTGGTCATACAGGATCTTGGCCTTGACCTACAGTTCTAGGAACATCCTCAAACAGTTTAGTAGCTACTGGGAGTAAATTGGACAAGCTTTATAGATAAGGGGCAAAACTCCAGCAGGCTCGGAGATGCTTTTGGCTTGTTTGTAGGAGAGGACCAGACAGGTGTGTTCACTGCTTGTCTTGTAATCTGGCATGCTCTGTACCCCATGCAGGTGCCTGTCAGTTGAACTCCTGCTGATCTCCTGCTGCCTTTACTGTAGACCTCAGCACACTTAATCTGGATTACACTTTTTTCACTGTCACCTCTGTTAATTTGTCTTTCACCAGCACCTTAATGGCTTTCTTTCATTTCCTTTTTTATTTTATTTTTTTCCCTATTTGTTGTCCTTTTTTTATTTATTTGATACACTATCTTGCAGTCATGCTCCATACTCATGCTCTGTGGCATCTCACACTCTCTCTCAGCAGGACCATATGCTCAGCTCCACTATTTGTAAGGTGTCGTGTGTTGGTGATGTAGGAGAGTGTCCTTCAGTCTGTCCTCTTGAGCAGCAGGGGAATGAACTGAGATCAAGTATTGATTATAAAGCTATTAAAATGCCCTTGCAGCTTGTAATACCAGTGACGAACAGTAACAAAGTTTAATTTAGTTTAATTAAGAATTTAGTTACTATACGTAAGTAGTTTTTCTGTGTGTCTGTACTTTTACTAAATATTTTAATTTTGAGAAATTAAAATACAATTCAATTACACTACATTTCAACATCATTCCTTTTGGCTTATGTGTGCGTGAAAAAATGTGACATGATAAAGCGATAGAGGCGCTTTGAGCAAGCCAGTCAGGCTTTGTTCTGTGGTTGTTTTGACCTGCTGGGATAGAGCTTGATCATTTCAAAACACATCAGTGTCAGACTAATGAATGGCCTTCTATTAAAAGACAGGTGGACTGAGAGACACTAGAGTCTTCTTACTTAAAATGAGTTGGTTCAGCTGTTTTAAGTCCTGTTCCAGAAATGATATGACATTAGAGCCATACTAAAACATGCAGCTGTTACTCTCCATATTTGAGTACATTTAAAGGAAATACTATAGTACTTTACTCCAGTGATGCTGTAAAGGGAGGACCTTTTATTGGGAGAATATATTACCTTGTTTATCTCTTCTTTAACTGAAATACATGGTGTGTTTTTTATTTTGTATTTTCCAGTTTTATACTAAATTATTTTGGAATATTAACCCATTTGCCAGCTGATGAACAAAACCAGTTTCTTAGGTACAGTTAGGTTCTGTATGTTCCTTTGTTCTTTGTACTTTCACAGTTTGTGACTGCAGACTGCGTTTACTCGCTGCTCATGCTGGGTCCAATGTACATTCTCACCTTTCCGAGGGATTAAAACGTTCATAAGGGTGTGTCTTCCTTGGTCAGTGTCTAAACTTGCTTGCACAGTATATGCCATTTTTTCCAGATTTCAGTTTTCTGCAGGCAGCTGCATGAAGGTAGGGAGGATGAGCAGACATTCCACTTTGTGCCGAGGTCGGACGTGGCATATGATGGAGTTTAATATGTCTAGATCCTGCCAGGACATGCCACATTTACCACCTAGTCCAAAGTCATCTCACCCTTGATCATGCAGACATCCGTCTTCATCAGTTTTTATACATTCTCTTGTCTACACATGGTCATTATGAACTATAGCTGTCAACTAAAACATATCTTAAGAAATGCCTGAAACCAGAACATGGCGAATTAGAGTGGTGGATATATCATCATGTTTGATAGAAAAGTAGCAGTAGATTTGACACAGAGCCTTACAGTAAAACAGTAACAGTGCTGACCCTGATTTGTGATTTGTAAAAAAAAAAAAAAGGAAAACAAAAAAGAAAAAAGTTTGCTCCCCTTGCAAATACTTTAAGGATAAGAATCACAAAAACAGATCTAATCCTACAGAAGTTGCAAACACAAGCTCAGTGAAATCAGCCTTGATGTGGGGATAAACAGGCTTTATGTACCCTCTATACTAGCGTCATGTTTCATGCTTTCCCACCAACAGGCTTCAAAATAAGCTAACAATATAATACCACTGTGTTAGAGAGGGGAAAACACCAAATGGTCCAGCTGGAAGAGAGCCTTAAAGGCCAGAGTACACACAGTAGACACTATTTACAGGTTGACGAATGATCAGTACTGTCAGTTTGCTCAAGCAGTGTCCTGCTAAATCCTGCGCTTGGTCCTTGTCTTTAACAAAATCCTCTGAAAATGCACTGACCAAAGGGAGTATAGAAGCTGACTGACACTTTTCCACCACCATGCCTTTAACTAGGGCTGGGAATCGTCAGTAGGGGTATAAACACATTGATCTGTATTGATTCATCAGTCAGCAAATGATCTGGTGTCATTACTGTGTCTCATGAACACTGATGCATGGGTGTCTATTTTCTGTTCCAGCATTATCTGCATGATTACTCTCTGTACACCCAGAATCTCACACCAGGTGTGACACATCGCAAGTGGGAGGTACCACTCCGCAACACTTGTTTCTCATCATGCGCTAGACAAACATGTCATGAGGCAAAAGTGTTCGCTGTTTGCATTGACAGTAAAAACCTGACTAGCTGCCATGACTGATGCTGGCTTTCTGACTGATGTACAGCCTGTTGCATGTGGGTTCTATCACCTTTTCAAAGAGTTAAAACCACATGTGTTGATCGTTTAGTAGCCTAGATTATATATAGGGGTATGGTAGCAACCACTGCATTTCCTTACTGGCTATACCTAGAAACTGCTAACATGACATGAACTTGATCAAAGCTTTGTGTTTTCTAATGTGTTCCCATTCAAGCACCTAACGATGCAACTGTCCTCTACCAGTCATTTGAGAAGTAGAAGGCAAGAAAACAGTTTTATGCTGTCAGGTGGTAACAAATCATGGATGTGGAGACATTTTGGTTTGCTGTTTGCAAAGAACATATAAAGTGTCAACAAAAAAAGGTTCTCGGGTAATGCCACAGACTTATCAGCTGAAGTGAAAAGGTGACACATTGTTGAAGCCGGTGATTCTGTGATATTTCATATTAAATGCAGACTCCAAGATTGCATTGAATTGCATTGTGGCTGACTTTGAGAAAAATCTGATAATTTGCCAATAGAAAAAGAATTGCATTGTGACCTGGTTGGAACACACAGAGGCAAAAGCCGCCTGCCTGGGAGGCTGTAGTCACTGTAGGGAAACATTTAAATTAGGATCACTACAAACTATTGTAGTGTATATCTACTATACACTGATGTATCAATATTTCATACCCTAAATTCAACGTTTTGTATTCTTTGCCTCATACGTCCGTCTTAGTTGGCAAAATATAGATGCGCCTGATTTATGATCCATCCATCCATCCATCTGTCCATCCATCCCTGGAAATAAATTGGAGATCACTACAGCTTCTTAAATCAGCATCTCCACATTTACAGCAGGTTCTTAGTGAGGAACAGAAGGTTGGGTTCTAGCTTTATGACAGATACAGTGAGCCTCTGCTTCATAAGAACAAGGTCAAGCAGCAAACACACAGGACAACACAGCTACAGACTGGCAGAGGGCCAAAACCGGTCTACTGACTGTGATGAGCTGCACCTTATTCGAATGTCACTTAAACTCGTACCTTTTGACCTACAGAAAGGCTGGTGAGCGGTGGCTGGGGTCAAAAGCAAGCATGGTTCACGCCATAAGTGCTTCTACTGGATCACAAGTCATGGGGCACACTATAATGCCAGTTAGTGAACCATACCAGTCTGAATACTTTACTGATACTCAGTAGTATTGAAGTAATTGAGCCAGTACCATAAAACTACTGGATTTCAGTCCTGGTTTCTCCAAACATGCACTGAGAGACTGGTATGCATCTCTTTGAGGTAGGGCTATACAAATATCAGCTTATAGATATGTTGCTCTGTTTCTAATGAAAGCCAGGAGCGATGTCACAGCTGGAGCCGTTTCTGAAGCTCTCATTAAAGCTGTGATAAAACCAGGGGTCTGGTGCGTTCCGTACATTCACATTTCGAAAATCTTTTCGCGATATTCTGAAGAAGAAAGGGCCGAGACAGCTCATTTATGACTCCTTTAAGTTGCATTATACAATGGCTTGTTTAGGTTTGTGAGGGCTTTGTATGCTTTCCAGAGACTTAACCGAACCAGATGGTGTGTGATTGTGAAATAGCTTTACTCTGTTAGTGTCATGAGCTATCTAACATGCCCGCAGGAGTAAACATATTAAGTTATAAGGACTGCATAGTGAGCATGTTAATAACTCGCCGCTGTGGGCTACTGTGTTTGATAAAAGTGGGTGTGTGAGTGTGTGTCGCCCATGAGGCGTGGAAAGTCGGTGCTGCTTCATGGCTTGTTACGACAGGACACATTCCTGCTGTAAAAGACTCTGGCACTTCATGCTGGATCTAGAACGGTTCAGAGGGGAGAAAGGTGCCTCCTCTGCTGCCTGACTGGAAAAGATCATTTCAGGCTTCTTGCATAGACTCAAATGTGTTTGGACCCATGGAGCATGTTCAGTGAGAGGATATATTGAAAATACATACCTAGTTGCCTCAGTCGGACAGTTAGGCGAGGGAGGTAATGCTACAACTAATGACTTCTTAAACTATTTAAAGCTGTTACTTGATGAACTAACTAATCACCAAGCGCTGGGACTATAAGCAGTTCATAAAATAATAGTGATGCATGGTGATGTCAGAGCCATGTGATGTCTGCAGTAGTGGTATGCTGCATGGACAGATGCTTGACAACTACTTGCAACTGGTGTTTGAAGGTGTATTTAATGTACTTCAAAAGAGCAGCGTGTGTAAGTTTGAATATTTATATTTATAGTATAATATATTTATGATAATCTGCTGACCCTAATATATACGCTGCTGTGAACATGGATATTAGTTTGGATCTAAAACTTGACTGATTGGTCTGCACAATCTTAATTTATTTGGGTGACTATTGACTTCTAGTGTTTGTTAGCCATGTTGGCTACCAACGTTCAGGTCCAAACATGTCTTAGCTGAGTATTCCTTTATTTTAGTGCCATGGCCACTTTTCCCTGCCAATACTCTTCAAGTATCTGCCAGTGCTTGTAACTACTCAGTTGCTGTCTATAAATCCTTGCTCTTTTTGAATCTGTTATTCTGGTGACAGCAGTGTTCTATGTCAGAAAGAAGACGCTAGCTACGCTAGAGCGAATGGCATTTGCTTGTTGGATCACATTTGAACAGAGTTATGAGGAGTCACTGTGTTCTTTGGCCTGGTTTATCTTTAAAATGCTTTGTTAAATTTGATGTATTGAGCTGTGTGCTTGTTGTCCCTCTCCTCAAAACACTGGTGTTAAGAGATTTAGCTGTTTTTTTATTTTTTTTTTTGCATGAGCGTTTTTACCTTGGCTCAAGCATCATATAAGGCCATACCACAGACACGTTGCTTCAATTAAAATTCATCTACTGATGTGCATGCAGGAATCACTCAGTAGCACATGTGGCTGTCAGGAATTGTTTCACAATGTCAGGATTCCTTATTGCTGAGACAGATACTTCATTTAAGTTCCTGTATCGGAGCGACGCTAATGTAATACTATTATTTACTTTGTTGATGACATTAATTTTGTTGATAAACTTGTGGTCCTAGTGACAGCGACTTTTGTGAACTGATAACTCGATCACTCACTCACGCACACACTTGCTCGGTAGCTCACTCACTCAGTCACTCACTAATAATGCTTGTATCACTGCATTTGTGAGGATATCCATAGGTGTTACTGTAGCTACATAATAATCCCACACCCTAAGCCTCACCCCTCTGTATCCAAAAGGTTCTGCTCTATTATACTTTACAATAACTGTGATTTGTGGTGAAAACATAACCTAAAAATAATATGTAATTGATATTCTTCTGTACTTATGGTAATTCAAAAAGACGAAACAATTCATTCAAACAGAGCTACACTACTCACCATATGGCTGTTGTCACAACCACATGAACCCTGCTCTAACCCACACTGCAGGATCAGCTGTCACTCTCAAACCAAATGCTCAGGTTCTCCATAGAGACACCCCTTCAACACACACACACACACTAGACAGAGAGCCCTTTGAGTAAAACACGGCATCTTCTCCTCTCAGAACCTCATTCCTCTTTTCAGACACTGACACTGTCATCAGTGCATCCCACATAGGCCATTAATGGAGGAAATAAGTGTCTACTTGTTTGCCACAGAGGGGAAACTCCACAGGCCTTTTCTTTTACATAGTCACATTATTAGAGGAGCTTGTGGACTGGCCACAGCATGTCCTCTATAAACATTTTCACATGCACAGACAAACGCACATTGATTCTCTTTCTCTTTCTCTTACTTAAACACACAAACGCTGGATTTTATGACTCATCACCCAAGCAAGGCCTGACTTTCATATTCTCCACCCAGCTGAGACCTATCTGAACAAATGAAAGCAATTTTAGAGGATGTCTGAACATGCTTCACCCCATTAAAGAGAAGTTAGAATCGACCCCTTGCCGTTCTTTCCTAAGCTGAGCAGGGGGGTTTTTCTAGCCTCCGTTTCCTGTGTTGTAGCCCGAGTTTCTTTAAGGTGGGGAATTCTTTTTCTTATTTGTGCTCGTTTGTTTGTTTCTAGCAGCTGTTTTGATGTCATCACTAATGAATGTGGAATGATTAAATGTTCATCAACATGAGCCATCTAGTGGACAAACCGTGTCAGAGCGTTTGTGGCTGTAGGGAATGAGCAGCTCATTGACCCATACATGTTATGTCTGTTTTCTCTCAGGTAATGAGTGACGATGGAAGCAGGCTCGGTGGTACGCGCCTTGTTTGAGTTTCTGCCCAGCGTTTCGGAGGAGCTTCCTCTCTTTGCTGGTGATGTGGTTGAAGTCCTTAGTGTGGTGGATGAGTTTTGGCTGCTTGGAATCAAAGACGGAGTCACAGGTACAGTTCCACAGCTCACTTTGCAAACTACTTTGTTCACCAAATATTAGGAATGTATGTAACTGACGATTTGTTTTACAGATTTCAGCCGTGATTTGATTGTATAATTTAAATATGTATCTCTGAATGTTTTTTTAATGCACTGAATTTGTAAATTATATTACTTTTGTACAATAAACATTCGTCTTCATTCATCCTTATTGAATATTGTTAGTTGTTAATATTGTTAATTAATTATGAGTGGTAGCAGAAATCTAATGTTTCAAAACCCATGCAGTTAAATTGTCTCCTTCTTGTTGATGCATTATGATGCATCAAAGCCATATAGCCCTAGCGCATATGTTGAAGAATACAGTATTCTATGAAAGTCATAAACTACCTTTTTTTTGTTTGATTTGATGTAAAGATGTATCTTTGGACTGAGGAAAAGGGAGCTGGTCTTGAGGTGGTTGTGGCTGACTCAGTCATCACACAGTTTGTGTCGTGTACTGGAGGCTCGTCAGTAGCATGCAGTATTCAGTATATACAGGAGGAGTTTGCACTGCACAGACACATTCCAAACACATTCAGTGATGTTGAGGTCTGGTACTGTTTATCGGGTGGTAGCAGTTTTGATGCTCTGCTAGGTCTTTCACCTCGTTAGGGATCCAATTTCTATATACAGTTCATGCTTTTTTAAGTTTCAAGCTTTACAAACTCCAGTTTTACACTTTTTCCCCTTTAAAAATTATTTTTACTTCCTGATGCCTGTGGATTCATCTCAGATCTAGAGGTTTCTTCTAAAATCTCATGCAAAAATCCTAGGAATGCATAACAAAAAGAAAATGCACTCTTAATTATTAATTAACATTTTACTTCCTTGGTTTCTCTTCTCACTATCTCGTCTCAGGCCAGTTCCCCAGCACTTTTGTTGAATCTGTCACCATCCCCACTACTAAAGCAGGAGAGCAACTCTATGTGTGCATCAATGACTTCAGCTCTTTGGAGACAGGCAGCCTGCCACTGAAGAAAGGTAAACATCTGCCGAAATATGAAATGTGTGGTGTACCTTAAAGCTTTATTACAGTATGTCAGTGTTATGCAGATGTTTTTAACGGTCTTGTTGGTTCCTGTATGTTGCTGTCTTTCTCCAAATTTCACAGCATAAAACCCACATATTCAGAAAGGAATAATGTCATGTTTGAGAGGTAAATGTTTTGAAGTTTATAGGGTCTCCTAGTAACATAGTGACTTAGAAAACGGCTTTCTGGTTTGTTGTTTGTTATGCGTGCTGCGTTCTTTGGTGTGTGACAGATGCAAGTGATGAAACTGTACATGTAATTATGCATAAAACCAAAAATGTTTATGTATAATCACATAGTTACCACCACCTTATGTTCATTACTGAGAATCTTCACCCCTTGTAGTCCTGATCTAAATGACCACTAGATGTCGCTAGTTAAATGCTGTTTAGGCTACTTCTTCATCCTATCGCTCAGTAGGAAATTCCTTCCGTTACTTTGTTGTGTTGATCATTTATATGTCTTCATTCTCTTGCACATTGATGCTTCAGAATGTAACGTTGTGTGTGGTGTATTGATATACTGGTTGTTACATTTTAAAGTCCTTTCCTAATGTATGTAATACTCAGCTTGGACTGTGTGTGTGGAAACTCCAGTTCCTGTAGTTGTTTTTCTGTGAAAGAGTGTCAGACGAATTACATTTCCTGTATATCACTCTGTTGCACTCAGAAGTGTTTTAGTTTATGTGCTGGATACAATAGGAGGTGGAGCCAGGCAGTGTGGAATTTGACCTCTATGACCTCAATGGACATTCTGTCTCCTGGCAGTTCAGACCTCTGTGTGCGCGTGTGCGCCTGAGTGCCTATTTATGTACCCACATGTGCTGCGTGAAGCTGAACGCACCATGGTTATGACTTCCTATGACTTAACTTGTACTACACATAGAAGAACACAGCACTCTGTTTGTAGCAGTAGGTGGGTAAACAAATCGGAAACGTTTGGTTACAAGTGCAGTATTATATAATCCCTAATCAGTTGCTGTAATGGTGATAGGGGTGTGAATGTGTGACCTTACAGTGTGTCTTTAGGGAGTTATTCAGTGCAGCATGAAAACTCACATTTTAGTTAGTTCCAGTTGGTGCAGTTACAAATTATTGTACAGAATGTACTGGATACGTAAAGCAGCTGGAATAATAATTTACAGTGCGACTTATTTGTCTGTCTGTCTGTCTATCTATCTTTCTATCTATAATAATAAATTATAATACTGTGCTACATTAATAACCTTTATGTAGTTTTTAATCTGACATATTAGAGTCAACTTGTGTTGCTGACGGCTTAGCACCAAGGTCCTCAAGGCCCAAAGAAATTAGATAGTTGAAAAGTAATGTGGCATGAGGAAATATACTAAAATATGGTGTGATTGCGTGTGATGTGTTTATTTACTTAGTGAAAGGGTGTATTACTTTGTGTAAAATTTATCTATATGAGTTGAACACAATTTCAAATTTGAAGTTTTAACTTTAAAATAGTTCTGTTCAGATTTGGACAAAAAGTTCTTAGACCCTATGCAGATTTTAAGCACAAAATAAAGTTTGAATTATAGCTCCTAAAATAACAAATTACCAAGTATTTTAGTACATATTTTATTGAATATTATAATAATCTGCTCCAAAACTGATATAGTTGGTTCAGTGCATTATGTAATGTACACCCCATGCCAAATGCTAATAGTGTATATGTGTGCTTTGTTCGCTTCTTCCTTGCCACAGGTGATGTAGTTGCGGGGGAGCCCTCTGTAGATGGGGTTTGGCAGAGGGGTCGCAATGCCTGGGGTTCACGAGGAGTCTTCCCCATATCCTGTGTTAAGGAGCTGGAGCTTTCTGGCCGCTCCAAGCAGCTGAACGAACGCAGTGCAGCTGCACAGGCATCAGAGCTCCCCCCTCATGCTTTAGGCCAGGCCCGGGCCCTCATGGGCCTCCACGCTCAGATGGATGAAGAGCTGGACTTCCGGGAAGGTGATGTTATCACCATAGTGGGAATCCCTGAACCAGGCTGGTTCCAAGGCGAGCTGGAGGGCAGGACAGGGATCTTCCCTGAGGGTTTTGTAGAGCTCCTTACACCCCTGCGCTCAATCCAGCAAGACCTTGAGCCTCAAACTCTGGGACATTATCACCATGGCAGTATAGAGAAAGTGGACAAGGAGGAGCACAAAGAGGAGGAGGAGGAAGAAGAAGAAGAAGAAGAGGAGCCAGAGGTGGAGGAGGAGGTGAGGGACAGTCTGGATGTGGAGGCAGAGCAGCAGCAACAGGAAGAAGATGATGAGGAGGAAGGTGTTTATGGAGTTGCACTGTATGAGTTTAGAGCTTTGGAGCCTGGGGAATTAGACTTTGATATTGGGGACAGGATCCTAATTCTTGCCACATTGGAAGATGGCTGGCTGGAGGGGCAGCTACGAGGCAGTAGGGGCATTTTCCCCCACAGGTTTGTTAAAATGGATGAACAGCTACAGGCTGTGCCCCAAGTGCAGGTTATGAATGAGGAAAGTTCCACATCTGAGAAAGAAGAAGGGAACAATTATAGTTCTGATCACAGTTTAGGTCAACAAGACCACTCTGTACCGGAGTATGACCAGATTTGTGCAACCCATGAGGATCACACTGTGTGGGATCTGGACTACTTCGAGCGAAGGGAGGAAAGCAAGGAGACCTCACAATCTAAAAACAGCTTGCAAGATAGAGAAGTTGCTCAGAGGCAACCTGAGACTCATCCAAGGAGGAGAGAGAGGCCTCCACCACCACTTATCCAACCCAATCGGACAGGCAGCTCAGCCCACAGAACGGTCCAGAGGACTAACTCGGGCAGCCCAACTCCATCAAGACCACGGTTGCCTCCCAGGCCCAGCCTCCATGCGCTTAACAACAGGCAACAAAGCATGAGCACTCGCAGTAGCCCACCGGAACCTCCTCCATTTGCCAGTACCAGAAGTCAGACTCTACACCCACCTGAACGAACCTCTACAAGCCTTCAAAGTCATTTTTCTAGGTCTAGAAACAATGGTCACTATGCCTCCCATGACGGCAGGCACCCCTTCTCCAGCCGATATTCCACCAATCAGGTGGAGAAGAATAAGCAGAAGAAGTTGACCCGCCATGCCAGTGTCAATGACTCTGACCTCAGTTCATGTGTCCGCAGTGAGAAGTGGACCTGGCCTGAGGGGCGGGGTACTAACGGCCTGTCAGCTTCTCACACACTGGATTCGTTAGCTGTGTGTGCAGGTGACCTGGAGGCCAAGTTGTCCCAGCAGCTGCTGGAGTTTGAGAGGAGCGTTCCAGGGCGAGGAAGCGAAGCAAATGAAGAGCAGGGTAGGACGGAGGAGCTTGACCACAGTCGGGAAAACAAAGTGTCCCGCCACTTCTCCATCCTGGACTACAGTAGCGAGAGTGATATCATTAGAGGCTCCTCATCCCACACTTCCGCATCCCATTCTGGCTCAGCCTCCTCTTTAGAGAGACGGAAGACGCTCCGGCCCCCTCCTCCCCGTCCCAGGATTCTCAGACCACCAGCCCCCTCCCACACTCACGCTGTCCTTGCAAATGGCCGAGCTGCACCGCAGCCTTATAGGCCGGCCCGCAGAGCTCCCCGTCCACCTCCACCGTGTCCTCGTCCTTCTTCTGCTGCACCCCGTCCCCCTCCACAGAGCTCTAATAACCTCTTATTCTCAGCTGAGGAAGAGGAGGTGCCACAAGAGGATGTGATGATGGAGGAGGAGGAGGTGGAGGAGGCAGAAGATGCTCTAGAAAGGGAGAGGGAGATGGAGCAAGAGAGGGAGAGAGAGCAGGAGCAGTACAGGCTTCTCCTCAGGCTTGAGGAGGTTGAGAGAGACATTGATATGTACACCAATACAGCACAGGAGCTGCGTGTCATGCTGGAGGAAGAAGAGCAGGAGGATGAGACAGCACGGCAGCAGGCCCTGGAGAACCTGGAGTTCTGCACCTATACCTTGGAGACGTTGACTCTGGAGCAGCAGCAGTTACGAGGTAAGACTGGTGTAGTGATTGATATTGCCTGCAGATTTCTATGGTTTAAGGAATTTAAGATCAAGAACGTTAGATTCAGTGCATCATGAAATTTCAGTTTGGTTGTTTTTCAGATTAAAGTTTCTACATTTGTAAATATAATTAAATGCACAAATACTGTTACTAGAGGAGCCAGGTCTATTTACACAGTATTGGAACATCGTGACAAAATATTTTATTGGCTTTTAGTAGTTATTATTACATAAAAAGTCGGTGCTGTTAAAACAACACCCTCAAACTGATCCCTACTATGTTGCCAACCAAAACATAACAGTCATGAATGTATTCAGCTAAATGTGTTTATCTCCAACATGCCAAGAAAAAGCAATTTTGGAATATTTCTATATCTTCTATTCATCATGAGATTAACACATAAGCAGACATGCATTTTAATTATGTCAAAAACGAATAAACTATAAAAATGTAGATACAAGGTTTTATACCAACAGCAGTAATATTTAAATTCTCCAGAGCATGTGCTAACTTAATTTCAACCAACCTTGTCATTTGACTGGTGGAGCTCAGACCCTTGCATACCACTGTGTCTGCTGAGCCACTACATAGGTTCACAGGGTAGCATTATGGGATTACAAATGTAGGAAAATAGAATGAAATGGATATTTTAACACTGCATCCCATTGCCACCCAAACACTCAAATAAAATGAGTGTCTGTTGATGATATTTTATGGGCTATATCTACTAAAATCTGTAAGACTTTTTTTTATAAAAGACATTTGCATTTCTTGCATTTATAATAATGATTATTGATCCTCTGTACACAAACATACACCTAATATAAGGGGTTATTCTAGCATAAGAGCTATTTTATTTTATAACACCTGTGGGTCACAGAGACCCAGAGTATGATTTTGATTATGGAATTTAGGAGTATAAACGGTATCTGTGTATGGTTGTGATGGTATACCTTTATGCTGTACTCATAAATTATTGAATTACATCTATTAAATAAAAGCGCCACAAAGGATGCTATGTGCAGTAAGACTCTAACAATGAAATTAAATGTAATTGTTAATGTGTTGGTTCAATTGACTTTACAAAGCGTCTCCTTTCCTGTTTTATTGTCAGTCATTTCACAGCAAAGGAGACAAACTTGAGTACATATTTACTGACTCGTGTGTTGCATGTTTACCGACAGAACCGGCTTTTTATACTATGACCCCCACCCTATGATCTACTTAAGGAAGTGTCTAAAGCTAGTGTGTATATTTAAAGTGTATGTTTACTGTGTCTTTAACATAAATCTAGTCTGCCATTGCTTCCCTATGCATTTACTCTGTACATGTAATGTCAATAAAACAAGGCAGTTAGTAAAACTGTAAAAAAAAAAAAAAAATATGTAAAAAAATAAAAACATAATTAATGTGACTGACCTGCACAGCAGCGGATCCTGAAACGCATGGATTACACCTTTAAACATGGACTTTTCGAACTCATCAATCTTTAGGTCAGCAATCTTTACTCACAGCACTACTGTGTAGTATTCAGCAGCCTCTTTCTCACTGCATAGCTCTCTGTTTGACCCCAACAACTGCATGGGGACCCTCCGACCACATGTCGAAAAACAACCGAACATTGGCTCATAAAAAAATTGATTGACTCTGATGAGGATCAATATCGTTCTTGCCTTGGTTCTGAGTCACTCTGGAAGGAGAAGCGCACTGGGGAGTGAAACCTGAACATTAGCACTGTAGTTCTGAAGCTCAGTTTCAGTAAAGTGGGCTGCCTTTCACAAGATCCACTAGAGTGTAAGTAGAAGCACCAAGACCAGGGTAGCCACTATAACAGCACTCAGTGAGAGCTTTCTGGTCTCATGACCACCACCAGAGCATGCTGAGAACTCATGAGCTCATTTGACATTGCTGTGTCTGCACCTAAATGGTGTCCAGAATGTTTTGCTTGGACAAAAGCATTATGTGTAATGCACTCAGGTATAGCGGTGTGCTGAAGTCAGAGACCACCTTTCATTCTCCAGAGTCCAGACCATGAGAAGTGTTGCCCTTTGAGAAGCAGAAAATGCAGAAAGCTTCTGGCTGAACACGGGAGGTGTGGAAAATTAAACCTAGAGATTTCTTTTCAGAAGCTGAAAGCAAGTCTTTTGAAAGTAATGGAGGCTGCAATAAAATGTGGGCACACTTTAATTTAATTTATATTCCTTTCGGAATATATTGGTATTTTATATTTACTTGCCTTATTGTAATTTAGCATTTTTTGGTTATTAAGTTATTAAACATTAAGTTAAAAAAAACGTAACTTTCACAAATTGGCTGTTTTGAGAAGCATATTGTTGATCAACAGCACACCTTACATAAACTGTGGTTTGTATAAAAGTTATGGCATGTGTTTATTTTGCCTTATGTCTTTATATAATATATTAACTCACCGAATGCCCTGGTCCTCTCCAAATGGTGTGTTAGCCTTGTGTTTGTACTATGTACTCATACACAATAAGAGAGCTGTAAACTTATGAAGTAATGTTTAATATCACAATAAACTAGACTCATCAGGGTTAAGAATGGCTCAAGTCCACAGTGAAGTGTTTCGTAATTGCTTTAGCAGGGATACGGGAGCGTACGACTAAGGTGCAGAATGCTGAGCTTTTCTCACGTAGCCTAACTGTGAGGCACATTTCTGACCCACAGTCAGGAGCTATGTATGAGGACCTCCCTCATGCTGTCTATATGTTCATACGGGGGCAGTTCGTATCAGAGTTGGCAGAGCTGTGTGGAGCTCATGGGGCAGTCAGGGATCCGCGCCCGGCTCTGGAGCTCTCTGGTGCGGCCTGTGATGCAACTCACAGCCCTCTTTGGCCAAATTCTACACACCAGGGCCGTGCAGGTACCAGGTAGGACTGAGAGGTGGGAGACTGGCCAAATACAACTGGCGTAAAAAAACAACACTGTAACTCAGAAAGGGTAGCTTTACAGGACATGGACATGTTAACACCTGGTAACTGAACAAGCCAGTTATCACTGGCAATAACAAGAGCATAGTGTAATTTGATCTGAACTGTTTCTCACTTGTAGCTTGTTGAAACATGCAGCAATATTTAGTCAGTAGTGCAGATCCTGAACTTTTAAAGGATACCACAGTTGTGTGCCACAGGAGAGTTTTTAACTATTATTTTAATGTGATAAAAGTTATCGTTGTCGTCTTGGTTTTAGAAAGTGAAACCATCCATTACGGTTTTTGGCATGTTTGTGTCTTTTTGTTCACATTCAAACCAATGTCTGCACAGGTATAAACCAGACATATAGACTGTGAAAGTGAAATGTTCAAGTGTGTTCAAGTCAGTGTTGTAATTTACATTTACATTTACATTTAAGGCATTTAGCAGGCGCTCTTATCCAGAGCGACTTATAACCGTGCTTAGTGTTCTGTTGGATAATAACATAATTGACTATGTTATTAAAGATGTGATCATGTTACATTTGAATTACACTAAAATAGTATTGCATTGTGACAGTAATGATCCTCTAATACTAATTTCGAAAGATGTTTTATTATGACACAAGGTAAAGCCTGTTATAAAGAGGATTTAAAACATTATAAATTGCAAACAAATTAATTACAATGATTTCTTATGATGGCAACTAGATGGTCGAAGTGTTATGCTTTTCAGTGAGCAGTGCTGTCTGAATTATATCTGAATGACTTTGGAGGTTATCCTGCTGTGGCTGTGGTTGGTTTTTGTACCTATGTGGTATTTCTTCCATTCATTGTGTGCAGGAGTCGGTTTCATAGTCTAAATATCTATCATACTACAGCACATAGCGCTGCAAACACATGAGTGTCTTGATGCCCATAGCCTAGGCCTCTCTCTCAGGAATTTTATATAAGCTATTTAATGGAATCTACCTTGACCCTTGACCTTGAAAATGTGTTTAATTAATGCTTTAATTGGCCTTTCCTTGTGTTCAGTGCTCTCCTTTTGTCCTTTGGCCCACTGCCCACATGACTGAGTTGGGACACTGGCAGCATTCATGAACACTCAGTAAAAAGCCTTGTTTGAGTGTTTGTGTTGGATATGTGTAGGAGCTGTGGTATTCGTGTGTTCATGTAGCATGTTATGGATAGCCGTGCTTACTGAAAGGTTTTCCTCTGAAGCTTGTGTGTTTTTCCATATCATAGTTGGGCGGGTTTCTCAGCTGGGAGGGAGGAACAATAATGGCTGCTTATTGTGTCACTGTGGGGAGTCGGGCGGGAGTGTTCACAACACCCGGTGCAAAGTCTTGCCGGAAGGGTGGAGATGGTCTTGAAGTAGCTGAGTGCGAAAAATGTGACTGGGCAGGAAAGAGAGAGAAAGGACAAGGAAAAGGAGACTGCAGCACATGGAATGGGAAAGTATTCAGTGGAGGATGTATAATATCCAGGGTGTAGTATCCAGCCCTGGCATCAGAATTTCTGTCTGAATACCTTCTGTTTATACATTAAGTGTATCCACATTGTTAGGGCCTATATCGTACATCGTTCTTATTTGTGATTCTTCCCTTCATGTACCAGTGTATTCATTGTTTTGTGATCATAACAATGAGAGAGAAGCCTAGGCCCTCTCTTTATCCCAGGTTAAACAGGCTGTTTTTGTTATTGTGTCTATAAGATCTCTGCTCTTATTGGCTCTCCTGTATTGTACCTCATTTAAAAAGCACTGAGCTGAAACATTTCTTATAACTTCATGAATGGGCTGAATAGGTTGGTTTACGTAAATTGGTTGGTTCTAATGACATCACAGTTCAGTTCCTGTATGTGAAATTTGGATCGAACAGTACATTTTTAAATAAACAATTTACAAACTAGGGGAATATAGGCTTCCAATGAAATACGCTCTCTAATTAACTTCTGTGACAGGAGAATAATTGTATATTATATATATATTGTACATTAGTGTATATATACACATACACATAAATACACAAACGCACATACAAATACATATACATACATACACACACACACACACTTAAATACCATGTTAATGAAGTTTGAACTAAATGCTGAGATAGAGATGTTTTTAAAAGTTTCTTAAACGTGAGCACAGAGCTCGACTGTCTAATAGAAGTTCCACAGTTAAGAAGTATAAAAACTGAAAGAGGTCTCTCTATATTTCCTGTATTTTACAGAAGGTATTTACAGAAAGCCGACACCTGTAGATCTAAGATCACGAGCTGTAAGATAAACAGAGAGACATTCTGTGATGTAAGCAGGTGCTAGATTATTCAGTCTTATAGGCCAGCAGCAGAACTTTAAAATCTATTCCAATAGATACAGGAAGCCAGTGCAGCTCTTTCAGAACAGGAGTGATATGAGCTCTCTGCGTTTAGTGTCTGTTAGGATCTGAGCTGCTGGGTTCTGTACGAGTTGCAGAGGATAGGCCCGTTTCTTAGGAACCCCAGTAAGAAGAGCATTACAATAATCAATTCAGCTTGTAACAAACGCATGAACAAGTTTCTCTGCATCACTCTGAGACATAAAGGCCGAACTTCAGCAATATTTAATAAATTATAAATAACTTTATTCTATTTCAGTTGACATGCAGGAGCTCAGATCACACGCAGGTTTCGCACTTAAGTTTTATATTGGTAGCTAAAGAACCCAGTTAGTCATGACTAATTTTAGTACAGAAAATCAATTTTTTATTTCATTCTTCATTTAGTTGTAGAACATACTGTGACATATGATTATATATGTCATCAAATTAAGCTCTGCACCTTTGTTTGAGATGTTAATGAAGGTGTCACAGGCTGCCCATCTGAATCACATTAACACATGGAGAGAGAGAGAGGGACAGAGACAGAGAGAGACAGAGACAGAGAGATTTGTTGTGAGTGACCTACAAGACAAAAGTAGCCAATCCCAGAGCTGAAACAGATCTCTCTTTGTGTGATCTGGGGGTTTTCATATTGTTAAACCATTCTCTCTCATGGGAGGCCTCCACTGACAGTGAGAGGCTTTAGCAGGAGCTGTTCTGACTGTGGTTTAGATGGATGTGTGTGATGTTTGAGGTGGATACAATACTCATATTGCAGATGTATAGCTATATATTGCAGTTGTGATGTACTTTGCTATATATAAAAATATATGTTGTTTTTTATTTACACATTCACTTTACTTATTTTAGTGATTTATTTTTTTTCTTAACTTGTAGTGGTCCTATACCTGTAGTAGTCCTAGTCCTAAAGATTAATCACTTCCATACCAAAATTGCATTTTAAAGAGTGCAATTTTCAAATTGCAAAAGCTGCATTTTTTAAAATTATGGTCTTCATTATCAAAAATTGTATCTTTGTTTTTTGGGGTTTTTTTATGGGTAACAATATTCAGGGATCAGGCCTCAAGCCAAAAAAAGATTGATATTCTGGTCTTGGCCAAAACCAACCCTGAAACTTAATTTACAGGAAGTAATTACAACTGAAAACTGGGTCAAATAAGACAAACGTGATTAATCACGATCAACTGCACAAAATAGTGTGATTAATTTTGATAAATTATCTTATTTAATAGTCCTATTGGCAAAGCTAGTCCTGTGAGGTGCCTAGACGTTGGCCTGCATTGCTGTAACTGTGCAGCAAGCTGAAGCTGTGTTCCTGATAGTAAAAACATGTTGCTTGGTTAGGGGGCTCAGTCTTGGCCAATTTTATGTAAATGATAAACAAATGTTCTGCGGCCACTGTTTTTTGGTGTGTATATTCCCTCTTTCCCTTTTCTGTCTGTCTCACATTTCTCTCTCTCTCTCTCTCTCTGTCTCTCTCTCTCTCTCTCTCTCTGTCTCTCTCTCTCTCTCTCTCTCTCTCTCTCTCTCTCTCTCTCTCTCTCTCTCTCTCTCTCTCTCTCTCAGCTCTCTCCCTCTCTTATCTCTCTCTCCTACTTCTCTCCTCTCTCTCTATCTCTCTCTCTAACCGCTGTCCTCTCCTCGCTCTCTCTCTAAACTCTCTCTCTTCCGTCTCTCTCCTCCTCTCTCTCCCTCTCGCTCTTTATTTCTACTCTCGCTCTCCTCTTCCTCGCACTCTCACTCTCTCACTCTCTCCCTCTCTCCCTCTTGCTCACTCTCTCTCTCTAAAGCGCGCTCTCTCTCTCTCTCTTTCTAATTGGGAACCAGCTCTGCTCCTAAGAAAATACATGAAGTGCTCAGTCTCTAGTTCCCAGCTTTTCTGTCTGGAGCCTCATTCTGGTAATAGAGTTTTTTTTAATAGCTGTGAATTGAGAGTGGCTGAGTCGAGATGCCGTGGACAAAGAGAAGCACATTGCTGGCATGTCCTCAGCACTGAATATAGATGCAGCTGCTAATTGCGTTCAGTGATTTGCTCTGTAAATGTAATACTGAAGTAAGGGACACTCTGAAAAGATAATCCCAATGTTCCAGAACTTAAGTATGCGTGGCTGTGTGGCTATTACCATGCCTTTAAAGGCAATTCACACATGGCATGTTTTCTCTTAGAAGCAATGCCTCCGAGTCCTGGAACATTCAGCTAAGCCATCCAAACAGCAAAGTGATGTAATTCATGTATTAACAACAGCCACCTAGCTGTTGTCTGCTTCCTTGTATCCTGCTTGAACATAGTCATTACACTGATTTCTTTTTTGAGTGTGGTTATTATCTTGATGCTTGTTTGTACAGATAGAAACAGGATACTTGTTGCTTATAAAAGAATGCTTATTGCAATAGTTTCAGGGTGGGGTTTGGGGGATATGCATATGTAAATGAAATGATTTTCTGCCCACCAGAAAACAGGAGGAATGTTGCACCTGTAAAAATGTATGTATTGTCTGTTTGGACAAATTTTGTTACTCTTTGGTTTTTTTCCCTGTAGCAAACAGAATCTTTGGAATTGTCCCTCATTATTGCTCCCTGTTGATTTGAAAGCGCTGGATATTCTATACTGCTTCGCATGAATAGCTGTTTTTTTTCTCACACTAAAACATGCCGCAGCCTCAGAGACGAGGGACAGGCCTCAACAATAGCTCATTGTGGAGTGTGCAGGCTCTCTCTACCACACAGTAGTCTCTGGAATAATCGGCTTGCCTCCAACTTTCCCAGGTCATCCCACCAAAACTTCAAAGCAGATTTTTTTTTTATGAAATCATGGAAATCCTGTTTCTCTGAATGGGAGCCAAATAAGTGTTCACATGTTGTTTACACATCAATGAGCAGTTTCTGAAAGGGTTATGTTAATCAGGCTGGAACAGAACAGAGTGGTATCCTTTTGGAGAGGAAATGAGTTTGCAAAGCAGCAGTTTCAGGAGTAAGCTTAAGAGGCAGAAAGTAGAAGAGCCTATGCTGGTTGATACTGCTAAGTTTAAAAACACCTCAAAAAAGTTTCTGTAGTAAGCCTACCTCCTCTAGAGAGTCATTTCTGTGAAGACCAGCCTCTGTTTTTCTGCAAACAGATACTCTAGCCAATCACTGCAATCCTGTAATCCGCCACTCATGTGACTTTGCTCAATAATTACCCTGAGTTCCTCCCTCCGTCCTCCCCCCTCCTACACTACCTCCTTCCTATTGGCTGGGTGGGTGGAGGGACAGAGGGATTGAGTTTCTCACGTCTGAACCAGACAGTCCTGCTGTAGCAGCTGACGGAGAAGCAGAGTTGGAGGAAAAGAGAGCGTCTAAAGGAGCGAGAGCATGTCTGACAGGTGGATTCCTGCACACCAGGATGTGACTAGCGAATGTTGTGGGAGCTAAAGCAGCAATTAATGGTGAAGGATTGAGCCTTACAGGCAAAATGAAGGGGCATGTGGCACTGGGACATCCCATGGTGTTTGCCCCAGTGCCCTGGGACTTCAGCAGGACTCCTCCGCAACGTGGGAAGAGCGTGGAGGAGCTGGTGAGTGACAGCTTGGAAAGGGAGAGGTACTTCCAAATGTTGCACTTCCAACAACAGCAACAACTGCAGCAGCAGCAGCAGCAGCAGCAACAGCAACAGCAACAACAGCAACAGCAGCAGCAGCAGCAAATCATATGCCCACAGGACTTTAGGCCTGCGCCAGGCTATCCAGAAAACCTGGCCTACGCCAGACAGGCCAATGGCATGCATCACGCCAGCTGGGAATATGAGGACTGGGACAGGATCCCTTACCGAGAAGGCCTTCCTCAGCAGAGCAATCAGTACTTCTACCAAACACCTGAGGCTGTGTTTCAGGAGCCCAGGAGGCCACAGGAGTGGGCTGCCAACCACTGCTTTTATGTGCCTAAAGAAGATGTGAACTATCCTGAACCTAGAGAAAGCAGAGACTATGCGCATAGCCCAAGGGCTAAGGAGAGTTCTAACCACATGGATCGGGACAGGTACGACTATTGGGATGAATATGAATATTATGAAGAGAGGGAACGTTACAGCAGGCGGGATCGATATGCCTACACCTACGAGCGGGATGAGAGGGATTACAATGACCGTAAGAGGGACACTTACAGAGAACATGACCGTCACGATCGCAGAGGCCGTGATTATCATTGCCAGAAAGAACTGGATGTGTATGACCACCGTGAGCAGAAAGAGAGCAAACAACGGGATTACTATGATACTAGGCAAAGGCATAGATACAGAGAAAGAGACCACTATGAACATAGGGAAGAGTTCTCTGATCATAGAGAAACAGACCGATATGATCGTAGAGAGAAGGACCAGGATGACCGGCTGAAGAGGGACCGGTATAATCAGAGAGAGGGTGAGCAAGGCCGTAGGAGACCAGATCGCTATGCCTATAGAGAGAAAGATGTTGAAGATCGAAGAGAAACTGACCATTATGAGCGAAGGAAAGAAGATCGCTATAAATCAAGGGAGAACGACATTACTGACCGTAGAAAAGACTATAGGTACAGAGAAAACCAAGGTGCTGGAGACCCTGAAAATGACCGCTATGAAAATTACCGGGGTAAGGATCTTCGTGATTCTAGCAGAGGTAGCCACTACAAGCCCAAGGAGAAAGTCCAGTATGATCGCAGAGGCCACCTAGAGAAGGACCATGGTGAGCAAAGGGAAGAATACCAGCCCAGAGATGCTGACCAGTACGACTGTAGGGAGAAAGACAGTAGGGACTATAGGACGGATGATCGTTATGATAGTGGAGTAAAAGACTGTTTTGATGACAGGGAGGTGGGGGATGATGAGAATGAGCAGAAAGGTAAGGAGCACTACAAAGAAGAAAGGTCTACTTCCATAGATCATCAGCAGGAGGGTTACAACAGCGACCACAACAGTTGGAAACACAGTAAGGAATGGGAAGAGGATGTTTACCATACGCAAACAGTTAGAGACAGAAGGAGCTATGAAGATCCTGTCACTCTCAGCCACTCTGATCACGAGGATAGCAAAAACATTTGTCCAGGTTCAGGAAGACTAGACCCAGAAAAACAAGGCCGCACCAGGAAAGCACTTTACGTGGGTTCACTGGACAGAAACAGTTTCTACAGGAGGACGGCACCTAGCTCGCTACGGAAGTCTGAGTTTGCCACCAACCGGAAACAGAAACAAGGTAAAATCCTAAATAAAGTCAGCACTGACAGTTCCACAACACCTTAGTCAGATGGTCAGACAACACCCCTGCTGCACAGCGGATATCCTGCTGCGTCATAGAATAAAATTATATGTTAAGTAACTGTGTGTGTAGGTCTAAGAAAACTATGTGTCAGAGTCCACATGAACCTCACCTTCATTTATAGCCAGGTGCTGACTATCAGTGTCACAGATCCTGGTACAGTACTTAATCAATTCAGGAAATACCAAAAGTGCTGATGATACTGTCACCAGCATACTAGTGTTCGTAAGACTAGGCTGTCTGGCTCCTTAAATGGCACTGAGAGAGTTTCGCTGATTGCCCTAGAAAGGTGATCTGTAAGGTATGCAGGGTGGGGAAACTAGTCACACAGGTTTCTCTCTCTCTCTCTCTCTCTCTCTTTCTCTCTCTCTCTCTCTCTCTCTCTCTCTCTCTCTCTCTCTCTCTCTCTCTCTCTCTCTCTCTCTCTCTCTCTCTCTCTCTCTCTCTCTCTCTCTCTCTCCTCAGTATTTACTTTCCTGGAAATAAGTGTGTATATGTCACCAGTATGAAACCGGCTTGAGAAAAGTTCATGTGCAGAACGAACAAACCTGGGCTTGTTTTGTCCTGCAGTAACAAAGGTTTTATTGCGTTATATTGTTCATGGCAGGTTTTATCTTGCCACTCCTATGACTGTTTGGAAAAGGAAAATCAGTTTCTGTTCAGTTTTTGTTTCTACTTCATAGCCTGAAAATATTCAGACGTGCTGTTTGACAACAACTTCATGACAAATAACTTGATAGGTATTAACCAGTCTAATATTAAACTGAGAACGTAACCACAATATCAAGTAGTCTCTGCTGTTAGTGTGGTTACCTTTATGGGTACAGGGTTTGTGATCATTGTCTGAGTAGTGATACATTGTGGGAGGTACCTTAAAACAATGGTTTGACCAAAGGAAAAAATCCTGCTAAGGCGCATCATATGTGATATTTTGCATGTACAAATAAACATTCAGTGTTGGAATTGGTCTTAGGTGCAACTCAGCATTATTGAGAAATATCCCAGAATGCATTAGAATGCTGTAAAAATGCTACAGTAGGCTAGTGTTAAGTTCTGATTTGAAATGCTGGTTTTGAATATTACTCATCACTCCTTTCATTTTGATGTGATGTTATCGTGCATGTAGTTGATCAGTCAGGACATGTTGTGTTTCGAAAGTTTGCTCTTGGTCTTTCATTTGAGCTGTGGTGTAATGTAACGATCAAGAAATGAAAGCTTATAACCACCTGTTACCATGATGCCTTCTGCCTAAATCAGCTCACAGATCGTTGGTTATATGGTTTCTTATTTATATATTTTTAACTCTTCAATTGAATTTTGCTTTTTTTGAAATATGGTATGTAGTGCTAAGAAACAACAAACATCTACATCTGTATATCAAATTATTTTAAAACTTGTATGATAAGCTTCCGTTACTTATTAGCTACATGTAATAGGTCAGTGCAGAGTTGCAGATCAGCTGTATTTGTGGAAAGGCGAAAACTGTAAATATGATTTTTGGCCAAACGTTCACTTTAAAGGTACTTGTGTCTGACATAGAGCAGGTGGCCGGGGGGACCACGCTAATCCTCTGTAGTGCAAGGCTGCAGTCATCACCCATTGGGGGGGATGGTAGAAGCAGGAAAGCCTTAAGGAGAGGTGCTGTCTGAGGCTAGGATGTGCCTGGCACCAGAGACCCTCCTCCACAATAAGCATATCCTTACTGCTGGGAGTATGGGGGGACTCCAGAGAGGATCAGACTGACTCAACTTGACTCACAGTCAGCTCGTTTGGGCTTTGGGGAGCTTCCCTAGCCCCCCACCCCCCCAAAGTCTGCAAGTTGCTCTCGGTGTTAGAGAAGGTATTGTGTAGCTGAGATCCTTCAAGATCAGTTCTTCTCTGCTATGAAGTAATGTATTCAGTAGGTCAACATTAACCTTAAGCTTTAGGAAAGTATTTTTGTTGCTTCTGGTTGCTTGTCAGCTTTAAGGGTATAGTGTAGGTGGCTGCATAACTTAAAGGTCTAATTGGATTACTTGGAAACTGATCTAACATTTGGCGTGGAGTTATAACAGCAGGGTTGATTAATGAAAACAGTCAGGTTTATTTGGAAGCATCAGCGCTCAATGAAGGTAAACTTGACCAGCTGGCTTCTCTCTTTCTCTCTCTCTGTCTCTCTCTCTGTCTCTCTCTCTCTGTCTCTCTCTCTCTGTCTCTCTCTCTGTCTCTCTCTCTCTCTCTCTCTCTCTCTCTCTCTCTCTCTCTCTCTCTCTCTCTCTCTCTCTCTCTCTCTCTCTCTCTCTCTCTCTCTCTCTCTCTCTTTCTCTCCCCTTAGTAATCCCTGTCCAGCTGCCTTCGCGGGTGGGCTGGAGAGGGATTACACATAAACCTGCAGGCAACGTTTGGACAGCCTTCGAGTAACATTACATCGAAGGCCGGCATGGTAGACGAAAGCCCCAAGTCACGAGCCAAGAAGGGAATTAGCTAGTTCATATAGGTCAGCTTTTTGAAAACAACACTTGCCCAGACCTTAGCACCCACAATTACAGGCCACCTCTGTGAAATCCTTGACCCCCACACTGACTATAGATTTCATGCATTTTTAAGCATGGCCGATTTAAAGCTTATCAGCTCACTTGTTGAAATGACTTTATGGTTATATTGCCATAGTCAGGCCTTTTTTTAAACAAACAGAAACCCTTTGCCCTCAGCTGATCTCTGATACACAGATGTGAACGAGTTTAAAATGTATGCAACATGCAGTCATGCATACTGCTTTAATTCCTCATCTGAAGAGCACTGATTACTGTAGCCTGTTATCAGCTGGCTGACAGCCTGCCCAGTTTAATGCTGATGTGCCGCCACTGCCGCCGCAGCAGCAGCAGCAGGCTAAGGATCCATGCCAGTGGGAAATTCTCCTTTATGTGTGGTTGTGGAGCGAGACCTTTCAACAGAGCTGTATATTACTCTCCTCTTTTGTGCTTGGACATTGTGCTTTGTCCCATCGAGGCCCTAGATAATGGGGCCGAGGCTGTTAGCATGCATGTAATTACAGCATATCTCTGTAATGCTAATCTGGCCCTATTCAGGAGATTACATACGCTTAAATGACTTACTGCACAACCACATGCATTTGAAACGTGATTGTAGCCTTATCAAACTAGGGTGGGAAAGAGGTGGTTCCAGAAGCCTAGATCTTATAGGTATGGAACAAAGCAGTGGTGCGCTGTGATTGATATATAGTGTGTCAGACTGTGAATGGCTTCATGTTTTTGCCTTGAAGGGGTTGTAGAATGTTCCCTTGGATGTGAGCCAGGGCTTTTGTGGCTACAACTCTGCAATATGTTTGTTCCAAGACTTACAGACAGTGAAAGGTTACGCTTATTATCCGGTTATTAATCTTAAGACTTGCCATTTAACTCCAATGATAAGTTATTTGGTGAGTAAAACATGTAAGGATCATGTATGTAAGGATCCACACATAGGTCCCCAAGAGTCTGAGCTATTATTCAGAAAAGAATGCACTGCACTCTTAGTTTCTGATTTCATTGCTGCGGAATTCCAAGTAGTGTTGTCGACTGTGTGTTTTTTACCTTTTTTTGTGTTTGTGCTTTAAGCGCATGAATCAGTCCCTCCTACACTTGTGCAATGCAGTAAATCTTACCGTTGTTCTCACGCTGGTCATGCCTACTGCACTGTACTTCTTGATATGTACTTATCAAACCATCTCAACCTGTCAACCATAAACATCCAAACCCATGGGAGCCTTTTATACCACACATGCGCAGTAGCTACTGTCTTTATCATGGAGGTAATCAAGAGATACAGAGATAAGACGTCTAGTTTCGTAAGACTTCCTGTCTTCTTCCAGAAGGAGTTTGAAGGCCTTCAGTGACGTTGCCACAGAGTAACAGTCAGAAGGAACTAAAAATGAAGGTCAAAGGTTGTTCAGCACTGGTTAACGTTTAATGTCTAGTTTCTGCATACTAAGTTTGTCATTGAAAGCATGTATTCTTTCTTCAAGAATGTCGCAAGACACGCAAGGTTTCAAGTAAACGTAGACTGGCTTAAGGAATGCTCTTACGCACGTTTGGCCTGGGCGTACTGCAGCGTGGGTTCCTCAGCCCGCAGAAGTATTTGATGAGGAGTCAGACGGAGTCTAAAGGGAGAGCAGGAATGTGACCCCACAGCCTTTTGAACAATAGAATATAAACCTGGGTCTGACACAGCTGAAAGCACTGTCTTTTGAGAAAACGCCCGCAGTGGAACATGTGAAGCCACAGGATGGAATTCCGCTCTCAGATTCGGAAGACACGTGCTTTACAAGTATGAAATGTGGTAGTACAATAAAAACATGCGATTTATACCGTCGGCTCAAATGACAGGTTACGCTGAGTTTGTGTGTTCTCTACAGGGAACAAAGGTAAAGAAGGTTTTTTAAGACAAGTTTCTGTGCATCGCAGAGGGACACAAAAGAAAATAATACAAATTTAAACATAAAGGCCTTGTTTAGCTTCCAGCTCAGATCTGCATTTGTCTATATCCAAATATTTGGCATATAAAGATTGTATCCAGAGCGATTTCTAATATGGACAGAGTTAAACTACACAAGATCAGATTTTTGCATTTTATTATGGTTTGAAATGTGAACCCAGTCGGACACGTCTCAGTCCGGATGCTCAGATCAAATTTCAAAATGTCTTTTGTGTCAACAACAACGACAATGTAAAATTCCGAGTGAATTGTCACAAGCAGCCAATGCAGATATAAAATGTGTTTTCTTTCACTAATATGTTAGTTCAGACAATAAACGGTAACTGGCATCCTGTTGGCAACTGCTGCATGCGACTGTATAACACGGACTTATACATACAGTAATTCTTCTGTATTGTTTTATAACACGTTCACTCTTATATAATAGTCGTGTATTGTCAACCAGAGGAGGATGTCTTGGCTTCTCTTTCTTTCTCTTGCTGTGCTTGGCTTGTTTAAATGTGGTTTGGAAACAGATTTCTGTAAAGCTGCTTTGTGTCTACGCCGCTTGTAAAAGACGCTGAACAAATAAATTTGATCTATAATATACCTGAGTAATGTCCTACAGTAAACTATAGTAACCATCCCATTTAGGAACCATACACACAATCCTGTTGTATTACTCCTGTGCTCTTTGAAAGGGGATGTGATTTTAGAGTGGTTTTTATTCCCACGTTTTTGCTAAACTCGTTTTGAAGCACAGGTTTACAGATTTGTGCAGATTTTCTTTTTTTGGCATTCTCATAGTGATGTAATGTTTGTCTCGGGCTTAATGCGGCCTAATGCTTTAAAGCTGTCTGGGCTGGACATTTGTTTATTGCTTTTTGCCACTGGAGCTTTAAAGTGCACGTAATCTCAGTTTCACACACCCATGCATACACACAAGACACACACACACACACACACACACACACACACACACACTCACTCACACTTACACTCATACTTACACTCATACTGTGCAGCCACAGTTTGTGACTTGTACACAGTCTCCTTCCGTCTGGGTAGAAGCTGATCCCCCTACTTGTTTCAGTCGGGGCGAGATACAAGAGGTCCGCAAGCACGTGTATCCATGGCAACTGGGCATTCTCTTGTGTGAACTTTGTGCTGAGCACACAGCACTGATAGTGTGTGACCTTAGGACAAATGGTGATACTCAAACAGCGCAGAGGGCGGACCAAAAGTGTCAGCTAATAAAGCACAGCAGTTTCAGTATGCAACAAAACAGAAATTACCGCTTTCAAGTTCTGTAACTTCACTGGCCAGAAACTGTGTACCAGTTTACATCTCTGAAGGCATGTGTGTTGACGTTGGTTTTTAAGGAGGACCAAGGCACTCTACAAAAACAGAGCATACTGCAATGTCAGGCTCGACACAAAGGCCCTGACGGAATGAAGCGCTTTTTGTAAAAGCCTTTCATTTTTGAAACACTAAAATGGAAGATAACATTTTGTGGTCTCTGAGGTCGAAGTGAGTGTTAGGTTCAGAGTTAGGCATTCAGAATTCTTACAGGACACCAAATTTAGTACTGTGCAAATATCTTTAAAAAGAAAAAAGTTTATAAAGTATAGTTTATAAACTGTTTATAAAGTGGGGTGTTACCTGTAAAAGCGGTGTTTATAACATTAGAATAAACCCAACCAAACATTAACACAGTAGCTCCACTCTCTATTTCTGAAGTCACATGCTTTATGATTATGTAATGTATACTTTTGGACACAAGGATTTTGCACAAGTGCAGGATTTCTCTTTATTTGTTGACTTTTTTACATGTTGGAAAGTAAAATTTCATTTTTATATATCCATTTTGAATAGATTGTCCAGATTTATAATAATCTGGAGGGCAAAAAACAAAAAAAAACACATGAAATCACACATGAATTTACAAGCCTGCTTTAATTTAATGAACTATTGATGAGCTGGACTAGGTGTTACATGGTAACTGTTAATACTGGCTCTTTCTCGGGAAGGGCTTTGGAAGTGGTTAAGCTAACAAACTGACTACTGCCCACTATTTGCGCAGTACTACATAAAATACATGTGTAATAACTTTGAGGCAGTTTTGTTTTTCAGTTTCTTTTTTTGCACTTATTGCGTTTGTGTATTTTATTCATGGAGAAATTAATGAAGGCAATTCAGTGCAAGGGAATGAAAAAGGTCCTTCACCTGCTCTCAGATACACCTGAACAAAAGGCAGAGTGAGTGCTGAGATGCAGAGAGGCCTCCGTACTGAGAGATCCTTAAGATCCTGAAGGAATTTGGGGTAAATAGGGTGGGTCCTTGTGGGGGATGGTCACTATGAAATCATGGGCCAGACCCACTGAAAGAACTTGGCACTGGAGCTGATGTGACATGTATAAGCTTGTGTGAATGAGAGCGTGAAGACTCCAGCTCCATACTTTGGTGTGTGCATGCGCAGCAGTGGCTGTGCTCACTGGGTTGTGTGTAATTGTCGTGGGTTCCCATGCATTCACATGATAATGTGGGTTCAGAATGGGGCCTGTGTGCCACAGAAAGAGCTCTTCATGATGACACAGTGAGACAGAGAAAGTCCTTTTGGCTTCAGGAGAATGCATTGCCCGTGACCTCGCCACCTAGGGGTGTTTGTGTGTGTATGTGTATGTGTGTGGCCTCCAGGAGCAGAAGTACGTGCGCATGGTAACTACAGGTGGGTGAAACCAAAATGGATCAGTGAGTTCATGTTATTAGGGCTCTGACTAACATAATGGCATATTTGAGGGGTGAGTTAGCACGAATGGAACATCTAGACCCACTATCAGATAATATGACGATTCTAGCAGTAAGCAAAACAAAAGGTAAGCTGGAACCATACTTGTGGTACTACTGTAGCTCAGTAAAGTTTACATGTAGCAACCTGTACATGCAGTGATGTAACGTTTTAGGGAAGGGTAAGACAGATGTAAGCCTCAGAATATTCACTGTACAATATTGGAATTGTAAGTGAAATTGCAATATGATTAAAATTGAAATTTTACATAACTTAAAGTCCAAACAATTATTTTTCCTCTCGGGAAGAACATGATGTCGATTTTTGGGGGGTTTAAGGCTTGAATGTACTGGGCTAGAGTGCCAGTTTACATGCTCTGGGTTATTAGGTTAAGTTTGTTTCCTCTGCTTAAAACACTAATACAACAAAAACAACACTGAGTAGTGTAGAATGAAAACTCCTGTTTTTCCAATTTTTTCAATTTCCAATCTTTTAATTTGTGTTAAAATTGTTAAGTGTTTGTTCCTACTTCCTATAGTAAAGTAGTTGTAGTAGAGTGATGTAACAAGAACTGCTTTTCTGCTGTGCTTAGCAAGTAATTAAATACATTATTGACAAAAAAGTCAAATACAAGTTTCTTTTATGTCTCTTGAACATTTAGAGCATAGCATGTATGAAAACTGCATGCACCTTCTGACTGCATCCTCGTATCTGAGTGGCATGCAGCAGTGATTAAGATTGGTTGATGAGCATTACCTCAGGACATTTCAGGTTCAGGACATTTGGGTCAATTCTATATCTTTTCTTGAAAATATACATGTTTTTTTATATTGTGGTGTAAAGTGCATGATTACTGTTGTTGATAGTGCTTTGTATTGTGCTCAAGTTAAGTCACTGAAATCTTTTAAGATTTCAAACAGAACATAAGATTGCAGTCCAATGTACATGTTCAAACACCACCTATTAAATTATGTTTTTTGTATTGTCTAAGTGAAGTCAGAATATGCTTTATAGGGAACAACCAAATAACATATTGAATGCCATTAGTTCTGCACAAGCTATCATTTTTCTTCAATGTGTTAAATTCAGCAAATTTATTATTCCATTAATTGTGCATTTATTTGCAGTTCTTTGTATAGCATGTGTACTTAGAAAATAGACAAAACATGTCATATGACGAAGGAGCCCAAAGCGTTGCAGCTGCAGTCTTGATTAACTTTAAGCCTGTTGACTCTGACTTGACGTGGACGCCTTTTCAGCTTTTCATAAATGGCAAATAGTAGAACACATGATGCATGGCACGTCCCCCTTTTTGCGTGGCATCTGATCATTTATGATCAGGCGTAATGATTCATGATCAGTGACCAAACTATGGAACTTCGTTTACTATGTCAAGCTTTTGACCAGGACTTCCCATGCAGTGCTATGCCCATGTGTACGCTTTGTGCCCCAGTAGGGCACTGTGGGGGCTGCATGGAGGACGCTGGCAGGACCAGCACTGTAGAAGGAGACCAAACACAATGCCACAAGCAATTACTTCCACTGCACGTCAGCCAGAGAGAGAGAAGGAGAGAGAGGCTTTGTGTGTCTGTCTGAGATTATCCACTCACCATTCACCAGGCCATGGCACACATACGTTACTGTAGGAGCCCTGGCACACTTTCTGTAGGCCTTCATACTGGTCATATGCACACTTTTCTTTTTTATTATTTAGTTTTTTCCTTCTTTCTCTCTCGGTATCTTGGATCTTGTTAAATCTAGAGATACTTTACTCTTAAAAAATAAAGACATCAGAGTAAAAATAAAAAGCGACATCATTGTAGATTTTCAGTGGGAAAATGATCATTCAGTGTGTTCAGCTGTGAAATGGTTCATTGTAGAAAGTCTCACCTGTTTAGATTTGGTGAGGGCAAAGAAAGGTTATGATATCTGCCACTTAAATCTGTTAATGTATACTATCTAAAATGACCGGGGAACCTAGAGTTTGTATATACTGTACTATGTTTTTCATGGTTGATCATCTGAATAGTGGAGGGTTTTTTTTTTATGCATGTACAACACAACTCACTATGACTACATGTTAGGCCATGTTTGTTTTGGACGTCAGACCAGTTCTTTCTAGCTGTGTTATATGTGTGTAATACTTTTCTGGCTGGTAGCTTTTCAGGGGTATTGCATGCTTTGGACGTCTTCCTCCTACCACCACTATTAACAAACCTCTTTGAATGACTTTGTTCGGTGGAATTCCCCCTTGCATGACTAGATTATATTTTAGAATATTGATTATAAGAATATATTGTGTACATACTGTAAAAGTTCAGTACGAATTAAAGTTCATTCCTGGAACTATACACCTAGGCCAAGAATGATTTGTGTTGGTTTCTGTTAAATCTTTAGAATTGCCATCAGATTTAGTTGTATGTTGTGTGACTGGACAGGGTTGAGTGTGGGTTTTTAAGTGACTCAATCTTTCATTTCTGAACATCCTTGTGCAGCTCCTTTATTTCATTGTTTACAAGCGGATGATTAGTACAGCAGGTGAAGGGTTGATTCCTGCTTGCTTTTTTTATGGTGGCTGAGTCATGACTAGGAGAGAATGTTCTATCTGCTTGTGTTTGGTGAATGAACAGATGTAGAGATACAGAAGATTTTTCAGATTGATGATTATTGCATTACTTTGGCAAAAGTGGGTCAGAACACTGTGTTATAGTGCAGTGGTTTTGTTTATGTGTGTATATATGATACAGAGGGAGAGATTCGACTTGTTTACAAATATGTGAAATGGGGCACTTGGCACACATGGGTGAATTGTTCTCTGTTCCTTGTAACATAATAGATGACAGAATGTGCAATGTCCTAATACAGTGTGAAGCTGTGTGTGAGCCATTGCTATTTGTTTATTTATATTCTTGTACATATTCAGACTATATTTTAGGGATGCATAACGCAGAGTAACAGTACATGTCTCAGATACCATATACCATGCTGAGTAATTTTCTAAAAATTAAGGAGTGTAGTTTTTAGTGTAAATTGGTACAGTTTATCATGACAGTCAAACATTTAAAACCTGATTTTGAATCAAGTGTTTTAACTACTTATACCGTATTAGTTATCATGGATCATGTAGCTTTATGATTGAGATGAATGACGTTTTTTCCACATCAGAAAAGAGCTTCTGTAAGCTGTAAGTAAAGAACATTTCATAGTTTGATACTCACACTCTCTGTCTCTTACAACAACAGTCTCTTTAACACAGTAACAACAGGAATCACATCCAAGGAGCTCACATTTCGGGTTTTACATCTTGTTGGACATAATTGGCTGCTTGAGCTGTAGTTGAAAGGACTCTTAAGCCAGGCATACACTATGAGGTTTTAGAAATCTTGCTCTTTGGTTACTTGCAGTGTAAGTGTAAATAGTGTATTATGTTTGGACAAAGCCTACAATTTATATACACACTCTGTACAAAAACACTGTTGCAGTGCTTATGCATCATTTATACCAATTAATGAAGGGATTAAAGAATTATACCTGGAGTTAAGAAGGTAAATACATGCTTTGTATCCAAAAACAACCCTTTGTTTTGTTTTTTTTTCTGGTATATTTACTGTTATATATCAATGCTTGTATTTAAAGTGACCAGTAACTTTGTATCCACAAACCCTCAGTCATTACAAGCCTTTCATCATTTGTTCATTAGCATAGCAGCATGCACTAGGCCTACATCACCTGGTAGCGGGTGGTATGAGAATTGCAATTTATGAGAATGAGTAAATACCAGTATTGTATCAGTGCATCCCAAATATATTTACAGATTATAATCATTCAAAATCAAAACCACACATTGTATTAGACTTTGTAATATAGGCAAAGTGTGGACAATGTTCTTAGTTGATCCAGCAATGGCACTTAAGATAAGAGATAATAAACAACAGAATGGTGTTGTTGTGCACCAAGATTCTCTAGGCCTGTCACCTATTCAGTCAATAATGTCCTTAAAGGTTTATTCATTTAGAGACTTGCCTACCATCACTACCGCAGTGGCATAAGAATAAAGCGCCATTTGGTTCAAAGGCTAATCCCGTACTGCGCTTCTAATGAATCAGCAGCGTGAAAGATTTTCCTCAGCATGATGTCACTGCATGTCATTAGATCTAGTAGGCCCTAAATAGTCTCTGAGTTTACAACACACACACGTCCCTTTCCATGTAGAACAGGTACGGATAATTCCTGGCCTGGAAGAACAGAAGCCGCCCCCCCTTCCCCTGCACAAGTTTGCTGTTTGCCCAAAACACAGTAAATTCAGCACAGCTGGTGTGGATGGAAGAATAAATAAAACAATAACCTCTATGCTTCTATTGTTTTGGGTTGTCACTAGAGACTACATATTAAAAGTTGGAGTAACTGACAGAAAAAGACAGCGAAATGGAAATAGAACATTGAAAAATATGTTAAAATGTAAAAAAGCATATAAATAACTTTTGGTCTTAATTGCCTTCTGGTTTTCTTTTATGATGGCCGTCTTTTAAAAACTGAGTTACCGAATTTGTGGTAACAGCCTTGATGTAGTTTCTCACATCTGTATTTGCCCATCCCTGTTATATGTGTGTATATTTGAAGAGTAACTGATTCATAGCCAAAAGCCCTCATTATCTTGTAATGGAAGGAAGCCTTTGCTTCTGTCCCTTGCAGCCAGGAGCAACCCAAGCCCTAAAAAAGCCCATGTCTCACTGGATGCTGTGGCAGCTCTTTGTGTTTCCACAAAGGCCCCTTTAAGTCTCCATTGTGGGGACCCACTGGTGCATGAGAGCGGCCCTGTCCCCTCCAATCCCACCATCTTACTCAACCCAACCTCAAAGCAGAGAGAAAAAATCACAGAGCAGTCAGACTTCATCCTGCAGCGTGACATCCTCTGGACAGTCAGCGGCGGCATGCTGCGTAAACTGACACTTTTTTCTCCACTAATTACAAGTAAACAAGTTTTACAGAGTGACTGATCCAGTCAATTACTAATCAAATCGCCATATAACTAATACAGGTGGTCGACTTCCATACTGACCACAAGCCCAAGCACCTTAATAAGGTGCACGTGCAGTCGGTAATATCTCAGATATGAATTCTTTTGTTTTCTGTATTCATTCAGAGATGACGCTGCTGTCAGCCCAGCCTAAATCTCTAGAGTCAGCCCCGGCCTCTGCAGCCTCCACAGAAGACCCTGAGCAGAGAATGCTTGAGAAAAGGTCCAAGGTCATAGAGGAGCTCCTGCAGACCGAGGCAGACTACATAAAAGACTTGCGGATGTGTAAGAAAGAGATCATCCACCCCTTAAAGGAAAAACAGGTGAGTGCGCAAGATGCTATGTGATGTGCTTTTCCTCTGTGTCTGGTACACCATTAGGCAATTATGTAACATTAGAGTAAGTACAAAGAAATATTTTTATCTCCAGTTACATACATAATGTTTGTTTGACTTTATGTACCAAAATGGTTTTTGCACAGTATTGTAAATACTTCCCATTTTGGCTAAAAGGACCCAGTGCCACCATAAATTGTGTTTATATTTGGTTAAGTTGTTGAACTTGTATTGTCGGGAAAATCTGAAATGTGCATTATTGCTTTTACCCTCTTACAAATAACATTCATGCATTATCAAGGTCCAGAATATAGACTTTGATGGCCTTTTTGGCAACATCGACTCTGTGATTGATCTCTCAAGCCGCCTTAATGAAGCACTTCAGGACACTGACTCTATAGGTAAGAATTACACTTCTCCATCATGACCATGTAGCACATTCCTTACTTACTGTTGTGTCCCAGTTAAATGAACTAAATGATCTATTTTCTGAGGGTTTTCAAAGGATTTATTTGTCTTCTGTTTCATAGGGAAAGTCTTCCTGGACTTCAAATCAGAGCTGGAGGAGGTGTATAAGGTCTATTGTCAGAATCATGATGATGCCATCTCTCTGCTGGAGACCTATGAGAAAGATGAGCACATTCAGAAGCATGTGTTGGAATGCCTGGAGAACCTCAGGTTAGTAGAAAATGCAGATAAATGCCTGTACTGTGTGTGGAGTCTCCGAGACACGCTCAGCTCACTGCATGGAGTGGTACCATTACCAGAGCATGTTTGGATCGGTTTGAAACATGACACTAGACTTATTACACACTTGGTTGTCTTTAACGTTGTTTAAGCCGTGATGCACTGTGTGATATCCTGTGTGCATTGACTGCTTTGTGTTTAACTTCCATTGCAAATGGTCGTATTGTGGTTCAGCAGCTACTTCTGAAAACAATGTACTGAAGCTTGCCCAAGACAGAAAAAGCTGAAGGTGTTAGACTGTGGTATTTGTGGAATTTCAAAACAGGATGGAGTGTTTCTCGCCCTCCTTTATTTTAAATGATAATATGTAGTACCTGAGTCAAAGTTTTGTTCTTGTTTCTTGTTCATGGTATGAGTTTGAAAGTAATTTGCATGTCATGAAATGAACTGAAATGCGGAGTTATGAGTCAAATCCATTTGTCTTTTTGGTTTTGGTTTGCTCATTCCTTGTCATAGTGCTGTAAAGCATAACCAGAGAAGAATGTAACTCTCCTAGTTTCACCAGCCCGCTGGTTTCACTGTCTTTCAGTAATGCTTGTTATTATTAGATTGTTTGAAGTTGCTTTAAACATAGCTGATGAGATGAATAGAAAATGCATCTTATAGCTTATTGTTTTCTTCACTTTGGCCTAAATGCGTCCCCTACCTTTGATCTCAGTACCATCTTTATTTTGGTAGCTGTTTTGGGGAAGCTGTTTTAAAGTAATGATCACTTTGTCAGGGCTTTTATTTGGGCATCCTGTTGTTTTAGTAGAGAGTTATCACTGCAGAGTTTGGCTGGGGGTCCAGCTAAGGTCTTTTTGTGCAATATGAGAGAGGAGTGAGCCTTGTAAGGGCTCTGGGCCAGAGGAAACTGACATTTCATCTTTTCTCTCAGTGGGAGAGCTGAGTGGGACCAGCAGGAGCCCAGTACAGGCTTAATGTTTTCTTAAAGTGGGTCACTGCCACGATGCGTCGCCTCAGCAACAAAGAACTTATTAACGTGGCTCAGCCCACTGCTTCTTTTTTTTTTACTTTCAGATTTATTATGTTGGCCTTTTGCTTGCTTTGTTCATCTTGGTACTGGAGAAGGCCAACTTTAATGAACTCTTAGAACAAAAAAGCAAGTAATTTAAAATGCTCCACCATTTTAAACCGGTCTCTGTCTGCTGTGTCTTTACTGTAAAGGAGATAATCATGAACAATATGAGCTTCCTTGTGCATGAAAAAGAAGTGTAAACTCATTAATTCATGGTAGAACCGCTTGAATGCGTGTTTAAAATGTGTAGCCAATATAATGTGAATAAGTAACCAAAAGTATTTTAATCTTAAAGTACCGGTCTTAGGATGCGACTGACGTGGGAAAATGTTGCCTCTGTTGTTTGGAGGTTTTATCTAGCCTTTATCTAGCTTTCAATCAGTGGAGCTAAACCATACATGAAAAGAATTATGTCTCTATAAAAATATGTCCGTCAGATGTCCTTCATGCTTTGTATCAGTAGGTTTCCTGTTCTTATTTAAATATGTATATAATGGTTTTCTATGGTAAGGCGTATGTTACAAACGGAGCAGGTGGAGATTAGGATGAAAAATGCTGGAGTGTTCCTCCATGCCTATACTTTTGTGATAGTGTGAGTAGTAGCTCTATATATGATGTCAAACATGGACGGAGGTCGATTAACTAAGCATCATCCGTTTTGAACTGTCTCTCTCTCTCTTTCTCTCTTTTCTCTCCCTTCGTCCTGACAGAGCGATATACCGTGGGTGGTAAGTCTAAAGCCAAGCAGCTGCATGTAAAATGCTTGACCGCATGCCTGATATTCATTAACCCTCGTAACCATTCCCTGTGTTTATGTGTATGACCATGGGGAATGCCTTGCTCAGTGTACTTTGTGTGTGCTGTATGTGTGTGGTTGTTATTGCTCTCCCGTCCTAGGGCTCTGTTCTGACTTGACTGATGTCTGTACCCATATAGTTGTAAAAGGCAGATTTGGTCAAGGATAAATTTCACATATGGATAATACGTCAAGTCAGAATTTACCCCCAGGTTTATTTTTCTATCAGTTGGTGGTTTCCTTTTTGCTGGCAGCTGACATAATGCTATCTGGTGGTATGATTTAAAGATATTAACATGGTCTCTAAGCGAATTTCAAGCCATTTGGCTGTTCTGCTGCTTATTTAGTTGCAGATTTGATCTCAGTGTGGGGAAAAAAGAAAACAGATGTTATTCCCAGATGGAAGACTTGTTTTATGTTTATTATATTATAATATTTACTTTGTTGCTATGAGGAAAAACTGTTCATCATCTGTAAAATGGGCTCTGTTCGTTACATCAATCGGAAGTGAAAAAGCAATTAGGTTTACACCTTTGTAGTGTCTTCATTTAGTCTTAATTTTCTTTTTGTGGAGTATGGTATGGTAGATTTGTGAAGTATGATAGATAGATACATGTTTGGCTGATTGATGGATGAAGAAATGACACTGTCGTAGTCCCATTTTCAAATGATGATGAACAGGCATGTATGTGACCTTAATGGCTAGACAGTCTAATGAAATCTTCTGTCTGTCTCTTTCTCAGGGGGAAAACAAACTACATTAATCTGGGGTCATTCCTGATCAAGCCTGTGCAGAGAGTGATGCGTTATCCGCTGCTACTCATGGAGCTTCTGAATGCCACGCCAGAGTCCCACCATGACAGGAAACAGTTGGATGATGCTTTGCTCTCTGTTAAAGAGATCAACGGTAACATCAACGAGTACAAAAGAAGAAAGGACCTTGGTAAGAGTTTGATACACGGCCTGAACGTGCACGCTTCTGCTTACAGTATTCTGCATTTGTAATGGTGCTTTCTCATACTGCCTGTACAACTGTAGTTCCTGCTGATTGTTAATCACAGTGCGCCCTCTAATGTTCATAGTGGTGAAGTACCGCAAAGGTGACGAGGACAGGCTCATTGACAAGATTTCCAAACTGAGTATGCACTCCATCATCAAAAAGTCAAACCGAGTGAGCAGCCACCTCAAGCACTTGACTGGAATTTCGCCACAGGTATAATAACTGCTATATATCGCATGGTGACAGCTCACCTCTTGAGTTTCTCTTGTTGTTCATCAGTTTCTCATGTGCTTCCCACAGATAAAGGACGAAGCCTTTGATGAAGCAGAGAAGCGATTTCGACTCCAGGAGCGACTGATCAAATCCTTCATTAGAGATATCTCTCTCTACCTGCAACACATTAGGGTGCGCAGTCTCCTTCAGCTAAAACTAGTATTAATGGAGGGGAGGAGTCCATTAATGAATGGACTTTATGTACTTTATAAGAGGCCTAGCTCACATTCCGTTCAAATAATGAGACTTTTAAAGTTTGGTGCATCTAGATCTTTATCTGATTTGTGTCTGCATTGCCCAACAGGAGTCTGCCTCAGTGAAGGTGCTGTCAGCCATCAGTTTCTGTGATATCTACACAGAGCGGCAGCAGCAGTTGGACCCTGAGCGTTTCCAGAGAGCCCATCGCAGCATCAGTGACAAGCAATTCACTCAGTTTGTGAGTTCTGGCCTCTAATTTAGCATGCTGTATTTAATTCCACAGTGTTTTAACTAAACAAAGGAAAGTATTTTATACATCTAATATACTGGATGTATATACCTGTCTGCTCTAAATCCTTCTGAAACTTCCTGTGTCCCTGAGCAGAAGGAGAGAACCGAGGCACTGGTCATATCTCCCCTCACCCAGCTGCTCTCAATGTTTGCTGGGCCCCACAAACTGATCCAGAAGCGATTTGACAAGCTCCTTGACTATGATAACTGCAAAGAGAGAGCTGACAGGCTGAAGGACAAGCGTGTACAGGAGGAGCTTCAGGCGGCTCGGAATAACTACGAGGCCTTGAACGCCCAGCTGCTGGACGAACTGCCAAAGTTCCACCGTGCCGCCGAGGAGCTGTTTACCAGCTGTGTGCGAGGCTTTGCCCAGGCCCAGAGGGACTTCACTCGCCTCACACTGGGAGAGCTCACTCCACTTCTGCAGGTGAGTAGCAGGTGATGGTGAGGAGAGATGGGTGTAGGGTGGAGTGCTTTGAAATGGTAAAGTGGGCATAGGAACGGTAGGAGGGCAGCACAAGGTTTGGCATCAAATCGAAAGATCAGCAAAAGCCTGAATTTTGTCACACAAGTAACCTGCATGAACAAGTTAGTTTGCAATTAAATGAGAACTTGATGCGTGTTTGATAGCTAGGTTGGTCTTGTAGCTTCAGAGATTAAAAAAAAAACATTCAAATACCTAAAACACTGTATTGTCATCTCTCTCAATATATATATATCTATATATATATATATATATATATATATATATATATATATATATATATATATATATATATATATATATATATATATATATATACTGTTGAACTTGTTGATACCATTAACCTTGTTACCTTTCCTCTCTCTCTCTCTCTCTCTCTCTCTCTCTCCCTCTTCCCCTCAGCTGTCTGGTATGGGAGGGACAGATGGGAACCTGGTTTCGCTGTTTCAGGAAGAGCATGGCCGAGTGCTTCAGCTGCTCCAGAGCTTCAGCTTTTTCCCTGAGAACCTGCCCACCACCCGCAAGCCTTTTGACAAGAAAACTCTGGAGAAACAAACCACTAAGAAGAACCTGCAGGGACCTGTGAGTCTCACACATTCAACATTTGCATAACAATCCATCCACTCATATAATCTACAACAACCTGGGTTTTAATTTTTGTGGGTCACTATCCAGTCCTTCCTAAGAAGATATCAGGAATTACAAATAACCTGCTCCCTAATCTCTGAGTAATCTTACGTTTCCTCCCGTTTCTTTGTGTGTGCGTAGCCAAATTATGTACTGCAGACAGATGAGCACCGGGCAGGGTTGCTGGCCCGGTATGGCCCAGAGAAACTGTTCCAGGCTGAAAGGAACTTCAATGCAGCACAGGACCTGGATGTGTCCATATTAGAGGGTGACATAGTGGGTGTCATCAAACAGCAGGACCCCATGGGCAGCCAGAATCGCTGGCTCATCGACAATGGTGGTATGTATCCTTACTTTAGACTGACTGAAATGGTGTTCAGTTGTTTTGAAGTTACACTTCGGGGAATGACTTCTGTCCTATGTTTTTATCCCTAGCCACTAAGGGCTTTGTTTACAGCTCCTTCCTAAAGCCCTACAACCCACGTAGAAGCCAATCAGATGTCTCTATTGAGAGTCAGTCCTCCAATGAGTCTGGTTATGGTGGCTCCTCACCTGTGTTCTCACGGCAGAACAGCAACAGCACCCTGACTTTTAACCAGGAAACATCCACTGTCAGCTTCTCTAATACCGCACCCTCAAACCAAGCATGCCCACGCCCCACTCAGGACACTGCTTCGTCCCGCAAGAACCCCCACAGAGACGCTCCAACGCTTAGCGGTTCCACCACCAACAATCAGAGGGACTCCCTTGACTCATCCTACAGGAATTCTTCCAGTCACAGAGAACCGTCTGAGACAACCTATCCTAATGCTGCAAACCACAGAGATTATTCAGAGCCATTGTATCAGAATTTTACAAACGAAAAGGATTCCTCAGACTCCAGGTACGCCACTCCCAGCAGTCACAGAGACCTCTCAGACTCTTCAGAGACAGACTCCTGCTCCTCCAGTAGAAAATCCAGACATGAGTCGTCTCAGAGGTACGCAACCTATAGCTCTCAGCAGAGGCGCAATGGGGACAGTTCAGCGCAGCCAAGGAGACCTCAGTACCCTAATGATGAGTACATAGAGCCTGAACCTGAGCCAGATCTGGATGGTCATCAGGTATGTTTAATCAGCTTTACACGTTACGGATTTCAGTTTTAGGCTCTGCATAGGTACTGTGAAAGCTTTGACCTTCTAATGAATGCTTTTCTCGTTGACCTACTGTCACTGTCACTGTCATGATAAAAACTCACTTTCAGTATGTTAACTTTACAGAACAAAACACTTTCTTACTTGTGATGAATGTTAATGCAATGTTATTATTTCCAAGTATTTTTTAATCGTTCGTTTGTCATACAATGTTTATATATGTATCATATATATAATTATGTATATGATTTTTCTGTTTTCCCAGATATATTATGCTCTCTATTCGTTCAATGCACGATGTGCAAATGAGCTAACCATTTCAGCCAACCAGAGAGTACGCATCCTGGAGTTTCAGGACATGAATGGCAACCAGGAATGGTGGCTAGGAGAAGCAGGAGGGCGGAGGGGCTACGTTCCCTCCAACTACATCCGCAAGTCAGAGTACACCTGAACACTGCACCCATGTGAGGAGATCCTGAGAGCACTCCAGCTAGCCCCAGCTCACCACAAAAAAGCTCAGCTGAGGAGACGGGCGAAAGAAATGACAGTAGTGCCTTTACTCTATGGGATATGAGTTGATGTGGTGAAAAAGATACAAACCTTTGAACTGGTCATTGCTGCTGATGATGGGAAGAGAATATGACTCTCCATGACTGGATTTATGACTTTCTTACTTTTTAATTTTTTGCATTCTATTCTGGACTGTAACTCTTGAGCTCTTCCTTGTGGCTCTTAGAAGGAGCAATTTTGCACTGGGCTTTTTGGTTTTGGAGAAGGAAATGAGATGGACTGTGTGACAGCATGGGTTTTGTTCAAGATCCTAAATGCACTATGAATGCCTGCAGTCATATATGGTAGAACTGAAGCAGCCTAAGAATTGTGTGAGCACTTATCTGGTATACTAAATCCAAATAGATTTACCATGAAGTGCAACCTAAGTGAAGTGCACTAACATGAGCAGTTCTCTTCCTCTGATGGTGAGAGAGTGGATACCCCTTTTTCTGGAGATTGGAGCGGTGGTTTGAGTTTTGGTGTGCTGGAGACATCTAGCCTTGATTGTTTGACAATCATAGTGCACCCTGAGATAGACACGTCCCTCATTCACCTGCTCCGTATTGATCCATATGAACCCAACAACTCTTAGAACAAATTCTGTATCTACTGAGCAATATTTAAGTTTTCTGAGAATCTGAAAGAAAACATATATGAGGCGTATTTTATACAATACAGTATTTCTGTCTTTCTCTGCCTTTTTTTCTGGGGTGCATTGTTTCTTTTGATACACTCACCTGTGCATGAAGTTTTAGGAGCTAGAACAATCTTGGGGTTTGACAAATGGTGAGTGACAGTTGAACCACTGGTACAAGTAAGACCCCAGAGGGCCTTCTGATGTTTCCCATCTCCAGATGCTGTTAATGACTCTCATCCTATTATTCATCTCTCTTGCTGTATAGGACAATGTATTTATGTTTTCCTATGTCAAGTGATCTGTTCCTTTCATATTTGAATAAAAAATGAAGAAAAACTGAGCTCACCGTGACCCTGTACCTTTACCTTGTCTGAGAGCTGTTGCCCTCTTATTCAGTTGTATTCATTGCTATTCATTTTACAGCTCCAGCTAGGATGAATTAATTTAGCACTAAAGTCTATTACATAAAGTATTATTTTCAAGCAAAACACAACACTGGTATCAGTCATTTTAGAAGACTGTGCTACACAGTGCTCGAATAAAGAGCCCTAATATAAAAGCAGCACACTATCAAAACCAATAGCAATCTGTAATGTTAGAGTTTCCTTTAACAGTACGGAGATCCTCCATTGTGGCAAGAACATACAAGCCAAATGAATATGTGGGATAGCTTCAATTTCAGTGGAGTTGGAGCTGCAGACTACAGTGGGGAAAATAAGTATTTAGTCAGTCACCAATTGTGCAAGTTGTCCCACTTAAAAAGATGAGAGAGGCCTGTAATTGACATCATAGGTAGACCTCAACTATGAGAGACAAAATGTGGAAAAAAATTGATTGAACAGTCATTTTGTCTGATTTTTAAAGAATTTATTTGCAAATAATGGTGGAAAATAAGTATTTGGTCAATAACAAACAAGCAAGATTTCTGGCTGTCACAGACCTGTAACTTCTTTTTTAAGAGGCTCCTCTTTCCCCCACTCATTACCTGTATTAATGGCACCTGTTTGAAGTCGTTAACAGTATAAAAGACACCTGCCTACAACCTCAAACACTCACACTCCAAACTCCACTATGGTGAAGACGAAAGAGCTGTCGGAGGACACCAGAAACCGAATTGTAGACCTGCACCAGGCTGGGAAGACTGAATCTGCAATAGGCAAGCAGCTTGATGTGAAGAAATCTACTGTGGGAGCAATAATCAGAAAATGGAAGACCTACAAGACCACTACTAATCTCCCTCGATCTGGGGCTCCACGCAAGATCTCAGCCCGTGGGGTCAAAATGATCACAAGAACGGTAAGGAAAAATCCCAGAACCACAAGGGGGGATCTAGTGAATGACCTGCAGGAAGCTGGGACCAACGTTACAAAGGCTACCATCAGCAACACACTACGACGCCAGGGACTCAGATCTTGCAGTGCCAGACGTGTCCCCCTGCTTAAGCCAGTCCATATCCAGGCACGTCTGAAGTTTTCTAGATAGCATTTGGAGGGTCCAGAAGAGTATTGGGAGAATGTCATATGGTCAGATGAAACCAAAGTAGAACTATTTGGTAAAAACACAACTCGTCGTGTTTGGAGGAAAGTGAATGCGGAGTTGCATCCAAAGAAACACCATACCAACTGTGAAGCATGGGGGGTGGCAACATCATGCTTTGGGGCTGTTTCTCTGCAAAGGGACCAGGACGGGACTGGTCCGTGTACATGAAAGAATGAATGGGGCCATGTATTTTGAGATTTTGGGTGCAAAACCTCCTTCCATCAGCAAGGGCAATGAAGATGAAACGTGGCTGGGTCTTTCAGCATGACAATGAGGCCCCAAGCACACTGCCAGGGCAAACAAAGGAGTGGGCTTCGTAAGAAACATTTCAAAGTCCTGGGAGTGGCCTAGCCAGTCTCCCGATCTCAACCCCATCGAAAAAACCTTTGGAGGGAGTTGAAAAGTCCGTGTTGCCCGCCGACAGCCCCCAAAACATCACTGCTCTAGGAGGAGATCTGCCATGGAGGAATGGGCCACCATACCAGCGAAACAGTGTGTGCCAACCTTGTGAAGACTTACAGAAAACGTTTTGACCCTCTGTCATTTGCCAACAAAGGATATACAAACAAAGTATTGAGATGAACTTTTGTTATTGACCAAATACTTATTTTTCCACCATTATTTTTGCAAAATAAATTCTTCTTAAAAAATCAGACAAAATGACTTTTCAATTTTTTTCCCACATTTTGTCTCTCTATAGTGAGGTTCTACCTATGATGCAAGTTTACTATCATAGCATCTTTTGTAAGGTGGGACAACTTGCACAATTGGTGACTGACTAAATACTTATTTTCCCCACTGTATATAGCATATGCATGGTTTGGGAACCATTTACTGAATGGTGTTTAGATAAAGTGTTTAGATTGCCTGTGCCTTCCTGGCTGCAGGGGCAGCTGAGGTATGTAGCAACTATTTTTCAGGTTTATCATTTAAATGAAATGTTAACCAGGCTTAATCACATAAATAAAATTAAATTATTCAACCATTAAGTCAAAAGTTTTTAAAGAGTGATTTCTTCAGTGTATTGTTCATTTACTTAATGACTGCATTATGAAATGCAATGGGCCAGTAAACAATTACCAGTATTAAACCCAAAGCCTGAGGTTGTTTCCCTTTTGACTTTATTTGCTCAATTTACTATATGGGAGAAATGTTAAAACCAAAAGCCTGCAAATGGTTTGAAACATTTTATAATGGGAATTATGCAAAAGAAAAGTCAGGAAAGGCCAAAATTGGCATGAAATGGTAGAGATCTACCTCTCCCCCATATGGCTCAAATAAAATCCGTTACGTGCACAGGAATCCATTGGTCCTGCCACACACCTACAAAAGGTGTCAGAATAACCACTGTCCTGGCCAGCACGAGCACCAGGAGGGCATCCCTCAGCTCATGACATTTCCAACTTCTCCTTGAAGCAATGTCGGCTAGAGCGGCAAACTCCTCTCTGGTAACATCATCAGCTCCTCCTTCATCCCCTGCATTCTTTCAAAGGCTGTACTCTTGGTGCAGTTGTTGATGAAACCTGGACCAGTCAGATTGTTTTTTTTGTTTTTTTTTAAATATATCATTCCACTTAGCTGTTCTATGCTTTTAATCCATATTAAACCACATAAGCATATTAAGTAATTAAATATTTTTACTGTATATATGCACATATATAATATTAAAATGTTAATTTTGTGATTTTCCAGTGTACAGCACATACTTAACCTGTATGTTTTATGCATCCAAACCTAACAGTGCTTTAGGTAAGATGGGGGTTATACCTGAAACTCAATTTTGGCAAGACCTGACTCTGGGTTCTGGGTTCTGGGTTCTCACTGCTGCTCACTTTATGTAAGCATGGCCTTTAGAGGGCAGTATTGCTACATAGCACACAACATTTTAGCTGGAACTGGTGTCTATAGGGCCAAGTCTGACCCTCCTCTGTCAACTTTGGTTTCCAGCCAATTATACAGCTGGCATGAGGCATTTCTGCAAGGCCACGTTTTGCTATAATTTGCTCTTCACTCTTGTGGGCATGTATTTGATTTGCATTTAGACATCCTATTTTCCTTCTCCAAGCTGTACTCTACAACCGATCAGCTTCTCTTAGCCTTAAGCTTGAGCAATGAACTAAGCATCTCAGTCAATCAAAGATGCAGTGATGGCTGGAAGAGGCAGGAGGGCAGAGGGGCATTATCACTCCAATAAGTCAGAAAAAAACTGAGCTCTAAATCCATATGAGGAGATCCAGGAGATCCTAAAAGGCTATTATGTTCACCATTATTTCTGTAATTGTTTCCTGTCACTGATACATGAATTACCATCCAGAGCTGGCTAGAATACTTAGAAGAGATTTTTAAATGTCAAACTTCTAAATACACCTCTTTTAATATAGAGTTATGTATCACTGTGTGTTAGTATATTTCATAATAATGTTTCCTCTTCTATTTTTTTCGCTCTTATCATCTGAATTATCTGCACTATAATGCTAAGCTTGTATCTACCATGTAAACTACTGAGACGCTGTCCGGCTTGATCATTTCTCATCACAATTTGAACACAGTGATAAACAAGTTGGTCATTACATTGATTTATTAGTTTACTTATGCTGTAGCGGGAATGTCAGCGTTAGCAAAAGACTTTTGTTGAGTTCCTCATTGGAGTATATAGAGTAATGTATAAGAGTTAATGAGAGTTAATGTATAGGCTTCTGTGGGAGAGCATTTTTCCCCTGGCATGTTAATAATAACACACACCCTAAAAACCCAGCAAGGCACAATATTGTCCACCATAATACTGTATATTACATTTCATCCTAACCCTGTTATTAGAATACTGGAGGCTAGATGTAACGTGCTGCTAAAGCTTTACAACTGTTTATATTTTCATTGCTACATCTATGCTGTATAGGTTTATGCCATAGAATGAGCATCCCACCACCAAATGGTTTTAGTGCAGATTATCTCAGTTGTATAATTCTGCCCATCTCTACTCAGCCGCTTTTGGCTGCAGCATGTGGCTGATCTATCTGACCAAGTCTGGCCATCCTCTTCTGTCAATTTGTGATTACAATCAAACTTCTTATAGCAGAGTCTGGCCACTCTATAGCCATTCTGACAGAAAACAGTTCATTGTGTCCTGATGCTAGATCTCACAGCTAATTAGACAACAACAAAAATTCAGTAGCATAGTGTTCATCTCTGCCACCACCACTAATCCAAAGTAAATGTCATGGCATACAAACACGGCCCTTGAACTAGGGGAGGGACGAGTCGAACAGGAATGACCTCATAGAACCTTTAAACTTGTGTAAAATGTTAGGAACAGGACTGCAAGAGACAAAAATGTGTCTTATAGATTGTCAGATAACTGACTAGGATTGTCATAGTATTACATGTACATATACAAATATGGTCAAACAGCAGGATCCCAGGCCCAGAAAGGAGGTGTGTGATGTGTACTGGGGCGCATGGTCGGACAGAATGTGGAATCAATGTTGTTGGTTAATGATTACCAGCCAGAGAGGAGAGAGGTACAGTGTGAATGTCCAAGACGTGACTTTGGAAATCTGTTTTAGTGCTGTGGTGTATTCTCTCCTGATAGGCTTGTGTCTAGTATTCACAGCGACATGCTCCCACTGCTGCTGCTACTGGTGGGCCTGCAAAGCATCTGCCAGCCTGTGGGAGCAGCTGAGGTATGTAGCGGCTTTTTTACAGCTTAGTCTTTCACATGAAATGGTGAAATGAAACTAATGTTAAGTTTATTGTGTGTTTTTGATTTCATTTACACAAGACACAGTGACAAGATGAATAATTACACAGGACCAGGGCTGCGTTATAGAGTTATAGGCCAGGATGGGCTTGTAGTTATAATACCCTAAAATGCCCTCTTCATTACAGTGTGGAGACCAGGGAGATATACTAATAACAGCTGTGATATACAGAATGATATATATAGAGAGAGAATATATAGCTGTGGTGACACGTGGGTCAGTCTATTGATTTTTCTTCAGGCCCACTTTAAATCCTCATGTACTCTGAGCTGCTGACTGTGATGAGTATTGTTTACTTTATAGTGATGTTTAACTGAAAGTGCGCTTACTTACTGTTTCAGAAACGCTTTTGGGAGGTTCTGTCCGATATAGCTGATGGTAAGTTTCATAGTCTTAAAAGCTAATGGGAAGCAAGCATTCAGATACATTTGTTTTTATTATTTAATACTCTTCTAATCCACCTTAATTTTACATATATAATGGCTTTTGTCTGTGTTCATAAACATGTACAAAATAGGCTTTATAGCATGAGTAAATACACTAGGGAAGTAATGATTCTGCTGAAAGACAAGCTCAGTATCAAGCACACAGCAGGAAAGGCACATAAAGAGAAAACACTGAGGTAACCACAAACAATTCATGCTACCAATGACTCTACTTCACACACCCACACATTAAGCCCACTTCCTGACACAGAGTAGCACATAACTATCAAGCAGCAACGTTAAAAAACATGAACAGTCTCTTTGCTGAAGGGTGCACACACTACCTCAAACCATTGCATGTGGCCAGTTGCATAGGCAGACCTCCAGAACCTCTCTGAGCCCATGGCAGCCTGTAGCAGGTCACTACACTATGTTTTTGCAGTAGTAAACCAGGATATGTTTTAATAAACTAAAAACCTGGATTAAATATATTGAGACTACATTTTTAAAATATGTATGTTTGTTTGATATTTAACTTAATAAAATATTATATTAAAATTATTATATTAAAATAAATAAAAATTATAACTGCATGCAAATTGCATCTGGTGTCATTATGAAATATGCCAGCATTGATGTCAACAAATAGGAATCACAGAAGTTGAGAACTTGCTGAAGATCTCAGGGACAACATTAATAAACAAACTACAGAAACCATTAGAGAGTGTAACATCCATGAATCGTCTCAGGACAGGACTGCCATGCAAGATCTCACATCTCACTCTCAGACTACTGATAAGGAAGTTAAGAAAGAAGCCAACAGTAAATCGAAAAAAGAGTTGCAGGATGACTGTTTTCAGAGATAACTGGGCAAAGTTACAGCTACTGGTTTATAAAGAACCAGCTAACTGGTTTGCTACTGCACCACCTGCATCTCTACAAGGCAGCTTTCCTGACCTTACCATACTAACAGGCAAATGTCATAACAGGTTAATATTCACAGGCCCCCATAATTTAGATTTTGAGACATTCAGGAGTTCATTACGACTCTTTGGCCACTATTCAGCTCATCAGGTTTGGAGAAAGAAAGCTTCTAAACACGATTCCAAACATACAACCCAATGAAGTATGGAGGTTCAAGATATGGGCCTGCTTGCATTCCGGGGCATGACTGATTTTGAAATTTGGTACAGTAATAGAGGAAAGATAGAAACTGAATCTGGGAAGACAAGTCCCATTTTCAATAACAGCCTCATACATACAACCAAAATAACTCAAGACTGTGCTGCATTTGTTGACTGATTTGTTTTCCACTGATTAAAGGTTTCCTAAGAAAACTGGGACAAAATTTCACCATAGTGCTGCAAACACATCATTTCTACTACCATAGAGGTCTAGAAGATGTGATTGTCAGCAACAGCTTTGCAGCAATATGCTGATGCTGTTCATTTGTTTTGTCCAGAACCATTTTTTCCATATTCCTATCAATCATTCAGATATTATCACCCTTGAACTATATGCACTAGACGTTTAAACAACCAACAGAATACGTCTGATAACATCTGTGTAATTAATGTATAATTAGATTTATAAATAATACTAGGAAAAGTACTCTCATTTACTCTCTTTACCTTCATACCTCTCTTAAACCATTTACTAAACCAACTTTTTTAGGTTCACAGCAAATTACATGTCAGTTACTCTCTGTTTAAACAGCACTAAATGAGTATGTATATGACTATAATGAGGAGGAACAACCCGAGCCCGATGAGACCATCGACAGCACCATTGACTGGCTGTTTGACCTTTTTGATGAGACAGGTAACAGATATGAAGTATATAAAACACCACACCACCATATTTTGAGGAAAACACACAAGTTGAAATAAAAAATGAACTTAAGGATTCAGAAGCTACAATAAAACTGTAGTTGTTTATTTATGTAAATATCAGGGCTGATTGCTGCATTTCATTTTAATAGTGTAGATCTATTATTACAAAAACATAGTTACTGTTCTAAATTTCTCTTATTTTTACTACTGAATTTGAAAATGCCTGTTTTAAATTGTGTTAAAATGTTATGGTTCACAAGTTACTTGTAAAAATAATTTTAAATGATTTAAAAATATTTTACACGTTTGTTTGTCTTTCAACAATGTATTATTTTTTATACCCTAAATAATTACACCAATATTAAATAGCATACCAATTTAAAGATTAGGTTCACAACCACAGTAAATTACCTTATCTATTTAGAGGGCCTCCACTTCTACTGTAGTATAATTTACTCTGCTTTCACTTTTACTTTGTCCATCACTGCTCCACACAATCAACTGATAAACAAATTAACAATATTAATGAAACAGAATTATTTGGTTGACATGTAATACTTATATCTGTAGATCAAACATACGTTTCTATTTCTATTTTTCTATTTATTTATAATAAAGCTATTTAGCATTGTGCTAAACATCCCCATAAAAGCTGCCAACCAACAAACCCCTTGTTGGGCCTGGCTGCTCGAAGTGCACACTGTTATTGCTGAGTATATGAAATAGCATGTAGTTAATAAACAGTTAAAGCTTTACTTAAATGACTATATTGACCAGGTTCCAAGGTTTTCTTTTTATGTTACCTGAGGGGTCTATTTTGAAGGGCAGTCCCATATAGCTCAGCGATTAACCTATTTGTCTAAATAGTCTATCACATATTAGATTGATTTTGTGCCAAAATATACTATTAATAATGTCATATATGCTGAAAAAATTCATGATATTCTTTCTCTCGCTCTGCTAGATGTGTGTGTCCCAAATCCCTGCCTCAACAATGGAACATGCAAGGCTGGAAGTGGTGCCCATTTTAAATGCACCTGTCCTAGGCCCTTCAGGGGCAAAAAGTGTCAAGATGGTTAGAAGCCAATACACACGCACCATTTCTACTCAGCTACAAACGAGAGGGTATGGCTCCAGTGGTTTGCTTTTCTCTTCTTCTCTTGTTTTCCAGTCGAGGATGTGTGTAGGAACGTTAAGTGTGGTCATGGCGATTGTGTACGCATTCCAGAAGAGCCCTTTTTTGAGTGCAAGTGTAGAGCCCCCTACAAGCCTCCCAGATGCACAAGACGTGAGTGTTCCCCCTTTATCTCAGCAGCACTGTTCCATGCTAGAGCAGTTTTGCTCTGTGAAATTCTTTCACTTACAGAAAGAACAGACTGTAGTATAACATTCTGTTTTGAATTCATGAAAAAATAGTCTAAAGAAAAGAAAATATACGTGTATAAATAGTTGTATGGGTTTGTCTTTCTATTAGCTTCACCCTGTAAACCCAGCCCCTGTGCGAATGGTGGAACGTGTGTAAAGGGGCGTAAAAAAGCCAGCTTCAAGTGCGTGTGTCCTGACGATTTCACCGGAAAGTTCTGCCAAGTTGGTAAAGTCGTCTCTTGCCATACTCAGTCGACTACTGCAACTGGGACAATAGTTTGAGTGATTATGAGCTCTACATTTCTCCTTCCCTGTCCTTGTACTTTTACCTGCTATTTCAACAAGCTATTGATGCACGTATGATGCTTCAGGTCCTGATGACTGTTATGAGGGAGATGGAGAATCTTACAGAGGCTTCGTCAGTGAAACAGTGAATGAGCGGGATTGTTTGCCCTGGAACTTTCATCTCTTACCATACATTAAATATGATGGAGACAATGGAGTTGGACCTCATAACTACTGCAGGTCAGAGGTGTATGTGTGTGGCACTGTAATAAAAGTGTAGCTAAATTATAAAAGGAGTAAATATTCTGTTTACATATTTAAGCATACTTAACTTTGTGCCAGTGAAACTTTGTTGAAACTCCTACGACTACTTGAATCACTACTGAACTACTGAGTTCTCACAACTAGACCACCAGTCCTACAAACATCGGTTTTGAAGAAAAGTTGGGACAGTATGTGAAATGCAGTGTTTAGTAAATTTGGTTTAAACAGTATTTAATTAAAATCAAATATACAGGTGCTGGTCATAAAATTAGAATATCATGAAAAAGTTGATTTATTTCAGTAATGTCATTCAAAAGTGAAACTTGTATATTATATTCATTGATTACACACAGATTGATATATTTCAAGTGTTTATTTCTTTTAATTTTGATGATTATAACTGACAACTAAAAAAAAAAAAACCAAATTCAGTACCTCAGAAAATTAGAATATTGTGAAAAGGTTCAATATTGAAGACGCCTGGTGCCTCTAATCAGCTAATTAACTCAAAACACCTGCAAAGGCCTTTAAATGGTCTCTCAGTCTAGTTCTGTAGGCTACACAATCATGGGGAAGACTGCTGATTTGACAGTTGTCCAAAAGATGACCATTGACACCTTGCACAAGGAGGGCAAGACACAAAAGGTCATTGGTAAAGAGGCTGGCTGTTCACAGAGCTCTGTGTCCAAGCACATTAATGGAGAGGCGAAGGAAGGGAAAAGACGTGGTAGAAAAAAGTGTACAAGCAATAGGGATAACCGCACCCTGGGGAGGAGTGTGGAACCAAACCCATTCAAAAATGTGGGGGAGACTCACAAAGAGTGGACTGCAGCTGGAGTCAGTGCTTCAAGAACCATGTCATCTGCTGGTGTTGGTCCACTGTATTTTCTGAGGTCCAAGGTCAACGCAGCCGCCTACCAGGAAGTTTTAGAGCACTTCATGCTTCCTGCTGCTGACCAACTCTATGGAGATGCAGATTTCATTTTCCAAAATACTTAGCACCTGCACACAGTGCCAAAGCTACCAGCACCTGGTTTAAGGACCATGGTATCCCTGTTCTTAATTGGCCAGCAAACTCGCCTGACCTAAACCCTATAGAAAATCTATGAGGTATTGTAAAGAGGAAGATGTGATACGCCAGACCCAAAGTACTGAGTGCTGTACATGCTCATACTTTTCATGTTCATACTTTTCAGTTGGCCAATGTTTCTAAAAATCCTTTTTTGTATTGGTCTTAAGTGAAATTCTAATTTTCTGAGATACTGAATTTGTGGTTTTCATTAGTTGTCAGTTATAATCATCAAAATTAAAAGAAACAAACACTGGAAATATATCAATCTGTGTATATATATATATATACTGAAATAAATCAACTTTTTCATGATATTCTGATTTTATGACCAGCACCTGTAGTTGCACCCAGAAGGAAGTGTGGGATTACAGTGCTATTGGGAAAGATGATGAAGGTTACCAGTAACAATAAATGATGATACATTTAGACTGATATGGGCAACATTTACTGAGCTACACATACAGAAGTAGTGTCTCTCAGCATAGCGTTGAGCTATTGCAACATTGCAAATCATTCTCATATCTCATGATGTCAAACCTACCCACCAAGTTTCATTCCTGTTGTTTCCATCTGGGTGCAGCTATTTTGATGATGCGTGTATACATTTATATATCACTGTTTGATAGTTGTATATTTATATAATATACAACACAATGTTTTTTTATTAATGTTGAATCATGTGCAACTACAAATCATTGTTTTTGTTAGAATAAGCCCTTCATATCTACACAGGAGCGAGTATCTGTTAATGGATAGAATACATTGCTAGAACCCTAGTTTAGGAACCTTAACACTGAATACAAAAAGCACAAGACAAAGCAAAGAAGGGTGAATCCTCAGTGCCAAAGAGCCAAAACATGAAGTAGCTAAACAAAATCAGGAGGCAAGAAAACACTTTACCCTCTGTAGTTTTTAGGGAAGGGGGCGGTGTGTGATTCTCGTATATACAAGACGTTACATACTGCTCCTGTACAGACACAGATCATTTCTTCTCTTCAGGAACCCAGATGGGGAGAGCCAGCCCTGGTGCTTCATCAAGTACAAGGGTAAACTACGATGGGATGACTGCGAGGTTCGGCGCTGCCCTGAACCAGGTACCTCACACTTTTTGACTCTTTTGCCTCTGTCTGTTTATCTTACCTCACACTCCTGCTCCACATATTCTTAGCCTTATTGTAACAGCAGTTTCTATATTAAACTCTCTCCAAGATTCAACAACCGAACCAGCAACCACTGAAGAGACAACTGCTCAAATGGTTACCACAGCCCCTCTGAAGATAGACTTCTCTGTGTGTGGGTCGTCCCAGCCTCCCAGGGCTATGAGTAAGATCTTTGGTGGAAGGAAAGCTCTACCAGGAGCTCATCCTTGGCAAGTCTCCTTGCAGGTCCGCCGCAAGCGCACTGCTGATCCCTTCCGTCACTTCTGTGGGGGGATCCTTATCGACTCCTGCTGGGTTCTCACTGCTGCTCACTGCATGTAAGTGTGGCCCCTAGAGGGCGTGTTATTACACCTTAGACGTTCTGATATAGGGGCTACAGTGAGCAAAACATAGATAATGAAGTTCTACAATAAAACACTGGTTTGGAATAGTATTGCCTCGGGTGCATTAAGTATGATGCATAGTAACGAATTCATAATTCTTAATTCTTTAGTAGCTGCATTTTGAATAAGTGAAATAAAGCAATAGGCTTTGACAGGCTGTGAGTGGAACATAGCATTTTATGATCATGATGAAAATATACCAGTGTTTAATAAATAAGTTATTTAAGAATCGTAATTAAAAGGTCTTCTGATAATTCACTGCTTATAAACCATGTGTTCTGTTTAATTTGGTTTGAGGTAGTAATTTAGGAAATCACTGTAGTAAACCAGCAATGCGCCAGCAAAGCAAATATGCAGTAAAATACTGCACATATTTACATGTTATCATTGTAAATACTGTATTTTATAGTGGTGTGCTGTATATTTGCTCTACAATCTTTATTTCTGGCAACTCTGGTGCCAGTAAATTACAGTCAGTTTTTCTGTGCGCTGTTTATGGAATTATCATTGGCCAGTGTTGAGGAACACTGGCTTAGGGTTAATGAAATGCCTCAGTCTATCAGAAACTTTTAGAATGCTGAATTGCGATGTTGTTTGTTGCCTGTGTGGGTTCACTTAACAGTGAAAGGATGAACGAGATGCAGGTTGGCCTAGGGGGAGTGAATCTGGAAAAAGATGAGCCTGCAGACCAGACGGTGATGGTGGAGAGTTACAAAATTCATGAGAACTACACAGAGGATCCTGATGCTCTTTACAATGACATAGGTCCATCATCCATCCACCAACATACTTTCTATTGAACCTTTCAGTCAAATGTGTCAATTACACTCATCATCAAAAGGATAGCCTAAATATCAGTCTAAAGTTATCATCATTTATTGTTCCTGGTAACCTTTATACCTTTATCTTCCTTCTGAATAGCATTACAGTCAGACACTTCCTTCTGGGTGCAATGTATTTCCACATGAACATATATATTCATACATCGCACCCTAAACAGACCGGACTAACTATATTTGTGTCCACTGTCTTGTTTTATCCATTGTCAGCACTGCTCAAACTGAAGGCAGTAGATGGACAGTGTGCCAGAGAGACCAGGTTCGTTAAGGCTGCCTGTCTGCCCCATGGTCCACTCCCTGATGGGACAGAGTGCATGATATCAGGCTATGGAGTCACAGAGCATGGTGGGGCTTACTTACTTACTTACTTCTTGCCACACCACCTGCTCAATTTTCTGAATCTGCTCTGTGTTGAGTAATAAACAAAGCCTGACATGATGTACTGCTATGTATCTTATGCTGTATTACAGATGAAGAAGGTTCCAGCCAGCTGTTGGATGCAAAGGTTCTCCTGATTTCCCAGAACCGTTGCATGGCTCCTAATGTCTATGGGAACGTGCTGGACGACGGCATGTTCTGTGCTGGACGCATGGAAGGAGGGGTGGACTCCTGCCAGGTATGTCTTTGTGTTTGTCTATAACTGCACTGAATGCCTGTAATGGATGTGTGATACTGTGCATATTCTGTTGGCCTAATGTAAAACAGTGGCCACTTGAAGCCTGAATTTTGTCTGAAGCTTTATGTGAAATTAGAGAAGCAAGCTTCTGACACCAAGCATGTCTTGGTTGATCTGTTACACTAGAAAAACAGTATTGAATTTGGACTGTACCTGACTTGTCAGCCAACAGGCTGTTCATAATGAAGGTTTGGCTGACATAGCTGTCTAATACGGATTATCTAGCAGTCTTCTGAGACGTGGTTATAACTAGCCAAGCTTACCAGCCACTCCGCCTCAGGCTTCAGCTTTTCCCATCAATTAACCACCAGAGTTCATGTTGTCATGTTAAAGAAGGACAACAGAGAGTCCACTTGGAATATAATAATAATAATAATAATAATAATAATAATAATAATAATAATAATAATAATAATAATAATAATAATAATAATAAATTAATAATAACAGTAATAATAATAATAATGATAATAATAATAATAATAATAATAATAATAATAAATTAATAATAATAATTAATAATCCTAAAGTAATTTAATTAAAAAATAATAAAAACATAAAATGCATTGGTATAAGCTTATGTCTGGTAACTGTTTCTGTAATTGGTATTATAGGGACATTCTGTAATTGTTTTATTGGCTCTTTCTATTCCTAGGGAGACTCTGGTGGGCCTCTTGTCTGTAAGCAGAACGGCACACATTATGTCTATGGGGTGGTGAGCTGGGGTGATGCTTGTGGCAAGAAGAATAAACCTGGCATTTATGCTCGCGTCACCCATTACCTCAACTGGATCAAAGAAAATATGCGCTCCCTGTAAAACAGAGCTACATGGATTTTATGAACATATCTGTGATCGACTAAAACCATAATAGTGACACAAGTCATCAGTCACTGTGCAGCTTCTATAAACCTTTATTTCTGGATCTCATGGTCATACATCTCTGAGCTGTTTGCTAAGCTTGAACCTGTCAGGCATACTGTATATCAAATATATCTTAAATATAACTCTTCTGTCTTTGGCTGAACTTAGATGTCCACCTGTGACTCCACAAAGCAGTCATATGCTTGATTCCATTATTACAAATGAAGACTGTTAAATAAACTTCTCCTCCTATTTCAAAATAGTTTTTTTTTCCATATCTGAAGCGATAGACTTCATTAGCTAATGAATAAAATGAAAGGCACTTGTCCTTCCACTACAAGAACACTAAACAAGTCCACCCATTTTCACATGCATGATACACATTCCAAAACTTCCTTTTGTATTCCTCCTCATGTGACCACACCTGCAAGCCACCCACAAACTGAGATTATGCATATCCATTCTTTTCCTTATCTCCATCATTTCCACATACAGAGTTCATTCATTCACATACATATATATACACATATATATATATACATATATATATACTGTATATATATCCTTCAATCGTCTATCATTAACCTTTGGTAAAGAACGCCAGGCTCTACACGGCAGTCTTATATAAGCTTAAATATATAGGTTTGGCTCACATTGTTACAGACTTATTTCCACTTGACTTGTCTGTTATTGCCCTGTTTTCATGGTGTTCGCTCACTGTGGCCTGGTTTGTAGAGGAGTGCGATGTTATAGACTGCGATGTCATGGACTTAGTAGTTTTCGCTTGTTTGAAAGTGGTGTGGATGGTCTTCTTCCTTTTTACATGGAGGATCTCCATTGCATCTGGATTGACCACAGACTGTTGGACGTGCTCACTTGTTTCCATCTGCTCTGAGGAGTCCTGCAGCTGCTGCTGCTGCTCTAGAAACCGCTGCTCACGCTGGAGCATCTGGATTAAATTGGGGGGTATAAAAAAAAAAAATTGAATAACAAGCAACTGATAGCTAATGATACATTTGAGAATTTCAGACTGCGTTTAACATGTTTTCACTGGTTGTTATATTCATTCGGTTCAAATGATCATTTTCTGTTTGTAAGTTGTTAGAAGTTGCTCTGTCTCACCATCAGTTGCTGGTACTTGGCAATGGCTTCGTCAGTGTCAACTCCTTCTGCCAGTCCAAGCTCGGCTGCCCTCCTAGCCATCTCTGCTTTATGAGAGCCTGGAGGGGTCCAACCAACCCCCTTTATCCAGTTTAGGTCTGACTTATATTTCACCTGCAACCAGACACCCAGAGTAAATGTTCACACCATCCACTCCCAAAAACATCCAACATTTTTTTCCAAGTCGATAACAAGATGGATTCACTATTAAGAATGTCCATAATACAATGTCAAATGCACGAGCAGTGATGCCCTCCATGAGTCATCCTGTCAGTGCAAGCACCGTTGCTAAAGAGCTGCATGATGCAGGACTACATGCATGCAGACAGTTGCGAACACTACCACATCCTCATTGCCAAAGACAGCAATGGTGTCATGGCAGACTTTCATGGCGTGACTCAAAGCGTCAGCAGGTCATCTTTAGTGACAAGGTTTGCTTTTGTCTTGGTGGACTGGACCAACAAATCCCAGTATGACGGCTTGATGCCATACTGACAGACACTACTTCTGTATGTGTAGCTCAAAAAATATTGCCCACATCAGTCTAACTTATATCATCATTTATTGCTCCTGGTAACCTTTATCTTCCTTCCCAATAGCATTGCAGTCAGACAATTCCTTCAGGGTGCAATCCTTTTTTGATCATGAGTATATAATGAATAACAAAATGAATAACAAAATGAAGTCAATGAAATTGTTTCTCTTACATCACTCTGCAGCTTGTAGGCCTGTTTGGCATGCTTGAGGTTGAGCTGCTCTGGGTCACATGTGTAGTTGTGGAGGCGCTGGCGGTAGCTGAGATCACTGGCCTGAGCCTGGCTCTTCCTGGCTTGAAGAAACTCAGGCTGGTCCGCATGGATCTTAAACTGAGAGCGGGTCTCCTGGAACTGCTTCTTGTACTCATTGTCACTCTGCAGCTTGCCTACTGCCAGAGAGTGTCTCATCCTGGGGTCATCCTCTACACTGAGCAAACCAACCTGCTGACCCTTCTGCTTCACAAAAGCCTCCTTGTAGCGGAACTGAAGAACAATAGGAAACCTTGGTTCAATCCAAATTCTGGATCTGTGTGTTGATATTTTAAATGGAACTAAGGAGAGATGCTATTTAGACTCACATCACTAGCGATTTCCCTAGAGGCCTTGGCTGTCTGGAAGGGAATGGCATCAAGTCTCAGATCATAGCCAGCTGTCTTCACCTGGTCCCCTGACGCCTTATAAACTTTCTGCAAGGTGAACACACAAAAGAGAGCGTATGCTAGTGAGCTGTCTGATCTTGGCAGAGATCCTACATATATGGTGTGGGTAAAAGCCTTACATCACTGATCTGCTGAGCATTAATCCTGGCTCTGATGAATTCGGGATGATCAGCAGGTAAGGTGTATTTATGCATGGAGTCAGAATCTCCAGACTTGTACAGCCTCTACAATATACAGATGGGAACAGGGTCAGAACAAAATTCTCATAGACAAATGAATACAGTGCCTTCTGTGCTGCTAGTTCAACACATCAGTATTTCACTTTTAGGCACACCTCGCTACAGTGCATGTAGCTGTTCTTGGCATGGATAATATCAGGTGAGTCAGCAACTTGGGTGAACCTCAGCCGGTCAGGTAGCTGACGGTACTTCTTCTGCAAGACCAAAGGAGAAATGTTAGACTGTATAACCAGGTACATTAATTGTCTTGATTTTATCATAGGTTTGTGGTATTAGGTCTGCCAACATGGACTCACATCACTGATGAGCTCTCCAGCTTTCTTTGCAGACTCTAACTGAGGGGCTCCCACTGAGTCCCAGGCCACTCCCTTCATGAAGTTCAAATCTGACTTGTAGACATTCTGAGAAGAACATATGAGTTACTTTCATAGTGTTCATTCCCAATGTGTTTCCTGCTGTTAAAATAAAATCTAGCATTTCCAGAACTGTAACTTAACAAAAGATGGAAAGGCATACTTTACTTTGAACAATGGTTACTTTCAATGGAAGTTAATGTAACTAGTAAATCGGAGTCATTTCAGTTGGTCCGTTTATCATGAAATTTACACACAACATAAAGGCCAACAGGCATTTTTTAATTTCATGCCAAAACTACAAAAACATCACTAATGGAGAAACAACAATAGCATTTCAGTTTTCCAGTATGTCCAAATTAGTCACAAAACGTAATTTATTGAATATTCTGGATTCAAATATGAATAGCACTGTCACAGGAGTTAAATATCATCATGAGTGCCAAAGTGGCTAAAAGACAGTTTATTTGTTTATGCAGGTGTTTTATTTATGTGAAATGATGTGCACATTTGAATCTATACATTTCTCAGTGTCTCACTTTTCACACTCAACTGTCTTACCTGACTCTGCAGGTCATAGGCCTTTTTGGCCCATTGCACCTTGATGTCATCAGGCAGGACAGTGTAGGAGTGAAGGTGGGTCTTGTAGTCCTGATCGCTGGCCAAGGCCTGTGCTTTCTTAGCATGGACCAGGTTGATCAAGTCCAGTCCTAGATGATACTGGCCACTGGTGGACATGGCATCTTTGCGGTAATTCTTATCACTCTGCAGACGTGCTGATTGCAAACAGTGCAGGAGGTGAGAGTCATCCGTGACGCTGCGTGCGCCTATATGCTTGCCCTTCTCCAGAACATGGTTGTGCTTGTACTGGTACTATGGAATAGATTAAATTCAGAATATGTTAGTGATCACACCTGTAAGCAAAAAATAAATGATTATTACTGTACTATTTAGATAAAAGACTTCACAATTGCAGCTTCTCTTTGCAGCGTCATTTATATTCTCGCTACTAGGACCAAACTGTGATGTGTAGAAAAATCTAATTACCTTTTACCATATGATATATAACATAAGTGTAATAAGATTTCCAAATGCATTTTGTTCTATGCATCAGGTAAAAGTCTGATTTCAAAGCAGGCACGTGTACGTTAGTCTAGTTCTGTCGTTCTTCTGGTTGGTCAAACCAGGCTATGGTTGAATTACAGAATGGAAAACATGCAGATGCTGTCTATATCTGTAGACGTTTACAGAACATGTAAAATTAGCCTGGTTTTACTTACATCACTGGCAATGTCCGTGGATGCTTTAGCTGCCTGGAAGGGGATGTCTTGCATGGTCAGTTTATAGCCTTGCGCTCTCAGCGTATGCCAGGACTCTTTGTATTTAGTCTAGAAAAAGAAAGTGTGCTCAGTTAAATAGGCATTCAGGCCTGAATGACCGTTTAAAATGTTATTTGACATGATACGTCATTTTTTGCAGTGCAGCATTACAGCCTTCTGCCTAATCGATTGGAAAGAATTCATTGCTTTTATGTTTTTTAACTACAGTTCTCTCAGCCAGCATGCATTTCACAAATGCTTCATATAGTCTTTGGGAAACCCTGTGGTGTCACCCAATTCTGACTGAAAGCCTAGCCACCGATCTATGGGCTAATAAACACATCCAAGGCACAATCACTGTAGCTCGTACCCCAGACAAGGATCTTACCCTTGCTGCCAACGAAAAAGCCAGACTGCTTTGCTACCCAACATGTCATTTATGTTATTTGAGTTTGTCTTGTGATGATAATGTGAACATACTACAGTTTTATGACTGTAATGATATATATGGCTACCTATGGCTAGCATTAATTGGCTAATAGGGAACAAAAAGCATTTTAAAACAGCCTGCCCACTTTCAACATTCATCACCAGAGGGTAGTTTTCCTAGTCTTTAAACTAGAAAATCTCACTATAAAGACGACAGCAGTGCTGCAAAAGGCTTTTTTTACATTTTGGCAGGACTGTCCTCCATAACTTCCATAACAACTCCATAACTTCCATAACAACTTGCCTCATACAATATTTACTTTATACCATTTTACTGGGATAATCAAAAACTGCTATAGTGATAAGTGGTGAAGTTGGTCGGAAGGCCTTACATCACTGAAATTAGCAGCGTTTATCTTGGCCTGGGTGATTTCTGGCCGCTCAGCTGTGATTGTGTAGTTATGCCTGTAGTTCTCTCCCTTCTCTTTGTACAGGCGCTGTGGGCAGGAGATAATACACAGATACACAGAATAGCTTTAATCCTTTTCAACAGAAAACAGAAGCTGCACAGATAAAAGGCTTATCTCCACCTACTTCATTGGTGATCTTGTTGCTGAACTTAGCATGAACAATGTCAGGAGAGTCTGTAATAGACGTATGCTTAAACGTGTAAGGCTGCTGTCGATACTTTTTCTGTTAAAAGAAAAACACAAGCACAAAGTAAAATTTCCTCTTATTGATACATTTTAGAGCTAAATATTTTTGTATTTAACATTAAACGTTGAATATTTACATCGCTGATCAGCTGTGTCGCATGTTTGGAGCCTTCAATCTGTAAGGCACCGGTAGCAATCCAAGCTGCCCCACGCAGGTAATTCAGGTCAGAACGGTATGATTTCTGTTACATACATATAAAGCAGAGCTCAAAAACCGCAAGCAAAAATACGTTTTTGGCTGTAAAAACTATGTTTAAACATTGCAGAGAAAAAACACTGGCACAATTTAAGCAGGCTTATATTTCACACAGGGCATAAATGATAATAAATGACTGCATTATGGATAAACTAGTGTTATAAAGGTTTACCTCACTCTGCAGCTCATAAGCTCTCTTGGCAGCCTGCACCTTCAAGTCATCAGGCAGAGCAGTGTAATTGTGGAGGGTCAGTCTGTAATCCTGATCACTGACCAGAGCCTGGGCCTTCTTAGCATGGACCACGTCCAGCATGTCCATGGGAAGGTGGAACTGAGAGTGCACCTTTGTTGAATCCTTCTTATATTTGATCTAGAGAATGAGAGCAAGTTATAATGTACTGCATATCGTCGCTGTCCAGTGAAAAACATGTATCTCCATTTTTGTTGATTTTTACTTTTATGCCTCATTTGATCACATGAGTGGCTGTTTACACTGTGTGGAGATTTCCTGAAGAATGAACCAACAGAAATGACCCAAAACCACTTGGAAGGACGTCCGGTTCCATTGACTTCCATTTAAATTAAATGAGGTTTTTGGCCTCTCCTGTAAAGTTGCCATTTTGGAGATACCTGTTTTTCTTTCGACAGCGATGATATACTATGCTCATATCTCATTTGTAGCAACAGTCTGCAGTATGTTGTTCATACAGCGTACACTATTAAAATACTCACGTCACTCTGTAGCTGGGTGGCATGCACTGAGTGGGCAATGTTTATATCATCTTGCAATCCTTTCAGCCCGATCATCTTGCCCTTCATCCTCTCAAACTCCTCTCTGTACTTTTGCTGAAGATGAACAGGTTTTCATGTTTCTTTTTTTATTTTTAGAAGTCAACTAAAATGAATTTTAACAATAGACAATGTAGTAATGTAGCCACTCTTACATCACTGAGTATCTCTGCAGAGGATTTGGCGGCCTGGAATGGAATAGCATCCAAACGCAGCTTGTAGCCTGCATCCCTGAGCTTTGTCCATGACTCTTTATAGCGTGACTGTAATGTAAATATAATGTTTTAAATGATACAAAACTGACGGAGAGTTGTATCTACGGTACAATAAACAGGAACACCACATATACTGAATATTTTATAAGGTATATAATATTTATAAGATTTATACAGGGTCCAGCACCCTCTGTGACCCAGTAGGAATAAGCTGCTTAGAAGATAAGTGAGTAATTTTCTTCAGTATCTCAATGATGAAGTACTGTTTACCTGATGGTGACAGTTTCAGGAGTCATATTTCTTTTATATCTTTCAATAATCCATTAATAACTCCAGTTTCGTAAACTTGACTTTACCCTTCCTAATGCAAGTGGATTATCTTATATCCAACCTGCTCTGAAATGTCTTCTGAAAAATGACTAAACTAATTGCCATTTTAACTGGAAATTAGATGGTTGAAAGGTGGTCTCTGACTTTTAAACATTACTGTACCTCTGGTATAAACTGTTGCTCTTAGAATCTCTTCTAAAACAGAGGCAGGATGAAACCCGAGCTAGAAGCTCACCTCGCTGATGTTCATGGCGTTCATCTTGGCCTGCATATGCTCTGGCAGTTCTCCTGTTAGTGTGTACTTGTGCTTTTCACTCTCTCCTTTCTCCCTGTACAGCCTCTGTAAGATCACAAGATATCTTATGAGATCCAATTATAACTGCTGGCAGCAGTGATTAATAATAACCACATGGAAAAATGTTCATATGCATGCCAGTTTTCTTTGAATTTCCTAAAAATGGTTTAGAAGTGGAATGTGCTCACGTCTAGAGCCAACTTATTGCTGAGCTTGGCTTGCACCATCTCTGGTGTGTCCTCCACGCTGGTGAATTTCAGCGCACTAACATTCTGCCGATACTTTTTCTGGAACACACAGGAGACATACCACGGATTTATGTGCTCAGTTCATGACTGGAACCTGTTCTGGATGTAGAAAAATGTAATATGATTTATATCTTTATATACAGATGAACTGTGTCAGGTTTGGATCATGCACAAGAGCTGCACGAGATGCGATCATATACCGAAGGTTCAAAGTATAGACTAGTTGTTTTATGGCATTGTGTACCTCTGACATTCCACACACATGAAATAGGTACCCTTCTATTTTAATAGCTCTATTCAAGTTTTTTATTTTAAGTTATGCATGTCTAATAATGGTAATCATAGCTGCAGTTAAAGAGGGTGATAATACAAATGCTCCAATATGAATAATGGCCTGGTAATAAGCAGTGTGAGAGTTTTATTTGCTCTAATACACTCTAATTATGAAACACTGGCCATTCATTTTAGCATATTATACTATTACATTATAAGACTGTGACAGTCTGTCTTAATAATGGCTTTTTAATGGTCTAAGTACATTTCAGCTTAATGTTTTAAAGACAGAGTTCTTAGATGTACTATATTTGCCTTGTGCTGTGTCAGAGGTTCTCCTGAGGTCAGGCCCTGATAAACTGAGTAAAAGTTCCTCCGTGTTCTTAACACGACTCGCTTTCTCAAAATAGAACCTCAGTCATAAAAATGTCAATTAACTCTAACCTACTTACAAATGGGTTATTCTCCATGAGCATATCTAGAGTCTGGCAGGTCACGTCATAGATTATAATAAAAAATGAGGTTAGCAGTTAATGAATTTCATGTAAAATTTCAGTGTGTTTAAGGAAAATGTTTTTGTATTTCATCGCTGTCCAATGAAAGACATCATGCATCAACTAAACACAGCAGCTGCCGTGTACATTGTGTGAAAGTTTCATGATGAATGGACCAATAGAAAAGTCCCAAAATTGCTGGGAAATAATGTTCCATTCCTGGTTCCATTTAGCTACATTAAAATTAAATTAGGTTTCTCTCCTGTGAAGTTGACATTTTGGAGAAACTTGTTTGTCTTGGACGGTGTAAATATATCATCTGTGCGGATGACATCACTAATAAAGCCTGTCTGGGTTTATATAACAAAAAACTTGTATGATTCATTTTACACTGCCATTTCCCAAACTCTCTTTATTTAATAACTTGCTTTTGTTGTTATTGGAGACTGGGCCTTTGCAGCATATGGCCTGAAATACCCCTGAAATAATCTTCCTGCTGACATCAGGCTTTCAGTTCATGTTTTTCAAAAACATTGAAAGCCTTATTTTTATTTTCTTGCTTTTAGTAGTTTATGACAATTGGTGTGTCTTTGTGTATTTTATTGTATTTCACTGTATTTCATTGTGTGGTATTGTAAAGCCATTTGAGACTTGTCCTGGAACAGTGCTATATAAATAAAAACTTACATATATACTTACTTAAGGTGCCTTTAAGTCTGTAATACGCAAAAAGGCTATATCTTGGTGTCTGTTCTGTATTGTAGTCTGAAACATTTAGTCTGAAACATTCTTTACATAATCTGATAGCATATGTGGGCGGGGCTAAACTGGGGTACACTGAAAAGGTGGATATATGCAAATTTTTGTGACATCAAAAAGAGATGACAATGCAAAAAAAAAGCAATGAGTTTTCTGCCTAACCCTAGTTTACAATTATCATGAGAGTCTACAAAAGGTGTACATGCTAATACTCTGTGGTGCTATATTGGAGCTGAGACAGTTGACCAGTACCTCACTGGCGAGATCACTAGCCTTCCTAGCCTGCATCACGTCAAGACATCCAGTAGTCTCCCATCCTACACCCTTCATCCAGTTCAGATCTGACCGGTATTTTTTCTGAGGGAGAAACAAAAACTTAGCAATCTTTGACAAACACAGTTACGTGTTAAGCATGCTGGAGTAGGTGGTTTCTTCAGCAAACTCTTACATCACTCTGTAGGCTGTAGGCTTTCTTTGCCCACTCCACCTTCATGTCACTGGGCGCGCTTGTGTACTCATGCAGGAAAGTTCTGTAGTTGGTCTCGGTGGCAAGGTCTTGGGCCTTTTTAGCATGGCTGATGTTCATCATATCCAGCGAGGCACTGTATTTGGTCTTGGAATCCTCATACTCTTTCTTATAGTTGCGGTCACTTTGAAGCTTAGTAGCCAGAGCTGAGTGGGCCATCTGGGAATCATCAGTTACAGTCTTCACCCCAATCATCTTCCCCTTCGTCTTCTCATATTGCTGCTTGTATTTCACCTGGTGACCAACAAAAATAAAAAATTTTATATGAAATAAAAGTTATAGTTACATGCCCATATACATGCCCACTAGAACTCAATCAGCAGCAATCGTCATCTAATGAGAGATTAGGAATGGTTAAGGAGGCTAATGTAACTTCGGGCATTATCACAGTTTTAGTCTGCAGGTTTTAGATTGACTCGACTGTAGTCTTGGTCACTCACATCACTGGCGAGATCCCTCTTAGCTTTGGCAGTGAGGATAGAGAGTGCGTCCATACGTAGCTCAAAGCCCTTGTCCCTTTGGGCCTCCCAGCTACTCTTATATGTTTTCTGACGAGCACATAAAGCACAGCATTAACTAGAAGTCTTAATGCCAGCAGATTATTTGATGTACAAATAAGTAACACATTTGGAAATTAACTCATACATTGCTGAGAAGCTCTGCATTAGCCTTGGCCTGCTTGTAGAGAGGTTCATCTTTGCTCACTGTGTACTGATGGATCATCTGCTCTGTACCTGCCTTGTATGTCAGCTGAGGGTGAGAAAAGACCAATCAGACACCAGATGAAGTGAAACACAACAGAGAACATAACAACAATCAGACAAAACAGGGTGACCAGAGGTTTGGAAAAAGAATCTAACATCACTCTGCAGTTCCTGGCTCTTCTTGGCATGTTGGATAGAGGGAGTGTCCGCCACCTGGGTGAATTTTACACTGTCCACCTTCTGCCGGTACTTTTTCTGTGAGGAAGAGAGGAGTCAGTCAGAGTCAAGTGTCTTCAGAATGTCCTACTATGACACAATACCCTTCATATACAGCTTACATCACTCAGAAGTTCTCCAGCCTTCCTGGCCTGTTCAACATCAAGGCAGCCTTCAGCCTCCCAGCCCACTCCCTTCATCCAGATCAGGTCAGAGCGGTACCGGTTCTGTGTGAAACACATAAGGTCATAAGGTTCATCAGAGATTATAAAGCAATTCCTTTGGTCTATCACCTCTTCTTACATCACTCTGCAGGCTGTAGGCCTTCTTGGCCTGCTGCACTTTGATGTCATCAGGCAGGATGGTGTATTCGTGGAGCTTCTTCCTGTAGTCCAGATCACTGGCCAGCGCCTGGGCCTTCTTCGCATGGCTGAGGTTCACCATGTCCATAGGCAGGTTACACTTAGTCTGAGTTTCTTTTGAGTCCTTCTTGTAGGCAATCTAAGGGAACAATACAGCATGTCGCTTTAGCGCCTCACTTCACAGCAACTGTTTGTGTATTAGGTCAGTTTTGTTTAATGCACAGTTTATGCACTTTAGGTCTTTAGGTCCCATAGAAAATATTTTAGGATATATATTTTGACATTATTGGGATTTAAAGACATCTGAGTTAACAAAGCATTGTTTATGATGCATATTCTGGGTTGAAATGGCAGTTATTTTAATGTCCCACACTTCTTGCAAAAAAGTTTTTAAATTAAAAATTGCAATTCTTTTAATTAAAACTGCATTGTATCAACGTTAAATCCATCATACATCATAATGGAATACTGCTGGAGGCCAGGCATTTGCCACTATTTCTATAAATATGCCCCAACTTGATATGTTCTTACTGAAACTGAAAAAGCAAAGTAAATATTGGGGCTGTGTATTGGCAGGCCCTGCTGGGACAATGCATATCATAATACAGGGGTTACAATTCAGTATATTGCCATATATTGTGATACTTTAAGCAAAAAGATATATTGTATTAGTTAAAAAAGGATAGAATAGCAGACCACCATATGAAAATGTTTACTAATGCTAATGTTAGTGGTATATCGTTACGCTACGTGTTTACGGTGGATTGAAAAAGTGTGTAATAGTGAAGAACACTGTAATCTAGTGGTCATGGGTTCTATCTATCTATCTATCTATCTATCTATCTATCTATCTATCTATCTATCTATCTATCTATCTATCTGTCTATCTATATATAATGTTTTTGATATTTCCTTACACCCCTAGTAAATATCATTTTAAATTTAGTACTTTCTATGTAATTTTGCCTTTAAGAACAATTTTATATTTGCGTTATATTAAAACGTATGCAAATAAATTGTCTTTCAAAGACATGGCAACTGCTTTTTGTTATTTAAGTTTAATTTAAGTCAATAGAAAAAGTGGACTGAACGAGAAAAGATCTTGAAAAAAGTAACTCAGTAACACAGACATTTTACTGTTTTTAAAACATGCAAACAGCCTGAACTACCTGTAGTTGCATAAACATCCTAATATATATTAACTGGAGATTACTATTGGTTTATTGAGGACAAAATAGTCCCACAATATTCTACAAATTGTATTTGGGATTTCCAAGTGGTTTAAAAGAGAAACAAATGTAGATGCTTACCTCACTGTTCAGCTTTGCCACTTGGAGACAGTGGAGGGTCTTAGAGTCACTTACATTTACACCCACTACTTTATCCTTGTTCTTTGCATAGGACTCTTTATATTTGATCTGCAAAACAATGGCGCAATTACTTATATTAATGACCTGACATCATACACTATCACAAGATTATTCCAATCAATCTAGCAGTAGGACACCATATTAAAATTTAATCACTCATATGAATAAAGTCAACTTTGACCTACATCACTAGCCAAATCTCGAGAGGCTTTGGCAGCTTTAAAGGTTGGTGTGTCCAAACCAATGTCACAAGCTTTAGATTTATTCTTCTCCCAGTCCTCCTTATACTTGATCTATGACAATGGAGAGAATCAACAATGCAGTTAATACACCAAGGCTCTGAAACTAGAAGGCAGTTTAAGTGTTCCTGTTTTTATGGTATTAACTCACATCACTGACGAGCTCTGCATTGGCTTTAGCCTTTTTGAGCTGGGGTGTATCCTGGGCTAAGGTGTATTGTGTCTTAGTTTTCTCATAGTTGGCTTTGTAGTTCAACTGCAGAAGACATCACAGCACATTTATAACCAATGATGTATGTTATACGTATGACAAAAGTGATACTCTGCACTTCTATGGAAGAGATGAATACTTACATTACTAAGTTGCTGAGCATTGATCCGTGCTTGAATAATGTCAGGAGTGTCTGTCACCTGGCTGTATTTGAGCTTGTCAATGTGCTGTCTGTAATTTTTCTGTACAGGGAAAAAAAACAGAGAGTTATGAAGTAGCTGTAGTAACATATTTATCATGAGTTGAAATATGCGTGCAACACAAAGTTGTACAGCAAATGAGACATTTTTTTTAGAGAAGACTAAAAATGTACTTGTACAAGGAGGAGGAATGAGAAAACAAGAGAGAAACAATAAGAGTTTCTAAAACTGGAGTGGAAATTCTAAACATAATGAGAAAATAGCCCACTAATAACCATGCAAGACCTGGTAGACCCCAAAAACTATCACAATCAGTGATAGGAAAAAAGTTTCCATCTTTGAGGAAAACCAACTTCTAAGACTACACTTTGAAGGCAGAAAATGATCTCTGCAGATTTTTAAAACCGTTTAGATTTTGTAAATACTGAAAAAAAATCTATTTATGAAAATATATAATATAAAATATAGTATATAAAATTAAAATATATATTTCACACATAATCACACATACTTCCACACATTCAGCAGACTTACATCTTTGAGAGGTTCCAGTTTCTTTTGGGTCTGATAAGATGGAGTGATATCAGCAGGATAGTTGTATTCCCCCTGTTCGGTCTTTTCCTGCTCATACTCTGATTTGTAGGCAATCTGAAATGAAGGAAATTGACATCAAAATCACCAAAAACGTCAGTCTGATGTTTATCTTGTATTTTAAAACAATATTAAATGTATAAAATATAAACTTTGTGTTCTATATATACACTGTTCTTGGATGAGTTGATACATTTACAGTATGTATGCATCAGGTTCAACACACCACACAGGAGGAATAGCAGTGTAAACACGTTAGTGAAGTCTTACATCACTGGCCAGTTTTCTGACTTTCATAGCATGCATAGTTTTCTTGTCCAGTCCACTTCCTTCATAGTGACCCTTCATGTGACTGGTGTACTTCTCCTTATATTTATTCTGCAATCGAAACACAGAACACACCAAAATTCAGTCAACACCTGTGATGTTGTCTCTACTGAGCACCACGTCACAGATATACAATAACTGCCAAATCAACATGTGAATAGCTGTTAGTATAAATGTATTTTACCAACATCACAGTGAAGATATGATTCTATTTCTATGATAATGACTGCTGGTGGTGAAACGGCATGAGCCCTGCATAGCAACATCTCTCTTAAATATAGAAAATGCTCTCACTCTTTCAGCAGTCACATCACAGACGGCATACTCACATCACTGGTATACTGGGAGATCTTAGACACATTTTTAAACTGTGGTGTTTCGCAGTAGTTGATGCTGTGTCCTTTTGTGTTCTCAAGGTCCTTTTTGTATTCCACCTGAATGAGAAAGAACAATAGGTGATCAGTTATAGTACAAACAACCATAATCTGATACCTTCCACTGTACTCAGAGTGATGCAGTGTCACTGTGGAATCTTAAACATCTTTCTCTAGTGGTGACCTTCACACTCCACACACAAAAGCCTCTTTGCCCTTTGACCCTAAAGATAAATCTGACTCAGATGATGATATGGCAACACTCTGTGGTATCATCAGGTATCAACAGAGGCATTCAGACTGATGTCTTGGTGCCTTCTCTGGACACTGACGTGGTGTTTACAGGCACGAGTGCTCTTTGTCTAAGCTCTGTGTGAGGAGCTGAGCTCAGCAGGAGAGCCATGCGAGGGATGAACACAACGCAGACTTGGAGCCTTCATATGTGACTGACCACATGACTGATTGCTTTTTAATCTTCTCTGTCATACAAAGTACTATACAAAGGTCTGGTTTTGTTGCACGTGCTAGTAAGAGAACCACAACCCATTACGATGGCACATGGTCCTGTTGGCACATCACAGATAATGTTCAGAGAGGGCCGATTTCCTGGACATGGATTAAGCTCAGTCTTGGGCTATGTTAGTTAAGAGTATTAGCCTATTTTATATATATACATAGTGGATTGCTCATGATCCAAACAATTCCCGTTACAAATTTGTTCCACAAAAGTCAGCCCACATCTCAGACAGATTTGAGGTGTCGTTTCACAGTGGAAGGATGGACAGCAATGGATTTTACCTTATGTCATTTTTGTCTCCTCTCAGCTTTAAGTGCTGTTTATCTGATGGGGATGATTTGGGGGATCTAACAGGGGTTCCACTATCTCTGTATATATAGTTCTTTTAAAGCTTGTAATGGTCAAATTTCCATTTTCCCTAATTATTATTATCCTTTAACTTTCTCTCTTTTTGGTTTGTTTTCCTCAAAAATGTGTATTTTAGTCATTTCTTTTTCACAGTGCAGCTGCAGTGTGAATGCTTGTGTCTCTTTGTTGGGAGGACACAGCTGTAGCTTGATTTTAGAACTGGTTGGATGGTTAAACTGGCAGCCGTATGTATACAATTAAAAGCTGAACAGTACATATCGATAGATTTGATGTTATACCTGAAGTGTAGAAGACTTCTGAGTAACTTTCTCTTATAATATTATATTGTCACTATTCAAAGACAGACATCTACAAAGTAGCAATTTTACGAGAGAGGGCAAAAACATTCTTTACATTCAATAGAAGTAAAAAGGAAATAGTTTATATTGTAGTTGTTTATGGCTTCATCATGACATTTATACACAATGTAAAGGACAGCTGCCATACTTAAATAATGTAGAAAAGTAAAAACTGTCTTTGGACAGCAACTACATGCTTTCTGCTTTCTTTTTAGATACTGAAAACGAGTAAGCTGTACTTCATACTGGAAATTCCATAAATAAAAGGATGGTCTTTGTATCTAGCACAGTACTTTTGTATTGAGTACATAATGTATGAGAATGAGGAACCGAAATGTGAGTTCACAAATAGGCTGTTAAGCTCAGCATATGTTTGTGTCTGCTGCATTTAAGACTACACCTCAGACCCTCACCTCGCTGACAATCTTATTGATCTTGCGGGCATTCTTCAGAGTCAGGTTTTCATCAGTGGCCAAAGAGTGATATGCAGAGGAGCCCCTCATCTTGTTCAGGTCCTTCTTATATTTCAGCTGCAGGTTAAAAATGGAGAGAGGGAACAAGGTTGGTGCTGCTTAAAAAACAACAATGCTCATGTCATTTTGCATTCTCCTGGAGTGCTACCCTATGTGTGCTCAAATATACACTCAGAACGTGTGACTAAATCTGTCTGTTGGGAGCTTTTGGAGTGACAACACTAGATTCCTGACTGGGAGTCATGACATCAGAATTGTTTCCCTAAACTAAGAGCAGAAATTACGAGTAGAAAAGGCAGGTAGTGTTTCATGATGTCATACTGAAAATATACACTATAAGGCAAAACTATGTTGACACTCCTCTTAATTATTACGTTCAGGCATTTCAGGCTAATTCATTGCAAGCACATACAAATAAGCACAAAGCCATGAAATATCCTTAGACAAACAATGGTAGTCGAATGGAACAGCTTGGTGACTTTTCAAGTCAGTTTCTTGCCCTGCTAAAACTACCCCATTCAACTGAGAGTTCCATACTGCGTATCAGGAGCTTTATGAAAGGGGTCTTTATGAAAAGGCAGCTACACACAAACTAAAGAATACTAGGCACAATGCAAAGCGCCAGCTGGATTGATGTACAGCACACCACCACCAGACTGTTGTCTGGAGTGGTGAATCACATTTCACATCGGTCAGTCTGATGTACGAATCTGGGTTTAGTGGATGCCAGAAGAATGCTACCCACTGGAATGCCTTGGGGCAACAGTAAAGTTTAGTGGCGGAGGAATAAAAGTCTGGGTCTGGTTTTCGGGGTTCAGGCTTGGCACCTTAGTTCCACTGATGTCAGTGCTACAGCTCTAGTTCCATAGTTCCCTTGCCTGTTTCTACATGAATGCGCCTCGGTGCACAAGTCGAGATCCATGAACAAGTTTTCTGCAAGCACAGGCTTTGGACTTCAAACAACCGAACATAATGTCGACAATCTTGTCCAACAACCTCCAAAGGGGTTGATGGTCATGTGTCTGCATACATTCAGCCATACAGGGTGTGTGCGGTATAGATTTTATGCAGGTTAGTGAAAGTTGTTTGGCTCACATAAAAAATAAAACCCTGCGATACTCACATCGCTGGCCATGTCATTGGCTTTCTTGGCCATCTGGTATCCAGGAGTGATCATAGCAGGAAAGCTTCCTTTGCCTCTCTGCTGCTCATATTCCTCAGTGTAGGCATGCTGACAGGACAAACAAATTTCATTTAAGAATAACTTATACAGTGTAAATGAAATGCTATAAGCTGGACACCAGACACATACTCAAGTTAGCTGAAATCCATGAAGTTGTAGTAGTTTTTTAATTTTATATTATAATTCTAATTTTAATTATTTTATGCATGAAATTGCAGCAACATTGTTTCTGTATGAGTAAGAACAGTGATTCCAAGCAAGAGTTTCCCCACTTTCACCAGTGGTGTATGTGAATTTGCATGGTTGTCTGCAAGTTTTTCAGGTGTCCTCTAATTCAAGCACGTCAGTTTGTTTATCCCATGCTGTGGTAAATACTTTGCCCGGAGTCTGAACAATCTGCTATAGCTAATGATCAAAGTAGATTAATTAAGTATAGCAGACTTCTTTGCCCTGCAGGGCACTGTCAAAAATGTTCCATAAAAGTTTATGAACATCAGGCTCATCAGATTATTACACAGATGCCTGCCCACAAGTGCAGCTAACAGTGAAAGCCCAAACAGTGCAGAAAGAAGGAGGAAATCTTGATGTGCATATTTGTTGAGAGAAAGTGAGGATGTGCCATATGGGATGATATTACTGAAACTACTGAATGTGTTGTGCCTAGAGCTGAAATGGAAAAGAAATTAAATGTGTCACCTGGCTGAACTTCTCTGCATTCTCTTTGGCCAGAGTGATCTCAGCAGCTCCAGCATCAGTGCTAGCTTTACCTTTTATCTCCTGCTCATACTTCTGCTGGTACTTTACCTGCACAACATAAGCAGTTACCTTTGTTTTGTATAGAGAACATATTTTGGGCATTGTATTGTACAATTACTGCTTTTTTGTTTATTTGATTAATTTGTATATCGTCGCTGTCCGAAGAAAAACATGTATCTCCATTTTTGTTGATTTCTACTTTTATGCCTCATTGGATCACATGAGCTGCTGTTTACACTGGCTGTGAATTTCATGAAGAATGGATCAACAGAAATGGCCCAACACTGCTTGGAAAGACGTCTGGTTCCATAGACTTCTATTCAAATTAAATGAGGTTTTTGGCCTCTCCTGGAAAGTTGCCATTTTGGAGATACCTGTTTTTCTTTGGACAGCAACGGTATGTATATACCTTTTATAAACAGGTGTCCAGAAAGCTGGTATATAGTTTTGACATTTTATAAAAGGGGTGTTGGCCTACAACTATAAGCAATACTGTCCAGCATGAGTAATGCATAAGTACTTACTTTACTAGCCATCTCGTTGGCTTTCTTGACTACCTGGTACCCAGGAGTGACGTGGGCAGGGAAACTCCCTTTCCCTCTCTGCTGTTCATAGTCCTCAGTGTAGACCAACTGTGTAGAGGATTAACACCCTATTAACAAATTCATTTGCTTTTATAGTATTTTTATAGATTTAATAAAACTGTGTGTGTGTTTGTGCTTACGTCACTTGCAATCCTCCCTTGGCTTTTAGCTAGGAGCACTTCAGGGGTATCTGTCACAGCAGTGTATTTCGACACCCTCTCTTCATGGCCCTTCTTATACTCCACCTGAAAGTAAATAACAGACATGAAGAAAACTTGCTTTACAGCGTTTACTAGTGACGTCACGGCACTCAATTCCACAGTGGTTGCAGCTCAAAGGGATTGTACCTACATTGCTTGCAAGAGTGCTGGCTTTCTTGGCCACTTCATATCCTGGAGTGAGCATAGCAGGGAAGCTGCCTTTTCCTTTGGACTGTTCATATGCCTCTGTGTACTTCAGCTGTCAATCAAGAGCAAAGGACTGGGCATAAGAAGAAACACTTTCAACATAGCAAACTTCTGTACTGTTTTGAAAAGTGTTAGTCATTACTCAGCATTCACTTCAGTAATATTTAGCAACTCTTTCAAGTTTTTTTATTCTTCAGCATTTTTCTGAGCTCAACCTCCTTCAAATAAAGGAGGCGGTTTAAATCAAACAGTAGACAAATAGAGACTGACACAATCAGATAAACAGTACTCTGTCATATGTTTAATTTTCATCTTAGAGAGAGAGAGAAGAAAAAACAAGCTCCCCTCTCTTGCTTTAAATCTGAAAAATCCCCAGGTGTATCTGTCTGACCTTTCACTGTGAGAAGACAATGCAAATCTATTGGTCTGAAAGGATGTTACTAAGAAAAGGAATGGGGGTAAAGAAGCTGTTGAAACAGGTGTTATTAGAACAGTGACCACCTCCAGACCTCAACACCACTGAAATGTGTTTGAGATTTATTGGACAGTGAGACGCAGAAAGTGACTCGTATGTCTAAACAAGTCTAGTGCATGGAATAGGAGCTATCATAAAGGCACTGAGGGAAAACACTAACACTGAACAATATATTATACATTTAGCTGTTGAGGCATCCGTGTCATTTTATGTTACATTCGTTTTCTCCTTTTTTCCTGATGCTAAAACGAATACTCTTAACTCCTCCATGTTCAGCGTAACTATAAATAAATAAATAAAGAGTGACTTTTGATTTCTGGGCATCACCTCATCACTACTAAAGATTAATCATAAGCTACTGGGTTACATATTACATATGCAAATAAAGTTCAAAAGTTCTCTTTGTGAGATAAGCTCATATAAAAGAGCAATGCTGCAGTTTATACCATGATTGTTCTGTAAGGGGAAAGTACTGGCGGGTTTCCAGCAGATTTGTTCCTGGTACTGTTACTGCAGCAGTAAAAGCTATCCAAGGAGTGTGTAAGGTACAGTCACAGTCACTTTAGAGCAAAAGTGCACATACATCGCTTGCCAGTGAGGTTCCAGTCTTGGCGTGCAGGATTCCAGGTGTGTCGGTCACAGAGGTGAACTGCGTTACTCGCTCATCATGACCTCGTTTGTACTCCACCTAAGATCACACAGAACATAAGCACATGCCTTCATTTACCAGAGACTGTATCCATCAGAGGCAGCAGGGTTCACACACAGCTCTGGGAGATATCACTTACATCGCTGATAGTCTTCTGTGCCTGAGACACGCGAACTATCTCCTGGCTGGTTGTGCTGCCTGAGTACCATGTCTGCTGCTCCGAAAACTCAGACTGATAGGCCTGGGACAACATTCAGTGTACATGTGAGCTCCTTCGTTTCAGTGGTCCTGAATTTAACCATTAACTTGAACGTGATCTGAAAGGCGACATGAAGCAATCCTTACCTGGTTGGTCATTTGGCTGGCTTTGCGAGCATGTTCTATTTCTTTTGACCTCATGTCATAGTGAAAAGTGGACATGAAACGTTCACCTTCCTCTCGATATTTAATCTGGAAACAAACACAGTGTCTTCACTTATCACAGCTCAGCTCAAGCTCATAGAACACATTTAATACATGATTGTACATAGGGCCTGTATGTGGACCCCTTACTGGTGTAAATACAAGGGCGATGGGGGGGGGTGTTCACTCCACGTTTTGAAATTCTGTAAAACGTAAAACTCGCAGCCTCCTAAGTTCTTCTTAATTATCACAATTTTTCTACTTTTGTGCATTTTGTTATATTTACAGCTGGATGCAGATCAAACTAAGAAATTTAGCAGCAAATTAGAACAAAAATGTTGTATCTGTACAAAAACACTGTACACAGGCTTTTAGTGCCCTTACATTACGACCCCCTAACGACCCCACTACCCGACAACTTGTCAAACTAAATTTGCACCCCGCAATTTCCACATTTCAATTCTCCCATAACTATATGACTAACATATTACTTTCATAGTTGCCAAATAATCCACAGCTGCTATTAAATTAGTATGCCACCTGTGACAAAATGCATGCACAAGTCCAGTACCAACATCAAGGATAAGCTTATCGCTTGTGATGTCTGCTAAGAAAACTGCTCTGCTCATAGTAACTGTGGTGATACTCATCACATTGGTTTATCAGCCTACTCAGGCTTTAGCAGACAGTTCAGTGCCATTTTTTGAGTTTTGCATTAGTGTATGTTTTAAACATTGTACACTGATTTTTAAATACTTAATAAGCAAGTAATGTTGGTGTTTTTTTTATCATTTAGCAGGTACGTATTCTGAAAGTGCTCATGTAAAGGGCTTTTGTAAAGGGTAAGTGTATTCTAAATAATATCATTTCTATATTCTGAATGCATATTCCCTGGACTTGTGGTAGGACTGAGATAAAAAATCTCCAACATCTATTTTTATATATGCACTTATCTAGGGTTAGTAACATCTAGTTATCAGGTAAAGATATGTAAAGTGTTGCCATCTCTGTGCCTCAGAATGTGGTCAGCGCTATCTTCTCATATTGGAAAATGATCTGTGTTCTTACAGGTCTTTCCAGGAAGTACGGGAATGATGTGCATGATGGAGTTTTGATAGGCCGCACACTGGAGCTCTGCAGAGCCCAGAGAGAGCTCTTAAGCATGCTGACAGACAGGAGCAGGTGGGTATCCCAGGATGAGGGGGAGAGAGAGAGAGAGAGAGAGAGAGAGAGAGAGAGAGAAATAGAGGGAAGGAGCAAAAGAGAGATAGGACTGGGCGGAAGGAAAAGAGGAGGGCAGCTTTCCTGTGGCGTAAATTTAACCACCAGGCGCATAAAGCAGACTAGAGAGGGGTGTCGTGTCACTACAGAAATAGTTCAGAGACTCAGACCCCATTCCAAACCTGTAGAGTCACCAGGGCCTCAGAGTTCTCCTAAAAACAGCTTTACAATCCACCCATAAAAAAAAGACTTAATGTGGTGTTTGCAGACACCATAGCCCTAATCTCTAAAATATAGACTCTCTGGTCTATCTTGCTAGTCTTTGTTGTCAGATACTGCAATAACACCATCTTAAGAATTCCCCATATTGTTAATCCTGCCATTCAAGTTCAGAATCTTTTTTCCTTCGTCCTATTAATTTTTATTTTGGAGACATTAAGTTTTACATCCACAGCAACAATATTTTCAATCTACACTTAAAAGTGAAACTGTTAGGTCTAGATTATCTAGTCTTTAATGTATTCTGCTTTAGAACGTACCAATCAATAAAGCCACAATATACGCACTTGGCATTATGCCCTGATGAACGCCAGAGTGTATCCAAAGGGACAAAACAATAAAAACCTCCAGTTGAAGCTTTAATGAAATAACCCTATAAGCTCACCTCGCTCACAGCCTGTGCCTGCTTCTTAGCATTGATGTTGACAGGGGTTTCATAGACGCTAGTGAAGGTGTTATTCCTTGGATTATGTCTGTGAATCACATACAGGTTATAAGCACACTCAGGAGAAACTTGACAATTCACCTGAGGCAGGTTTAACTTTACTGGCAGCAGTAAGAATGGTTGTATTATTTCATCACTGTCCTAAGAAAAACAAGTATCTCCAAAATGACAACTTTACAGGAGAAGTTAAAAAACCCTATTTCAAAGCAGATCAATGAAACCAGACATTTTCCAGGCAATTGCGAGACATTTCTTTTGATTTATTCAAGATGAAATATTATAACAATGTAAACAGCAGCTCATGTAATCAAATGATGCATAAAAGTAAAAATCCAAATAATACATACATTTTTCTTTGAACAGTGACAGTTCACAGGTGGTGACGTATAATTATAGAAACGCATCTTATATAATAATGTATATACGTATATATAACATAATAATGTATCTTTAGTGAAATAGGTGTTTTTTAATTCACCAGGAATAGAGTTTACAAGAAACTATTAAAAAGGTGCATCCTGTACTCACACTTGACAGTAAGGCCTCTTCTGATGGCTTACAAAATTATTGGCGGTGAGAACCATCTTACACACCTCACAATGAAAGCATGCTTTATGCCAATTCTGAGAAAGAGAACAGATACATAACTGATTATTGCACAACCTGAATCTACCTTTTAATATTTATATCTGAATTCTAAAAAAACAAATATAGCCTGCTTGTTGTCTTCACTGGTAATGTGATGGGCAAGAGCACAAACTGAATTTTAACCTAAGCTAGCAGTCATCACTGACAGCAATCACATTATTGAGTTGATCATAAAGGATAATGTGGAGTAACTTACTGGAGTAACCTTATTGGTAAATAAAGACAAAAAGCCGCATTTATCGAAACCACAAACACATATCAACACTTTAGATGTACAGAGTCTTACCTGACCAATGAGATTGACCTTCTCAGCCGGGTACACCACAAACCCACACCTGGCACAGTTTTGAATATTCATTTTTCTCTCCTATTGAACCGCCACTACAGGGAAAACAAAAATCAATAAATGACTTCTCTGAAAGTTCTCTGGTCTTGGACAGGCTACACGGGGGAAGCCAACGTGCCCCAGACAGTCCCCTGCTCCCACTCGTGTCTCACTCTCTGACCTGTGTTAAACTTAGCTCTGGTCTTTTGCAGGCCAGCTCTCTCTATTACATGACCTGGATGCAAGGTCCCACCCCTCTGTAGCCACTGTCACTCAGCTGAATGGCTGCCCAGCTGTCTATTAGATGCTACTGAGTTTAGGTAACCAAATACTGAATTTGTTGTTGTTCGTTTGGGCAGCTTAGTCACTGTGGTCTTAAAAATAGAGGAATGAAGTCACGGAGTGCTTGCTGGTCGTATGTCGGATAGACACATTACCTATGGCTTTCTTTTGTCATGCTTTGTCATGCTCATAGTTTTCATGGTGTCCAAAATATTCCCTGGTCTGCTTTATATGATACTGTGCCTGGACAGCCTTCATAGGCTACTGTCTTAAGGACGTTTTGTGAGGGCTGTATGACTAATGGACTCATCTAATTTCATTAGCAAAGGAGAACCAGAGATTAACACATTTTCAAACAAAGTGCTGTTACTATAAGTTAAAAGTCCCGCTTTAAAAAATACTTCACCAGTGCTTATTTGAATACGTCAGTCACCATAAAAAAATTATTTAAAAAAAGTAATTCAGAATGATTTATAAAGAACTTCACTACTCACAGACTCACAGACACAGGTGGTGTTTTACTTGCTATTATGGAAAAATAGCACTGCTGTGACCAGTTCTGACCATGTGAGGTTTTCTACAAAAGCACATTACCCACTAAAACCACTCTGAATGACTTTCTGTACTTCTCAATGATTTAAATATACAAAAACTTGAACAAAAACTAAGTTTGCATGTTCTCCCTGTGTCTGCATGGGTTCCCTCTGGGTGAAAGTGTGTTTGAATTTGAGCATGCATGTCTGTGTGTCTGCCCTGTGATGAACTAGCAGCCCGTCCAGAGTGTTTCCTGGCTTTCGCTCTATAAGTGCTGGAATACGTTTCAGAACCCTCCATGATCTGGAAGGATAAGCTGTTTAGAAGATGAATGAATGAATGAATAAAAACCAATGTATAGTCAATTTATAGCATTGCAATGAAATGTTTCATGTTTGTTAGCAGCTATTGTTTGTTTGTTTGTTAGGAGCTTCTGTTTTTGATTAGACTCTTTGTCTAAAATAAATGAGAGCGAGTTTATGCTATGACCAGTCTCAAAATGCAGTAGCCTCCTGATGTTGTTACGATGAACTAAATGTTTAAGTAAAAACTAGAGCTACTTGAATGGAAGTAAAGTCACTGTAGCATCTTGCTACTGACTCCTGAGGCTGTGAACATGCAGAGACTCTTGGGAAGAACCATAACTTTAAAATGTAAAAAAGTTGCTGTGGTTGGTTAAAAAGTTGTACAGCTGTTATACTTGCTGTTTTGTGCTGCTCTTATAGGGTAGGGATGAGCTCTTGATATGAGTGGTGAAAATGTATGGCTAGTAACCTGGAAGTGGTGGTATTAGTCACTGCTTAGTGGTGGTTCTCTGCTGCTAGGGATGGGCGGACTGATACCTAAATATCTTTTGGGTATTGCCATTTACTTAGGAATCATTTTAAATATTGATTCTTAACTATTGTAAACTATTTTGTAGGATTCTGTAAACGGTGGTGTATTATAGGAACTACGTTTTATTCCTCCTTCTTCCCCTGGTCCCAAATAAAGCTGATGAACAAGAAGCTCCTTTAAATGTAGTGTATAAAAATGACACTGAAATTTGCATTTTGAATTGGCAGACTTTCATAAGCCCCACAAGACTCATGAGTTAAAGTCTTATAAGCTTAGTGTGGCTCTTAATGTGCTACATGTGGCCTACACTACAAGGCTTCTTAAAAACACTCAAAAGAATATTATACTTATATTAACTTGTCATGTACTTTTACTTGTGTACTGGCACACTTTTGACAAGGATTCATTTTCATTAGATATAGAGTGTAATGAAGGGCTAAACTATAAAAAACACTAATTTACAATAACATTTAGTAGCTGAATTTCAGTTGACGTAAATCACTAGTTTAAGTGAACATTTAATTTCAACATTACTGCAGACTAAATTTTATTATATTTATTAGTTATTTCAAAAAATCTGATAGTTCATATAACACTAATGTCAGACATTTAGTTATTCTGTTCGCATTTACCATTAGTCAATGGCATTGAGGTATTAACCTGGGTATTACTTGGTTCAAGTGAAAACCAGTGATATTGCCCATCCATATCTGCTGCTGCTGCTGTGCTCAATAAAAGAGCATGTGCTTAAAGGGTAATGTTTCCTGCATCTGACTCTGTTCTAACAGATCTTTCACATTACTCAGGAAAGTATATAAGGGTTGGTAAGGCTCAGTGGATAGCTACACTACATGGCAGGGACCTGCCATCCCATAAGAGGCTGGGGTTCGATTCCTGGTCTAGGTATGACAAGATACCTAACACTACCTGTAATACGAATAACATTGTAAGTCGCTCTAGAAAAAAGCATCAGCTAAATGCCATAAATGTAGAAATCCTTAATTTTTGAGTGGAGCTAAGAGAATACCACTGTCCTCTATCTCTCAACAATTCATTCATGTTCAAAAAGTGGACACAGCCATGCTTCAGTGCTATAAAGACAGACTCTCATAAATGACATGGGTTTAGATGTTTCATAGTCTTCGCATTTGGAATACCCTGATTAAAACAGCTTGGCTGAAAATAAATGGGCGAAACTGAGCCTGTGCTGTGACCATCTCCTTGAGGGAGCTACACTCTAGGTCCATGAAAAACGTGGTAACCTCTGAGCAGTATGACCTCACTACCTGGATGGGAAATCCCTAATAAAGGAGATCTACAGTACCACTACAGGAATGTTCACAGAAACCCCCTGAACACAATGATGAAGCATTTGGGGCGGTATCTGGTCATGTCTGTAAGCCCTCTACAGGGTTCTGTCTCTTTAAATGGTAGTCAAGATCGTCTTTAGTGATTGTAGGATACTGTAAAGGCAGTTTTGCTACGTAACTTTAAACGGGCACTCATCCTTCTTGTCGAGTTCTTTCACTTTCTTTCTCCTTTACTGTGCTGGTTAAACGTGTCCAGTTTCAAGCAACAGATAGCTCGATAGACGGATTACGGTCTGCTACAGAAGTAAGTTATTTTCTACGTTTGTTCTTTTTTCTATTACTACGTTTCAGTGAGGTGAAGCTTTCCCTCCCAGCCAGCCTCTGTGTTTATGTTAGCAAGCTGAGCTAGAAGACGGGGCTAACACAGCGAGCTGAGCTGATCTGCAAACGTTTCCTGTGAAGGTTCTACAGAGTTACGACTCTGTTAATGAACTTCTCCGGTGTTTAGTATCATAGTCTCACATCGAGACGAGGCTGTTTAACGGACATAACTTTATTTAAGAGGAGTAGTTTATCGAGTTGGCCAGTAAACCTTTTAGAATTAAACAGCTATGGATGAACTGAAAGGAGGAAATGGTTAACCGTCCCACACACACCGCCAGTCTCGAAGTTAGGTAGTTCTGTTTCTGTATCAGAGAAAAATATGAAAAGCTGATGTTTTCGCAGACTCATTTACCACAAGTGAAAGTGTGCGAGGTCTGTCTACAGTTTCCAGTACATGTAGGTGATTTTTTTGCTCTGACATTCCCGCTTAGGTCATCAGTGATCAGGTGTAGTACAGCATGAGCATCACCCACAAAGACCTATAGTAGTATTGTACATTTATAGTGATTGGATATCTAGCACTGTATACACTGCTACTACCACTACTCCTACTACCACCACCCCCACCACTACTACTGTTACTACTACCACAACCACCACTACTACTACTGCTACTACTACTACTGCTGCTACTACTACTACTACTGCTACTACTACCACAACCACCACTACTACTACTACTACTGCTACTACTACTAACACCACCACCACTACTACTACTGCTACTACTACCACAACCACCACTACTACTACTACTACTATTGCTGCTACTACTACCACCACCACCACTACTACTACTGCAACTACTGCTACTACTACCACGACCACTACTACTACTGCTACTACTACCAGCAAATTCACTACTACTACTGCTACTACTACTGCTGCTACTACCACCACCACCACTACTACTACTGCTACTACTACCACCACCACCACTACTACTACTGCTGCTACTACTACTACTGCTATTACTAGTATTACTACTACTACTGCTAGTAATGCTGTTACTGCTGCAAACAGAATAATATTGTAACAGCAGCCAAAATAACATTGAGGTGAAACCATGATTCTGATCTGTGAACAGTAGTTTTATTAAACAGCAGCAGCAGCAGAATAGACACATCTACAAACACAACCCATGAAGGAGTTCACCATTAACCCGACCTTACCCTTAAAATAACACACACATACACACACACACACACACACACACACACAGACACACATACACATACACACACAACTAGCCCACTAATAAAACCCTAAACATACCTTTAACCAACAGCCCATTAACATAAACAACATACAAGTGTATTTTCTTAATGGGGTGTGCAGCTCCCATATAATATTTAATCTCTGCATAATGTCCCTGTAGTACTGCATTATAATCTATAACACTTTAAACACAACTAAATTCAGTCTTAATTTATTGTATGATTTTCATATAATGCTGTAGAAACTCAATTAGCCATGAAGCCAGAATATTTTGTCTCATTTAAAAAAGTGTTTATTGTTGAGATTAAAACGAACACATTTTGCAGAACAGGAGCCACAGTAATATCTGCTGTTTTATCATTTCCTAGACCTATGGGTGCATGCTCAGTAAAGAAGTTGTATTACCAAAATTTCAAGTACTACTCGATTATACACAGCGGTTTTATTCCTAACCATTATTTTATTACTCAGTTAGTTTAAAGAAAACTGAGATGATGAGCTGGATTTCTGGATGTATTTGTATAACATCCCCTTTACTGAAAAGACATTTGTTGGTGTTTTTGTTGTGGTTAGTGTTGTTGTTTGTTTGCTTAAGAGATGTTTATGCGTTGGCAGAGTTTTATTGTGTTATTTCGTGAATTATTTAGTGTGTACTTTGTGTTTACCAAAGTGTGAAGCTGTATGGTTAGAAGTTTGATTAATTTCTGACTGTTATTCAGTGGCTTTTTCTGCTTGGTTTTCATTGAACAAAAATAATGGCCTCTTTTGGGTCTTCTTCTATGCTGATGCCACAATAATCTATGTTTTCTTTACCACAGTATCTTCATGATGGAGGGTGATGCATTGCCTAATAAACCTAAAGTATGTAAAGAAGACACAGAACGATGCAGGGAAGGGGACATGACTGATACTGGAAAGTAGGTCTAACCATACCTTAATTTATGGAGTGAAGAATAACATGTTCTCTTTAACTTATTTTCATGTTTACAGTTGGTTATTGTTCATTATTTATTTTTTTCTTATAATTTAAAGGAAGTATATATTATGAACAAGAATGATTCATTTTCATACAAGTGAAGCACCTCGCTTATGCAGCACTAACAATGCTCGAGTGTATGTAGTATGTATGTAATGTAAAATTACATTTAATGTAAAATGGTGTAAAATCTGCTACATGTGACTGGAAAGCAATTACAGAAGGGTTTGTGAAGTTTAAGTTTGAACAGTAGGTGAAAGTTGAAAAGAATTGAAGTCTGTAGGCCACCGGAAATGAAATAGAATCATTGTAATTAGCCAGCAGGGGTCAGTGTATACATACAGTATAAAGATGCTATACTTAGTATTTCCAAGTCAGGTAGTTTTATTGTCAATACTTCAATATGTACAAGACATACAGATTGGAATTGCACTACTCTACGTCTCAAGGTGTAGCAAATACACACTTAACGATAGTTTAGATTACAACTAAAACAAGAGTATACTGAATGTAATGATCAATACACATACAACAGATGCATACAAGACATACAATAGAATAAAATAGAGAATAAAATATGATAGAATAAAAATAAGGGCCCTGAGACAATAAGACACTGAAGACATTGTAGAAATTATGAAAGTATGTAATTATTAGTATGAAATGATCTCAAATTTAATTACTTTGATTAACTTACTTTGTCAACGTATTTAATTCACACCATAATGAGTTGTAATAAGTGACCTGAGTTTTCATTAGAGTCACTGACCGGCCATTCTGCTGGTCCATATGTTTTTCTAAAATTCAGAAAAATGATGTGATCGTAGGCAGATTCTGAACACCAATGCCACCTTTGTCCCATGTCACCAGCCTGTCTAATCTATGATTTCTTCACCACAGCACGTCCAAGGAGGATGAAGAAATTTTGCCTTCAGGTACATCTGAAGTGTCTGAGGAGGACAGTGAGGGAGATGAAACTGATGCAAAACCTGATCGTAAAGCAAGATTTCTTCTTTTTGGAAAGTCAGTCAACATTGATTATTTGTTTGTTTATAACTCTCTTTTATATTTAGAGATGTTTGGTTTTACTGATTGTCTTGGTTAGTGTGGTAAGTGTGGAGTGTACAAAGAAAAGCAAGAGCAAGAAAGAGATCAAATGTTTAGATAAGAGGTCAAAAAAGCAGTTAGGTAACAGGAAGTTGGGTCAGTTCTTTCCACCAGGTGGCACCAAAGTGAGTGAAATTGGCACTGTTCGGTATATTCTGTATAGCAGAATTGTCAGGCGTACAGTATTTAAAAACCATATATTGCACTTTGTGGCTTGTTTTTTAGAAGTCGGGTTTAAAGCAATTAAGACTTCTTAAGTTCAAGTAGTGATGGATGGACGCCTTGACCCGCAGAAGGATTCTAGCTATTTTATGAGCACTGAGTATGACAATGCAGTGTATTTGCCATACTCTATGAACTCTTGAGTGAAGCACACGTCTTAAGACATTCACAATTAAACACCACCACAGAGCCTGATGAAGAATGCAGTAATATTATTCCCAGCTCATCCTTGGAATTCTATTCATGAAAAGGAAAACCTTATCCCAGGTCATCATGAACACAGATACACCTTGAAGAAACTCCTTTTTAGACTTACTGTGAATAAATATACTTTTTTGTATTATCTCGTCTATCTACATGGAGGAGCTAGCTTGTAAGTCCAAGTAGTATTGTGTGGCAGTTAGCAGAGGGTCAACGGTGTCCGGAATGACCTCAGCAGCGCTGTTGAATAGGCCTTTAGAAAGCTCTGGGGGGTGGCGTGGCTGCTGACTCAGGTAGGGTGCACCGCCCCTGGCCAGCATAGCCATCACTCCACTCTTTATACAGTATAGAGCATGTCAGGATCCTAGTGCACACCTCACCACACGCTAAGGAAAAATTCTACCCAAAGAGGTGAAGTTTGGACAAAACAAGCAGAGCCAAAGGGAGGAGCAACACGTTTCAATGCAGAGTGGCGTAGCGCTAAATGAAGAACCAAGGTAGGATAGCTCTTATCCCAGCCAAGGGCGGGCTAGTCATACCAGGGGCTTTTGGAGAGGGTGGGTGACTTTGGCAAGCTGCTGCTTCAGATCACATGGGATTTCCACGAAGCACTGATTCGTCCTAGTGTATGAGGCCACATGTGTGTGTGAATGTGTTGTGTGTGTGCGTGTAAGAGAGAGAGAGAGTAGGAGTCCATTGTTGTCCATTGGGTAGCGTGTTGACTAGGTTCTTCTGGAATACTTGCACATATTGTGCAATGGCCGCTGTGGCCTACCAGTCTGGATGGATCCTTTGGAAATACAGCAATGGGGATATGAGAAGTCTGTGAGAACTTTCCCTCAGGCATGTAAAAAATAGTTTTTGGGAATATATTTAAGGTCATTATAAGACTACTATAATGTTTGATTAGTTAGATTTTGGTGTGGGGAAAGTCCAGTGATTACAATTTGATAAAGAGCTATAACATTGCTATTGTATTCACACTAGTATATTTTTTACTGGACGGAGTGCAGCTGACATTTCCTTGAGAAATCACTGTTAATTGGACTTTAGCAACTGTGATTCTTTGATTGAAAATTTTGTCTATATTGACATTACATAGTTGTAATACTTTTTAAATAATTTCTGTCATGATGGTGATTTGATGATGAACATTTTAGCGCTTTTAGAGCAGCATCAGTTTTATGTGCTCTTTTTAAGTGTAACAGAAATATAATAGACATATTATATAGTAATACAATGTCCTGTTGTTTTCTCTCTCCCCAGTAAGAAAAACAAGGATGGCAAGTTGCGGGAAAAGGACAATTCCTCTGAAGTCCATTACAGGATTGTTTCACCAGCATTCCAGTATAAGATGAGCCACCAGCGAGTGGGCAAGTGCATCATCATCAACAACAAGAATTTTGATGAGAGGACAGGTAAGCCTTCTTTAACTTATTACTTCATGGTTCACTATTATTCATAGGCAATTATTCAGAGCAACCTAGAACTGAAAAAGGCCTAACTCACCAACTTTTAAACATGTGTGGTGACGACATCTCCACTCATAACAATAGACTCCATTCTTAATATTAAAAGTACTATAAAGGCTTCGTTGGTGTAATGGCTCAAATGGATGGATCTTTAATAAACGGTTTTGGTAAATGAGATGTGTAGATGTTAGGAGCCTTTGGTTTCAAGAACCTCAATGTAATGTGTAGGTTCTATCCCAATTGATTTTTTGCTAGAATCATATGACCAAGAGTCTTTTAAAATATTAGGATGATAGTTATAGCTTTTTCCATTTGCATCATATATATTTATATATATATGTTTAAGGGATGAATGTACGCAATGGCACGGACCGGGATGCAGGAGAGCTCTTCAAGTGCTTTAAAAACCTGGGTTTTGAGGTTTTCGTCTACAATGACCAGACCTGTGCGAAAATGGAGAGGTTGTTGAAACAGGGTGAGTCAAATAGCAATTTATTTCAAATATATTTTTAATTTTACCAATCTGCATATTGTTGAGGATTGTTGAAATGTTAGTGTGATATTTGTCGCAGTATTGAATTATTATAAATTTAGCACCTAGAGACGAGCCCAGGTTATATCATCATAGTACTCCAGGACTGCATCATGCCCTGTTTTGCTTGACTGGTTGTTTATTAAGAAAGCTCAGAATTAGCAGAATAGAAGAGAAAGGGACATTTTTGAAATGTTATTAAACCATAATGACCTACCTAATGAGCATTTATGTGTTTTACAGAGAGTCTGTTTATAAAATCAATATGTTTATTTTAAAGCACAAAATTAACATTGAATTTTTGTTCTTTTTCTGTATTTTCTGGTGTGTATATATGTGTTTGTGCCAGTCTCTGAGGAGGATCACAGCGAAAGCTCCTGCTTTGCCTGCATCCTACTAAGCCATGGAGAGGAAGGCATGATCTACGGAACGGATGGAGCTATGCCCATCAAGAGCATGACCTCGCTCTTCAGAGGAGACATGTGCAAGAGCCTCGTGGGCAAGCCTAAGCTCTTCTTTATCCAGGTAAGAGAAGCTGAAAAGCTGGAAGTGACGTAAGAGAGAAGAGTATCAACATAAAATGTTCTGCCGTATAGTACTTACCTAGAAAATCGATTTGTTAATTCTTGTCTCCTCCGCATTTCTGGAGGATATTAATGTTTGCATGGTATATATTTACTTACCTAGCAAATTTTTTCTTGTCCACTTGTGGAGGATATTAATGTGTTATTCTCACAGGCTTGTCGAGGTTCAGAGTTTGATGATGGCATACAGACTGACTCCGGACCACCCAATGACACCATAGAGACAGATGCGAGTCCTAGGCACAAGATCCCAGTAGAGGCAGATTTCTTGTTTGCCTACTCCACTGTTCCAGGTAATGTGTGTTTTTGGGCATTGGACAGTTAAATACAGATGAATGATATTAAAATGCAGAGATAAAAGGGTGTCTACTCATACTGTATGAATCTGCTATAAAAGATGGAACAGTTAAGCTTGTTTGTCATAAACTACCATTTTCAGCAAGTAATAGGACTAGTAATAGTAAATAGGAATAGGAATATACTTTCAGTCTCCTTGTATTGTTACTCTGACAATGGATGTGTCCACACACTCATACAAACTATTGTTCGTCCAACAATAAGGCCGGCATAATGATTCTTTTATGTAGCAGTAAAAAACACGGTAGCACACAGAAAGCAATTGAATATGCTAATATTCTACATTCCCACACACCAGTGTCCACATTTTACTATGCCCAATGTGGACACGAGCTGTTATGTCATAACAACTCTTACCATGTATGTTTTTTTTCTTCAAGGTTACTACTCATGGAGAAATCCAGGCCGGGGTTCTTGGTTCGTGCAGGCCCTCTGTAATGTTCTCAACGAGTTTGGAAAGCAGCTGGAAATCATGCAGATCCTCACACGGGTTAACCACATGGTAGCAACTTGCTTTGAGTCCTGGTCTGAGGATCCACGCTTCAGTGAGAAGAAGCAGATCCCCTGTGTGGTCTCCATGCTGACCAAAGAGCTCTACTTTAACTAATGACTTTAGGACCACCTCAGACCGTCTTTACAGCTTGCACGTTCAGGACTTTTAGGACACAGTTCACAGATTTTTACATCATATTTCACCACTTCCGGTTTCTGACCACAGTGGATAAGAAAAAAATGACCCTTGCTGCCAATAACCTTCACATTAGTGTAATATCAGCACAGATTATGTGGCAGACATTAAAACTCATTAGACTGATCGACTGACTGACTGACTGATGTGACCCGTGTGGTCTCAATATTCAGGGATGATCTGGACCCAGCTGGAAACGGTGCTGTTTGTGAGTGAAAGCTATTTATTCCTATGTTATGCTGGGCACTTAGTAGATTCTTAGGAAAGGTGATTATTTAGCACTCCAACGTTCACATGTTGGTGGTGATCCTTTGCCTCTTGCGGTTATTCCATGGATGTCGTTGTTATTTGTCTGCTGGCAGTGTGAAATATCCATGTTATTTTACCAACTTGGAGGGTTTGCTGCCATTTTTTATGAGAAATCAGAGCATGTAGGTGCTCGTAATTATTTTAAAACAATTTCTTTTTTATATTTTAGTTTTTGCCCTTTTTAATATAGGGCATATATATATATATATATATATATATATATATATATATATATATATATATATATTTCAGATTTGGATGATTGACTAATCATATGAATGCCCAAAAAGCCCCTTTTCTAATTGGAATTACAATGTAATGTACTACTGCGATCAAAAGTGAGGAATGGCTAGACCTGTAGTTTTAATAGGTTGATGAAATCTATCTTTACTGATTTTGAGAGACTGAATCTAAGCACAGCTACACCTTTCACAGATCAGCAGAATCTTGCTCTCTGTAGGATCGAGCATATGGTGTCTGTATACAGTTTGATTACATGGGAAATACCTCCTTCATTGGCTATAGTGCCAGCTAAACAAGGAGGGCTTGAAGATGGAGTATCATTTGCAAAGTCGGAGATGAAGAAGTCGGCAGTGAAACATCACTAGTTTTTATTGCTTGTCTTTCCAACTTTGACTAGTACAGTCTATGAATTTTCTTATCAGTGTCTTGTTCTGGCTTGAATTCAGTTGGTTGTTTTTTGTGATTGTCATTTTGGCCAATAAATATTAGCTTCTTTTACAAAGTATGTAGCAATGTGACAGACACTGCCCTAGGTAAGGAAGCTAAAGCACAAGGGGCCATTTGTTTGATTTTAGTTCGGTTGAGGTGGTCTTACCAATCCAGGGTTCAAAAGTTATGGACAGTGAAAGGGCATGACTGAGTTTGGAGTGGTATAGTTGGGAGCAAAGCGTTATTAACTCTCAAGCATTTCCTCTGTTGGTGTTTGTGAGTTAAACACCAGTTTATCTGATTTGAACAAAAGTACTCTGCCTTAGGCACACTACTGGCTTGAAAGTTGTCTTTTAATATTCACTTGATGTTCTGTCTTAAATCTAGTTCATAATCTACAGAGGCAGCTACTGTATTACTGGTTACAAGTTTATCCATTTCAGTACACAACTATCCCAGCCAGGTGGACTTGCTGTTTGCTGCAAGTCTGCTACAATGTTGTAGCAAGGTGTAAGTCATCCCACGTCTTTAGAACAATCAGTTTTATCTCTTTCATTTTTTATGTATTTTACCTTCCCTAGTTATTCATTCACTGTTCTTCCAGATCACACAATCAGTCTGCAGTGGTGAATAGTACAGACAATACTGTCAGTGATTTATTTCTGAGATTCTGATGGGACAGAATAGTGAATAGTGATCACTGTTCTGCTAGTGGAACAGATAAACCTGTCAATCAACAAAGCTCTATGTATATATACATACATATATGTATGTATATATATATATGTGTGTGTATATATATATACATTGTGATGTAGTGCCCAACCTGTACCGAAGGGAGTGTTTGCTCCACTTGTATTGGAATGGAATTTAAGGGAAGAAGCTTATTTTTAAAATTAAAACATTTTAAATGCTTTACTGTCTTCAATGAAATTGACCTCAGGAATATATGAAATGATTTGGACCTATACAAATATGATAATTCAGGGTTTGAAGGTATGTCCTTATTTAAACAAATGAATATTGTGGAAATATTTGATTACTGCCATACCTTTGGTTCCTTTTGGAATTCGGGGCTGAATTTTATTTAAATGACTTTTACATGGGAAGAATGCCTTTGTAAACCTTATTTTGTTGTATTAAAACCAAAACACATTGTGGTGTGTCCTGTCATTCTTTTATCACATGTTTGCACATCATCACATCATATATACCTCCAAAAAGTCGTACAATGCAGCTTTTAGTTTATCTCAGTTGCTTTGGTGATTTTCTTGAATCATCATGAATATTAGCACAACATTAAGTGTGTTTCTCAAAACTATTTGTACAAACAGCAAAAGCCTGTAACTTCCTCAAAGTCCTTAAAGTAAGTATTTATATTAATAAACATGTCTGTGTCTTTCTATTGACAAGTCCTTGTGTCATTAATTACAAACAAGACTCTCAAAATCTTAGCCATGTTGTCCACTAGGTGCACTAGTAACTCCAATAATTTTTATGGTTGCTGTACTGTTATTCGATTTTTCCTTTTCTCCCGTTTAATTGCTGACTAACTCGTCCCGCAGCTTTCGAGATATCGACTCCGCTCCAACTCCAGATTGTCCGGTATGATACACTGATGTGGGCTTGTATACAGCTTTTTGATCGGATGCATGGATTCTGAGTAGGAAGGAATTTTTCCAGATTTTTTTTTCCCATAGAGAGTGAATAGGATCGAAAAACGTGCCTATCTACCCTACTTCCGCTCGACCTAGAGGCACCAAATTGGATACACTAGCTTGGGGCGCAGCCCGAGCAGGAATACAGTGTTTGATTGGCCCGCACTCGTTCACTTCTCCTTTTTGTTTCGCATAAATAAAGCCGGCTGTTTTGTTCGGCCTAGAAGTGCGAAACTTCACATACACACTAAGGGCAGGTCCCCAAGCACTAATCCACAGCCATGCTGACCCACACTCCTCTATCTGTCAGTTTCACAGATTATGTGTCAAAACTGGTTCAGCAGTTTTGAGTGTAATGGCTTATGCAATGCACTAGTGTCTAGATGTTTCAGAGGGTTGAACTGTTCAACATAGATCAAGTCTAATTTGGATCAATACGATGAAAGTAATTGATAATGTATCAAACAGCAGACAATCATCTGGAGGAATAAGCCAAAGCATTTACCATTTGTCCATAATGAATGAGAACTGGTGCTTATGATGTGCACGAGTAAATATATGATGTGAAGTTTGTACTGAACCCAGATCCCTGATCCCAGATTTACACATCATAGAACTGGAGCAGATCTGGAGGCATCACAGATCAGCAGTGGTTTCCAGTTGGTGCCCTGGTTGTCGTGGCCAGGACAGACAGCCTGGTGGAGTGTATCTGTAAAAGTGCCTGCGCAAAAACTGTACAGTGGGGTCATGGTGTCTGCCCCGAGGAAACATACTAGACCCCCGTAAGAACTGGAGAAGACCCCGATGCGCTGGAAGCGCCTACCAGTAATGTGGGTTAACTCATGGGGAACCCCATTGTGCCAGGCTGTGTAGTCACCGTTAAAGTATTCCACACACCAGGATGTAGGCCCGCGGCCCAGCCAGCAGTCCTCCTCACGACCCTTTCGGGGAATACTGGGATAGGTGAGGCCCAGCTCCCAGTATGTTTTACCATTGACCTGCACCTCCCAGTAGTTGCGGCCTTCTATGAAGCCCTCTTGGCTTATAACGTTGAGCGTGGTGTCAAAGCGGGATGGGTTCTCTGGCACTTCCTGCCAGGTGTCCGTGTATGTGACTGAATCTCCAGTAGGGGAAATGATGAGCTTTGGGTGAGCAGAATCAGGGTTCAGGACAACCTCCTGGGCATCTGCGAGAAGGAGAGCCAGAACACCAAAACAGATTGAAATAGAATGTTTACATGGCATGAGCTTTTACATTCACATATTTCCAGTTATATATTTATTTAGCACTCAGATGCTACAGGCCTACAGTGAGGAAAATAAGTATTTGAACACCCTGCGACCCTGCAAGTTCTCCCACTTAGAAATCATGGAGGGGTCTGAAATTTTCATCTTAGGTGCATGTCCACTGTGAGAGACATAATCTTTTTAAAAAATCCAGAAATCACTATGTATTTTTTAATAATTTATTTGTGTTTTACTGCTGCAAATAAGTATTTGAACACCTGCCAATCAGCAAAAATTTTGGCCCTCAAAGACCTGTTAGTCCGCCTCTAAAAACTCCACCTCCACTCCACTTATTATTCTAAATTTGAAGCACCTGTTTGAGGTCGTTAGCTGCATGAAGACACCTGTCCACCCCACAGAATCAGTAAGGCTCCAACTACTAACATGGCTAAGACCAAAGAGCTGTCCAAAGACACCAGAGACAAAATTGTTGACCTCCACAAGGCTGGAAAGAGCTACGGGGCAGTTGCCAAGCAGCTTGGTGAAAAAAGATCAACTGTTGGAGCAATTATTAGAAAATGGAAGAAGCTAAACATGAATGTCAGTCCCCCTCAGACTGGGGCTCCACGCAGGATCTCACCTCGTGGCGTATCAATGATCCTAAGAAAGGTGAAGAATTAGCCAAGAACTACACGGGAGGAGCTGGTCAATGACCGGAAGAGAGCTGGCACCACTGTCTCCAAGGTTACTGTGGGTAATACACTAAGGCGTCATAGTTTAAAGTCATGCATGGCATGGAAGGTTCCCCTTCTTAAATCAGCACACGTCCAGGCCCGTCTTAAGTTTGCCCATGACCATTTGGATGATCCAGAGGAGTCATGGGAGAAAGTTCTGTGGCCAGATGGTCTTAATTCCACTCGCCGTGTTTGGAGGACAAAGAATGATGAATACCATCCCTAAAACACCATCCCTACTGTGAAGCATGGGGGTGGAAGCATCATGCTTTGGGGGTGTTTTTCTGCACATGGGACAGGACGACTGCACTGTATTAAAGACAGGATGACCAGGGCCATGTATTGCGAGATTTTGGGGAATAACCTTCTTCCCTCAGTTAGAGCATTGAAGATGGGTCGTGGCTGGGTCTTCCAACATGACAATGACCCAAAGCACACTGCCAGGATAACAAAGGAGTGGCTCCGTAAGAAGCATATCAAGGTTCTGGAGTGGCCTAGCCAGTCTCCAGACCTAAACACTGTAGAATATCTTTGGAGGGAGCTCAAACTCTGTGTTTCTCAGTGACAGCCCAGAAACCTGGCTGATCAAAATCCCTGCTGCAGTGTGTGCACACCTGGTGAAAAACTACAGGACTTCTGTAATTGCAAACCAAGGCTACTGTACCAAATATTAACACTGATTTTCACAGGTGTTCAAATACTTATTTGCAGCAGTAACACACAAATAAATTATTAAAAAATCATACATTGTGATTTCCAGATTTTTTTTTTAGATTATGTCTCTCACAGTGGACATGCACCTAAGATGAAAATTTCAGAACCCTCCATGATTTCTAAGTGGGAGAACTTGCAAAGTCGCAGGGTGAATAAGTTCAAATACTTATTTTCCTCACTGTATAAACAGCTTATGTATAACATCAGTCATGCAGTTTCGGGCTGAAGGTTCGGGGACCAGTCTTGTGGTGGCACAACTGATAACACCACAACCTAATGCTGCGCTAGTACTACATTTGGGTGACTAGGGTTTGAATCCCAGTGATGGTGCTGTGCTACACCAATAAGTACTGACACTACATTGTAGTGTCTAATATGGTTAACCTTGTAGGTCACTCTGATTTAGAGTGTCAGCTAAATGGCATAAATGACCGGTTTGAGCAAGGCACTTAATCCCTAACTCCCAGGGTGCCATAGATAAGGCTGCCCACTACTCCAGGCAAGTGTGCTTATTTTTCTAATAACAATTTGAATAACATTTTACCACAGTGTAAAGGGTACATGCTGGACTTTCAAATCATGCAAAAATCATGAATAAATAAACAGACAGATGGACAGAGATAATTTAAACAGGCTTTTCCTTATATTTATAAATACAGCATTAAAGCATAATAATTATATAAACTATTATAGTTATAAGTCAGTTACAGACATGCCTAATCTAGCATACTCATGAAGCATGATTGGTAGGGTAGATGGGATTGACTCACAGCTCTGGAAGAGTTTCTTTGTGACAGGGACCTGCGAGCGGATAAACAGCAGCAAATTGATGGTCAGACTGAGCAGCTGCTCATTCTTGAATTCATCCATCTGGATCAGCTCTGGGTCTGTAATCTTTAGAGTCTCCATTATCCTGTCAGACAGAGAAAAAAAAGAAGAAACAGACATATGGAGGAGAAAGAACTTGAGCTCCAGTTGCAGTTGTACAGTGGTGTCTGCAAAAACCATGAACAACTGAACCTGCCACCACAGTTCGTGTGCGATTTAAATAAGTGCGATTTAAATAAGGGCACCGCAATGCAACAATAGTAATGAAACTTTTTTAAAAACATGATGTGGGCAACCCCGTTTAAGTGGGCATATATTTACAAAACCATTTAATACAGGTTATTAATTCTTATTAATTATTTAATAGAACTTATTAATTCACCAATTTATAAGTGTATCATCTCTTTTCTGTCTTTATTAGCATTTCATACACTGTTCCAACTTACTGTGAAATGTCACACTTATTATTTTACAAATAAAGTCTGCATGCACTCAAAAACATGAAATACAAAAGGCTTTTTAAAATTCTGTGTCAAGCAGTTCCAAAAATCTCTCACCAAGAAGATTAAGTTGTACACCAAAGAATAGAAAGAAGATGTATGAACAAGAAAGCGGTAGGCCAGGATAGGGGAGGGGAGAGAAAACAGTTCACAGGGGTTATGAAACATAAGGCAAAGACTTGTCCAGCATGCAAAAAATGATGCCAGGAGCCAATGGGAAAGATACACAGAAGATCTAACCAAACAAACGCATCTCAAGTAAAGCTGTTAAATAACTTACTTGCACTCAGTTACATGCATTGGTTAAGGTTTTAACAAACAACAGAGCACTTTTATTTATTCTGAAGTGTGTACATACCTTCCCTCCGTCTCTGAGACCTGCACGGAAAGAGAGAAAAGAAGCTGAGAGCAATATCAATATTTCCTGAAATTATGTTTCAGAAAGCTTCCCTTCTGCTATTGACAGTACCCTATCATAGCTGTGCTGTTTGCCTTCCTCCAGCTGTGTGGACATTTCAGCCAGCTGCTGGTCCAGATCCTGGGTCAGGTGGTAGCACCTCTCCATGTTCTCCTCAATGGCTCTTTCCATGGCCTCCTTCTCCATGTCTAATTGGCACAGTGTGATTCGCAGGTCCTCATCCAGCACTCGTTTCATGTCATCATATTTCTTCTTTATCTTTTCTTTCAGTTCTTCTGTCTTTTTCTGAGAAGAATGGTATATTAGAAGCATAAAAATCATACAGCCAAATATGTGCCCCCATTCCAATCATATAGGATACTTACGCTGAAGTCCATTTGTTTCACTGATAGCTTTTTCATTCGGTAAGCAAGAATGTCCCTCTGCCTTTTTAGGTTCTCCTGTTGTTTTACAGGTGTGTCCTATGTTGAATAAGACAAGACATATAAGTTGTGTCGCTAAAATTCTCCCAAATGGAACTCTAAACGTACACTTAAAATATAACTGGACTATAACTGTTTTTTTTCTTACCTGAGCTTGAGTCTTCATGGCTATAGCTTCTCCTCCAACAAGTGCTTTAATCCTTCACTGTTCCACTCCACTGGCAGAAGATTCCTCATCACAGGCACCCTCCAGCCTTTATAGTCCATTGCTGGGATGCCAAGGCTGGGGGCTGGGATGTGTGGTGTCCGTCATGGCAAACACCATGTCTTTGTGCCCTGTGAAGTATTCAGCTTCTGCTATGGAGGTCTGTAAATCTAAAGGCATAACTCCTCAGAGAAAAGGAACTGTGCTGGACTGCTGTAATCTGACTATTCTCTGCCCAAACAAGAGGCCATCAGCCAAACCAAACTCTATTTATATCTGCCACACATACAAGAGCCATTTGAAAATGTGTAGGAACATGCGAGAACAAATGCCTGCCAGGTTACATCAGGGATCATCCATTACTGATTTTGTGAGTGAGGTTAATGACTATACAGCCTGTAAATCACTGGCCAGTGAAAACCTTTTGTTGGTTCACCTCTGTTTTCGATCACATGTGAGCAGTGAGGCCCTGTGACAACAAAGAATGCTGGCCTTAATTCGAGGGCATTTGAGTCTATATTGGGTAAACCATATATTAATCATGGCCATTTTTATACATAGTCCCCCTCAAAATAGGCCAGGCTCTGACCCTGAAGTCTCTTGTGAATGGCATACACAAATGGTGGGAATGGTGGGTGTGCGTGAACAAGTGCAGAGGAAAACGTCAAATCACCTACAGCTGCTGCCTGTCTCTCCACTGCTCCACAAAGAGACAGAGTTGAAGGCCAGCCTGACCAGCATTCTGACCAGGACTGGCAAAGGCACAAAGAACAGGTCGGCTGACGTCCCATCTGATGTACACCAGCAGGTTTATGCCTCTTCGACTAACAGTAGACACTTACAAGAAGGTTAGAAATTAGGGCAGGGGTTTGTTACAGCAGTAGTTTGGTGTGTATTTTAGAAGTCTCAAAGAAAAACAAATGCACCTAACCAATAATGCAAGCTTAAATTAGCATGCAGTTTGCATAAGTGTTCCTTGACATAAAAATATTTTTTTTATGAATATTCTTCATATCCTTTTTATTAAGCACCTCTCAGAGTGTGCTGTTCTAGTCAACTTGCTGTCATAAAACCTAAAAAGTCTTTTTAACGCCTAATAATGTGAATATTTACAGTATAGTACCATGCAAAATTCAGAGAGCGCCCTCCAATTACCTATTAGAGGTTCTAATAGAACAGATGTTCAGAAGACGTCTCTGATTGGATACCATAAAAGTCAAGTTGCATAAAGAAGGAAATGTGAATAAAGTGAAACAACTGAAGTTATTAAAAGGTGTAGAGAAAATGACTCTTACCTGCTAGTCCACTAATGCTCTCCACAGTGGTTTAGTCTTTAGGTGTAGGGAGAAAACTCCATTCCATCCATTCCAGCTCCATTCTTACCTCAGACCTGAAAACATCCACAGGTGTTTCTGCTCATCTTGCTATTGTAAGAAGACATCTAAAAGCTATGAGTCTGAAAGGATGTGTCAAAAAACTGTTACTAAAAAGCACCCCAAACCAACCTCTAAGACTGAGGTGTGGAAAAATAGCCCTGCAAAGGTGTGGAAAAATTCCCTAAAGAGAACGGAAGCTGTAATAAAGATAAGGAGTAGACATACAGCAATATATTATATTGAGTTGTTGTAACGTTTGTGTAATTTTCTGTTTTTTTTTTTTCTTTGTAGCTGTATATATGAATGTTCTCATTTTTAGGAATGTGACATCTATGTATCTGACATTTTCTAGTAATATAAAACCGAATAAATGAGGGACTAATTACATGGAAGGCACTGAGCTGGCATCATGCCAGGCATAGGCAGAAGGAAGTTTACTTGGGTATAATAATGTGGCTAAGTGGAACGCTAAGTTATAGTTCTCATAAACTATTCCCTCAGACACATTTAGGGACACAGGTTTGGTATTCCCTGCCCCTTATTGTAGTCTGTTTAAAGGAATGATGCTATAACACTGTTGATTGTTTTCACCTGAGGCATAAACACTAAAAGCAGGAAACAAACTGTAGTCATTCAGTTTTTATTCAGTCTGTTTAGTTGTTGAATGCAGTTAATCCTGAATTGTGCTCCTCTATCAGCTTATTGTCTAACGGCAGTGCCACTCAATAGAGACTTTCATACCAGCACTGTGAAACAACAACAGACCAACCTCCTCCACCCGCTGACATCACAGCTTAGCTTTTGACATCTTAGTTTATTGTTGTACTTCCTTATCTGCTTTATCCTTAGTGCCGCAACACTGACTATCACCTGCGTCAGGTACGGTAAGGCATATTTTATTTTCTATGCTAAAGTAAAGTGGGACACTATGTATTTTTGTGGAGGAGCATGATTTAAGGGGTGTCTTGGCATCACTAAATCAGTAATGTTTAACCGTAATGAAAGCAGAGAACTGAAGGAGCAGACTGAAATCTTCTCTTATGGTCGGTTTTAGACATGCATAGATGTATTGGGCATTTGCAGCTTAGGGCCTTTGCACTTTGGAGATTCTTTATTGCTGATAAAATGTTTAAAGACATTGCATTTCTGGTTTTGTACTTTTGTACATGTTATTTGATGGAAGTAGCTAGGGGTGCCAAGACACCGCTAAATTCATGTGGCCAGCTATCAGTAATCAGACACTTATCATTATGTAATTATGGCTTCAGTTTCATCCTAACTAACTGAAGCTGAAGCTGTAGTCCAGACACCTGCACAAACGCAACACAGAGCGGCCCATTCCTTAGGCGTTGACCAAATGGCATCATGTAAGTCTGAAAAGTAAAAAGATATTTGGAGGTTTTATGGCAGGAATTAAATATAAGCCTGGTCTATAAGTTAGCATTAACTTCATCATGTTTAAATCACTGTAGGTGAGCTTAACCTATTCTGCACACATGAAACCGAAGAGAAGGAGCTGTGTTCTGGATATCTGTACAAGTCTCCCCCTGAAAATCGAATCAAGTCAAAGGTAAGTGACGTGCAAAGCATATTACAATATTGCTGCTGTAGGATCTCCAAAATGATAAGTTTACAGGAAAAGGAAAAAAGCACTTTACCTTTGATGTAAGTCTATGTAAACAGACCTTTTCCCTGAGAAATGTGGGTTATTTAATTTGGTCCATTATAAACTACACATGTAATGGGGTGACAGATACTTTCATACTATGTCAAAAACTGAAAACAAACATGGAGATATGAGGTTTGTTCTGACAGCAGTGATATCTAGCTTTACTTTGTCCAGCTTTGTCCATTCCTCTCACCTCACAATTATCTACTCACTGTGCAGAAATCATGGAAGAGAAGGTTTTTTGTTCTGAAGAAGAGCAAAACTTCATGCCAACTTGAGTACTATAAAAACGAAGAAAGGAGGAGTCCTGAACTGCTGGGAGTCATAGATTTGTCTCAGTAAGTGCAGGAATCTGAGAATAGAGAGCACACGTATTGTATTGTATTGTATATGCTGATTATTGCTGTCTTTTTATCTCTAAGAGTTTCAGTGATGTTGATGTGCCCTGAAACACACTCAATGTGGAACTGGCTCCATGAAAATTTCAGATGCTCTTTAGCCTGTGTTCTTTTAATGAAAGTGACTCACAGGGACTATTTCTTCATTGGAGAAAACAGGTAGGATGTTTTTTTATGGGATTCTTGTTATTAGACTAGTGCAGCTACACAGCAGCTGCCCCTTATATTGGTCCTTCGGTCCTGGAGGACCAATGTCCAGCACAGATTGGAGGCTCCCCTCCTGAAACAATCTCACAAAAATAGCAATTAACATATAAGTGTGATCAGGAGTGTTTGAGCAGACCAAACTATGCTGGACTCTTGCCCTCCAGGACCAGAGTGGATGCTTGAAAACTGAGTGAAAACCAAAATCATAACTTTCCTTACTTTCATTGCAAAGTCATCAGAAAAAAGATCTTGTTCTAAGCAATCCTGGAGCATTTCTATTGATCATACAATTGTCATCCAATATAAAGGACAGCTGCTATATAAATAAGACATAGAAAGGCAATAAATACAAACAATTGGATCTTTTTTAGATTGATTAAATATATATATATGATATATGTATATCTATCTATCTATCTATCTATCTATCTATCTATCTATCTATCTATCTATCTATATATATGTTTAATAATTCACACTAGCTACTGCTTAAAGCAGTGATAAGCAACAAGTCAGGTAGCAGCATACTTCAATGGAGTTCAATCTCTCCATTCAGCTGGGAGGTGGACAAATGGTTTCGTTCTTTATTTGACGCCCTGTATGACCGTCCACACAAGCTCCTCGACCCTCAGGTACTTTCTGTATTGTTAAACTCTATTGTTAAAGTCTATTGTGCATATATTGTGTAGAATATTTTACATATATCAGCTTATAATAGGCATAACATTATCACTGACTCTACATACCATCATGTCATTCAGGATTCTGGGAAAATCAGAGACATAAGTGCACCTCCACCTTCACTAAACACAAACCAGGTATGTATCACTCTTGACCTAAAAACACTGGACTAGATGATTGTACAGTACATGGAATGTAGGATAATGTAGACACATTGCATGTCACAATGCTGTTGGACTATGCAGGGAGCTGGGTGGACATTTGATGCATAGATCAGCCAAGAGCCTGTCTACGCCAACATATCAAAGAGCACCAAATAAAAGGGAAGATGTGGGTATAAAATCATACACAAAACACAAAACAACTTTTTTAAAATCTTAATTTTAGATCTACATAGTGAGAACATTTCATTATGACTACTGTAATAAAATCTCTTTAAAGGAGCAATATGTAAGGTGTCATCCTGAATTTATACTCCACACAGTCTTTCCTTTATCCTCTTCACTCCTCTCACAATTTACGTACCTGTCCGAAGAAATGATGGAAGGTTAATATCAAACTTTCATTATACTCACCAGTAGTATTTCCAGTGGTGAAATGCAACAGCAATGTTGACTTCAGTACAACTTCACGATATCTGCAACACCATATATAAACATCTTAGACACACCATGAACTTTCTAATACATTTAGTTAATTTAGGAATGTTTGAACTAAAAATCTTAAATTCTTACATACTTATGCCATCTTTCATATTGCTCCTCATATCTTATATTAGAAAATGTATATAAAGTTCAAATTTTCAAGGTCGTTTATAAAAGCAATGACATAGTTACATATGTATTTTTTATTACAATAATTTAAATATAGTAATAAAATGCACTTTTTTCCTTTTGTTAATTAGGGTAAATTGAAATCAAGATGCAGAGGAGTCACAGGAGATGCAGAAACACAAAAGCATATATAGAGTACTGTACAAAAGCCAAGGAACACCCTTTGTTTAATCTCCACATATTAAACAGCAGAACATAACATTAAGAGAGACAAAGAAATCTCAACTACATGTAGTATCCTTCTGGGATTGTTTTCACAGAAGTCCACAGAGATGTTTGCCCACACGGTTTTAGAAGTTGGTGGTCGTATTTATTTCTTTTTACCACTTAACTCCACATTTCTGAATCTCTGATGTCCAGTTTCGGTACATCAGAGCAAACTAGAAAAGTGCATGTCCTGAAGGAAACGATCCAGGATGGATGCGCAGCTTGCTCAGTGAGGAACAAGGGATGAGTAAACGAGTGCAGGTCGGTATGACTGTGGATGGGCCTGCCTTTAGTGAGAACGTGAAGTGAAGTTTGATGGCTCTCAGACAGATAGACGAGTGTGGGTCAGCATGGCTGTGGATTAGTGCTTGGGGATCTGCCCTTAATGTGTATGTGAAGTTTCGCGCCTCTAGGTTGAACGAAACCGCCAGCTTTAGAGGGGTCCAAAAATAACTGGGACTCTATGGGAGGAACGAGGGATGCAAAAAAAAAAGGAGAAGCGAACTAGTGCGGGCAGGGGCGTAGCAGCAAATTCTGGGCCCTGTACATTCTCAATGTCAGTGGGCCCCTATCCATGCCAGTACACGAGGAACGTGAGCAAAAAAAATGGGCCCCTCTCCCTACTCCTTTTCCCCCCACTACTACACTCATGAGTGCGGGTCAATCCATCACTGAATGCCTTCTCAGAGTGGAAGGATAAACAGATACACCTATGGGGATTTTCAGGTCTAAAGTGAGAATGAAGCCAAATTTTCTCTGTGTTAAAGGTGAAAGCTTTAATTATTATCCATCTGATTGGAGTTTTGATTGATCTACCAGGGCCTGCACTCTTTATTTAAACTCGTTGTTTTGGAAACCCCCATTCTTTCCCTAAGGTTCCTCTTCCTTGTTCAAGTGGATTATTTTCCAATCGCCGTGGAAATATTTTCCTTCCGCCTTAGCAGTTAATGTGAGACAGGGTCATTGCTTGTGTGAATGTTAGTGTCTTTTGGAAAGCTAATCAAACCTCACTTTTGAGGACAGTGTCTGTTGACACTGATTGGTTTGAAGATTGAGAGGATGGATTGCTGTGTTCAGATTCTGTACATTTTGTATTTTGAGTAGTTCCTTTAGAGTAACTGTCTTATTTAGTGTAAAATGGAGCTTTCTGCCTTTTGTTTGACTAATTTGTACTTAATGCTCATTCTGAAATCAAGTAAATTACGGGTGGTCTCAGTACTGCACGGTACTGTGTGTGTGTTGAAGATCAGACTTCAGCACATTACAACATCTGTATAATGCAAATCTACTGTGAATGATCTGAGGATCATGTGCTAATGTAAATATGCTAATTATAATCCTGTTAGCCTTGAAGTCAGTGTACATTTCTGTGACAAACTCTGTATATCTGTATATAATGCATGCATATTGTGTCTGTAACATTATGTTTTGTGGGTTATGTAAATAACATTGAATGATTTTCTCCATGTTTACTGCAAATAAAGCAAATCCCACTAATGCTCAGAGTGCTGGAATCATTTCAGTCATATACGTGTTGTTGTGTTATGGTTACTGTGAGCTAACATCTTTAACACATCTTTTTCACTCATTGTGTGCTGATTTTAAATTAGTTACTAAACAAGCTCTGCTGATTCCTTTGAGAGATCCTTTTATTACTTTTACCATTCTAGGGAAGTATTCTAAAGGAATGTTCCTAAAACCGTCAGTGTTTATGTGTATTCTGAATCTTAACTTTACTTTATGTTGAATACAGATATTCTGTATTCTAAATACATATTTCCCATATTTATATACACAATATGTAAGATTATTTGTGTGCACTGTAAAAGTGAGGGTTACCACTGTTTGTTAAAAATCCTGTCACACTATATGGGGATCAGTAGGAGCTGTAACTAATATTAAGTATGTTACTTTGACGTGTCATCATACGTTGAAGATGTATTTGAAGCTAAATTTATAACTCTGAGAAAGCAGTGCTGTATCAGGGTTTGAGTAGGCTCTTTGTGTGTACGTGTGATACTGCACCAAGCGTCTTTGTATACATGCCTGCTGGTTAGGGCTGCTCGGCAAAAGAAGGCAGATTGGCAGATAAAGATGACTGAAATGCCATACTAAACCTGCTGTGCGAGTGTCTACAACCTGGAATACCTGGGAGGCTTGAATTAGAATAAAAGATCTTCCTGAAACTTGAATTATACAATCTCTTTTGTAATAATTTGTCTAGTATTTTTTCCTGTATTACAATTTCTATTTTTCTTATATATATATATATATATATATATATATATATATATATATATATATATATATATATATATATATATATATATATATATATATATATATATAAATGCCACTTTTTGTGTAGTGTGTGTGTCTGTATGTGTTTGAGTGTAATAATTTGACCATCTTGAACATGGCAGCTGCTCTTTACATTGTGTAAAACCTGCATGACAAATGAACTGATACAAATGCTCACTTCCATTAACTTTAATTGAAGGTTAACACCGCTGGCTCCTTCACCTGGACCGTTATCATTATGGGCTTCTTTTTGACAGTGGCAATAGGTTCTTCATTAAAGCTGAGGGCCACTATTGAAATTTAAATGGGACTAGAAAATTCCAAATTATTATTGAAATTAATAATAGCAGTGACATCGGTGCACAGTTATATAATAACCAGTATAATCTGAAATGCACAGGTACATAAGGCAGCCAGGCTGGTAACAAAAAATAAAAAAGTTTCCAAATTTCCCCAGAAAGTCCCCATGGCTTTTACCAGACCCAGTAATTAGGAAGACTGGCATTACCACTCCTTCTCATTCTCTGTTACTGGCAGGAGGAACAAAAGATTGAGATACATAACTTCAGTCATTTGAGACTCTCAAGCTTGGAACAGAGGCAGTCTGCCCATGTGCACATGCCAGCCTAATCAGGGCCAAGTTATCCAAGACAACAGCAACATTTAAGGGGAGAAGAATTAAATTAAAGTCAAATAAGCAGGTGAAAATCCAAAACCTGAGGTACAGACACAGAGAAGGACTAATCCTCACAGAGAGTGAGTGTGAAAATCCAGGTGAAGGGGAAAGCCCAGTCCTCAGTATTTCAGAGAAGCTGATATCTATTAGGTGGATCTATATGGATCTGCATGACAAGTGAAAGGAACAGAAAACACATTTCTGAGCATTTGAATGAATCTATTACTGTTGTTTCCTGAATTTAACATGCTTGTGCAAAGATTATGGCACATTTATGCTTCATCTTTAAACTATATCTATATCTATATCTGTGTGTGTATGTATGTATATATCTATATACATTTTGAACATGATGATTTAAAAGTGTCTTTTAATATCAAACGCACTACAGACCCTTTATTCACACTAAATAACACTGCATTATATATATATAATTTTATACACCTCTACTGTCTACTCTAATTATAGTTTGGAATAGTGTGTGCAGTGTTATTCAGAATGAATAAAGGGTCTGTAGTGCGTTTGATATTGAAAGACACTTTTAAATCATCAACGTGTTCAAAATGTATAATACAATTAATGTAACCCATTAAAACTCCTTTAGAACCTATTTTTAGGTATTCTCTCCTTCTTCACATACTTTTAGGGGACTTTCATTTAAAAAAAAGGTAAGGGATGGACTTCCCATCAGAACTTCTTTCAACACACCTGTAACCCTGCCTCCTTGATGTCACAAACTCTGACAAAAGCCCTTGAGCTCATGTTTCCCGTCCTTGTGAATGCATTGTCACAGGGACTGACGATCTGCAGAGTTCCTGCTTCAGGTAAATGCAGAATATATCACCAAGTTAAATATAAATGGGCTTTATTTTTACTTGGTAATGTATTGTGCAGAATTACTAGCGCAGTATTTTATCAGTATTTTATTTGGTCCTCATCCGTTCTGCTTTGGAAAGGGTGGCTGTGTATACTATAAGACGGTCTTACAGTTGTTTAATGATACATTAAGGCATTAAGGTTTTTTTGTTAAGGTCATGAAAGCAATGTGCTTGGTACATGCTGGGGGAAAAGGCTCTATGGTTTAATTGGGTCAAGTGATTGCTGAGCAATTCTTACTTTATAGGAGCGAGAGGTTTATCTGCTGATGGGTCCTGACCGTTTAAAGGGTCAGCATGACCATCTATACTTTTACATGTTTAAATGACCAGGACTGGCTCCAAGTCCAAGCTTCCCATACTCATAGTCATAGTCTTTAATGTAGTTTAAGAATTAAGCTTTCAGACATGAAAAAGAAAGCAAATTTTAAAACATAGATAACCGAGAATGACAAAGTAGACTTTGTTGCAGTTATTTTACAGTTTTGGGCAGCTCATGTTTTGGCTAACTCTGTAATGAAATACCAACACTGTCTGTTTCAGAACAGAATCCAATGTCCACTAATCTGCGAAGGATGTCAGGTATGCCTGCCAACTTTGAGAAGCTCACAAATGCATTACAGACAAATACCATGCAAAAGAAACTGGTGCCAGACAAACCGCATTGGGATTTTAATTTCAGGCTGATTTGAACAAATGTCAGACGGCTACCACTGGCCTTCAGTACAACACTTGAACGTGATCCTGTTTTTCTTTCCTCCTGTGTTTTAGCGGGTCAGCATTCTCTGTTTTATGACTCCACACCTTCTGACTCGCAGGAGGTTCTGACAGGCTACTTGCACAAATCACCGCCTCAATCTGTCGTTTCTAAAAGCGTGGTATGTCTCAAATAAAGGTGAAGTGAAATATGAACAGACAACAGTTGCTGGAGAAAGATTTTCACTGACATCACTTCTGTGTGACTCTCTCTGCAGAAATCATGGAAGCGCAGATACTTTGTGCTAACAAAGACGGACGGACCCTTCTACGAACTGAAGTACTATAAGGATGCCAATAAGACTGACAAACCCATAGGAGAAATCAACCTGTATCAGTAAGCCCCGTTCAGTCATCAGACTGCTGCTGTTGCAACAAAACCTTGTATCTCGGATTTGCGACAAACATTTTAAGTACTTGGGGCTCTGGCATTGTCTGTAAATTATATAGTGAATAAATCAAAGACAAAGGCCAGAAGTAGGCTGGTTATGTTCACATAAGAAGTAAAGCATGTTTTTTCTTTCTCCTGTATAATAATAATTTTTGAAGTTGTGTTCCAACAGCAGCTAAATGTACATTATAAATGAATGAAACTGTTTATGTACTTACACATGTGTGCAAAAAAGTAACTTAGTATGGAAACTTCTCCCTCACATTTCTCCATATGTAAGAAGATATTAAATATATATTTTTCCATTTGGCACTGATGGCTTCAGATTGAAAACATTGACAGGCTAGTCTGTATTTAATATAAGACCCTATGTTTTCTATAGTGATTTTATATATCACTATAGATTAGATTAGATTTTATATATATATATATATATATATATATATATATATATATATACACACACACACACGTCAGCATATATGTCAACAAAGTTGTCTGATCATTTAATCTCATGTCTTTGTCCTATAGGATCTCGTTGTTTTTCCTGAATCCGGAGGGCCGTCCTACTTGGGAATGGATTCAAAAGAACTTCAGATGTTCTTCATCTTGTGTGCTGTACATGAGGGTGCTGGAGAGAGACTATTTCCTCATTGGAGAAAGCAGGTTAGTCATACCTAGAACTTTGACTGCATTAACACTTTAACTCTGCAAGCAGAAGAGAGCTTTTCTCTCTGTGCTAGAATTTTCCAGTGTTGTGAAACGTTCACCTCGGCATTCCATCTCGGAGAGCAGCCATGCCGGTGCCAGTAATCAAGCAGACTAAAACAAGTTCATGCTTTCCATAAAGAAGTAGGCTGAGCCAACAAGTCTTTAAACTTAAAGGAAAGCTACATCTTAAAGCTTTTAGTCAGCAATTACCCTGAAAATGATTGGTTAAGTCCTGGACTGTAATGTGAATAGCAGCCCTCATTTTGTGTCCTTTGTTAAAACTATATTTTCCTTGATGTGATTTTTTTTCTGCCAGTACTGAGATGGAAGGCTGGTTCAATGCCATATTTGCAGCTCTGAAGGCACGGAAACACACGATCAGTGACTCAGAGGTAATGTCTTTGTTCACACAGACAGCATGCCTGCAGTCATGTGCAAATGTTTTTTATGTTTTATTGACTGTTTTATTGATCATTTACTGAGAACAAACTTAAAATTGACATTTTATCAGCATCCTTTTATCTGTAGACATACACTATATTGCCAAATATATTCACTCAGCCATTCAAATCACTGAATTCAGGTTCTCCAATCACTTCCATGGCCACAGGTGTATAAAACGAAGCACCTAGGCATGCACACTGCTTTTAAAAACATTGGTGAGAGAATGGGTCTCTCTCAGGAGCTCAGTCATTAGCTCAAGAACAGTGTGTAGAGAGCTTCAGGGAATGGGTTTCCATGGCCGAGCAGCTGCATCCAAGACTTACATTATCAAGCGCAATGTAAAGTGCTAAACAAAGTGGTGTAAAGCGCTGCCACTGGACTCTAGAGCTGTGGAGACATGTTCTCTGGAGTGACGAATCATGCTTCTGTCTGCCTGCACTGTGCCATGTGTTAAGTTTGGTGGAGGTGGGATTATGGCGTGGGGTTGTTGTTCAGGTTTGCCCCTAAATTCCAGTGAAAGGCACTCCATCCAAGTCCACTCCAAGGCACTACAGCAGACTAAGAGATTTTGGACAATTTCATGCTTACAACTTTGTGGGAAGTTTGGGGAGGCCCCTTCCTGTTCCAAAAAGACGGCGCGCCAGTGCACAAAGCAAGGTCCATAAAAACATGGATGAGCGAGTGTTGTGTGGTGGAACTTGACAGGCCTGCACAGAGTCCTGACCTCAACACATTTGGAATACATTCGATCAGAGTCTGCAAGCCAGGCCTTCTCATCCAACATCAATGTCTGACCTCACAAAACCTCTTATGGACGAATGATCTAGAATTCACATAAACACCTTCCTAAACATTGTGGAAAGCATTCCCAGAAGAGTTGAAGCTATAGCTGCAAAAGGTGGGCTGACATCATATTAACCCAATGGATTAAGGACAGGATGTCACTTAAGTTCATATGCGTGTGAAGGCAGACAAGCAAATATTTTTGGCAATATAGCAAATATATCAAATAATGGTTTATAAAAAACATTTGCTGCTCTATAATGTATATCTACCTGGTATGGTTTACTGTTTTATAGAAATACAGAAAAACTAGGTCAATATCTGAGCCTCTGGAGGTCAAAACATCCTATGATGATCAAGACTTATCTGAAAACAAAGATCAGGTGAGTCATCAGATTTAGAATACCAGACAGGGTAGCTTACAGAGTCACCTGACAGCTAGTTGCCATTGTTCATTCTCGCTTCTTTTAATAGCTGTTCAAAAAACCACCGTCCCCTTCAGTGAGACGCTCAGCTCCAGAATCATACAACACCCAGTTCTCTCACTACGATTATCCTAAGAGTTTCTTAATGAAAACTTCTGTGGTAGGTTATAACTTACTCTCTCTCTCTCTCACACACACACACACACACATATATATATACACACACATGCAGACACAGTTACCCAGTAACTTATTTACATCTGTATATCATACAAATCTTCCCAAAGAAAAGTGAAGACGAGGAGGATGGGGAAGAGGATGATGTAGAGAGAGAGAAAAGTGAGACAGAGACGGATACCGGGGCCTACATGGACATGGCAAGCGTGTAAGACCCTTTCCGTCAATTCATTACAACTAACATGGTTTGTTAAGTCTCCATGCAACCTCGACTGTTTATTCAGTACTTGATGATGCATATTTTCAATTCTTCTTAAGTTGAAGTTACAAGATTTAAATGTGAATGTTGGTTCCACACAAGTTAAACATTAAATATCAACTTAAGGCCATTAAATTAAGCACAAACATAAAGTCATATAAAGTAATTATGTTAATGTTGCATAATGTCTTTAGAAGGAAGCAAATGTGCCCAGACAGACAGACAGACAGACAGAAAACCAGATAGTTGAAATATAAGAATTTCCAGTACTAATCAATCTGGTTGATTTAGGTGTACACAGTTTGTGTATAAAGTTTGGGCACCCTTGTCTTTTTGATATTATTAGCGCTTGGACGCTAGGCTGAGATGCAAATGCAGAGTTTAATGAAGATAGAAAAGAAAAACAAACTCTAGTACACTTGAAAATCAATGGCTGAAAAAGATTTAAAGGGTAAAGCAGATCAAAGTAAACCTAGCAATACATAAATAAAATGAAATTGAATATTGAGCACTAAAATTAGCAGAATTATGTCTTATTTAGAATTTTCCTTGTAGAGAGCTCTCTCCCTGTAGATGATGCATTTACAAAACAGGTACTGTGGCCAGGGTCTTCAAATGTTTGCTTTTGTCTGTATAACACAAAAACTAAATGTCTTCATGTGTTTCTCACGAACAGGAGAAAGGTGGCCAGTGAGGTTTACAGTGACGATGACTTGATCCCTCAAACACAGTAAGTACTCAACAATCTGTCAGGGTTGGTCTGATTAATGATAAATATTTTATAGTGCATATAGTTGGCTGCGTTATTGCCACTCTTGATAGAGGTGGTTTAAAATAAGGTCTGGAAAAATACCTACATGTGTTCATTGGCTCAGGAAGACTTGGGTCAAAATCTAACCTTTAATCAAACTAAATTTAGTCTAAGAAGAAAAAAGCCTAATCATAAATACAGACCGCTAACTAAACCACACGTCACATATACTAAAAAGTCATGTTTACTAAAACGTCTAATGAACAGAATTTAAACGATTGGGAATTCTTAGATGGTCACCCACGACCTGTTTTACTGGGGCATAATTATGAGATGACACAAAGACTAAATTGTCATTCAAGTCATCAACATGGGGAACGTTAGAGAATTAAAAAAAAACAAAAGTGTAATGACCTTTATAAACCAGTAATAGTAGCTACACGCCTGAAAGTGCTTATACACACTGATAGTACCATGATACAAAGTTTAAAGCAACTGGAGCTGTAACAAACCTGATACAAGAAGATGCATGGTTACTGTGCTTCTACGCACAGTGAGGTGGTGGAGGATCTGTGATGTGTTGGTGATGTTTTCCCTGCTAAAAGTATTATAACCTTGTTAGGACAAATGACCCCATGTAAACCACAATCAGGCAGTGAAAAAAATAAAACAGGGTCTTGGCCATATGTCCAAATCTGCAAAATGGTTTAATGTTCACGCAACCAAGTTTAGTCTTAAGCCCTTTCTATCAGACCTTTAAACAGGGACGAGCAGGCATTGGACTGATAAGTAAAGGAGGAAACACAAAACAAGAGGCAAGGAAAAAAAAAGCCCAAAACAACACCTACAGGGAAGAAGGATTTGCTGGCTGTGATGACGTTAATTCCTGCAGAGGTTTTACTTGTGGTGCCATTTCTAGGCAATGCTCTAAAAATAAACTCGGTCTATCAGAAGAACAGGGTTGTTTATGAGTAAGCTAAAGCAAAACATTTTCTTTTCTGAGTGGGTGTTCAGAAGTCAAATGGATCGAGGAAAAACACTTACTGTTACCTTTCAGAACCTGCCAGGCCTGTTTGATAGCTGTCACCGCAGTAGAAACCTGGCCCTGAACTTGCATCCTCATACTTACAACATATAATCACCAGAGACTGGAAAATTCCAATACGTTTTTTACATATACTGTATTTATTTACCTATGTAGGCATAGCATAAACTAGCATAAAGACAAATGGTGCAAGTTACATCACTGAGAAAATGTGAGTACATTTAGTACCTGTTTGATCATAGCTGAAGCTCAGTCCGGGCATATGCAATATAATAAATCATAGTCTGAGCGACTCGTCTAGGCAATCTGTAAACTAAGCTAACATTAAATGTCTTTGTGAACCTCTGGTATTAACAGCTTGGTATAGATGATAATGAGGGTCAAGAGGTTCACTCAGTTGAATATTAATTAGGAATAAGTGTGGCTGACCCTACCCTAATTAAACAAACATCAATTTGAGTCTTTACCATCAAAACCTGGCCTTTATCACATACAATCGCATATCATGTCTCAGTCAAAGGAGACCGGGGACCATAGAAGGTCATTTACCTGTGCTCATCAGGCTGGAAATGTGTCTACAACACCTGTTGGGATCAGTGAGTTTGAACTTCACTGGTTCACTCTCAGGTTGGCAGTGTACAAAACTAAAATAACACCATTGTTACCCTTCCCTGGAGGGGTCATCCAACCAAAGTCACTCTAAGACTAAGGCATATAATATTCTTGGAAATCACAAAAGACCCTAAAGTAACCCCTAAGGATCTGCAAGCCTGTCTTTCATTTGCCTATGTCAGTGTTTGAGTCCACCATCATGCAAACACTTATGAGAATAGTATGTATGGAATGACAGCACAATGAAATCCACTACTCTCCAGGAGGCACATTTCTGCCTGTTTAAATGTTCCTACAAACCACATGGAGTATAGAAATAGGGTTATGTGGAGATTGTTATGGCTTTAATGAGAGATTTTATGTTTGGCAAAATCAAACACTGTATTCCAGCATAGGAACCTCACCCCAGCTGTGAAACATGGGGGTATCAGTATCACGGTTCAAGTTTGTTTTGCTGTTATTTGACCAGGCCAGCATGGCATCATTTAATGGAGCTATGAATTCTGGAGTGTGTCAAAAAAAAAAAAAACAGAACATCAGGGCATCCATCTGTAAAGTGAACACTAACGGAAGCTGGGTCCTGCAAAAGGACCAGTTAGTCTAAAAAGAATTGTTAAAGCAGAAGAGACACTGCATTTCTGAATGGCAGCCAACGACTGTCAATGGTGGTCTGTGGGAAAGCCCACCAACATAGCAGATCTGCAAGAAGAAATGAACCATGATTCCGCATGGTGAACAGTTATGGGAACTATTTGGTTTAAGTCATTGCTGCCCAAGGCAGTCACACCTGCTTGTGAAAGCAGAGGGTCACATACTTTTGCCAAGAAAAACTTTTTCATTATATAGTTTGACAAATGACTAAAACACTGGATTCTCTTTATCTGTTGTTAACCTTAAAGATCCTTCAGGCCACACTTAAGCAGAAAGTCACAAACTTTCATGTAGCACTGGATCTGAAAAGTCGTATGTAAACTCTATTGACTAGATTTTTCAAAAGTCCTCTTCATACTAACGCTGGTTCATCCTACAGTCTACCATCATGAGAACGAATGTGATTATCTTTGATCAGTTAACAGAGTCATTAAATTGCTCTGTTATAAATAAACAGCAGGGTGCTCCGTCTCCGCTAAGACAAACCAACCCCTTCCTTCTTTGTGGTGACAGAAACCTATTTCTGTTTCTAGACTGAATGGAGAAGATAAGGATTCTCAGAAGGCATACCTGAACTGTGATGACAAGAGTGGTTCTACTGGTCTGAAGACGCAAGTTCCACAACAGAGGTGAGTCTAGAAAAACAAGGAAGTGACACCTTAGGTAACACCTTCGGCAGAACCATTTTTAATTCGGTGACCAAGCGTCAGTGTGACTGCATTCTCCTAGATTTTAATCAGAGATATGCACATTCTTTTGTGTAACACTCAGCCCTGAGGAGAAGGAGATCTGTGTGAGTCAGGAGGAGCTGAAGAAAAATGCTATCTTCTCAGAGGAAGCAGGAAAACCCTGGTAAAGAGCTTGCTGATAATACAGTTCCGATAATACTAAAAGCAGTCAGTATCTTTTGAGGTTATTCAAAGATGGCATGGTTGTTGTAAATTGGGTACAGACTGCTAATACTCAGCGTATTGCTGCTCTCTTTCCCTTTCTTACCATGCTAACCTGTCTTTGTCAGCGTGTCTGACTGGAAGCATATCCAAGCCTCTGGCCCGTTTCATGAGGGGGATCGAATAGTGGCCATCAATGACCTGCTCACAGACAGTCTGGAGGAGGTGCAAACTTTTCTAAAGAGGCTTAGTAAAGATCAGGTAAGAGAACGTTAAAGAAGATTAAAGGAATGCTTTGAATATGGCCCACCTGATGTAACAGGTGACCTTCTCGTTCCAGGTAAAACTGACAATCCTGAGGCAACCAGGATCTAGACCTTTAAGTGGATGCGGTGCAGAGTGATCTCTGCTCTCCTGAAAGTGACCATTGAGCACCTCTCTGCACTATTCATTAGCCCAAGTACGTGTGTTGTGTGGCTCAGTATTTGGAGTGAACAGCTGCTATGTATTACAGTGCTGCTGTTTAAAGTTGTCCTATACATTTGCTGGAACTACATAGCATGGATCCCTCTAGTGGCTGTTGCCTGAATTTGCATTTTGAAGATATTCGTTTAGCCACTGCAAGCCAAGCTGGCCATACAAACACTGCAAACAGAAATAAAATGCTGACTAATATGCACTTTTCTGACAAGTCTGATGAAATCTTTCCTGCTGTTCTCTGTAATCACTAAACACTGGAAGCTAACTCATCAAATTGCTTGTGTAATATGTACGTAATATTTGATTGCATTGTATATATTGTACTTGTAGCAATAACTCTGTTAAATGAAGGAAACCATGATTTGTCTGAGACGTAATAAATACAAATTTATTTTTTACCTTTGATAGGATTTGGCTCCTGTACTCCACACATGCACATACACCAACCTGCCACTTCGTTAGGTACACCTCCTTGTATCTACAGTCACTATCCATTTTGTCAGCTCTACATCTCATATAGGAACACTATGTAGTTTTACAATTACAAACTTTATCATTCGTCTGTTCAACGGTCAAGACCCCCACACGACAGTATCAGTGTGTTAGTGTGCTGTGCTGGTGTGAGCAGATCACTTAAACAAAAGCAAAACACCACTGTGTCACTCACTGTCCACTCTATTAGTAAAGTCAGAGACGATAGCCCATCTGTAGCTGCAGTTTGTGTGGTCACAGGACACCGTTGGCTGGATAGTATGTGGGTGCTATTACTCCAACCCACTCACTGCAGCACAACACACATTGAATATACTGAAAATCATGTTGAGTCAAATGTGAACACACATGACTTTGGGCTAAGCAGAAATTTCTGACTGCTGTAGATTCTTTGTGAGCCTGCATTTCGTCATCATCACATTTACAACATATTGTCCCTTTGACTGGCCTTGAAATCAAATACAAACATTTCTAAAATGCTAAAGTAACTTAAAAAAAAAAAAAAAAAATTAGCAGAAAGGAACAGGTCTAATAAAAACCCAGTGCCGACTATGGAGTTATTGAAAAAAATTAATTTATTCCAATTACATACATAAAAAAAAAAAAAAAAAAATCTAACTTTAAAACATCAACATTAGTGTGACAGGCTGAGAGCCATTAAGACAACATCATTTATATAGGGAAACATTACTGCACATCACCTCTGACTGACACCAAAATGATTTAAATATAATTCTTTTAAATTACTGTAATTGCTCGTTCTTCCATCTGAAATGAAAGGGCTTGGTGTAAACACTGAAGTTGTTTTCCATCCAAAAAAACTATATTGGCAAAGATTAACCATGTGAACTGCTGCAAAGACCACAATTAAAAACCATTATAAAAATCTGCCAAATGCAATTCTGTAGCTTTCATAGCATCTTACTAAATGAGTAGAGTGGTCCTCTGGGAGACAGGTATCCAAACATGATTCTGAAGCACAACCTGGTCAGCACATGTCAGCACTAGAAGGACATGCAGGGAACAGGTAAAAGACTAAAAGGTGCAGGGCCGTTTTACCATGTGACTACTTGGTCAAAGGCTGTACTGTTGTGAGGTAGTACATCATTACTGTCTTGTATTGGAGCTACTGCAGCTGTTCCACGGCACTGTCTTTAGGGTTTTGACCTCAGCCTGCCACTCTCTGAAGCACTGCTCCATGGCATTCCTGCAGTTCCAGTTGCCTACGTTCACTGTTGGAATGATCTTTAGCGGTCGCAGCCACTGCACAAAGCGCTTCAGCTCCAGGAAGCTGCTGTGCTCGCTGTATGGAATACCTGTAATAGACAAGTCATTTCCAGGTGCCATTATCTATTTAAGATTAGATAAGAACGCACATGAATACATTCAGGTACATCTACATAAACACTGCTTAGGCATAACATTATGACCACTGAGGTGTTTAAATACTCCAGCAGCACTGCTGTCTCTGATCCACTCATACTAGCACAAGACACACTAACACCACCACTACGTCAGTGTCACCGCAGTGCTGAGAAAGATCCACTACATAATACCAGCTCTGGTATTATTATATTATATAATTTTCTGTAATTGTAGAATGTGCACCAGCGTGGTAAGTGGAGCTGATAAAATGAATAAAAGAGTGTAGGTACATTAAGGTGGTCAAAATATTGTGCCTGATCAGTGCATCTATAGTCAATAATACGATTTTTCCAAGAAACCTTGTGACATATCTCCTGCTTTGCTAGATCATGTCATTAGTTTACAACTGATAACTCTGAGGAACATGCTCTATAAATTCATTCAGGCTGGGCATCTGGATATGACCTGAGAGAAGCCTGTGAAATGAGATGTGACTTTTGCTTGTAGCAGCATCTGACTAGGCCACAAAATGCTGAGACACGGAAATTAAATCTTGGAATTGCGAAAAACGGTCTCTCTGGGTCAAAACACATCTGCTGATTCTGTTACTAGGGACCATGCTGTTTGGTGGCTGGAGAAACATTCAGCATTTTCACTAGGAGCAGAGGGGTGAGGGCAATCAATATAATCAAATTACAACCCATTTAAAAGAGGGCTATTCGGTAAGACAAAGTGACTGCCCAAGGATTTTGCAATCTGCTGCTAATTGTAGCCCCAGAGAATGTCTTAATTCTGACCCCATGTTTCATATGCAGGTTTGGACATAAATATATTTATTTATTTTCACGATTTTGAACGAGGTGCCCAAACCTTTGCATACCACTGTATCATTAAAGTCTCTACAACCTGTATGAAAAGACCAAATGTTTGAACATGAATATGAACAGCTACCAGTTACGCTAGGATAAGTAAATGCTCTTGGTTTCAGTATTACATCAACACAGATTTCTCTGGGATCAACTACAGTAGAACCAAATGTTCTAGAGGGGAATTCTACATATTCTCCTGCATAATTCAATCTTGAAACAAAAGTCAAACAGAGTGATTCAACAAGAATCACAATTTATACAACAGTGACGATTTTAGATACCAAATGAAATGGCTATATTTGAGCTCTAGTTCCCCTCGGAAAAATAAACAATTACATACCATAAATACTGATGTTGTCTTTAACTTGAGGTTGTATGTTCTCCACGCCACCTGACTGACTGAAGGTCCAGCCCGTGGGCTTGAAAGCCACCAATTGGTCATATGAATCCGAAAACTTATTCAAGTGTGCTTTTAAATTCTAAAAGGAAAAAAAAAAAAACAAACAAAAAAAAAAACACAACATTATACAAAACATTCAAAAGTCAATACTGAAATTAGGTTCTGCTACAGCAAAATCTTCTTAAATTCTATTCAAATCACTGGAGATAAACCTTTATATTATAAAACATATTCTTAAGTTATTTCTATTGGTTTGTCTAAAAGCCAGTGCTGTGATACAGTAAAAATGGATACAGTAAAATATTTCTTTACTTATCCAACTATCAGCAAGACATTCATGGTTAGATCAATCACATCTAAATCATTATGTATTAGACCAATGCATGTTGTTAGGATGCATGTTACCTTTTTGTCTAATGCATAATCATTACCAAATGTTTTACAGATATTTGGGAATTTCCTGACTTTGACTCTCTATATATTATCAGAAATTCCACTTCCTTTGCACTTAAAAAGGTCAGACTTCTAAAAATTAAAATATGTTAATAAGTACTTATACATTCTTTAACTGCACCAGAAGTGTGCACCCATTGATCAAACACATTATTAAAAATTATTCAAACTGGGTTGCCTAAGCAACAGCTAGAACAAGAGAAATTAAAACCATGTGAAAGGAATTTAGTGATTGGGCACTAGGATGAAATGGATCTGGAATCGCATGTAACAAAGTCAGAAGGATGGACCTTCAAAACCACCACAAGTACAAACAGAAACTTGTCATTTTTCAGGTGACGGGTCTCAAAAATAAGTGTCAGAAAGGCAGTTATCCTCCATGAGACAAAAGAAAGAACTGCTGCATGGCTTGAGACTCACTACACAGTCAAAAAACTATACTGTCCAGTGCTCATGTAATAACCTATAAAATGCAACAATCTCTTCAGCAGCACAACAAGGCCAAAAAGACTGGTGGTGAGCAAAAGATGCAAGTCATTGAAGTGATTTTTGGATAAACTGCATCCATAACATCTTTTCTCCTAAAACTGTAAAATGTCAAATCTCAGAAACGTTTCAGCATGTTTTGTGAATTTGTATCCGCTTACATACAGCAGTAGTTCCCAAAAGTTAGCAATTTTAACTAGCTCTGACATACTTGACACAAACATACCATGCATCTCCGAAAAACATATTTAAACTCTACAGGATACAACACACAATTAAGGTTTTAGACTTCTACACTAGTTTTCTTTATTAAAAAAAAACATTTTAGATTATATTTATCTGAATGATTGAATTAAAAGACACCGTAATATACTGTTAAAATGTAGATTTATGCCAAACTCTATATATTCCAAAATTACCAAATAATATTTTAAAACAACATCTTGCATTACACATTTTTTGATTAAACAAATGCATAACAATCCAGATACATGTTTGGTAAAACACTTTCTCTATCTATATCTAATTCTCTTCTCAGATTCTCAGATTTAGATAAATTTATACACTAAACATATGGAATGTCATTTTCATAAAAGAAAAATCTCACAAACTATTATTTTTCATGCTGCATGCAAAGTAAAAGTTTACTCTTCTCAATGTTTCCTTTATGCCGTCAAAGAGCATGGCAGTAGCAATGCCAGATTTTCTACTTCTACAACAGCATATAGTAAACCTCTACATTAGCATTAGTGAAAACTGACTCCTGACAGTTTGTATCAACACTAGAATGATCCAAAGTGCTATATTCCACTGATTTGAAGCTGTAATTACCATTTTAATCTTCTGTGTTCAAACTTGGCACACATTAACATGTTCTTAGCTTTAGATATTTGAAGACATGTTAAATTAAAGTAAAATAAATGTACACTTTTTGTAGACACTGCAGTATATAGTGCAGACAAACTTGCTTCAACCCACCTTAAAATTAAGCTGCATCATGGGGAGAACATGGACACAAGCTCCCCGAGCTCCCTTCTGGTCTGTGGTGAAGCAATGATTGATCTGCTCCAACTCCAGACAGCACATGGTGTTATACCTATCCCTGGACATATACACCTTAGTTCCCAACACCTGAGATACCGCTAAAAAGTGTGGGAATAAGGTTAACAGACAAATGAAAAAAAATGAATGAAACTTGCACTCCTATATCATAAGGTTTTCGATATAAAGGAACAAGAGCAAACACAAACAGACCACACCATGTTTGATGTGGACCACTCAAACGTGTGCTGAAGTTTGGTCTTTTTGGTGCATTCTGCAGTGTGCAATGGGTCACTAACTGTAGCGAATGATATTAAACAACTGGATTTACAGGGAGATAAATATTTTAAAACCAAGAGCACATCAGGACACAAAGAATTATCTTTGACATTTTCCTTAATCCTTCACCTAGTCTGCATGCTGTTATTCACCATAGATCATTTTCTTTCTCTACTGGAAACTGCGGAAACACTGTGTGAACTTGCAAAAAAAAGGTTCTAAAACAGCAGGAATGAAGTTGTCACTTACCCAAGAAAACCTTCTCTTTCCCCACAGCGTAAGTGCCACACACCACCAGTGTGCGAGGGTTGAGTGTGACCAGCTCAAAGGCTGTGTTAGCAGCAAAGGTTATTACCTCCTGTTGAGTGGGAAAAGCGTATTCTGGGCTGCAGTACCTAAAAATGGTAAAAGTTACAAGCATCTACAATGAATGTCATCACCACAACAATTTAACAAGTGACATTCGTGGATTTATATGCTACCAAATACAGCCACATAACATTTCAACTCAACTAAAAGATCTGGCTGATCTCTATCCAGATCACTAGTTCAACAGTGTACTATAGACTAATTAAAAACAAAGGATAATAAACCATGTTGGATAGTTCTGCGCTTGAGCTGCATTTTAGATAAAAAATTTAAAAAACTCACGTGGTGTCAAGATACAGCGTTTGAATCCTTAAGCCCTGCAGCTCTGGGTAGCGCTCCATGGAGGGATCAGCCCGGAAGTCACCTGTGTGGAGCACAGTCTGGCCATCTGGCAGCAGGAACAGCAACATGGCCGCACCTGGGCAGCTGGACAACAACAACAAAAAAAATCCTTCACTTCTATAACTCATGCATTCACAGATTAGATATAATCTAAAAATAAACTAAATCCATGACCAACTGAATGAACACTTAGATGCACTATATGTCCAAGAGGTAGACACCTCCTCACTCAGTATTCTAAAAACAAAAAAGGTATTAGTAGTAGTTTTCCCTTCTTTGCTGAAGTAACAGCCTTTACTCCTCTAGAAAGGCTTCACACTGGATGTTGGAAAATTGTTAGAAAAGGGTTTGACTGTCCAAAAGCAAGATTAGGTACTAATGTTGAATCATTAGTACAGGATAACTAACACCACCATCCAAAGCTTGGCACTGGGTATGATGCCCAAGGCTCATATGTGGTGAAAGACAACATTCTACAGGTCAATCTTTTTTTTTTTTTTTTTAAATGCAAGCTTATGTGCATATTTTTGGACATATAGTGTACATGTATGATGGATTATGTATAAAAAAAATTAAAAAAAGGCGCAGCACTCACTGATTAGCATCCAACAGGATGACCTTCACACCATTCACTGTACATTCTTTGTTCATTGGAAGAATGTGGACATACTGCTCATCTACTTTCAGCTTACTCTTCACCAGGTTCCCAGTTACCTGCCATGAAAGAAACTCACATCAGCTGAACCTCACATAACAAATAGAGCAATGGTTCTCTAAAGTAGTTTCTTTGCTTCAACACATTACTCAGCTCATTAACCCTGCATGAATTATAGTGGATGTGTTAGAGCAAAGCAACATTTTTGATGTGCAGAAGAGTGGTACCCCAGAGCCAGGGTTGATAGCAAACAAGGTCATTGTCAAAAGACTACAGATGTATTACGTCAGGTGAATTCACTGGAATCATTGTCATGTTATTAAGGAAAAACTTTTCAGCAAACAAAAGCAAAAGTATGTGACTTCAGAACATAAGCTCATGTAACACTTTCCATTTCCAATTTTTGACACATAGACAAAAACTTTACTTACTTTATTGCAGTAGATGGGAAGCGCTGACTTTTTGGTCAGTCCTCCATAGTGATCAGAGTGGAAGTGTGTGAGAAAATAGGCTGTGATGCCGTCAATGGTCCCATACTGGAAAGCATCCACAGCAAAGCCAGTTCCTGAGCAAAGACAGACAGATTCAGCTCTAAAGCTTTTTAGGACTTCACAAAAGTTTTAGCAACCTTACAGTTTAAACTTGCAAATCTAACAGTTCTGTCAACACACCATGCCACCATGGCATCTAATAAGACCAATTTCCTGTACATTGTCCCTGTTCAAAGGAAAACAAGTACCTCCAAAATGGCAACTTTACAGGAGAGGGTGAAAACCTAATTTAATGTTAATGTAAGTATCAATTTTTTTTGCCAGATTTTTTTTTTTTAAAGTAATTTGGGCTTTTCTGTTCTTACACAATGCAAACAGCAGCTGCTGTGTTTAAATGATGCATTAAAGTAAAAATACAAAACGGAGATCCATGTTGTCTTTGAACAGTGACAATATGTAACCAATTTCTCCATTTCTGATGCACATTGTTCAAAAAAAGGCAAAAGAAAAAAAAGTTCTGAAATAATATAGGACAGAAATATACAACTCAAAACAAGTAGGCAATAATAAGCCAACTAACCAGGGATTTTCTTGTAGAACGGGCATCGCTTGGGCTCCTCTGGTCCTCCATCTGTCGCTCTTCCTCTGTTCCACCTCTTCCTCCCTCCTGCCCTCCATCCTCTACCTCCTTCTGTTTGCGTGGGCTGAGCAGCTCCTTCTTCTGCTGCCCCCGTCACTGTAGACTTTTCAGACACTGTGGTACTCTTCTTGCGCTGCCTTCTCTGTTGCTTACCACTTTTCCCCGCAGGTGTTGATCTCTTAGCAGGTGAAGGTCTCCCCTGTAGGCTCTCTTCTTTTATTGCATTAACTTCTGCTTCAGTCTTCTTACTCAATGGCTTTAATCCAAAAAACACTCCAATATCAGTTTGCTTTAACCCAGAGGCCTTGGTCGAGGCTTTCCTGGGAGTACTAGAGGCAGATTTGATCTGAGTAGCAGGCATGGCTTCCTGAGAGTTAGATATTTCTTGTTTAATGGAATCAGATATAGAGCCAGGAATGTTTGGATCTGCAGGGCTAGGTAAGCACTCACGAAGGCGTTCCAGTACTAAACTTGCATGAGATTGCAACTGAGAGTTGCCACTGCTACCTTCGCAATCTTTTAAGCATCTAACAGGAGAACTGACCTGACATGGCTCCTCAGCAGCAACTGCAAAGCTGGAACTCGTCAAACGTTCATGTGGTCCTAAGGAACCTAATTGGTCACAGGTGTATGGAGACTCCATAACGAACGGATCTTCCTGGCTTTGGCTTTCAGTCTGATACTGGTCCAAGATATCAGAGAGCAGGTCATCATCACTTACAGTATCATTAAACAGCATCAGTGAATCATTATCATCCTCTTCCTCATCCACTCCTTCTACTGCCGTGCTGTGAAACAGTTTCTTCTTGGTTTGGGTCCTAGTCATTTCGGCTGGGAGCTCCGAAAGGGGAGAGTAGGAGATATAATCATCATCGGAGGGCTCCTCTTTAATTCCATTCGTTTGAACATCATGGCAGACGCCTGCTTCTTTAATTGGAGTAGAAATCCTAATTCTAGCTTCCTGAGATGAAGTTTGAGTTTTAGGTCCTGTGGTGGAGGGAGACCAGCCTTTCTTTTTCTTAATGTCCTCTGGGGCTGGTGACCTCAAGAACAGTAAGGCATTAGGACGAATGGGTGTGTGAGGTTCTCTGGAGCCATGGCTAGGAGAGGCACTCTGGCTAGACACAGAGGACAGGTTCACTGCACTGTCCACAGAGCTCTCTTTACTAGATATGCTGACATCACTTTTAACCAACATTTGCTCCAGATATGATTTGTTTGTAGGGTTTAGTGCCAAAGCTGACCTGTCGGTGCTGTTTGTTGCCCGACAGTGAGCTAAAAGAGAGTGGCTGTATCTCTTATAGTGGCTTGGGATGGATGAAGAGCACTGGAGACCATCTGGGCATTCTGTGATTTTAGACAAAACAGAAAAACAGGACAATAAATGAAAACACCTTCAAGTCTAAGCGTACAGGACGGGTATGAATTACAAGAGTTTTGTCCATGTTGGTGGGTGAGTTTGATCATCTAAAAATATTAGGATAAAAAAATTGAAATATTAACAACTGTAGTGATGGGTACATTTTTATTTGTTGTGTGAAGGCATACCTTTATTTGTTTCTCCAGGGGTTTCCAAACACTCAGCAACATGCCATCGTTGAGACTGCACCACCAAGGCAGAAAATGGCATTTGGCAGATTGGACAGTATCCCCCAGGTTCAGAGTGGGTTTCCTTTTGGGCTTCAGTCTCCCGAGAGAGTGGCACAGAGGAGGTTGGGTGAGACGAGCTGGTCAATGATCCATCAACACCAGGTTCATTTGGCCGTTGATTCCTAGTAGAGGATCTGGTTTTTGCACTGAACTTCGTACTAGAGCGTTTATCACTGGCTTCATTGTCCTCAAGGTTTTGGTCTGACCTTTTCTTTGACGTCCCACGCTTAGATACCTTCCGTCTCTTTGCTGCATTGTCTTCTCTGTTTGACTTATCTTGCTTTTTGGTCTTCTTAAGAGATTTGTATTCCCAGATGTCACTTTCGGAGTTGCTCTGTGACATTGCACACAGAAACGGGAGTCCCGCAGACAGACACCAGCCATAAGCAGGAGTAGCTATGTTTTTGTTGTTTTAGCGACCATAATGTTACGGTGTGCGCTGTGTCACGACACGGTTTGTAAAACCGTTACAAGACGTTTATTCGTTTCTTGCAGCATTAACGCTTAAAATAACTTTTATTTACAAGATGTTCTCCAATTGTCTCTCCTGTTACTCTACACACTTACCGCCAACGAGGAACGAACATATGCTAACACGTTCTCAATCAGCACATTCGAAACATTGTTTCTTTTATTTTTGGAAAGTTGGTTTTAAAAAACAAAAAAACTAGCCTAGATTTTTAGAAAGTGGCTTATATATATTTTTTTTACGTCTTAGAATGAATGCATACTAGCGCAGTTGTACTGAGATTTGATAATGAAGGCTTTTAATGTTGTGTAATTCTGTGTGTAGAATGTGCTGATCAAGAATCTGCGCGGCGTTTTCTCTCTGCCTCTGCGCTTAGAAACATGGCGACATATAGCAGTCTGACAGCTCTGTTCCCACTTCAAAGCCAATTAGACTATGGCCTGGAAGACGCAACCACACAGGAGCAGAAGGAGAAGCTCGTCTTGCAGTACTTGCGAAAACTGGACGAAAGGGAAGACTTGAAAGTTCCGGATTTTGAGGAAGGTTGGAGTGGAAGTTACTTTCTGATACTGTGAGCACAGCAGGAGTTTACTTCAGCTGTGGGTTGAATCACGATTACTGACTGACTGTCCTGGGTTAATCGTATATGCTGCGTCCCAAACCACATAATATCATGTTAAATATAATGTGTAAACGAGTACGCCACCGTTAGACGTTCATTCATTAATTTACCATGTGTGGTATAGAAGGACGTGGTTTTGTATAAAGTGTGTAGTAGTGCTGGGTGTAACCCTCATCGATGCCTTCACTTCCTTAAAGGTTCTTAAGCACTATATTTTATACTTTAATTTAAACAGGTATTCCGGCCTGAAACTAACAGTTACTATGATATGTCATGTTACATTCTGTGGAAGTCACTCTTGTCTATGCTTTTCGAGTTTAAATCTAACAGTGTTCTCTCACTACAATACCCAGCATGCATTACGCCAATATGTCTTACTCCCTTTGGATATCCTATAACGAAACCATAGTTTTCTCTTAGATCTGATAAAAAGTAACACCAAGACATACCAGTTGGTATCAGTATCAATATTTTAAAGGGGAAAATACTTTGTGAGTCCTACAGTAAAAAGGACCTGGTAACAAAAAAGTGAACATCAAAATATTCAATAGCATTATTATTATTATTATTATTATTGATATGATATTGATAAGTGTATTAACCCCAAATGATCCACCATTGTAGAGCACTCACTTCAGACTGTGAAACATACTAACAACACTGCCTTTAAAGGTGCTGAAGAACACTGGTTGTGTCTGAAATTAAGGACAGCTCTCTCGATGCCTTGCTGCGTGTGCTGTCTCCTTAGAAGTGGAGCTTTTTCCACTATGTTTGTTCTAAAGGAATTTTTCTAAATGTCACTGAACGCTGAGAAGCATGGGATCTGTAAGACAGTGAAGGATACATTTAGGCTGCTTTTATAAAATAGGCAAGCAGGCGGTGTTTCATACAAACATTAGATTTATCATGTTTTAGACACAGCCATTAAGTCTCCATGCGTGTATGAGAAGGAGTGGATGGAAGAAAATGTTCTAGTTCCTGTCCTGCACAATTTCCTTGTCACATAATCAGTTCTAAAAAAAGGAATGTTGGCCTCCAGAGTTCAAATATTTCATGATTGCTCAGCATAGGTCTAGCAGTCACTGATATACAAGATAATAAATACAGACATGATATTCAACAAAAAAGACAATAGCAAAAGTTAAAATTACATAATACCACATCACATAGTGTATATCTGTAGACAGATAAATGTACGGTGTTGGTGCCATAAACATGAATTGTACATACTGCACATATTTACACATACACAGTGCACAAAGAAGACAAAGCACAAAGATAAGATCAGCTGAAAGATCCATGCTTAGTGCTCTTTGGCAAAGAACTCTGAATGTGGATCTGCAAAAGTTCCTTAACATCAGTGGTTCAGTGGTATGTAGTTATTGTCGTTGCTGGTGAGGGTTTTTCGTGTTCTCGTATAATGTTACCCAGCAGCTTGTAGAAGGAAATTCCAGAAACTATTATTAGGTATTAAATGGCACCAAGTGTTTTATTACTTGATGGTATTGTGGTAGTTCAGTCAATGCTGTAAAAGTAATCAGTGATCAAAGATGGAGCCTGATTGGACGTTAACAAGAAAGTTTTGCCAGAAAGTAGTAGTGACAGTTTAGCTCATGTGTTGCTTTACTCTTAAACAGTCCACTGTGTTGTCTTTCATACATTAAAGAAAAATAGTTGACTCTGTGAAAGAATGACTTGCAAGTGCCAGGTGTCACATCGCATCAGTGAGACATCTATATAGCAGTCTGAAATATCCGTATAGCAGTCTGACTCTAATGCTGTACTGCAGGACTGGATTGGCTGAACACTGAGGGCCCTCTGTCTCTGCAAAAGGAGCTGGCAGGGAAGGTGGTGGTGCTGGACTTCTTCACCTACTGCTGCATCAACTGCATGCACATATTGCCTGACCTGCACCGACTGGAGCAACTTCACACTGTTAAAGGTATACACGCACATATATCTCTCATGCCCCCAGTGTAGGTCAAGATTAATTCTATGATTTCTTAGACATTGGAGCATCTTTCCATTCCACCTTTCAGATGTGCTGTTCTGATTAAAATTAGAAAAAGTGTGGTTTATTTAGTGATGATTATAGATTATCAAGATGGAGCACCATATTATTAACTGTGTAGTTGTTGCAGTGAATGATTCTGATAATAAGCCCTTTTTTTGACCACAATGAACACAATTTTATTGACTGAGAAAGCATTGTTTCTCAGATTAAACCCAACGAATAACATGCATTTAAAGGGCCCGGATCTTGGAAAACTGAATTTCCCTTGAAATAAGATTTTTAAGTACTTTGGTATTTTTGAAACTTTAGCAACAATTACAATCATCAATCAGACCACATATGGTAACCAAACTACAAAAACAGCCTGTTTTGAGTTTACTGTTCATTTATCCACTGATTCAGCCTCCTGCCACGAAGCACTGCACATTCCTACTGAAGTTCTAAGGAATTTTTCAACTTTGAGTTTTTTCTGAATAAGCTACAGTCAGTACAGAGCTCATACATCCAAGATCAGTCTTAAAAGCACAGTAACAACACAGCCTGTTTCATGCTAAGAGATTAGAAAATGCTTTTGTAAAATTAATTGTCACATTTGATGTGTAAAACCTCACATGTTATAAAAAAAATTAAATACAAGAGAGATGTAGGACATGGGCCATGTCAATTTACAGGTTCACGTAGGCCACGTAGACAGAAGCTGGCTAGTTAGCATGCTTGATGTTCCAAATGGGTGTTTCGTCCATGTGCACACCAAATAGTGTCATAATTTCCCTGTTGCATTCTGGGAGGTGTTCTTCTCTTAGAAGCAGGCAGTTTAAACAAACAAGAACACCTTTTAGCAATGGGGAGCCAGGATTCGCTAACAGAGCTGGTCCTGTCAGTTTGAATAATTGAGGATGGAGAGCAGTGCACTGAAACAGTTGCAGTAAAATCTCAAGTTTACCTGTGAAACAACATTTGCACAGATTGGACTAATTAACCAATGAGCATTTCAGAGCCAGTCTCAAGTACAAGCCATGCAATTGAAGGGTTCTTTCCTTTGCTCTCTGTCTCGCTCGCTCGTGCACAAACCCACAAAGAAGTAGTACTGTGACATTACTGGCCTTCCAAGCTAGTTACACCCTTATGTTTCCTTAAAATATGTTAGGAAAAGATGTTGAATGGTGATGGTCAGCTATGGTTGTTCAGCCTCTAGACAATGTTTTGGATATGGCATAAGTATCATGTCTTTATGGTAATTATGAAACCATCTGATCTGCTTGCATCTTTACTGTTCTACTGCTTCACATGTAATTGTCCCACATTTTTATTAATACTCAAAACATTTGCTCATCCGTAAACTGACAGTGAACCAAACACCAAGGTCAGTTTCTTGCACTTGCTGTCTTGATTCAGTTTGAAGGGCTTGATAATGGAGTTGATGAATTGAATTGAGTATGGTAATGAGGGTGAAACCGTGAAAGGCAACCTCAGTCCAGGGGTCCACTTTTCTAAAGGAAGATGACCACAAAGCAAGAGCGGTTGGTTGGCTGGTAGCTTATTATAGCATCCCTAAAAAAAGTCCTATCATCTGTCACTGGCCAATCATTAGCCCCTAAGTAGGATAATCTAAGGAAACGGGCCAAGTCAGTCAGCCCTCAGCCCACTCACCGTCCTATCTCAAAAGTTACAAAGGCCTCTTCTGGCACAGAATTCAGTACATTCTGTTACTGTACAGCAGAACGTACCCAAGCCCCTTCTACTCCCACACTGTATTTTATTTTAGCAAGTGTATTAAGAAGCAGCTTTTCTTGTAGCAAAGTGACTTTGTTGGGTCCTGTTTACAGAAATGTGTTGGATGATGTTTATTATATCTGTAGAATACTTTTTAGGTTATTCGTAACCTTGTCATTGACCTCAGTGTATGCTTAACATTCAAGTCATATACAGTAGGTGACTGTCTCTGTATTATTAGTTAAAGGAGTTGAGCGTTGCAGTGCCCGTGCTTAAATAAGCTTATGTGTGGGCATCTTTTGGAGAGTTTTAAGCTTCTCATTGCAGCAGTGGTGGTTTTAACAGTGCTTGACTTGTGATTCTTTCCTTGGCGTGAATTAGATTGGGATTCTAGTGCATGGACATGAATACATTGTATGTTCAGCTATGCATTGATGGGTAAAAGGGAGAAAAACATGCTGAAATTGCCTCCGTTTTTCTCTATGCGTGGGCTCCAGTTCTTTGCTGGAGAGGCTATGAATTTTAATATTTTGATGGACGGCTGAAGCTAAAACGCAGATACCGCCATCTATCCGTTTCATTCATCACTGGCTGTGTTTCACACCCCGAGGACACAGAATGGAAGAATGTCGCTTCCAGAGATGAGGCAGACTAGTTCTCCTGACATTTCACTTGAATTAGACGCAAGGCAGACTGGGTGTACGGCATTGGAAACAGAAAGTGGCTGAAGGGAAACAAACTCAAAAAGCTGATGTAAAGCAGCACCTTGGTAATAATGGGCTGCCTGAGGGTTGCATGGGGATTTTATTAAACGCCTTGTTCGTCATTGATGGGATTTGCTCCTCTATTTGATATGAAAGCTTTCTTCACCAAAATACTAAAGAAATATGCTTAATGATTTTTTTCCTTATGAAAAGTAATTACTAAGGAAAAAGGAAAAAAAAACGACTTGAGAGAAGGGTTACATATTTTGAGTAAAGAGAGAGTTCAAACCTGCAATTGGTATTTGAAGAGACTCAGCTGTCCCTGGGTAATAGCACAGCTCAGTCAATGACCAAACTCAGAAAGATAAAAGCCCAAATCATATTTGATTAATCTCTCTTTTAAGGATCGTGACTGTAAAGTTAATTACATCTTGTCCTCTAACTTTTTTTAGTGAGGACAAACTATTCCTTTTCTCGGCAATGTTTCATTTACGTCTGAAAAATGGACAAGTCCTGAATGTGGGGGGAAAAAAGCCTCAAATTCATGAAGACAAAAGGCCATTTCAGAAACCGTCAACCAAGGAGGCAATTTGACAACTCAGACAAACAGGATGAATTCATCCGAAGCCTGAATAAGACATCTATCGACATGTCAGTCACACATCCATGCATTGTTTGATGGGCAGGACTGTACTTTATATAGCATTGAATTTCTCCTCTTTAAAAAGAACAAACACACTTTGTTTAGAAACCTTCATTGTAACAGCCTGGTACATTTTATTCTCTTTTTGGGTCCAATTTTAGTGAATTAAACATTTAAGATCCCCACTAAAAGACCTTTTTGAATATTACGGAGACCCAGACCTACCCCAGGACACTTTAATATAGCTTCTTGGACCTAGGGAAAATCTCATCTAATTTCTTTTGCCTTTACCTGCATTAGTCAGGAAGGGCTTCTGTAAGAAGTACACTTTATTGATTGTGTCTGATTGCACAGTGTTTTTGTGTGTCCCATGTGATGAGGATTCTGTTATACTAGCAACACTCATAGACAGAAAAAGAGTAGGGGGAAATTCAGAACAGTTTTACCTGCAGGAACAATGAGTAGTACTCCAATTAATAGATCTGTTTGTGTCCCCACTGTGCTATTTGCTGTCCCTGCCTAAGACCCCCCTGAGGAAACAATTGGTTGTATGTAAGGATTTTTTTTTTAAATTAGTTTTCGCTGAACGCATGCAATTGGCCAGTTTGTTATTTGGATTTTGGACAATTTGTGTAGTAATTGTATGGCATTTATTTCATAGTGAAAGTGAACTCTATTCAAATACTGCTGGTACAGCTATACCAAAATGCAGCATACCAAAATCACCAAATGGCTAATTTGACTGTAAAGATATTAGAACTGAAAAAATGAATGATGGCTGGATCTCTTGTTTACATCCCAGGTCAAGTGCGTGGCCAGTGATTAGTTTTTATTTGTTGTTGTTTTTTTTAAAGAAAATATGAGAAAATACGGGGGCAAATGTGCTGATCCTGGTTATTCTACCTCAACCTGATCTTCTCTTGTCTCTTGTTTCTCTTTCCTAGATGGCTTGGTTGTTGTAGGTGTTCATTCAGCCAAGTTCCCTAATGAGAAGGTTCTACAGAATGTGTGCAGCGCGGTGCTGAGGTACAACATCACCCACCCAGTGGTGAACGACACCGATGCACGGCTATGGCAGGATTTGGAGGTAGCATGCTGGCCCACTTTGGTCATTTTGGGGCCCAGGGGAAATCTCCTTTTCTCTCTGGTGGGTGAAGGCCACCGAGAAAGCCTCTTCCTGTTCACCGCTGCTGCCCTTAAGCACTATGGAGAGCAGGGCCTGCTCCGAGACCATGCTGTGAAATTAAAACTCTACAGGGACTCCTTACCACCATCTATCCTCTCCTTTCCTGGAAAAGTGGCAGTGGATCCCAACAGCAAGAACCTGGCTATTGCAGATACAGGACACCACAGGGTTCTGGTGATCTCCAATACTGGGAAACTCCTATACTGTGTAGGGGGTAAGAAGTCTTTACTAGTGATGGGTTACTTAAGTAACTACTTAAATAGCAAAATGCTACCTGGGCCTTGCAAATTTGTGTTGTCGGAGACACAGTAAGAATGTAGAACTGAGCAAAAGGGTTGTTCTTATTATTTACCGTCATTTTCAGTCAAAAAGCCAGTTAGGCAGACTTGGGATAAGTAGAAAATTACACATTGTTATCCCTGCAAAGTACTTAATTATTTAGTTGTTTTATAAAAAAATGTGATTTTCTCCCATGTTTTCTTATGTAGGATGTGTTCTCAAATAAGAACAGAATCTATGCACACTCAATAGCACAAATGTGTGAACAGTTCAGAGGTTTCTAAACATGTCATGAATCATGTCATGATAGATTTTTCTTTTGGCTGTCCTTAATAAGAAATTTTAGAAACCACTAAGAAAGAAATTGCTGAATGAGGCCCATTGTTTACATGCTAAATCAGTCTTCTTTTGTTTGCTATGGTAGGATCTGGAAGCGGATGGAAAGATGGCAGCTTTTCTGAGGCATTGTTCTGCTCTCCTCAAGGAGTATTCATAAAGGGAGACATCGTGTTTGTGGCTGACACAGAGAACCATCTGATCAGAAAGGTAAATGAAGAATGAGGGCACCTCTCCGCTGCACCTCTGGGCTTTGACCTATTTCTCTGACTGACGCGTGTGAAGATGAGATCTATCATGCTGTATTGTGCGTCTTTGCTTAAAACAGTAACATTTCCTCTCTTCTGTTAGATTGACCTTTCAGAGGGCAGGGTCACCACTTTAGCTGGCATTGGAGTACAAGGCACGGATAAGGAGGGTGGGGCAATGGCACTACAGCAGCCAATCAGCTCCCCCTGGGATGTAGCTCTTGGCACTGCAGGTGAGAACTTTAGCTAACTAGCATATGCCCTTTCCCACCGTTCCTATCAAATACTAAACAAAGAATATTAAATCAATCTAGTTCTTCTCAGTGTAATCCTACTTGTTGTTCATTTACCACATTTGATTGCAACTGTTTAATCAGAACTGTTACCAGTATGCCTCAAATAGGGGGAATCTAAATGTTTCACTCATCACCTTTTGCTCTCTAGTCAGTTGCATCCAAAGTAGTCTGTCCTGTTTTTTGAAGTAGTGGACACAAAGGAATTTTTGGTAACATGGAATTATCCATAGCCTGGACACCAGATCTATGTGGCCTGGCTAAGGACCCACCTGATTCAGTCATCAAATGGCATCATGTCTTTTGAACTTGTCCACACGACACACCATGAACCACCTAGTGCAGATTTAATAGATGACTGTAATAATTTTACATGAACTGCTTAAGGAACATGGCCAGAATCAGATGTGCATCAGATGTAAGACCACATATGTAAGTGTCTTGGATCTGATTTGAAAAAGCTCACACAACCAGAAATCAGAATCAGATTTAGAATCAAGCTTTATCTGCCAGGTATGTTCACACATACAAGGAATTTGTCTTTGGTTACAGTAGCTCACAGTGCAATGAGTAATACACAGTACAAACACACACATTCTAACACACACAATACCTTACATACCTGTAAACATTAATAATGAAGCTGTATATGTATGTATATTAAAGTGCTGAGTGCAGCAGTACAGATGTAGAAGCAGATTAAGGTTGATGAAGTGCTGTACGAGAAGACACACCAGACTGAGACAGTGCAGAGGATGGGGTGTTGTGTGATATTGTTAATAAGATAAATTAAAAGTGCAGTACAGCAGAACAGGAATTGAGAAACGTATAGTAAAAGTAAATCTTGATCACATTAAGGCAAATAATTGGATCAGTGCCCTTTTAACCTTGGGATTTAAACATGGGCATAAACTAGGTCAGGTTACTACGTATGTGTCAATTAAATATCATTGTTGGGATTTAAATTACATCACAACACGGATTTGATCCTACCAAAACAGGTAATTTGGTGGTCACATGGGCATGAATTCATATATATATATTATGGCAAAACATAATTTCACATACTCCTTTAACCTTGTAGTGTGGAAGTAGTCTTCATGCATACTGCTGTCCTTGCCTTTACAATTTGCTTTACTCAGAAGTCACATTTCTGATATTTCACTGCTTATTAACCATTTTTTCTGCTCATTTGAGCTAAGAAGCGGCATTAGGAGGCCAAGAGCAGCTTAGCTGTAGAGAGGAAGTTGTTGTGACCAAGATGGCAAATTGTTGAGTCTCCATCTTAATACCCAGGGTTAATCCATAAAGTAGTTTGCTTATTTGAGAGTTTTGCTTCATAATGCACAAACAAGTTATGAGGGAAACATGCTATAGGTCATATGAGGGGATCATGAGTGGTCTGGAGGAGGAACAGCAAAGGGGTCATGTGAGAATATTGACTGTAGTGGAGCTTTGCCTCTTGCTGAGTCTTCGGTTGGCACCTTGCCTGCTCTGCCTTAATATTTCTTCTACTTTGTGTACTCCCTTCTTGCATTGGAATTAGGGTCACTTAATCTTTTTTTCTTTCAGTCTTACTCATAAAATTTAATGTCTCAAATAAAGCCTCAGTTTATTATTCTGCCAGGAGCAATTTTATGATCTTTTCATTCTTCATCTTCACCACAATATCGTCTCCCTATCAGTCCCATCTATCTTGGCCTCTCCTAATCACAGTTCCTGTTTGAAGTTCTTAGAAGTTCTTTTTGTAGCTCTCTTTGTAGATACCTTTTTTTTTTTTTTTTTTTTTTTTAGGACTTTCATTTCCCCGAATGAGGAGTGTGACTGACCAAAGTGGAGCTTTGTTCTCATAGAATAGACTCTTGTTGTTTGGAACAGCCAGGAGTAAACAGCTAAGTCTGTTGGTTGCTAGCAACAGACATTGTGATGGATGCATTTGTGAGATCAAAAGTGCTCCTGGACGAGCTGTGGCTTCAAACGGACCATGGCCATTTGAAGAACTAATACAGCCGTCTTGAACAAATTATGTGATGTGTTTTGGCTTGTCTAAAGCAATTGGTCTGCACAGCATTCGCGTTTTTTTTTAGCATTTCTCGCGGCCAGCTAATCTTGTAGCATCAAATGTTTTTCATACTTAGAATGTTTTTCATCTTGTTTCAGTTGACAAGCAAAATGTATGACACATAGGATGCGATGACATTGCATATATCTGGGGAGATTCATCAGTGCCATTTCCAAACAGAGATGAATCTAAAACAGCACCTCTGACAATTTTACGCAATCAGAAATCTGTTGTGAACATTTGGTTATTCAGTCATACTGTTTCCATAAACAGCTAATGAATACACAAAGGACATGGTCATCAGAAGCTGAAAAATAAGCTTAGGCCTTTGCGGTTCTGTGGTCATTTGGCATATGTATGTGTGTTTGGGAGTCGGTTTCAGTGGAACTGTGTGTTGATTCTTGAGCTCTGTAGTCCATTAGCTCTGTTTTTAAGCCAGTCAGGCACTCGTTCCCTGTTCAGCAGCTCCTTAGCCTCGATCTAACCTACTGGATAAACAGCACTGCTCCATTTCTCTCCCTTCTGTCCATGAGTCAGTACCTCTTCTTGTTCTCCGTTTAAGGTTTGATGTCATTAATAAATATTGATAATATAAGCCCCTTAAACTCCATGTTGAAAATGATTATCTATTGATTATCAGACTTCTTGAATGGTGCATAAGGTCAATACAGCAATTATGTTTTTTTTTGTTATGTCACAATATGCTTTAATATCATGGTTATAATAAGTACTTGAACATTTCTCAACTGCATGTTTGATTAAGAGAGAATAATTTAATTAGATTTTCCACGACAGTATGTTGAATATGCATTATAGTATTCATAGTTTTTGATGGTGTTTTTTAAAAAGTGGTGGTACTTCTTTTTTCACTTTATCAGAAAATGACTTATTTAAAAATTATAACAGAAGATGTTATTTAAAAATTGTAACATCATGTGATGTACTTATAATTAATTATTTTCTTCTATATTGTTCAGGTGTGCTGCTGATGGCATGTAACAGTTCTAAGCAAAGGATACATTGTTACTGTATTTATGTTTTTGTTTGCTTGTTTGTCCTAGTGTCTGAATCTCTTAAACTCTTCCTTTTATTTAATTGTAATAGAAAATATATATTTTTCCCCACAAAGCATGTCTTTGGATTTCAGACCACTAAAAATTTGTCTCATATAATCATAGTGCCATTTGCCAGATATTGTTACACATAAGTGTAATAACCCTCATTTTCAACCCACCAATTTCTCTCGTAACACACACACACACACACACACACACACACACACACACACACACACACACACACACTTCTGAATATTGGTTTTGAACACAGGTTTAACTGAAATGGAATTAAATGGCTGTCTGTACACTGCAGCATATGAAAGCACTCTAAAGCATCCAAACACTCATTGTATATTAATGGATGCAGGCTAAGTAATCAAACCCACTCAAGCTTTTTACTTTTTTTACTCAATGAGAAGATCTTTAATCATCTTCAATCTAAACAATTCACAGTTTTCAATACTTCAGATGTGCTTTAGTATTAGCAATTCCTTCTGTCAAGAAAATATAGTAGCATTTTTATTATATCTAGAGCAACAAAAATCTGTCTTAAATTTAAAGTAAGGTCAGAAGAAAAAAATCTACGTCTGACCTGCTCCTAATCTGTGTAACATGAGTGTGCACTGATCAGAATGTTGACTCTGTTGGTTTGTGTATGTATGCGTCTCTGTGTTGGTGCAGGTGGTACGGAGGATAACGTGTTGTGGATTGCCATGGCAGGGACGCATCAAATCTGGGCTGTGTTCCTGGAGGATGGGAAGCTGCCAAAAGGAAGGTGAGATCTTCCCTAGAGCTTTTGCTATATGCCCGCTAGGGACATGGCAACATGCACAAGCCGTTGATATGATGTCATTCTTGGGGGTTCAGCATGTTGTGGCGTTGAGCACTTGTTTTTATTTGCGTTTTGAGGTAATTTTGTCCGTCATGTGTATGTAGCTCTCCATGATAGAAATAAACTTTCTAAACTTCCTTATGATCACGGATTAAAATGTCACTTAATTGCTTGAGATTCTAGTGTAGTAAGGCATTACTTCCTTCATCTGTTTGTTCATATTTTTGTATTTATATATGTTTTTCACAACTGATTAATCAGTTTAAATAAGGAGAGGCTGGAAAATGGTCTTGTAAAAATGAATTGGGATTGGTTTGGCACATAAAACCACACAAGCGTCAAATGGCCTATGTTATGAAACCTTAAATAAAAGTTAAATAAAAATGTAGTGTAATGTCTGTTTGTTTTTCAGCAATCGTAATAAAACTCATCATTGTCTTCTCTAATTATCTTCATTGCAGTGAGTTTGGAAAGGGCACATGTGTGCGTTTTGCAGGCAGTGGAAATGAGGAGAACAGGAATAATGCATACCCACATAAAGCTGGCCTGGCACAACCCTCAGGTCTTGCCCTTGCCCCCGGCCAACCGTGGCATTGCCTCTTCATTGCTGACAGCGAGAGCAGCACCATCCGCAGCCTGTCACTGACTGATGGGGCTGTCAAGCACATAGTGGGAGGCGAAAGAGACCCTTTGGTGAGTCTGAAAATCAGTTTTATAGCTGCTGTGAATGCCTCACTGGCACTCTAAAATACCTGGCCCATTGCATCGTTAAGTCTGTCAAAAAAATTGTGCCAGTATTAAAAATCTCTTGTGTGCTCTTCACAGTCCAAAGGAAAAGTCAATAACTGTGCTTAACCTTGATCATTCATGATGTTGTGGAGAGGGGAATGTCCTTCATTCACACATCCTTCCCACTTTGCTTTTAGCTGTGTAGGGGCCTGCTTTTTACCTGGTTTAAAGGTATTAAACTATTATAGAGATTATTGCATCTTACAGAATGTGATTTGTATGCCTTTAACAGGATGTACTTGTGCTGTCAGAAGGCAATTGAAGTTCTCTTGTTTGTTCTTCCATATAGGGTTTGCTTTGAAGGGTGGTCAGATGAGAGTAGTGTGATTCCCCCTGTTGGCACTGTGGCCAGCCATTCCTTTCTGTGCTCTAATCAGCATCAGTTTGTGCTCTCTGCCCTGGAGCACTTTGTCTTCCCCTCTCACAGAGTCTGGCAACAGCTCTTTGAGTTTGAGGGGAGGAAAGGCCCTCCGTAATCCAGATCAGTTTAAATAATGTTAGCCTGGCGAGATTTACGTTTTTTGTGGGTTCATAAATTACTTAAGCGATTACATGTCAGATCTGAAGGCATTGTAACATTGTGCTGTATTAAGTTTTTACAAGTTTGTTCAGGCAGAAATGCAGGTTTCCCAAACCACTCTGTAGCATAAGGAGACATTTAATAAATGAGACTGGGGAACAATTATGATCATGCACTGAACCGAGGCGACCTAGACGAAAAAATATTCCGCTCAGTTCCACCCCTTAATGAAGACATTTTTCAGACGTGAGGTTCCTGTCCCACAGCCTGCCGTTTCCGCTGGCAGAGGATAAGAATGGATTGTATTGCACTGTTCTTGCTAGATAGATTTGTGTGTAATTATGTTCTTTCCTGCCTCGTTAGATAAGTTGATTGGTGAATTAGGCAAGCCTGTCTGTGACTCCCAAGGAGTGAAGTGGCAAAGGAAGCTTGTTTCTAATTTGCCCTGCTCATAGATGCAATGCACCATGACCTCACTGTCGTGGTGTAGCTTCCTCCTATACACTGGTCCAGCATGTTGATTTGCTCTGAATGACAATGCCACTGTGGGATGTTCAGAGCCCATACCTGATGCCCAGACTTGATTTGCCTTAAAAGGCCCAGATAATAAATTTCTTAATCCCAGAAAACTTTATTAATTTCAGAATTTGTTCTTACAAGGATTTTTTCCAATTTCTCTGTATCTCCTATAAATGAACAAGTAGGTTTTGGTACTGGGCCTTCAGGACTTTTGGCATTTGTACATGCACACTTCTGATTTTCTGTCCTGGATTGTGCGTCACTAAAAATCTTTATAATTTCAATGTGAATGATTACGGGATAACCCAAGGCATTATAAAGGAGGAGACCAGTGGGATATGTTTGAGGAGACATAAATGCCCTTCAAGGACGAAGATGCCAATCAGCTTGCATGTTACGAGTGGGGAAGGATCAGTGTTATTGTGGTGCTAGCAGGAAAAGCCACCCTTTCATTGTGAAGGTCTGTACAAGCACAGTAGCCAGCAGAGTAGCCAGACCAAGCCAAAAAACACTTTTTGTGCATTACTGAGGCAAAGGTTACAAATGAGTTATTTCAAATATTTAAAACAATTGTCTGACCAGGTATTTTGCTCTGTTTCCATTGAGACAGAAGGATCTGGTCTGTTATGGCTGGAAATAACTACAATGATTACCACTGAGTGAACGAACATAAGTATTTTGGCAGGCTAAATCAGCAGCTATGTAAATTGTTTTCCACCCCATAACATCAAAAACTGGGAGTTCAAAATGGGCTGTTTTTGCCACCTAGCTTCTGTAAATGAACAGCGTGACCTGAGAGGTGAATGATGCTCTACTTGTCAGCGTGTCAGTGTGACGGCCCAGGCTACTACTTAAAGTTGTTTGTTCGGAAGGGATAAAGAGTTGTTTAACAATAGTGTAACATTTAGAAATAGTTACTACATAACTCCACACAATGAGAGGAAACACACAAGAGTGATGTAAGATATGGGCCCCTTTAAAAACACCTGTTTGTTTTGGTTTTTTTGGACAGAATCTTTTTGCCTTTGGAGACGTAGATGGAAAAGGTGTAGACGCTAAGCTCCAGCACCCATTAGGAGTGGCCTGGGATGCCAGCAGCAGCCTGCTGTATGTGGCTGACTCTTACAACCACAAGGTCTGTCTGCTAAAGGGAATGAAGTTGTACTTTTCTGGAACTTTATTCCCTTACAGTGACATCCATTTCACAAGTTTCTCGCTGCATTTGTTCACATTTGTCATGCAGCGAGCAGACACAGATGTCTTTTCATGGGTATTACAAAGCATGGCTTTCTGTTCCAGATCAAAGTAGTGGACCCTAAGACTAAGCAGTGCAGGGTGCTGGCAGGCACTGGCGAAGCGAGCGATGTGTTTGGCCCGGGCTTCACAGAATCCAGCTTCAACGAGCCTGGAGGCCTGTGCGTGGCTGAGGGGGGCAAGCTGCTGTACGTAGCTGACACCAACAACCATCACATCAAAGTGCTGGACCTGGAGACAAAAACCGTCTCCCTGGTGAGTGGTAAATGTGAGCGCAAGTATGTGTTGGCATTTTGTCACTAAAATTACTGATGCTTTAGTTTATAATCTCACTTTGTAGTTCCCTGCAAACATCACTCTCTGTTGCTCTTATAAGTGGGTGATTAAAATTATTTGATGGTTATCATATTGCACTTCTGAGTATATTGTGGGTGTTGTCAGCAGTTAAAGTACCAGTTCCCAGAGAACCATTTTCCAACCTCTCTTTAATCCTTAGAATGAAGCAAGCAGAGATTTATCTGTATTTTCTGAATCTTTAATGATATTATGTTCCATAAATGATATTACTGTTATTGTGAGAAACATTGTTCTTGAATTGTTGCACTTTTTGCCTGCTTATAGAGGTGAACCCCTTTAATGCTTTAAAGACTTGGCCTCTCCGAGATGGTCTTCATGTTACTAAACTGGTGTCAGTTCATTTAACTAGTTGTGAGTTTTACACAGCTTAACTAATCCTGTTGTCACAAATATTTTGAAGTGTGTTACTGCCATCAAATTAAAAATTTTAACGAATACATTTAAAAATACAATTTCTTAGTTTCCACATTTGGTATAATGTCTTTGTTCTGTTTTTAATCAAAAGTTTAAATGATTTGTGCGATCATTGACTTCTGTTTTGCAAAATGTCCCAATTAATTTTTTTATGGGGTTGTTTTACTTTTTTTATGGTGCCTAATTAAAAACACCAGCCGAGACTCTCCTTAGATTTTAAATGTGAATGGGGGAGTTAATCTGCTATACGTTTAGTAGCTGGGTTAGTGCAGTGTTTTTTGCATGTACACATATTCTGTTTGGACCAGGAAGTGAGCAGAACATTTTGAAACAATGTTTACTTGTTACATCAAACTCTTTCTTTTAAAAACCTCACATACCTTACTTCATGTCTTTCTCCAGTTCCCAATTTCAGTGGAGGAAGTGGATGCTCTTCTTTCATCCCCTGCCTCTGCTCCTGTGGTCAGAAAGGTTCCCAAGCTGCCCAAGTCAGCCCCTGTCCTCAGTATGACTGCACTGCCAGTGTCAGCGGGGCAGGCTATTCGTCTAAACCTCAGCCTGACTTTACCTGCTGGGACCAAACTAACCGAAGAGGCCCCCAGCTTCTGGAGTCTGTCTGCTGAAGGTATCCTCTCTATATTTATCCTTATGTTAAAACGTTTAGAGTCTCTTTGTACAGTAACAAGAAACAGAAGGATAAGAAACCACATCTATGATATTAAATAGATTTATGAGGTCTTGTTTCACTGTAAATCATCTTTAGGGAGTTGGATAGCTTTGGGTTTCAGCATTGCTGCAAGGAGCTGTTTGTTGGAGTGCTTTGTTCACACATTTTCACCAGGCTGCAGGGACCAGCCGGCCACACTGGGACAGAGTCCAAGGAAAAAATTAACGATTCCGCTGGGCCTCGGAACACACAAGCATGCTCTCACTCTCCTCCCCTCACCTTCTCTCTCCTTATTTCTTCATCTCCCTGTTCATCATTTTGTTACTGCTGCACAAAGTCTCTTTTCCGCCAACATTATCAAAGCAATATTCAAGATGAAGACCACATTTTCTTTACCAATTTTCGGTCTGGTCATTTGGAGGTTCTACAATTATTCATTTGTTCAATTACAGCACACCTAATTTACTGGTCCAATTTCTTGTAAATGTGTTTCTAAGGAAGGCTACAGCTAGAATGGCCCTGAAGGGATGTTGATGGCAATTGCCATGAGGTTAATCATGAGCACTCCACCTGTCCGGTGTATTTTAACACTTAACATGGGGAAGAATTGCTTACTTTGACAAGAACAGGTTTTCTGACTGAGATATATTGCAAATAAACAATCGCAAATTATTGCTCTTGTTTAGCATGTGGGTGAAGGTAATTTTACAAAATTAGGGTACAAAGTAAATGCACCCCAGGGAAACAAAGTGGTATGTGCTTGGAAACGTGAAAATCTCTTACTCATTAGCACACACTGGTTACTAACCATTCTATAAAACTAAAGGGTCTTGGACTGACTATGCTACACCTAAATAAACAAAACAAATAAGAGACGGTTATAAACAGTGGCTAAGTTACTCTCAGTCTTTCTTCAGCACTTCCACTATGGTCCTCCATATGTTTACTCTTATTTCCACATTTTTAAAGTCAACATTTTTCTTGTTGTATAAACTGATGCTCTGCCATAAGCAAGATTGCTGTTGCGCTACAGTTTGGATGGGCTGCAACTATTAAAACAGAGCTCTAATTGGTCGATATACTTTTAATGTATTCATACAATGCAGAAAATCAAGCTTGTTCCAATTAAAATCTAAACTTTTAAATGCTTGGTCTTTAGGAAATGTCACCAAATAGTATATTTACAATTTAACAGTTAACAATTAACTTGTTTTTAACGCTTTACCAAATTTGACAGTTTGTTGTACAAAATAGAAATTAACAACACACAGACACATCACTACTGCTGCTTATGCCTACTGAGGTGAGTGCATGTAAAGCCAACAGCTTTTGAGCCTGGCAAAAACAGGTCAAAGTGTTGTTTTTGCATCCAAAAGTCATTTTTCCTGCATTCATTGCACTCGAGCTTTAATCTTGCTGTCAGACACGGCTGTAATTTGGTGAGTATTACAATCCAGTCATGCTATCAGCATTAGCTATGAAATTTCAGAGCCTCTTGGCTTGTAGCCCAAGAACATGGTATCACCTGTAACAGCTGGCTGAGTGAGGGGTGGTGTTTTCCATGTACACTGCCAGCTAGTCTCCATGCTAGGCTAGGTCACTACATGGGAGGGAATTGGAGTGTTTTGTACTCTGTGCACATTGTGATATCTGTGCTTGTGGCATATAAGGGTATTGACTATCCCCTTAAGAAGAGTAAGAAACACTACAGTATTTGTCTCCTACTAGTTAATATACCTGAACTGTTGTTTTGTTGTTGTCTTTTGTTAATTTGTTTTTGTGGGGGGTTTTTTTGTTTGTTTGTTTTTTTTGTTGTGTTGTTATTTCAGATTTTTTTCAGATTAACGGCAGTTAACACCCAGGTGTTTCATGGGAGTTGATAAGAATGAAGTTGATAACATCCCAATAATTATGGCTGGCTTAAAATGCACTAGATGGAAGCTGATCTGAAAAGGGATCTGAGGCCGACACTAGCCACCATGTGCTTTTTTTGAAGAGGGGGGAAAAGTGATGAGAATGCTGTAGAAGTGCAGTTTTAGTTCTATAAAGAACTTTTTGAATATGAGATGTGAAGGTTCTGTACTTGAAGGGTTCTTCAGATTCAAAGTAAAGGTACTTCAGCAGTTTAAATTAGAACTTCTATGCTTTTCCAATTTTCCCATTGCCTTAGTGTGTCAATTAACCTCTTATGTTATAAAGCCCAAAATGCACGTCAGCGGAAGAAACGCTCTTCCACAGAAACCACTCTTCTAAACTCCCTGAATTGCCTCTGTGGAATTCCAGCCCTTCGTTACAAGCTGACATCGTCTGATAACACAGTCCTTATTCCCTGCCTGTGGGGGAGGGACTTTTAGCAGGATGCCGCTACTGCTATCAACCTCTCTGATGGAAGAACAGTCAGAACATGAATGTGCGAGCACACTGGGCTGGTCAGGAGATGGGTCTTACAGAGCCCAACCTCTAACAGAGCATTTCAGGCAGATGATGAATACAGATGTATTTTTATTTATTTTTTTATTTTTTTCAATTTTGGGGCAAATTTAAGCATAAACACAAATTATTCTTATGTGACATTACAAAAACAAAGCATTTCTTTTTTAAAATACTTTCTTTTTTAAAATAAACTTAAACTTTGTTAATTAAACTTTAACGCATTATTGCATCAGGGGGGTCTTGGCCTTCTTTAGCAAATGACTGGTGATGGATAAAGACCAGTATTTATTTTAGCATGGCCTACCTGTGTTTCAAATGTGTCATTTTAAAATGAGAGATGGCATTTCAAGTCTTGATATTTAAAATATATAAAATCTTGGTATTTAAAAAAGATAAATATTTAAATTCTGCAGATTTCACTTCACTGTCTATGTTTAGCATAGCTCCTTCGCTCTCCTTTCTCATAAGTCTTTAGGGTGTGTGTGTGTGTGTGTGTGTGTGTGTGTGTGTGTGTGTGTGTGTGTGTGTGATTGGAGTCTCTCCTAATTTAGTTTGGCTCTTGTCTTCTAGTATGCCCTTGGTACAAGACCAGTAGCACACGCATATAGACACTGCAGACTCAGAGCAGCGGGCTTGACATGGAAAGATGTTCACCCTCATCAAGCACATGCCTGTGTGTATGCTGAGCGACCTCACCAGCTGGAAGAGAAATATTCCATTCCGTTTACACACACAACGTTCACAGTATCCTGTGTCTTTTTAAAGAATCGTCAGTCAGTGGTTTTGCAGTAATTGCTGTTGACTTATAACGGAGGTCCACTATGTTCTCGTCCTCTGCAGGTAATGAGTGGTTACTGGAAGGACAGGCTGTGACGGGTGACCTTGCTGATCTATCCCAGCCTCTCTCCATCACCTGCTCTATCCCGGCTCAGCCACAGTCCACAGACCCCATGCTTACTCTCAGCGCCTGGGTCTACTGCTGCCTCTCAGAGGGAGGAGCCTGCATGATGAAAGCGGTGTCCTTTATTCAGCCTCTGCTTATTGACTCCGAACCCAAGAACGGCACGGTTGCCGTGATGCTAACACATGCCTTCTAAAACAAGCACTCATCGATTTTAGCTAAGCCTTTATTTTGCACAGCAGGTGGTTTATAAATACTGTAATGCAGTGATTCTCAATCTTAGCACTGGAGTACTCTGTCTTGTCTGTCATGTCCAGTCAATCTAAGCTGCTAAATAACAAGACTTTCCTGAATTGAGGTGAAGGATTTAAAGCAAGGAAACCACTGAGATTTACAGCACAGTGGGTAATCCAGGACAAAGATTGGGAAATGCTTGTGTAATACATGTAATACATATACAAATAAGAAACAAAGTATATGTTCAATACACATATATACTAGGGATGCATTGGTACAGGAACTTCGGTCAGTGGTGCTGTCTGGTATTTGACCGGTATAGCGTTTGTGTGCACATGGTCAAATGTACAGTTTGTTGTTCGTCTAAGTGAAAATAAGTTCAGGTTCCATACAAAAGGAATTATCTGCAGATACCTAGAGGATTCTGATATCATTGTGCATCCCTAGTGTACACGTTTAAGCCATTGTGCATATGACTGTACAGTTGTTGCACAGAGTGAACGCATTGATTTAAAAACTGTTACAAGAAATAATAACGAAGTGCCTTTTTCTTAGAAGTAACTGTATATTACCTGACTGCTTAGACTCCCATCTGGCTCAAGGCTTTGTGTAGTCAGACAGTCACATGTATTTCTTTCCCCACTTATCTGATGTAGCTTATCTTCTCACTGAATCCTGAACAGCAGTTCTAAAGATGGTGCAGCACTGTTTTATGTGTGACATCCATGCTCTTCATGTATTGTCCTTAACTACAGCACTTACTCACTTGTTACTGCTGACTACTAAGCAGTTGAGTTACTTATTTCATCAGTCATAATTTCAGTGCTTGTTTACAAGGTCTAATTGCCTTTAAATAAAGAAGACTGTATACAGGATGCAGTGTACATTGCATAGTAAGGTAGTAGTATTTATTTAACCAGCTCATTTTTTTTTTGTTGTTGTTTTTCAAAAAGGACTGATATGTATTTAAAATGATGGTAAATAATAGAGAATAAAAACATCTTTGCAAATATGGGTTAAAGTTGGCATTAAGCTTTATGTTAATTATGCATTGCTTGTACTGGAATTATTCACAGACCATTTTTCAGACTGACTTCACTCCATTGCTTTCTTTCTCTCCTCCAAAGGCAGGTTTTTTTTTTTTACACAGCATCTAAATTCTGCACTTTAACAGACTGTTTGGAGCAATTGATATAATAAACATTATTTTACTATTCAACTTTTCATTCAGGCTCTGCTGATTGATTGGGTCTCAGTGTGAAGTGATGATGCGTCAGACAAATGCTGTTCTATCTCGTTAAATGTAAAAGTAAACCACGTCATGACCTTGTGCTTCGATGTAAATGCATGTCGCATGCCATTAGTAATTGGAAGCCACCCTGATTTGTAACCCAAGTGTGTTAGGAATCACGGACCTGTTTCATTACATATTTATGACCCGCCACTTGCCATGTGCTGACTGTGCACTTTTATCTATTCAGCCTTGATAATTCACTGTGACACTTCAAGTAGCCATGCTGCTTCCTGGTATTAAATGAGTGTTCCAGTGCTTTTTCTTAGCTTTCTGCATAAAGCAGTCTTGGAAAACGAGTCTTTAAGATAAGATAATCCTTTATTGATCACACAGTGGGGAAATTTGCAAGGTTGTTCAGAGTTGTCTGATGTAAAATAGTGCATGGAGGCTATTACTATACAGTGGTGGTGAGATGTGTTAACATGGCAAACTGTAATAAAACAAATACAGCCATATTATTCTATATCCAAAATGAACAATGAACTACATGTGTCTTCTGAGCTTATATATGGAACGTTGATGATGGTAAAGTGGTTGTAAATATATCTTGTTAGACAAATTAAGGAATCAAGCAGGGTATGCATAACCATCTCCTGCAATACCTTTCTGTGTGGTAGCGGTAAAGGGGAATTCCACAGTTATTTTTTTCTGCATAATTTAGAGATAAAATTGAGATGAAAACAAAGTCATTGAAAGTACTTTGATGTGAAAATATTCTTGAGAATCTTCCCGACGGTATTTATTTATTTATTTTATTTATTATTTGTTCATTTTTGCAGTGGTGTGATAAACCTGGGGTAGTGATATCTGTAACTTAAATATAGTTTTAAATATATAATTTATGTCCAATTCGATGCGTCTACAGGTTTTTATACACCACTCAGCCATAACGTTATAGGCACCACCTGCACTAACAGTTCATTTTATCAGCTCCACTTTGTGCACTTTGTTGTTCTATAGCCTGTAATAGCAGAACATCACACTGCTATTAACATTTAATGTTAATGGCTGATCGGTGTATGTAATTCCTGTTGATAATTGTAAAATAGTGGTGAAGCTGGACAATAAAATGCCTAATTTCTCTTAGAGCAACCTTCATGTACTTCTCCACCATGAATGTTTTTAATTAACATATTAAAGCTCAGAGCTTATCTCAGAATTATTGTAATTGTGATTTTGCAGACATCAGGGAAGTGGTTAGTAATCACTTCTGTTAAGGCACATTTAAAGGCATTAAACACTTCAGACATCTGGTTTTTCTTTCACTGCTACTCGGAACAATTCGGACTCGGTATGTTTCTTGGAACAGAGCATTTCATATCAAATGATTCAAAATGACTGCGTGTGTCTTAATTATTACATTTTGCAGAAATGTTTGTAATTTACTCTTAAGTGGCATTCAACGTTTCTGATGTCATGTTAATAACAGTATGACTGTAAACTGAGTAAAACGTTGCACTGGGTTCTGGTTGTCCTGCTGTAGCTACCACAAAATGCGTCTCTCACCAAAGAGCATCCAAATATTATGCTTTCTGTGAGGTAGCTTTCAGGGGCGTTATATGGCTTCAGACGTCTCTAGAACAGAATATTTCACATCAAGCCTTCCTAAATAACTTTGTTAATAACTTTAATTATGTAAAAATTTGGAATAGAAAATTATGCATGCACAGGATAATTGACTGTTATTGTCAGTTAACCAATTAATAATATTCCTGACACAATAAACTGTGCCAGCATAAACTGTGTCATATATTCTGAAAATAAAAAGTCCCTAAATAGGTTTGAATGTAAGGTTCTAATAAAATTTTTTTTTTTTTTTCAAAACTTTAAAAATGGGCTTAACAAATCACTACTTAAAGCTTCCATAGGCTTCATAAAGTGGTACTTTTGGTATGGCATCATTCCAAAGAATCCTATTTGTTTTTAGAAGTGCAAAAACTATATATTTTTTGCAGGTAAAATGATCTCATATCTAAGTGACTTATCATTTTGAGGTTGTGGAAACTGATTTTAAATGATTTGCCTTGTTTCCGGGCATTTTTTCTGCTCAAGTGACTTTTGTAATCCAAGTTTTCTCATTATACTGGCAGATAATTTGGCTGGTTTACATGTTTTTTAAAATAACATTATCTCCCAGTGTAGTGAAAAGAAATGGATTACACAAATTACACTTACACTTAACACAAATAAAACAAAATTAAAAATACATTTTAAATGGGAATTTCACAATATATATATTAACTAGATGCATAATAATTTTACTTGCCAAGATATCTTTTTATTTATATTCTTTTTCTTGCAGTGTGTGTAAAGCGCAAACATGGCAGGCCTTTTCAGGCTTTTTCTCCATGACAGGAATTGGTGGTAATTGCATGATATGACAGGGTAACCAAGCGCTGTTGTGATTTATATGCTGCTCAGATTCTCTGAGTGAGAAATGGATTGTGTCAGGTTGAGTGAGTAAGACTGATTTGGAACTACTTGACAGTGTGGCTGAAATGCAGAGTATGACGGAGAACACTCACCCAAATTCTGAGCATCACAGCAGCAGCAGCAACCCTTTTTGTCAAGTGCATTACTCTGTTCAGAAAATGTGACGTAATGTTTTGAGTGCGATATTGCCAAACGGCTTTACAGGGAATCTGGAAGGAGTTAGAAGAAAAGAGAGTGTTTTGAAGCTCGTCTGATAAGGGTAACCTTTCATGCTGAGCTTTGTTGATGTAATCTGTGTGTGTGTGTGTGTGTGTGTGTGTGTGTGTGTGTGTGTGAGGGTTTCTCATCACTATAAACACCACTCACTCTGCCCTGCATTGGGTTTGCAGGCAGCATCCTATGAATCCCACTTCAGTTCTGCAGCCTCCTTTGCTGCCCTCACACTGCTCATGAAGGCTTATGAAGAAGACCTTCCATAATAATATAGGAATCTTACAGTAACCTGTTCTTGTTAAGAATAAATTATTTAGCCAAAAATAATCTAAATAAAAGCCACTGTTTGCAGAGGTACTTTTATCTTGGTTCAGGCAGCTCAGACCGTACTGTCAGAGATTGTTGTGTGTTGATCACAGACACCAAAATATACTGGCACAGTAGGAATTGCATGCTACTAGTTTAGAGTGATGATCCAGTGAAGGTCCCTCTAGCCTTGTAGACAATCTCACATAGCTTTTCTACACTGTTTTTCCATGTCTATTATTTGTTGTACTAGATTTTCATTATTTCTACTGTAGAGATGTAAACAGATTTCATTCAGATAGGTAGATGTGAAATGGTGCATTGCAGAGAAGCTTGCAGACTCTTCACAGTGGTGGTGATGTGAACCAGGGTTTGCAATTTCTACAACATGAATGCAGCCATTTTATATACTATCTAAAGCACTCAGTGAACCCGCATGTGGTCTCCTGAATTTTGTTGATATGTTGATAATTTTAAAACCATTGGAAACTCATACAAGGTTTCTATTGGGCACTGCTCAGCTAGAAAATTTAAATCATCAACCCTGTCAGCTCTGTTGTTAATATTACCAATATACCAATTAATAATATTTCTGATAAATATGGCACTCCAGCATATATATATATATATATATATATATATATATATATATATATATATATATATATATCTGTATATATACATATATATACATATATATATATATATAAAATATCATACATATTTTTATTATCACCTTACAATCAAAGCCATTTAGGGCTTTATATATACATTCTGAAAATGAAAGGTCCCTAAATGGCTTTGATTGTATGGTGATAATAAAAATATGTATAATATTTTTATATTATGTGAAGATATTTTTCAAACTTTAAATTCAGCTTGTCCTAACACATCCACACTAAAAACTTTCATAGGGATCATAAAATGGTACCCCAAAGAAGTCTATTGGCACTTGTGCCTAAGAGTGCACTGCAAAAAATTCTGTTTCGACAAGTAAAAGAAATAATTTTAGATATTTGTTTACTTTAGCTGAAGTTTTGCTGGCTGATTAGTGAAGCCATCACCAGACCAGCAGCATACCAGCTTTAGTTCAGTAGGTCATTTTATTTTATTACTTACATTTTAGGCCTAAACACTCACTATCTCAACACTGTCATAAAACAGCTCAGGCATCAGGCGCCGTTATTCTGTGAGGTAGCTTTTAGGTGTGTCTTACCAATGGGAACAATATCACCAATGCGAGCAATTCTGCCTTAATATGTTCATTTACATCAAACCACTCTGAATTGATTTACATGTAGGACATAGTGCACAATGTTCTTAATTATGCAGAGTATATATATATTTAATATAATTGTTTTCAGTAGTTTGCAAACAAAAGTAGTTTAGCTCACTTTAGAATTTAGATTCTAAATTCTAACAGGTAGAATTGAAGAGTAGAATTTAAGTTCCTCTAACGTCTAACACACATTTCTTGTTGTGTTTTTGCAGTGCTTTTTTAGGGGTGCCTCAAATGCCAGCCTGTTGTCCATGGCACAGTTACCAGGTGCAAATCTGAGACGCCAGTAGTGACTCTCAGTGTTAGTCTGGGAGGTTTTAAATTCACTAAGTGTGGTGTGTGTTTCACATTAGCATGTGGAGGAGCATCAGTTTCAGCAAGTGTGAGGTGAATTCCTCCTTACGCAGTGTAAAGGCAGATTATCTGTTGTGTTAATTGGTCTCTCACTTTGGTGTTGATGCCAGGCAGAGTGATGATTATAGCATGCTGTAATGTGAATGTGTTTTTAATAGAGCAGCTGGGGACATGACCAGACTTAACAGACTGTCGCCTGTCGGAAAGCCCTAACAAAACTAGCACCCTCCACTAAGTGAAATATTTACTGTGTGCACTTAACTAACTGAACCTTTGGCCATCTGTTTGTATATGTTTGTCTTCTGTAAGTAGAGTGTGCTAAATGAACAGACGTTTTTAAAGGCTATAGGCCAAGAGTAAATAGGAGATATCTGTGTTCCCTCGATAATGCCTCTGTATATCTCTAGATGTTTTTATACAACATACCGATGTTCAAATGTAGCATGACTGAATATATATATATAACATCGGTATATATATATATGCTGTGTAAAAATCAGAGACCAACCTTCACTGATTTCACTTTCAGTTAAAATGTCCATTAACTATGCGTTCTTCATATTTCAGTGTCAGAAAGGAAAAACTCGGAAAACAAAATGAACAGAAATGCACACAGAACTCTTAACAACTAAATGTATATGTGATACAAGTGAACAAAAGCTACTTGTTGTTTTTGATTTTCATGGCACAAGAAACATAAGCATAATTCCATGATGTTAAAAGTTTGGGCTCTGGGGAAGTCAGTCAATCATTTTGAGAACAGTATCTTCTTCAACTTATTTTGCTCAGTAAGGACTTCTTAATAGCTGCACATCCTGTCATACTCCAGACATAAATGAAGTACAGACCATACACTTCAAAGTAGAGACATCCAAGGTACAGTATTCCTCCAGGAAACATTGAAGTTGCTTGCTTTATATCTGCAATTAAAAGTCCAAAATCAAGTACTGGTACCAAAGTATTTGCCTTCAAATGCACTGAAGCATGGAAAGTAAAAGTAGCATGTCATGTTCTCATTTCTGGAACAAGTCTCTTCATCAGCTCATTTTACAGGAGAAGACTCTAGTGTCACTGTCGGTCCACCGGTCTCTTAATAGAAGGTCATTAATTAGTCTGACACTGATGTCTATTTAAACTGTCATAAGCACAAAAAACTGGAGGAGAGTAGTTTCCAGAACTAAGCTCTGTCCAACAAATCAAAACAAGCTGTACCCTGATTGGTGGGCTCACTCCACACTACTTTCATTTTCACATGGTTTTTAAAGGACAGATTTGTGTATTGGAGTAAAAAGTAAGACTTTGGCTTTGAAATGTAGTGGAGTCAGATATCTGATGGTGACAGCTTTGTTGGTCTACCAGCTCTTGCATGGTTGTTATGAGTCCTGTATCTTTCTAAATCTTAAGTTCTAAACAGAGTTATTTTTAACACAGTGTATTAGTTTATATCCAACATCTCCAGAAAATATGATAACTTTCACCTTAATGACTGAAACTCCAGGGTGTAGGTGTGGTCTCAACATTGGTAGGGACACAAGAACCCAACCCCTACCCCACCACATCCAACAACATTTAGGTACAAAAATGCAGTGCAGGCAGTAAAGGAACGAGAGTAAGGCAGCTGAAAGGCTAGCTTTTCCCCAGTGTTCGAGGTATGTAGACTGACAGCCCTGATAACTTACCACTGTCAGCACACTGATCAACTCTCGCCTTCTCCTCCATGTCTGGCAGTAGGTACGTTATTTGCACATCATGACGTGAGCCTCGTATAGCCTCCTCCCTTACAGCCAATCAAATGCCAGTATGCCTAAATTGGTCATCTTGGAGATGTAGCCTCTGGGTAGCACATCAGAATGATCTGATATGACTTTAGTTCAAAGATAATACAATTCTGTCTTCTTTTCATAGAGACATGTCCCTACTGTCCATATGTAAACCTACAACCATGCTGGAACTGAAATTAAGGCGGGGGGGTCTAGGACTTTTGCACAGTACTGTATATAGATTGGTGTATCTGTATGTGTGCATTTTCACACTGGTCACATATCAGACAGCTCTTTATCCATCCACAAATGGCATTGAAGCTCTTACAAAATCTTTTTCAATCATTCTATATTTCACCTTAGCTCTGAGTGCATTATTTATTCAATTATTCACAGTGATAAGACTGGGTGTTCCTGACAGGGAATGAGAGAGGAAAGGGATAAATAATGAAGTCTGCTGTACCACCATAATGGAGAGAACTGAAGAGGAAAATGAAAACAGTACTTTACATTCTGGATACATTCAGATGTTCCTTACTTTTGGCTTGGTGGCTTTCATTGAAGTGGCATGAACCTAAGGTAATGAGACTGATGCTGATGGAAAGTTAAGGATCTTCATTTACTAAATTGGTGCTGTTTCCTCCCGGCCAAAGGTACACTGTGTATGTGAACATTCATCACAGCAGAAATATACGTAATATCACATTTAAATGGCCATGTACTCTTTGAACCTGGGATTTATAGTGAAATAACCCTGTAAGGACACACTGCTTAGTTAAAAACAGTTGGTTGTGTCAGGGCAGAATGCTGGTTGGGGTAACCAGGGAGAGAAAATAAGAGAGGGACTCTTATTTCATTAGATGTCACTAAAGCCCATCATGCAGTGTTACCCTCATTTTCATGTACCATCACTTAAAGTTCTGTTCTTGAAACCCTGATTCCGTAAACAAGAAGCAGTCGCCTACGGTGACTAAGTACTGCTGGCCTTTGCCATGGCCTCCATGCCAGTGTCAACACCGGGCAATCCCTGACCAGACACAGTGCAGCTCAGTGAACAGGTCCCCTCTGAAACCATCAAACCTGCAACAACACTGACACCTTGTTCCACTTTACTCTCAGCAGGGGCTGTGTCAGTTGGCTTTCTTGGAGGTATAACGTTACATTGAAGGGTTCATGTCATGTTGAATTTTCCATGTTTTTTTTTAAACCTGGATGTACTGCAGTACCATTAAATGTACTGTTCGCTCCCCAGTACTAATCCCAAACAGCAGTCTGTTTTATGATGAATTGTTTCTGTGGTGTGGCGCGGAGGCACAGTGGGTAACACTCTCGCCTCTCAGGAAGAAGGGCCTGGCTTAGTTAGTTTCCTGACTGAGGGCTTTGCATGTTTTCCCTGTGTCTATGCGGGTTTCCTCCAGGTGAATTGTGGGTGCTAAATAATCCCTAGCTGTGAGACTGTGTGTCTGTGATGGACTGGTGGCCTGTCCAGGGTGTTTCCTGCCATTTGCACTATTTACTTTCATATGATATGTTGTGATTTTGCTGGGGGGTGTAATTATTTACTGTCACTGATGTTATTTTAAGTTTTGAGGTTCTATATAAAGTTTTCCAGGATCCACTAATGAACCACTTAGACCTCGAAAGTGTGGGGGACCTGGGGGACCCCTGAAAATATTCTTACCTTGGCATCCTTATGTCTCTGGTAACACAGATACTTAAGTAAAATTCAGTGAAAGGTCATTGTTTACTCGCTAGCACAGCTGTGACCCAGAAGAATAAGCGACTTGGAAGATCAATGAATGTTTTGTTAGAAAATAAAAGATGTAAGTCAGGGGTGTCCAAACTTACCTGTAAAGGGCCTGTGTGGCTGCAGGTTGTCAGGCCAACAAAGCAGGAGATCAGTTGTTTGAAGGCTTAGCATTTGATTGATCAGGTACAATCATGTGATCTTCAGGTGGAAAGAAAACTTAAAAACTGCCAATCAGGCCCATCTGAGAACTATGTGGGCGTGGCTAATGAGCAGCTTGATTGATGGCCACATACAGAACTAAAATCATTATCCAGTAACATGACAAAAAAAAATCACACACAAACAGGCAAGCAGACGAGTGGATGGATGAGGCAACATGTAGATTTAGGAATGGATGAAGGATCAATGTTGGTGAAAGGATAAAGAAATGGAAGGGTCACAAGCAACTACAAACAGGTGGTCTAGTTTGCTAGCTCCCGGTAATGCTGGAGCAGCGTTAGTTCACTACATTTTTCTCTGACCCTGAAACAGTTGAGTGTGGGTGGGGCAACAGACCTTAGCCTCCTGATTGGTTAGTAAATGCTTATGGAAGCATTACCCAAGACCTCCCAGTTTAGACTGAAAATGGAAATTTATGGTAAAATATAGCAGCCATTTATTACACTTTGGGAAGGTATTCGTAAGGCATACTTTGTACATGTATATGGTGGACCACAGGACTAAACTTAAATTAACTTAATTAGCATGAAAACATATTTAGTTTGGACTTTAAAATGACCACAACTACAATATATTTAGTGTTTAAAGCACAATAAGAAAAGCAGTCTTCAGTAGAACCAACAATCGTCTGCTAAAATGACCATGTAAAAATGAATTAGAGCAATCTTGTACATAAAACCACAGAAACATCACAGTCACACAGTTACTGGGTGTGGGTGAACATAAAGGGGACACGGTGACTCACAGAATGATCACATTTTTAGGGACACAATAGTGAGTAAGCACACATATTACATCATTTTTATTCAGGGCGCATTAATTCCTTTTTTGTCTGCGTCAGGGCCCACAAGATCCTAGTTACACCACTGAAATTTCATTAATGGACCCAAGAGAGAAAAGTAAGACTGGAGAAGACTATGGAACAGTAAAGAAGGTTTCAGTGCACTCTTTCTAAATCAGCATACCTTGATCTGAACTGAAACATCAGAATCTTAAAGCTTCAGCTTAACGGTTAGGCTCAGCAATACTTACACAGCCATGCAACATGGCTTGTAAACTCCAGTCAGAGGAGTTTATCAGATCAGAACTGTGACTGTGAAGGTCCTGTTGTTGTTACATTGTGTCTCAGTGGCTCTATGGCACTACACCGTCTAGGGCATCTATTTTGAAGAAAGTACCTGCACTCACTTGCAGTGACGGCCCAGCCCCATTGTAAAGTGCAGTTGGCAGTGAACTGATGCTTGGAGGGAATTAAGGGCTGTCTGAGGGTCTGAGACACACACCGCTGGGCCCCAGTGCTGGAATGTAGATGTGAGGGAGACATTATCCATGACTGCAGTGCTGGCTCAATCTGCCTGGCCTGCACCCCTGCTATAAGGAGGGCGTAATTATGATCTTATCTACAGTAACAGCTTCCTACTGCTGGCAAAAAAACATCTCCCGCAGGACTGTTTAGGTTTCATAAGGAAAGTAAGCAGCCTTTTTATAGCTCGGCTAGTGGCGATTTATCTTGGGAAAGTACTGGGGCACGGTGGAAATTACGGTCAGCTGAATCGTGCATTGTGAAGTTTGCCGGGTTGCGCCCTATCTGACCAAAGGTTCGGTAATTGCTTCGTTCTGTCAGGCCTTGCATGCCGGAATATATTACTCTTCATGTTGTTCTGCAAACTCCAGGTTTGCTTCAGCGTGTGGGGCTCCATAAGCAAAAACTTAGTGGGGCACTTTCATTAGACCTCCAGTCTATTTTCCAACATTCTCCTTCCAAGATCGCAATGACTGTTGGTGACAGCGAACTCCATAAGAAGATTATTTTCAGGATGACCTTGAAACATAGAGTGAGTGTAGTACCTTTTTCAGGAGCTTTTGACTTTGGTTGCACCTCACTCAAGAGTTGACTGAAGCACCTTTTTTCCATGGCCTGGATAGGAAATGACAGTGCAGTGTCGTCTTCTGGAGAACCTCAAAGAAAGACCAGATGAGTTCATCACTGTGCTGGGATTTGACTCAACTTGGTTTCAACCTGTGTACAAAATAGACCTTTATACTGGGGTCCCATGGTGGCTGGAGTTACCCACCATAGAAGAAATCAGCTACATGTTTGGTTCAGCGATTCTTGTTCTGGAGATTTGTGTGGCTCAGCAGTTAACACCACTACCCACCAGAGAACTTCTACCCAATGAGAAACGGGAGACAGGGGTTCAAATCCCAGTTTAGGTAGCAAATGCTGTGCTACACCAATAAGAGTCCTTGGGTGAGACTCCTAACATAGCACTGACCTGCTTGTAAAACAAATGACCTTGTAAGTTGCTCTGGATAAGAGCATCAGCTAAAATGTGTAAATGAGATGCTGCTTTCTGCTTTGGGAATGCTTCACCTCCTCTACAGATTATCTGAGATCTTGCATGTCTCCTCTTTTGTCTTCCGTTTGAGGAAGGAGTAACAGTTTATTGTTTCCATCAACCTCTTGAATGATGTTTTTAGATGTTCAAATATGCAACAGTGTATTTTAGGGTTTTTCAGAGGTTTCTCAGTCCCTGTTACAGTTACTCTGCTATTGAGGACCAAATGGGTGAACCAATTTGTTGCTGCGCCACCCTGAGGCAGACCAATGCTGCAGCTACCTAACAATACCAAGACAGAAGCTGGTTGATTGTGGGTGAAGCTTAACGATGATATTTTACTGAGTTTGGAATAAAGTCTAAAGTCATAGTAAGTATATTTTACAGAGGTCCTCCAGAAGTTTCATTCTGAGACTTTCAGGAGCCCCAAGAGGGGTCCCAGAAAACGTAGACCACACTCAACAAATCAAAATAAACCACAGTAAAGTCAAAACGCTGCCCCGATACTGTTATACACCCAACCTCACACTAATAAATAATAAATACATCTCTCTGCTGAGCACCTATATCTTTTAATAGTCCTCTTTAATTCTAAGACCACGGTCGTTCCGGTTCACGCTCTTTCCAGCCGTGCGTAAAAACGCACTGGCCTCGGCCACTTCTGCATGTCTTCGTTTGGAGTGATGCCCCACCTTTTTTGGGGCAGTCGCTCTACTGCGATTGGTGAAGGCACTGCGTGACGTCAGCGCCCCGTTACCCCGCGCGCTCCCTCTCTCTCTCCGTCCCTTGCGCGTTGAGGGTAGGACGGATGGAGCGCGGCGGCGAGGATGGCGCGCCACACAGGAGCGCGTGCTCGGCGGACAGTGTGAGATCGGGACGCGGAGCGCGCGGGCCCACCATGGGCGACTACGGCAACGGCTCGAGGCGTGGGCGGGCGGAGTTACCCGGTCCAGGGCCGTCGGAGCAGTGGGCGGTGGGCATGGCTGCGGTCATGGCCCTCATCGTGCTGGTGACGGTGGCGGGCAACGCGCTGGTGATCTTGGCGATAGCGCGCACCCACCGCTTGCAGACGCTCACTAATGTGTTCATTGTGTCGTTGGCGTGCGCCGACCTTATCATGGGCTCGCTGGTGGTGCCCTTTGGCGCTGTGCTGCAGGTGCGCGGCGTGTGGCTCTACGGCTCCTTTCTTTGCGAACTGTGGATCGCGCTGGACGTGCTGTGCGTCACGGCGAGCATCGACACTCTGTGCGTGATCGCGGTGGACCGCTACGTGGCCGTCACACGGCCCTTTCGCTACCAGAGCCTGCTTACCAAGGCGCGCGCCAAGGCGGCTGTGTGCGCCGTGTGGCTCGTGTCAGCGCTCGTCTCCTTCCCGCCCATCCTGCTGCACTGGTCGCGGCGCGCGGAGGACACGGCGTGCTACGAGGACCCGCAGTGCTGCGACTTCGTCACGAATGGCCCGTACGCGGTGGCCTCGTCCATCATCTCCTTCTACCTGCCCTTGGTGGTCATGGCTTTCGTGTACGCGCGCGTCTACGGAGAGGCCAAGAAACAGTCGAGGAAGATCGACCGCTGCGAAGGTCGCTTCCACAACGGCGGCGGCGGCGCCAAGGTGCTGGGCGCCAAGGAGCAGAAGGCGCTGCGGACGCTCGGCCTCATCATGGGCACTTTCACGCTTTGCTGGCTGCCCTTCTTCGTGGCCAACGTGGTGCGCGTGTTCCGCGCGCGCGCCGTGGACGACAGCCTCTTCGTCTTCCTGAACTGGCTCGGCTACGCCAACTCGGCCTTCAATCCGCTCATCTACTGCCGCAGCCCGGATTTCAGACGCGCCTTCAGGGCGCTCGTACGCTGCGACCGGAGCTCCGCCGCCGCCCCGTGGCGCCCCGCCATCAGCTCCACGGAGCCCAGCGCGCTCGCCACGTGCTCGCGCTGCGACGAGGGCAGCAATACGACCCGGTGCTGAGGGTCCGAGTCGGACAACTGGCTGGGTACATGAAGGATTACAGACGAGAAGGAAACACAGGCAGGACCCGCAGAACGGAGCGAGGGGGTCAATGTGTTTTATTGTTATAGTTGACATGCAGGTAGCCTACTTACTGCAGCCATGCACGAGCAACGATTGTGAGGAGAACTGAAAGAATGTAGAGATATTTGTTTTGCAGGGTTGCCAACTTATCTGCCACTTTTTCACCCCAAATCAGGCTGAAAGGTGCCCAGAATAGACCAAACATTTGACATGCAAACACCCTACATATTGCAGCCTTATGAAGAGCTCAGGTAGGCTATTGTAGTATTACAGGAGGGCAATATGGGACACCTTAACAAACTCAAGGCTCAATACATTAGGAAACTGGGAACTGGGAACTGACCAAAAATGGTCTTTTCCCTTATAGCTTATTGTGCAGGAAGGCTATACGTTACACTGTGTATTTTTTATTCAGCATCCCATAATAATAGCTGAAATTATTCTGTACTAGAACTGTAATTGTGGGGAGAACACTAAAAGAGTTAACTTGTTTGCTGCATTGCCAACATTTCTGGCCTTTTCGAAGCCAAAAACCAGGACCAAAATTTCGATTGTCGTCCAAACAGGTCAAGCAACTTGATTTTGAGTTCACTGAATAAGTTGAGCTCGGCAGCTGTCCTTTACCCTGCCTGAGATCTCCATGAAGAATGGACCTATGGAAATGCTCCGAAACTGCTTTGACTAAAATCTCCCTGCATTAACATACACTGACAGTAAAGAAGCTTTTACCCTCTGCTGTAAAGTCGCCAGTTTGGAGACCCTTTTGGACAGTAATGATTTGTAGCCTGCACAGTTGCAGACTTCACTCTAATGCCCTCTTACCATTTAAACAAGAAGCGTAAACGTACGAGTGTCCTCCTCCGCCTCTTAGGAAAAGCAAACACAAACAGCCAAAAAAAGACCATTTACATCTGCTTGTTTCTTCAGGCCTGTTTGTTTTTAGATCGCCATTGTAGGCGGAGTGGTGATGCTGAGCTTTAACAACTGCAGGAACAACGGCATCTGTTCGATTCTTTACCTTCATGGACATTTCAAGCCCTGTTTTCTACTGTGGTTGCCAGAAATGCTAGAAAATAATCGTCCTGAAATTGCGATCCTGCAGCCAAAACTGTGTAAGCCCCAACCAAACCATACACGACCATTAATAATGCATTAATAGTGCAGGGCGGATAGTTCGCATAGCATAGTGTAGTGTGCAGTCTCGAGTGCGCCGCCATAACTACTGTTAGCTTTATGCTTATGTAACACCAGGACTGTCACATGATTGGTTAATGACTGCAAATGCCTTTGTTTGATTGGTCAGTTTCTGCACTCCCGATCTGCTAGCTAAATTAGTTCATGTGTGAGTGGCAGCAATTAGGCGGTAAAAGAAAAATAGGCCTAAACATGGAGTGCTGTTTAAATATTAATAAATACCCAAAGCTAGTTCATTCAGCACCCTAGATGGAACATACAGTCCAGTTGTGTAGAACTGATCTCAAGTTGGCAACCCTGTGCAATTATTCTGGCTTGTTCTGAGCACTTACGCTAATACTGGCCTTTCCATTTCCTAAAGCAGTTTTCATGAAACCGTCAGCTTTCATATTGTACATAGGAATGTGATGTTTTAAGAGATCTCCTTTTTACAGCCTTACTTTACCTCATACCTTAGAAATGTGCAAATTGTACAAAGGAAAATTGTTTATATTAAACAACCTTGTCAAACTACGCAGTATTTATTTGGTACCAAGTAGGCTGTAGCGGATAAAGTGAGCGTGATGAGCTGTCGGGACAATGATCATATAAAGGGAACTGTGACTCATTGCTACGTTTGCACCATACATTATTATTATTGTTATTATTTTGTCTAATGTGAGCTGCTTCTTTTCTGATTTGATGTCATATTATTAAGATTGAATATTTTAATACTTCAGTTTGCCTAATTATGAAACGGTGACTCGGTATTTTATTAAATGATGCACAGACAGGTCTGGTTCTTTTTCATTTCAAGCATTGTCTGCCCAGTGCCACATTTATATCTACATTTAGTACTTCATGTATCAAACGCCTCATGTAATGTATAAGGTCTTCATGTTTACGAGTGTGGAATAAAAGTGTCCTATTGGAAACCCAGTGAACGAATCCTCTTTGTTCTCGCCTTGCGTAATATTCAGGTAGTCTGTTTTGAAGGAAGACTTGCCTTTTGATGTCCTTGCTTTTGCATCACCTTTGTGGTGACTTTAAATAAATAAACAAATAAATAAACAAACAAATAAATAAATAAATAGTCTCTTTTGTGGTCTACCAGGCTCGAGTCCAGACTGAGAGAGAGTTAAAACTTTTATGAGCTGCATCCATATTTGAATATCCATAATCTGCATGATTAAAAATTAAAACGGACTCCACCACATGTCCAGTCCATCTGACTTCCTCCCAACTCCCTCTTAAAAATGAGATTTTAATAGAACACAATAAACAAACATGCTCTTCCAAAAATAGTACACCAGACAAAAATGTCCAGTCTCTCAGTTATATAAACATTTATTAAACATTAATGTTTATTGATCTAATTGTGATAGATTTAATACATCCCAAATCAAAGCTCTAAAAAAAAGTGAGCTGCATTTCATTCGACTGGAATCACAGTACGTACCATACAACATTTTCCTCTTCTTTAAACATGAACACCGGGCCAAACGCAGCAGTGGTCAAGATTAAAAACATTGAACACTTTCATTTTCCATATCGAAGGAAAGAAATACACTTAAACTAACAGGCTGGAAAAGGTTCCTTCAAAAGAAACTGTCCTTTCTGATATTTCCGATGCTCAGCATGAAGTTCAAAATTCAGGCCACTCTTATGTGAACTCAGCTGTTATAGTGAAACAGCTGTGTGGATTCCCAAAAGTGGAGTTCTGTGTTTAAACATGTGTTAGCTGTTGAAGTAGAGACTGTATCAGTTTGGGCTGTCAAAGGGACACTCAGTGTTTTGCAGTCTAATCTCTGTCTGCTGCATCTGTAGCATATGGCCGATTACCATAAACAATCATTTCGAGACCTTCCCCAGTTCTTCATAAAGAACAGAAACTCATCGACTTCAGTGGGTTTGGTTATGAGTATGTTATCACTTGAGGTCTTCACACATTTAAATGATTGTCATCATACAAATGCAGCAGAATAGAGAATAAGCTGAAAAACCTAAATGGTCCATATCTTATATCTACATCTATGGTATTTAGCTGATGCTCTTATCCAGAGCAGCTTACAAGGTTAATCACATTACAGGTGGGCCAATGTAGTGTTAGGAGTCTTGCCCAAGGACTCTGATTGGTGTAGCACAGCATCACCCAGAACGGGATTCGAACCCCAGTCTCCTACGTGTGGTGGTGGCTACTTCGCGGGTAGTGGTGTTATCCGCTGAGCTACACCAACCATTATATTCTTATTGTGATATTCTTTTTGAAGTTTTACAATCACACTTTATTTTTATATGGCAGTTTTACAAGCTCTCTTTATCTCTGGGAATCAGATATGTAATTTTTGAGGGATATATGTAAATGACTTCTGTTATGACTAGAAGTCCAGGCTGAAACATTGCTTCTAACCTCAGTGTGAATGGGTGGGGCTACATTTCTGTAGGATGAATAAGTTGACAGGTAACACTGTACTGTACTCTAATTCTTCAGATGGTTGCATGGCATCTACATAAGCTTATTATAATAACTGATATAATCCTGCATAAATGTGTACAAATACTTATTCCAGTGTCATAACTGCCCATCATAAAGGCTGGTGTAGCTAACTGATCAAAACTAGTACAATATGGCGTAAATGGCTATTGGAATAAGCATTTATAAACATTTATGTAGGGTTATGTCAGTTGTTATGACACGTTTACGTAGGTAAGCTTTTTTGCAGCCAGATTTCTATATATATACTGTAAGTACCAGGGAATAAGAGGTGTTCTCTTTCCATGATATGAGCCCTTTAAGTCTGTGAGAATCCCTCTATCCGCTTTCGTTATGGGTTCCACCTCCATCACAGATCAAATGATACTGACTATTATCATAGACACATTCATTTCTGGACTAGTGATGGAGGTGCTGGAAGGGCTTAGGTTGAATGGAGGCAAGGAGGAGTATAATGCATGTCTTCCCTCCCTCCAGTAGTCTAGGGGAGCATTTAATTCTGCTGTGAAAATCTAGGTGTAAGCAGCTGTAAAGGCCTGCCGTTTTGTATTGGCTCATAAGGGAAGCATTTTATTTGAGTCCACAGCTGTGTGCTATTATTCATGCCAGGATTGGATGCTTTAAAATGCATTAGCGTTCTGAGCTGTCCCCAGAGGCCCATTGTACATTTAAAACCACTCTAGAAGGGCTGAGTGGAATATGGCCGGCCTGATTTAGCTAATGAACCTTATTTAAACATGATTACTCGTTCTAATACAACAGTCCAGAATAAAAAAACAAAAGACAAAAAAACAATAACCACTGCCTGCATCATCATCAGCGCATCAGCGCTGGCACCCTCCCACCTTGTTATTAGCAATCATTTGTTTGGCAGGAGCCTATATCCGGACTAACAGACAAGGGCCCTTATGGTGCAAAACACGTCCGTGTGATAGGCTTTGGATTAAACACCTGCACGAAATGAAGGCTTCCTTGTCATCTTGGCATTTCCTTTGCCATGGCCATGTGCCTGGAGCATGCAACATCACTGACATGCTGCAGTGGCCATTTGGTCATTATTGATTCAGAGAGAAAATTAGGATGAGGGAACAGGATTAACTGACACTGCAGTCAGGATCAATGATATGCACTTTTGGTGGATATCTTAACTTGGTTCCTTGTATTCACTCAGTCAGCTTAGATCAAACATGGCAAGTGGTTGTTATTAATAGCGGTGGAAAGGTGTGTTAAATAAGATCTGCCAGGTTTAAAATGAACTGCCATTACATGACTATTACCACCTTGCCTGGACCAGCACCAATCCCTACACACATTTTTATGTCAGCCGGTGGCTACCATTAGCACATAGCAGAGATAAGGCCCCTGTGATTTTCCTCCACACACTGACCAGTGTTCTACTGTCCCAGTGTAGCTGTCTGATGAGGTGCTGAAGGCCAGGCATGTAGTGTGAGTACCTGAGTGTCTGGCCGGCTTCCAAACATTCCTCAGTGTGTCTGAGTTTCCATTCGGCGGCTCGGGTGCAGGGTGCTGGATAGGCACAATTTCCTTAAGAGAACATCCAGTATCATTAGATTGCAGCACTGCATATTAGATCATTGGAGCATGTAACTATAGTGTATGATCAAATGTTTAGATTTGCTGCCACTAATTAAAGCAATGTTAGTTCAAAATACTGCTGCTGGGCTGGCACTGCATGGATATGCGTACCTATTCCAGATAAACTGAATCCACTACTATCCAAATGGTTGGAGACGACGTATGTAATAGAAGCAAATATCAGTAGCAGATACATGTATAAAAGGAGTATGGTGTGGTAGGGAGCTGTAAACAGATGATACAGCTTTTGTGTGCACCTAGAATGATGAACAGAGCTCTAGAAGATGAAGAAGTGCAGTATAGCATTGACTATGAAAACATGTTATAATAAAACAGATGTCTAGAATGCCGCATATTTCCACCGTGGTGATTACAGTGCTGCTGGGGGGATGCTGACAAAATACATACAATACAAGATTATGCAGTATTACAGTATCAGACGTGATCTTACATTTTCTCTTGAATATTTTTTTCCACATGTTACTAAAACAGTCATAATCCATTTTTATATTTTTGTTGTCTAACATCACTTTATCCCTTACAATACACAGGCTGTACTGACAACTGAGCCTTTAAAGACCAATTATTCAGATTTTTGTGGTTATCATTGCTACGTATACTAAGTCATTCAGAGAGGTGTGGTGTGAAATGTTTGCTCATTGTTGTTGATTTTTAGTTTTCTACAGTATTTGAATAGTGTCTTTCCATTATTTGACATTTTCGTGATGAATGGACCTGATGTTTTGTATAGTTACTAAATTCAGAAGGTAAGAATGCTGTTACCTACTATATTGAACTGTGACACTCTATGGACCGTATGGACTCGGGAGTGAATGGTATGTTAATATCATTTACATATGGTATCAATCTCTTGCTTTTCCATGATGTGAAAATTACACATTATTACGTTGTTACAACACAACAACACAGAAATCACACAACCAGCAACAAAACATACTAAGATTTTAAATTCATTTCTAACTGCAACAGGAATACCCCTATTTTATAGGTACCAGAAATATAATAAACATGATTCAGCACAGTCAAATTTCAGATAACAAAAAAAAAGATGTATGTATAACCACAATATATACATAGGTAATTACAATGTAATATTTATCATTTAACAGCTACAGGGGTTGGACAAACTGAAACACCTGTCATTTTAGTGTGGGAGGTCTCATGGCTAAATTGGACCAGCCTGGTGGCCAATCTTCATTGATTGCACATTGCACCAGTAAGAGCAGAGTGTGAAGGTTCAGTTAGCAGGTAAGAGCACAGTTCTGCTCAAAATACTGCAATGCACACAACATTATGGGTGACATACCAGAGTTCAAAAGAGGACAAACTGTTGGTGCACGTCTTGCTGGCGCATCTGTGACCAAGACAGCAAGTCTTTGTGATGTATCAAGAGCCACGGTATCCATGGTAATGTCAGCATACCACCAAGAAGAACGAACCTCCACCAGCATCACGTAGTGACCTGGCCACTATCCTGCAAGAAGAATGGCTTAAAATCCCTCTGACCACTGTGCAGGACGCAGTATATGTCATTCCCAAGACGAACTGACGCTGTATTGGTCGCAAAAGGAGGCCCTACACCATACTAATAAATGATTGTGGTCTAAAACCAGGTGTTTCAGTTTCATTGTCCAACCCCTGTACTTCTTGTTTCCAAATGCTTAAAATATTAAATATGAGTATACAAATGTTCCTTTTGCTGTCTGCTTATCTTTACAGTTATTATTATATATCACTGTGCAAAATTGCTTAATTATCTCAACGTCATTTTTAGCTTTCTTCATTATTTGAGGTCAGCAGCTGATGATAATTGTTCCATGATAAGTCATGATTATCATGAATAAAATCTCTGAACATTAACTTAACATTAAAAGTAAGGAAGGTTTTTGCCCTCTTCTGTAAAGTTTCGGTATAGAAAGAAAACAGATTATTATCACTAATGATTCCACACAGTTGAACCGCATTATGTATGTGGATTGTATACTGTCACACATACCTTTCCTCTGCATCTGTGTCTACTGCTACATTTAATAAGTGCATATTAGTAATGCTGTAGTAATGAGTTTAATCCTCTGTATGCGAGTCAGATTACCATCTCCACTGACACGATAACCGTGCTGGCGGTAGACATTAACCGTGGCTTATGAATTCACTGGAGGTCCTTGAGGCTGATGAGTTTCCGAGCGCCTTATCTGGAGGAACTAAAAATAGCCCACCAGCTGGGTTCATGCAATGGCCCACTAGCAACAAGAACAGAGACAGCATCTCTTAACATGGCATATTTCACCACCTCTAGCAGCCTCTGAAATGCCACACAGGTGAGCAGAATTTCAAGGACGCTTTCTTTACTGCTGTACCGATGCAAAGACTTTTAAAGAGAGAGAAAAAAATAGAGAGCAAGAGAGAGAGACCTGTCTGATCAGTGAACATGCTCAAAATGACCAATAAGAGTTTGTTTTATAGAGGGGGAAGACCCTGTAATCAGTATACAGCTACTAAATGCAAAGTCTAATGAATATCATAGATAGATTAAACAACCTGCAAGCTGTTATCCGGACACAGCATCCTGGGAACGTCCATATTTTCCATCCTTTTTAAGGCAGCACTCCTCCCAACATGTTTATGTTTATGCAACTGATTCCCAATCTGGCAAACACTCGCATGTGTTTGCTATTGTGATAGTCTCACTGTTTTCCACACATATCCAGTCACTTGGGTAAACATAACTATTATTAGTGCAGGCTGCTAGCTTGCAGGAAACTCGTCACCTCAGTTTCAGTCTAAAATGAGTGAAGAACAAGGCTTTAAAGCCCTGTTGAAGGATAGCAGTAGCTTGTATGGCCATAGATAATGTAACCCCAGTCAAACGCAGTCTGCACACAGTAAAAGAACTGGAAGCAGTGCCATGATGCCCTCTGCAACAGAGACTCCACCCCAACTGTGTCTGTGTCTATCTATAAAAGCTGTCTGCTTCTGATAAGGAAGCAGGATAAGCCGGGAATACTAGGAAAGCAGTGGAGACATGGCTCTTTGGGGCGAAGTTCTTCCATTCTTGGCCTGGAGGGCTGATGTCCAGCACAGAAAATTCACCAAACTAGGAGCAGAGCTGAAAATGCAGTACACCTGTAAAAATACTTATTTAGGAAACTGGTTGTTCATAAAATTGTGAACACTCAAAGAACCTATAACATACATGGTAGGAATGTAATGATCCTGAAACCACAGTACAAATGTCATGGTCTTGTGGAGTAACCACCTCATGGACCCCTCCAGCCCCCCACCCCAACATACTACCATGTTCTGTAGTGTTTTTCTCTTCAGTGTTTAATAAAATTAAGGCTTAATACAGTCACTGACTGCTGCTATTAGGATACAACATGATTAACAGATCTATAAAGGCCAGTGACTACTGTTAGAAGTGTATCAACATAAGGGAGTTTGATTACATTGCTATTGGGAAGGAAGATAAAGGTTAACAGGAGGAATAAATGATAATACATTTAGACTGAAATGGGTAATATTTATTGAGGTGCCAGGCCGCCATGTTTACTAATGCAACATACCAGTTGTCTCAGCATGGAGCTGTTCCCTCATCCTAATTTTTTCTCTGAATCAATAATGACCAAATGGCCACTGCAGCATGTCAGCGATGTTGCATGCTCCAGGCACATGGCCATGGCAAAGGAAATGCCAAGATGACAAGGTAGCCTTCCTTGTCATCTTCCATTTCGTGCAGGTGATTCATCCAAAGCCTATCACACAGACGTGTTTTGCGCCATAAGGGCCCTTGTCTGTTAGTCCGGATATAGGCTCCTGCCACACAAATGATTGCTAATAACAAGGTGGGCTGTTCCTAATGGTGCCCTGAGATAATCCTTCTTATGTAGCTTGTATATTCTCACAGTTCCTGCAGATGTTGCGGTAGGGGTAGTGGTAGAGTGACACCAGGCTTTCTTGACGTGTGACGTGCAACAACAAACCCTTCATCTTGGTGTTGACCACCAAGCCTCCATACACGAATATGTTGCTCGTCTCCACCAGGACAAAAGCAAGACTTGTCACTGAAGATGACCCTCTGCCATTCTGAGTCACTCCATGAGAGTCTGGCCATTGTGGTCTTTGGCGATGTCGACATGGTGGGAAGGAAGTTGTCATAACAGTCACAACATAAAATTGTGTGCATGCAGTGCTGCGTCATGCTTCTGCCTTCCAGTGGTGCTGGCACTAACAGGTCACTGCTTGCTGAATGGCTGTTGGGTCAGTCAGGTACAGCAATAAGGACCATCCTTGCCTATAACACATGTGCATTCGAGCATGAAACTTGATTAATTTGCATGTCTCGTGATGTCAATCCTACCCATCAAGTTTCATTCTTGTCGGTTGCAACTATTCTTTTAACAATAAGTGTATTTTAATAAGGAGGGTGCTTTTTTTACCATGATCTCAATTTGGAGAAACTATTTATTATTATACATCAATATATTATGCAATATGATCATTATAAAACTAAGCACTGTTGTATGCATTGTGTGATACATGTGCGTACTGAAACGAGGGGGAATCCAACTGAACAATACTATCTGATACTATGTTTTACTAAACACGTACTAAGAGAGCCTGCCGACTCGTGTTCCTGCGCACTTTGCTGATTTTCCTGTTTCCTGTTCTGCACGCCTGATCCAACTCATCAGCTAATTGGCAGGTTTAGCTGGTGTGCTAGAACAGGGAAATCACCAAACCCTTAGTTCTCCACCCCTGTCTTACTAATTAAAGTTATTTTTGACAGCCATACACATGCCAAGAACGTTCAGGAACCTTTATTTTTATGAGTGTTGGGCTATTTCTTGGTTGAGTCACTCTCCTCTGAGTCACCATGACCCAACTGAAAGAAAAACAACAAAAGCCAGCAGACTACGATTTGCACTTCAGAATAGCATAGATATTGGCAAGTAACAGCTGCTCTGGTCCTACTTCTTTCAGTGCCCTTGTGTCAGGGTCAACAAAACCAGTGTAAACTCAGTGAGGACATACGCCATGCAGGTGTTTTAATATTATGTGAGAGGGCAGGAGGTAGAACAGAGCAAACACAGACATGTTTGTTCTGGATATCACCTAGTGTTCTGTAATATTGCTCTGACTACAAGAACACAGAGGCCTAATTTATACAGCACGTAATGCATATAATCCAGGGTTTCCTGACAGTCTTGCACGTTTGCACGTTTTTGGTATTTCCCTTGCTCCACCATGTGTTTGTAAGCCTCATGAAGAGCTTAATTATCTGTGTTAAGATAGTAGCACTGGAAGCAGGAAAAGCACTAGAATAAGCACTGCGGGGCCGGGACTGGGAATCACTGATACTCTGCTTTTATCTTGTTCTGTGTTGGAATTTCTTTTTCCCTACATCAGCAATCTACAGACAGGATCTACAACCTAGGACTTCACTGATTCCAGGGAGTGATTGCAGAAACAAGCTAAATGTGAGTACCGTTACAGAGCTGTGTATAGGCAAGAACCTTCCAATACAGTACGCATCATATACAGGGGTGACAATTCAATATGTTGAACTAAGCTCACCAGACAAAAACATTTGTCACGTGTGACTGAAACTCACCTGATGTGTGTGTGTAATACCTCCACAAGCACGAATAACAGCTGTCATTTGATTTGGCATGGATAGGACAAGTTTCTGGATATAGACCACATCAATGTTCAGCCACTTGTGCATCAAAGAACCCCACAGTTGGGCCAGATTTGGTGGATGCCTTCTCTGGCACAATTCTGCGGAGAATTTCCTGGAGACTGGGATTTTGCCACTGCTGGTAGACCTGTATGACTGCACACTTTCATACACCTGCAGATTCAGCTACTTCCTCCACACTAAGGCCTTTGGCACGCCCAAATGCAGTCACTCTTTTAAGTCAACCATTAACATCTGGTTTACAACACATTTTTCACACATTAAATGAGAGATATACTGTACTATAACACCTCTATGCCTCCTGTTGCCCCCCCCCCATCCAGTCATTCTCATGCAACGATATCTGTAGGAGTATGAAACACGCACAATTTTTAACCCTTGTGTAGTCATAGCATCCTCAATATCCCTTGACCTAATGACGTGCCTTTATTAAACCCTCTAAAATAAATCTATATAGCATAAAGAAACAACTCATCATGCATCACGAACTTTGGGTTTTCCTTTTTTACAGTGCAGGTCTGCATTTAATCAGTGAACACCACTTGTTTTATTCATATTGTTTTCTATACTATATGAGTACAGGTTTATTATCATCATCATTAGTACTAGATGTTTTGCAGTGTTTAATAGAAATGTGAACAAAGGCCTTGTTTCACCTTTTATTCTAATGTTGGCTTCACTTCAGTCAAAAAGTCAAAACAGGCAATTTAGTATGTCCAAACTGCGAGCAAATCAGATGTTTCTCCAATCACGTTTTGAGATGACTGTCCAAACTGTTATTTGCAAGTGATCAGACTGGATTTGTGGGTCCAAACATCACCAGCAATGTAAGTTTCAGTAACTACGTAGGGAATCCCAGCACTTTCATTACTCTGGATTTAACATTAAATTTCAAACCACCTTCAAACATGAAGGAAACCTCCTGTGATTTTTTTTTTCTCGTCGTCCTGTCAAAAATCTATTCAAGTGCTTGGGGGTTTAACCACAGCTGAATTGAATGATAAGGTATTGGCATGATCTTGCTTTACTCAATATTTTTTCTACACTCAGATTCATTACAGCCACTATCAACATTGTCGCTACACACAACATTGACTGTTCTACAGATTTTACACAAAACAGTTCTGAAAAATAAAGGAGAAAGGACAACCCTTAAACCCTGCTACATAACACTGTACAGGTTTTTGATTTCTGTTATGATTTAATGATGGCTAGCTGTATACATCAAGCCATCATGAATCTATGAAAAATTCATGACAGTGTATGATCCCTCACATGATGTTTATGGTACGGTTGTTATCTCTTTTCGTATGGGCTTTCTGTTAGCCATAGTGAACCCAGGACGCTCAGCGGAATGATACAACTGGTAAAAAACACTGGTAGAACATTCCTTAACCAACCAGACTGTGATGTCTAAGCTAAATGTTGTGTTAACCTGAAAATATAGCGCTGGTTGGCCCTAAAACCGACGATTTACCCCAAAGTACAAGTTATATTTTTAATCAACAGGTAAATGTCCACATGCCCAGGCTTTAGCTGTAGCTGTAATGCGAAAAGTAAAATGAATCAAAGCAGTTTCAGTGGACAAGGCCATCTTTTCTTTAATTCCCTGTAAGCACCATATATACAGAAAGGAATCAAAGCAATCATAGCTTTAAAAACATTAGACCATTGTACATGACATCGTATCTACAAATGTATAATCACAGTTTGACTGACTATTCAATCGAACAGAGCATAGATGACAGACCAGCAACAGAATCAATTACTTTTTTTTCCACTTCATTAATTACAATTCACCATTCACAGACACACAAACTTCAACAGATAGTTCTCGTCATTTCATTCTTCAGCAGATCACTGCAGTGGGACATTTTATAAATTAAGAAAGCATCCCTTGTAGAATTATTGACAGATATGACAGTGTTTGTCCATGTAAATATTAGTTACCTCGAGATTGCATAAATATCTCCATCTGTCTTTTTGTTTGCAGGGAATGTCTCTGGTGTGTTTAAGAGGCAGAATGTAGAGAGAAAGGATGCAGACATGTTGGTTTGACTGAGTGCAAGTTGCAATGTGGTACACAGGTATTAAATTCTGTTTGCTTTTTTTTTTTTATATATATATATATCGGTTATCTTGCTTAGACAGCCTTGGAGAGTTGGACCAAGGCTTGCAGATGAAGACATGCAATAGTCCTGTACACTACAAACAGATGTATCCCAAATCATCCTTCATACTTCCACACGCTTGTTAAGAATAAAGACAGATCTAAGGAGTCCATAAGCAGCAGTCAATGAGGCATTCATTTCTAATTCTGTGTGCAGAACAGGGTTCTTCAGCCCGTAATTCTCCTGTTCTACTTGTAAGAAGGCTCGCAGCGTGGTTTGAATCTGATGTTGCAAATTAATTCATTTTAGCTTTTTAATGGGACAGTAGCTGTGGTGATTGCGTGCACTTCTTGGAAAGGTCACCCTGCCTGCCAAATACAGAGAGGAAAAACAGAATTGCACTTATGCCCTCAATATTTACAATGCCTCCTTCAGTTAACCGGACCTTTCCCACTTATCCCTTCAAAGCACAGCTAAATGAGCAACTGCCTCTTTAATTTAACCCTACAACAGCCTTGCACAAGGAAACGCAAACTGCATTAGAGGGGGAGGAGTGTGTGCAAGCTAAACGTGAAAATATAAATACTGGCAGTTTTGACAGAGGACAATAGGCAGAGGTGGAATTCCTCTCAACAAGCAGGACAAACTAAACAAAAAGCATGACATACTGATTTAATAGGAACTGAATTAATTCAGACAAAAATAAATAAAAAAATTTAAAAAACATAAACTCACTTACTAAAGACCAGCCTACCCAACATTTCAGATGTACTTATTATGATTAATCTGTATTATTCTGCAACAAGACACTTAATATGGACAAAGTGCAGGAGCTGTATTTTTTGGCATGGCCTTGCTCGCTTAAGTGCTTCACAGGGGTTGCGGAGAGAAAATGGCATCCGGGTGGTGGAACAGAACCTTGTGGAGAACAATGTCCCCGCGCTCTCTCTCAGGCTAGAACATGTGGGAGTGTGCATTAGGGTCTGCTCGTTATGCAACACATTCAGTAATTGGCACGTATACATCATGGGCGAAAGAAAGAAGCTTTCGCCTCTATGTGGCGAGATAATAAAGAGGAGTGGGTCTGGAGCGGATTCTGCTTCTAAAATGCACCATTACCCGCTGAATCCCCCTTATCCAATAGGACTCCATTAGCAGGGTCAAGCACTTTCAATTCTTCAGAGGAAAATGGAAGTACCGTCATCAGGATGCCCATTCACTCGGTCATTAATTAATTCACCCGTTCATTCACCTTCCGGAGCGTGCGAGTCGTTGGGTTGTGCAATGCTGCTGGGAGCTTGAGAGACAGGCTCAGGCCACAGGGGGCAGGTGCAGTAGCTGCATTCCACAGAGCAGCTCACACTGGATATGCGTGTGCGCGAGAGCTGAGGTTAAAAGCTTATGGAGGGAGGAGCCCGTCAGATAGGACGTAGGCATAACACAAAGCAGGTGGAGGAAAGCTAGAGCCCTCCAAGAGGTCAGTCGCTTTTTGACTCTCCCTTTACTCAATTTGTCATGCAAAATGTGTAGGTGTGTGTTTTCATGAGCTAATAACCATAAAAGTCAGTCCTTCAGAGCACCAGGTAAATTTGGTCCACCTTGAGGTGTGACATCCTGTAGTGGCCACCTCCTGAGGCATGTGCCCATTCCTCAACTGACGCCAGTGCTGTCACTTTCTGCTGACAGTGTGTTCATGTGGCCGCTGTTGTTTAATCAGTCTCTCGATCTCTGAACCCAGGGTCTGAAGATTCTCCTGTGGAGTGAGAAACAAATCAGACTTGATGTGAGGCTTTCCTGTGCTACTCAAACAATAACAAACAGAAAATAGAAAGTGTGTGTGTGTGTGTGTTGTGGGTAACAATGCCTGGAAGCAGAGATGGAAAAGTAGTTTCTCAATGCTTTGCTTTAAGTCAGTTTGATTGCCTTACTATCTCTTCCTAATGTCTCTAATCCTGCTAACATTGTACAAATGCAATTCTACGCTCACTGAGAACAGTGGCTTTTTTTTTCAAACCCACTTAATTTTTCCCCAGTCTTCCTGCTAAAACATCACAGTACAGCACTAGTCTTTCTGCACGGGTCCATGACCTGGATTACAGTGTTCTCCTTCACTCTTTACTAAAAATTACTATCTTCAGTGTCTAGTGGAGGGAGGCCAGGCAGCGTGGGAATGTATCCACAGTGCCTCAGTCATCAATCAACACTCAGCGTGCTTTGTTTCTGATAGCCATCATAAGAAACCCCAGTCACTTAAAAGTAGTGATTATATCGGCAAACATCACAGGGAGGCAGCTGTGCTATGCCAAATCCCAGGGGGACCATATATAGTCAAATTACTACATGTAGTGATGTAATGAAATGCAGAAACTTGTGAGAAGCAAGCAGATAAGAAATGAATTCGGCGCCACACACGCACTTGCACACATGCACGAGAAAGAAAGAAAGAAAGAAAGAAAGAAAAAAAGACAGCAGCAATGCAAGCCACGATACCTTGAGTGTGATGTTCTTGAGAAGGGTGTCCTCTAGCACTGCCTGTAGCTTGCGGTTGATCTCCAGAGAGAGGTCAAGGGTAAGGCCGCTGTCCGCTGGATGCGAGGTGTACAGCGAGGCCATAATGCCCCCCCTCTTACTGAGATGGGCTTTGTTAAAGTCTGAAGCCTCAGACGAGAGAGCACCAGACTCCTCCCTCAGCACGTAGCTCTGGATAATTCTGCAGGAAACATACAGGGAGCACACATCACAGGTCTGTTTTAATACAACAACATGGACATGCACACACAGACACTTTCAGAAACAAGAAAAGCCCTGGAAAATCCCCAAAATGGTCACTGTGCAACCCATAGTCATCAGGGAGGAGGCTAAAGGTGAAGCCACTAATGAACCAGGACTAAGGGCATAAGCTACACACCATTACAACAAATCACCTCACCAAATCTCTCCGTGCAAGCTGACTGGAAACAATAATGCATCTTACTAGCATGGCATGGTTGGATGCTGACTAGTTTTCAGCTTTGACAGTCACTGAGGATTAAATCTATCTGGTTAGAGTGACCTTTATAAGAAATGAATGTTCAAATGGTTGTGGTTTTAGGAAGCCAAGTTATCTGCTGTTTTTTTTTTTGTTTGTTTTTTTGCACGAGAGAAGACAGCAAATGATGAAAGAAGTTGCTTAGACAAAATGAAACTTCTGAACGCTCTACTGTGCACATGTTGTCACAGATTTATTTTCAAACTACTTTATTATAAAGTGCCAGAATATTCTGATTGAATTGTACTCTAAAAAATAAAAATAAAAAAAAGTTATTAAAGCCTAATTCATCTTTGAGTGGCTCAGTTTGAAACAGAATGAAGTGCGGCACGACACTGATGGAAATCTGAAATCATTATTGTCTCTGCCATTACTGTCTCTTTCTAATATGCAGGAAACAAAGATAAGGGGAAAAAAAAAAAAGAACACCTAAGTGGTTCTCTTTTGTTTAGAAGGTACGGACGGAGGCACAAAACCTTTAATTCTACCGTCTCCAGGAGATGCTCTTCTCTCCCATCTCCCTTATTCCAAACCGTTTTTAACCACCGTGACGCACGGCCCATATAAAGGCCAATTCGATTTTAATGCTTTGTTCAGACTGTGGCTTGAGACAAAGATATTGGAGGGCATACTTGTAAAGATCCCTGTCTGGGCGAACAGAAATAAACAAGAGTTTTTCCAATCTGTGAACTCTGTGATCTCTAAACTAGCCAGCTACACTGGTTTTAGTGAAGTTGTTCATTAATACACAGGATCAGTCAGACATGGTAGACCTTATTGATTTCTCCAAGATTCTGAACACCTTTGCCACCAGCTATTTGAAATTTTAAACAGGAAAGGACCAGAAATTGCACACGCCATGGTGAAAATCAGTAATGAGAAGAGAGGTTAAACTCACATCTTGTCAGTATGAAAAGAACGGACTACACAACTAGACAGATATGACAAAACTACACACACTCAAATGAAATCACTACCACAGAAGCGGATTGGCTTACCTTGTATTTATCTTGGGTCCATTTGGACCCAATTTCCATCACGATAGTATTTAACAAAACAAAATAAAAATAAATTAAATGTTGCCTGTGATTTAGCAACTCGCATGCGAAGGGGAGGGCCACAGGCAGATGCGCTCGAAATCAGAATCTACAGAAAGTGCCCATGTTGCCTGGGGAGAAGCTAATTAAAGTATAAAGTAATGGGGTTATCACCCACTACATCAACATTTAGACATCTGGTAATGCAACTTTCTGATGCTGGGTCAGGACCACATCAGTGGAAGCATGTCCTGAAACTATTTGATTTTCTGTTACTTTATAAAGCTACAGCCAGGGCAGGATGGCATGGCCTAATTCTCTGCTGTACCAATAAGAGCAGCAGAGAGAAAGCAAGGACAGCAGCAGGGTAGCCAGAAAGACACACATGCAGAACAGAAACTCGCACAAAACAAGACTCAGTTGTAGCTTGATTGACATGCCAGTCCTATATATAGACATACACACACAATTCAGTGTCCATTTCAGTAAAATCAAGTTTCATCTTAATCAAACTACATCTGAACCACAAACAGCAAAAATGGAAGTGTTAGAAAATAAAAAATAAATATATGTATAGAATACATATTTGCAGAAAACAAAATATTTATCATGCACTATTATCATTTACAGGTCAAGAGAAAAAGTCTATACAGTATCTATACAGTAAGATGCAAAAGTCAGAGGCCCTTCCTTTCTTTAACCTCAACTGTTTAAGCTATTCATTCACCAGGAGATATTTCTGAGGAATTACACAAAGCTATCTCCTTCAGGAGAAAGAAGAAAAGCAAGCTTCACTTTTGCCTCAGATCATAACAGTTAAAGTATAACTGTCCATTCTTCAAAAAAAAGCAGCACTACATGTCTAAAAGCCTGTGTAGCTGAAAGCTAAAGAAATAAACAAAAAAGAGACAATCTGCAGATCAAACAAAAAGACAGCACGCAAATCTCCCCATATACTGATCCTTATTACAGTGTTTCCTCTAGGACTGTTTCAGCACCGGTGGCAAACCCACACTCCTCCCCCGCAAACTATATGCAGCTGAAACACTGATATATCTAATTGTTGGGGCTTCTGTGTTGCATTCTACTAAAGACATGTTTCCTGCCTCCACCCCACACCAACACTGAATAATTAATTTGTAGTTAATGGGCTGTTTTAACAGAAGTAAAAAAAAAAATGAAGGCTAGACTTTTGCACCATACTGTACACGTATTTTCACTTAAATACAAAACGATCATTTCTAGTCACTCCTGTAATTATACACCACTAACATTCAATAAACATCTGTAACTGATCTTTAAGATGATTTCAGTTTTCATTTGTGGCAGCATTAACTTTGTGTTCTTAATAGTCACAGTGCTCTTAGACTGATTCTGTTGTTGAGAGGTTCATACACACACAGATAGCATAAGCCAGTATTATACAAACACCAATTTTCAGAGCTAACAGAGAAAAAAAAAAGTTGGCAAATCTGAACTTGGCTAGAAAATAGTTTTTTGGGCACGGATTAATGAACAGGAAATAATTACAGCCCAGCTGCGGGTGTGTCTCTGATTAAAACTAAAAAATGTAGTGCAGGAGGGCTCATCTAATCCCATCCTTTATCAAGAGTAACTGATCCAATCGGAAATTTAGACAGTAGCTCTGTCTTAAATAGGGTCAAAAGTGTCAAAATGTCTGAAATCTTTTGCAGTGTATTAGAGCACGTCTGTCAGACACTGACTGACAAATTCTACTGGGCATTTCTCTGTGGCCACAGCTATGGCCCAATTACGTGCATTTGGCGCGTACATGAATATGCATCAGACATCATTAGGAACCCCAGTGACGCATAATTTCCCCAGAACTAACAACTATAAATAACAATAAGCATCTGACCACAGAACAGGGCAGATTTGGCCTGCTTGTGTGTGTGCGTGCGTGTGTGTGCGTGAGTGCGTGTGTGTGCGTGTGTGTGTGTCTGTGTATATGGGGATACATGTAAGAGGTTAATGTCTGCCAAATCCCATTGTCTGACTAACTTCAACAAACAAGACAGAACCCTCGTCAGGAAGCGTTTTTTTTTAAATAAGGAAAAATAAGCAAAAGGAAAACTAACAAATGCATGAAGGACAATGCCCAACAAAATTTTCTGCAACCAGTCAAAGCCTGTCTCCGTGTAATGGCATCACAGGACGAGGGAGTTAGAACAGAGATTTATGTCAGACCGCTAGGCAAAGCCAAGTAGACTGTCTATATCATCTAAAACCAATGCTCTGAGTGCTTCTGATTTGTGTGAGGTTCTCATTAGACCAAGCTACCAAGCTGCCATTTAAGCATAGTGTTACTGACGAGCCCAAGCTCAATCTATTGTCATGTCTGAAGCATCCTATACTTTCCTATCATTTGCAGTCTTGCTCTCTCACTCACTTTGTCTTTTTTCTGATCTCCTCCACTAGCTGTTTGATGTGGTCCTCCAAGAATTCGATTTTTTCATTCTTGCGGGCATGGGCTTTCTGCAGCCGCACAATGCGTTCCACCAGCACGGCCTTGTCTACCTCTGGAAAGCTGTCCACCACGACCACAGATGGGCCTGACTGGTTCTCAGGAGAACGTTCTTCCATACTGCTGCCCCGTGCATTCAAAGAGCCTAGAGAAAGAATGAGTGTGAGCAGAAAGGCAGAGAGAAAATGTCACTTAAAACACAGAGACAGCAGAGAAACCAAAGGTTCCCTAGAAGCACTGAAGTGACAGTCATATCATACAGGGAATGACAGTCAATCTTACATAGCAGATAGCAATCACTCATGAAAAAATAAAAAGGCCAAGATCTTTCAAGTGCAAGATGAAAGGTATGTACAGATATACAGAGATATATAAAGATTTATGGCATAACACCATTTCATTTCATGTACACAACACACTTCTACCATGGTCTGTACTGTGAGAGTGTCAACTGCCTGCTGCTAAGCTTAAATTGTATGTCATTAAAATCTGTATAAGACAATGCTAAAAAGTAGGCTTGAGCAATGTGATTGTACCGGGAACCGCATCGCAATAGCTATCAATTTGGACAACTAAATTGTCAGAACACACACTGCCAACAAACTGGTGCATGTATAATCTATGTCCTATATCAATCTTGATGCATTGTCTGGCTTGAGGTAATGCTTGCTTAACAGATAAGGCTGTGGTTCTGCCTTCTGTGCACAAAAACATCTTTCCTTAAAATTAATTGCTTAATTGACTTAAGTTGCCAAAACTAAAAGAAAATATTGTACGTCACAGTCCAATAACAATAGCGGGTCACATGCTGTGGGATAACTTGACACAGTCAACAATTTTATTATTTTACTACAAAGTAATTTATAGGCTATAAAATTGTGATTTTACCAAACCATACTTTTCACACTTAATACAGAGTTTGCTTAGCAAATTACTAGAAAGTTAGTAAGTCTGACAAGAACCCCAACCATTCTTATTTTCTTTGGTTTAAGCAAGCTTTTCTGTGGCATCACCACATTATTTGCCATGCTGAAAGAGGTAACTGTTCCTTCCTTTAAGCCAAGGCTCATGTCACAAATCTGTCTTGACCTAATAGAGCCTGCAAAATCGCAAAAAAGAAACATGTAACTGTTCTGGAGACAGAAGAAGCTAAATCTACAGTCAGCGACTTGAGACCAGCAAACTGAAGGTCAGCTGCCCCATTCTGAAGGTGAAAAAGACAGTGTACCTGAGGAGCTGGAACGACTGCCCATGCTGCTGCCCTCTCGATCACAGCCTCCATTCTCCACTTGCTCCAGCTTCTTACGAGCTATCAAAAAGAGACACACACATGTATATTAGCACTGTAGCTGTCCATTTAGAGTCATTTCAGGCTATCTTTAAAGATACCCCCTCACCCCTTCAACAACCCCACCAACCATCAGGGAAGAGAGAGCCTTTCCTGCTCTGGATCTCATTCCATGCTGCTGGCGAGAGCTCACGACAGAGAATAAAAGCCTCTCCCCACGGGGCACTTCCTCACTGCATGTCAAATACATTCAATTAAAAGACTTCACATTCAAGGACCGGGCCTTGAGATGGAGAAAGGGAGTCGACGGGCGCCCAGAGAGAAAGTGCAAAAAATAGAGCTACTTAAAAATATCTTCATGTTCTCCATGTCTTCTCTGTAGGAATAAGTCCCTAGTCACAGGCCATTCTCTCATCTCACTCTTTCTTTTTCTCGCACCCCTCACAAAAACGACATGAAAATCACCCTATGGCCTAACCCAGCTTCTCCTGCAGCCACAGCGAGGCATGAACACATTACAACACAATCTGTCTGCTCCTGCTGCATGGCCCCACCGCCAGCCCCCTGAGAGCTCCAATATGGTTTTATAATTACCAACAGCGCCTCAGGGAACTGGGGACGGGGAAAGAGATGCTAACGCCCCAGTAGCGAATCAAGAACCATTAAAAAAAAAAGCATTGACACAAAGATTGAAATGCTTAAACATTCACACAGACTTCAAAGCTGTCTTATGTTTTTAGATTCCTTGGTTTCATGATGTTTTAGGTTAATTGACAGATACTCTGGGCTTAGAGCTTTTCACTCACTACAGTCAATTTACTGCCAGGCTCTTTCAACAGATTTTCGTTATCACCCCCAAATACCTCTGGTGGCCACACTTGTGAGAATAAATCCTCATACAGACATCTTGTGAGTGTACGTTCTAAGGTCATGATGGAAACAGGCTATATTTTCTATATGAGAGTTCACACATTGTAATGCTGAAAATGAAGGAAGAGCACAAACAGTACTGCTTAAACTGGATTAAATCAGACAACATCAGAGCTATTAATGATGAAACAGCTGAGTGATCGTGCAAACGGGAAACACTGGAAAAAGTCCCATTAAAAATATGTTGCCCACTGACATTTTAGACTTTCTGATTCTTGTGTGATTCTGATTCTTGTGTGATTCTTTATGGTGTGCTGGAGTCTCCCAGTGGAACAAACTTAGTGGCTTAACTGAAGTATTCAAATTAAAGCAATTCACTTCCCATGTGTACAGCGGAATTTCTCACCTTGTGTGAGCTGCTTGGTGAGATCCTTAATGTTGGCTGCCTGCTTTCTCTTCTGTGTGACCAGCTCGTCTCTGAGCTCCTCTACACGTGTCTTCAGCTGAGAAGTCTCTGTTTGCAGTGCAGTCCTTTCTGCCTGCAGAGTCTGTACTTCATCCTGCCTCTGTTGCTCCTCTCTCTTCAGTCTGGTTGCCTGAACAAACATTGGGAAAAAAGAAAAAAAAAAAAGCTTAGACGAACTGGGAACTGTGGCTTTCCACTGCTGCTCACTGATCAATCCCTAGGTCTTCCCTGTCCACTATCTGGCGTAGTCTGCAGAGGGTATTCTTTAAAAGCAGCATTTGAACAAAAGGGTTACAACTGTGGATTCAATCACTGCCAACACAAGTAGCTGGGCTTCCGCCTACACTACAGTGGATGGTTAGAAGGGCCATACTAGGATGGTAGAACTATTATTAATATTAAACATCATATTAATGCATTATTATCATGTTAACTTTGACTAATTTATAATCAAAATAGGGATACAGTAGACAAGTGTACATAGTCTTATCAGAATATTAAAACCACCTCCCTGTCCCTATTTTCTGTGTTTATTTTATCAGCTCCACTTATCATGTACACTTTGTAGTTCTACAGTAACCGACTGTAGTCCATCTGTGGAAGTGTTGGTGGTGTGTTAGTGTCCGTTGTCCCGGTGTGAGTGGATCAGACACAGTCATACTGCTGGAGGTTTTAAAATATCTCAGTGTACTGAGAATAGTCAGTGGCACTGTAGTGCTAAGAATAATACACCACCCAAATAATACCTGCTTTGCGGTGGTCCTGTGGGGTCCTGACCATTGAAGAACATGTCAAATGGGGATTAACAAAGTATGCAGATAAGATTTACGAAGTGCATATATATGGTAAGTAGAGCTGATAAAATAGACATTAAGTTTTGAAGCAAGTAGGTGTTTAATATTCTGATAAGTTTGTGTAAGTGATAGTGTTATAACAATTTTTTTGAAAAAGAGTGTAACAAAATCATTTATTTAAAATGTATTTTTTAATTTGTGAAAACTAACAAAAAAAATGCCTCATAAGTTTGAGGATGGTCAGTTTAGAAATTCAGATGGTAACTAGAACAATTGACAAATATGAAAACTTTAAACAAGTCTTGCTTAGAAATGCCAAATTCATTAATAACTCATTTGTGACCGCATCCATCGTGGTGTTGATCTACCTGCAATATTACTGCCTTTCAAGTCCATCAGATAAAGCTCCTTTCTTTCCCAAAATGAACGTAACATTCACATATAGAGCAGTTGGCAAAAAAAGAAACCATGACCGTGACCATCTGGTCTTCTGGCGTGTCTCCAGATAATGCCATACTCTCCGTATCGATTTGGATAGGAAAGTGCTTATGAAGATAATAGCAAGACACATTATATGGCTAATAGTATGCGCCCAGATGTGAACCCACCATGTCTGCAAGGGACCTCTCAACCTCTTCCAGTCTGATTTGGAGGTCTCTAGAATTAGTGGTCATGCGGTCCAGCTGAGCCTGCAGGCCATTGCTTTCAGACTGCAGCTGAGCATTCTTACTGGTGAGCCTCTCCGTGAAGCCCAGGAGCTCAGCCTCTCGCACTCTGCCGCCCTGAACGTCTTTCTGGAGGTCTGCGATCTGTGAGTTCAGACTTTCCACCTCTTCCCTCAAAGATGCAATTTCCTGTTCATCTCTGTCAACACACACAAGAACATTGTACAGTACAGATAATTAATTTTTGTAGTTTTGAATTTAGTTCTTTTAGTCATGGGTCTGCAATTTAACAAACTACTATAAGGTTAAATCTCTGACTTAAAGCAATGTTTACACTTGTTTCTACTGCAAAAAGATCCAACAACAGTGAAGAAGACATGCTAAGTGTCAGGATGCATAAAAAAACCCTCAACTTCACAAACGCACACAAATCAAGACAACAGCAATTCCACAATTCATAAAGTCAATATGGTACAGAATGGATATCAACACAGTCACAAGTGACGTGTCCTGACAACACGGAGCAACCCCCTGGAGAAACACATGGAACATAAATAATTCTGTTAGCTCTAGCACAAAGCCACAGTCACATCTCTTCATCAGCAGAGGCGCATTCACCACTGGGAGACAAGTAAAGAACGGGTTACATTATTGATGTCCAGGCATGTTCAACTGAATCATCACCAGCGATGCAAAGCCAAATAAACAAACTCTGAATACAGATTCCGAAATGATGCAAAGCAGCATAGCCTATAAACAGCCAGGCCCAGGGGTCCCAAGAGAACCACTGCCCTCACACTGTAAGGGACCGTATCTTTTGATTGCTCTTTTTCTCATAAGGAGAGACCAAATGTATCATGCATTGAGGCATTTCTTGGGACAAACATTACAGTAGCTATCTGCCGTTTTTGAATCATTAAGATCATTCTGAGGAGTAGGAAAAATGTGTTTGGGCGGGTGACTCAGGTTGCCTTCCTCACCTCTGGTGCTGCTCTTCTAAATTCTGGATGGCACCCAGTTTCTCACGCTGGTTCTGGATCTCTGACTTCTGCCTGTTTATGATCTCTCTGTATTTGCAAAGCTCATCCTCCCACCGAGGCCTCTCATCCTCCAAACACTTCACCTATGGGTAAAATAATCACAAAGTGAGTTAAGAGGACTTATGAACAAGCATTCATGAACAATTACATAACGCACACACACCAAATACATATGAAGTATGTTTACCTTAGTTCTAAGAGTGGTAAGCTCATCCATGCTGTCTTTAAAGCTCCTTTTCAGATCCTCCAGTTCCTTAATCTTGGCTCTATGCATCTGTCAGTCACAACAAAGAGCATGCAACCAATACAAATAAGCCTCCTTAAAGTGTTACACATCCCTTTAACTACTCAACTCTTTCCACCCTTCCCAATAAAAGATGTGATCAGTGATTGAGCCTTACAGGTAATGGTGACTAGGTTTAATAAAGCTCTTCAAACTTCAGATAATTAGTCATTTATGATCATGTTTTCTAATGGCAAATGCTGCACTTTCATTTCCATGTTCCACTATCAAGGAACTTTATGGGTTAGCTTATTCCATACTCCATGAGCTGATATCCCAACATGACATCTTCTTGACAGCAAATAGCAAAGGTATAAATTAGCATAAAGGAGTCCATTCATTCAGGCCACTAAATAAATGCCAGGGCTTTGGCTATGTTTGTTACAGCAAAGGACTGTTTGACTGGCACTCCTGCTTCCAAAAAGTTCAAACCAGTTTTTCTGAATGTGCTGTGGTAGGTGAGATGAGATAAGTGTGAATAAAGCAATGGGAGTTTCACCTCCAGCTGGTCTGTCTGTTCCTGCTTGTGCTTTTCCAACTCTCCTTTCGTCTCCCGCAGCTTTGCATCCAACTCATTAGACTTAATTTCCTCTGACTCCTAGAGAGACAGACAGAGCAATATAATCGCACATTATGTCCTTGAAGCAGTAGTAGCACACCACACTGGCAAGAAACTCATTACCACTTCAGTTATATGGCACAATATCTTGCAGATAATTCCTATGGCAGTGTTAAAAAAAATTCCATTTGTTTAAACCACAAAAGCTATAACAGCAGTTGCGACTTTCACTAAGCATAACAGTCTATAGTGCCCTCTAGTGGATATTCGCATGTCTTGCACTAGTTCTCAATAGTTGGATTATTTTCCACTGCACCTCTATTCAGACTCACCTGATACGTGCGAATCATGTCCTGGCAATTCTTGCGTATCTGTTCTGTTTCTTCTTTAGCCTGTGTTAGCTTTGCAGTCGTTTCTTTTAACTTGTCCTTTGTTTCCTGTGTGTTTTTTTTAGGAGACAACCATGATCAGAGCATAACAACAGTAAATTACCATTCAGATACACACAGCCTGAATAAATGTGCATCAACCATATATTCATATTAAAAGCACTACAAAAAACACTCATTAGTGAATACTGGGATTAATGAATTCACTCTTCATCAACCAGGACTTTAAGGTGCCAATTTTTTGGCACTTTATGTAATTAGTCAGAAATCACTCCTAATTTAACAGTATAGAATAATAAACCAAATAACCTTTGGGAGCATTTTGAACAGTGTAAAGGTATTCTGTTTTTAGTTTTTTAAGTGTAATGTATTTTTTGTAACATCTGTCTGTTAGCTTTTTTTCTGACCTTATGAGCATCTGTCTCACTCTTCAGTTTGTTCTGTGCCCACTTCACTTTGATGACATGTGAATTGATCTCGTCCTTGATTTTCTCCAGCTCCCGAGACAGTCTGATAATTTCATTTTCCTGCAGAAACGGGTAAAACACACAATTAATTTAAAAAAAAGCATGAAATGACATAATAAATAAATAAATAAATAATCTTTAGACTCATATTTAAAATCCATTCCTCAACATGTGCACACTCTCTTAAACATTTGCTTATGCCTAATGCCTACTGGACTACATACAACTTTCAAAATGCCAGAAACACTGTACTGCTCACCACTAACATATATTACTTAAACTTTTATGTTTTGTCAGTGTATTGGTCTGCACACTACACAACCGAGCACAGATGAGGTTTATGTATTACATGATCCTTGACCTTAAGGGATACCTGAACATCTTCAGGGACATTGGTGTTTGCAGTGAAAAACTGTTTACTGCTTTTGAACACTGTTTACACACTTCTCAGTTCGATCATTTTCAGACTTTACATCAAACACATAATTGTCAGAGGGTTTGTGACAGTTCGCAGACTGGATAAGTCACACAACACAAGCAACCAAGACAGACATGCACAGCTATTTGTCTACAATCTGTGGCATATCGCAGATCCAGTGATAGTATAGTTGAGGCTACATTGTGTACTGAAAGAACAGTCACACTGCCACTAGGTTCACACCACAGGTAGTATGTGTGAACCATGTCTACATCAGTGGTTCCGAAAACATAGTATTCTGATTATGATTCGTTCTGATAATTACTTGATTTAAGCCTTCATTTTATTAGTCAATCAGACATGGAAGTAAGCACATACTTCCCTGATACAGACAATACAAGCAGTTGACAGTGGCACGGTTCTCTAATAGGTTTACAGTTAAGTATTTTTCCTCTGAATTTATTTTAAATGTTACACAAGGTTGCACTAGAAATGCCATTATACTCCGGTCTTCTGCACATTGTGTGTTCTGCATAAACAGGTACCAGACATTAAGGCAAAATGTCTTACATATCACTGCTGTCCAATGAAAACACAATCTCCATTATTGATGATTTTTACTTTTATGTATCATTTGATCACATGAGCTGCTGTTTACACTGCCTGTGAATTTCATGATTAATGGACAAAGAGAAATGGCCCAAAATCACTTGGAAAAAGTCTGGTTCCATTGATTTAGCTTAGAATTAAATTGGGTCTTTTCCTCTCCTGTAAAGTCGCTATTTTGGATATACTTGTTTTTCTTTGGACAGTGACAATATGCACCGTATAAACATATGTATGTGCAGTGGGGGAGCAATAGGGGTTATCCAATAGGAGGTTTTACATCTCAGGCAGTACAGGACTGTAAAGCGTTTGGGGACAACTGGAAAAAGGCGGTGTATTTTGTGTTTGGAAGTTTGGAAGTTGTACCTTGCCGTCATATAGCTGCTGAAGCCGTCCTTTCTCCTGTGCTAGCTGGTTCCCCCTTCTGGCCTGTTTGTCCACTTCTGTTGTGGCCTCCCTGAGTTTTCTCTCCAACTGCTCCTTGTCCCTGCGTAGGTCCAGTGCTTCTTTTTCCCCTCGCACATACTTCATAACCATTGCCTCTTTTTCCTGCCGTGCCTCCTCACACTTCTTACTGGCCTACGAAAAGCGACAAACAATCGAGAAAAAGATATTACATCAAAACCTTCTGAGAACAGAGTTTCTGTAGAAGCTTAAGAGACACAAGAACTTCACACCCCAGTGGCAAGCTCAATACTCAAGTTGTTACGATAGTGTATTATTTAATGTGCTGGTTTGGTGAAGAAAGAAGAGCAGTGACACTGTTGTGAGAGTTTCACACCATGGTGGGAGTGAAATGTCTGAATGAAACCTGCTGAAATAAAGCAAAACTCCTCATTCTAGACCTCAATATCGAAACGCAGGTATAGAATTAAACAAATCCACTTTCAGGGTTACAAGTGAGAGATAAAGACAGGCTACGTACTCAGTCACTAATGGGAATTAGTGGAGGATGAGGGAAAGAAAAGGGATCACTGAAGGATACGTTGTGCCAGATTGAGCCTGAGGACCACAGTCCAGTCATTGTTTGGGAGTAATTGATCCATGTGAAAGTAAAAGAGCTTTGTGTGTGGGAAAGCAGGGGGAGGGTGACACATAGTAGGTCCTGGAGGATTGTTTCCATGGCACCAGCTACAGTGGTCATAGTGATGACCTCCTCACCTGCTCCAGGCGATAGGCCATCTCCTTCTGCATCTGCTGGATGGCATTCTTAGCAGTTTGGTCCTGGTGAACCAGTTTGTCCTTGGATTCTTTCAGCTCTTTAAGCAGGTCCTCCACCCTGTTCTCAAACTGGTCAGACAAGAGACAGTTTCCATCAAAAGTTAATGCCTTCATACTTGTGAAAAGGCTGGTGTAAGGCTAATCACAAACACTCCCTGTATGACGACACAAAAGCAGGTCTGACCAAACAGGGCTGATCACAGACACACCCAGGAAAAGCGTCAATGCACCCACCCAACAAAACGTCAGTGCCGAAGGTCGTTAGCGTGCAGGTAGCAGAAGCTGCGCAATAAACACTACAGAATACACAATATACCCAACATATCTTCAAATTGGTAGGTAATTCCACTCTGAATGGCTTGTAGGTAATGTTTACACTGCAATAATGGTTTAAACCACATAAGAGAAGAACTAGTCAGATTTTATTTTCATTCTTAAAACATCTCTATACTGCTATAAATCTGCAGTTAAAACTGTGAAAAGCTCAACAGGTTTTTCCTGCTGTACATGACAAGATTTGAAAGCTTGAAAACGCTTTGATGATAATGCACTGGTCTCTATTTGTGGTTCATATATCTGAAATGAAGTAACTGTATACAGTGCTGTCCAGATTTCAACACAAAGATCAGATACATAATAAATACGGTAAAGGAAAACGCGATCACTTTAGTACCTTGTCTAAAGAATCACACAGTCAATAGGAAGAGTTATGTCCAATGATTTTGCTTGCAGATTACGATAGAAAGATTAACTATTACCAAAATCAGAATTTAAAGACTGCAACTGAAATTGTGCAGTTTTAAATAACAAACCATTAAACTTATTGTCTATATTTTTCAACAAATGTTATCCTAACAAAATTTAAACACAGAGCTTGTGAACTGCCTTTAGAGGAGACAGACCACAAACAATGCAACCAGATATTGTGTACACAACCATATCATACTGGCAGTCTCATGCAAAACATTACAATGCATTCCATTCACCCGTAATTTACAGAACAAAATTCAATAAATTAAATAGCTATCAGATATTGATTAAAACATCAATTAGAATTACCATCGGCAGATTCTAATAGCCTTTAATCAGAGTCTAATAATCTGCAGCTGTATATAATTGTTATATTGTATATAACATTCTTATGGCAAAGGCAAATAACTTCACACTTGACTCTCTTTCAGCTAACTCTCTCAAAGTCTTAAACTGCCTTCAACTGCCTCAACTCAAGAAAAGCAAACCATTTTCCAAGTGACTAAATGACTGTTATCAGTGGAAGCAGGGAACAGGAACTTCATGTTTTGCTGTATAAACCACAGAGTAGAGATTTGTAAGGAAAGTGTCTCCATCATTCCTTCCTTGGCTCTTTGGAAGATGAGCGATTGTGTTGAGGCAAGGGTGTCGTGATAGGCCACAGATGCCCCTCTTATTCAGCCCTGATGAGAAGCTGTGACAGCATAACACACACATACAAGCGTTTCCTGTCATTACCACGGTACCAGATTATTGGCCTTCACAGACAGCCAGCCTCCCAGGCTGCTCTGTTTGATTTGTGTTATTACACTCTGTGACATGGGCCCCGTTAGGATTGGATTAGATTGCAATCTCCCCGAGCCCAGGGACAGACTCAAACATGTATGCTTACCCAGCACCAGATGCAGGCTCTTCAGTCACCAAGCACACTATAATCAGCGAGAGGAGCCTGAACTGACCATTGGGGTCCCATTTCGGGCTCATTTAGCAAAACACAGTTTATCAGTTGCTAATATTAGGCCTTCTTATTGACCATATCTCAAACAAATCAATGGACATTTTGTAACAATCGACTGTGAATCAAATGCTGTGATTAGCCTCACCCACAGAATATAAACGCTGCACACTTGTGATGCTCTTTACCTTTTTAATTGTGCCAAGGTGCTGCTTCTCAGTCTCCATCCTCTTCTTAAGCTCCTCTCTCATGTTGTCTTTCTCAGAGCAGATGCCCAGGATGAGCTCCTGGTGCTTTTTATTCTCATCCAACAACCTGACACACAATCACATTAACTGTTACTCTAACAGCTTTGCAGACACCCATGAGTGTATTATGCTGTCTGTCACTGATCTGTTCTACAAGATGACAATTGTTGAGACATTTCTACCAAACAAATTCAGTTTCTCTGATAGAGCTGTCAAGGAACAGGTGTCCAAAAATCATCCCTGATCAGTCTCCTTAATTATTCCACACCAGAGCACAGCATTGGACTAGTTCCAGTTTCTAGGCAAAGCAGGTGTCCTTATGAAAATGAGGGAAGTAAAATCAGGAGGGCGTTACGGCAGAGAGCGCAAACAACACAGCATAACTTAACACAGCAAGCAATAAAATACATCAAGTTTTATGAAGACTGCAAATACAGTGTGGTTCTCACTGTCATATATTTATAGTTAATGACACTACGCATGCTCTTTCTTTTCTGTGAAATGCAAGGCAGGTACAACAATGCTAATACTGGGTACCACTAAAAATACATCCAGCACTGATAGCAGTATGGATATGTTAAGTGAGACAATAGTAATCAAGAAGCACTGACATTAATTGCAAGTAAGTAAAGACGTTCAATTTTGATATCAAAGTCTACAAAAGTACTGAATCTGCATTCACCTTTTGATGGCCTTCTCCTGCTGTGAGTACTTATACTGGACACACTTCTCAAAGACAACCATTGAGCCTTGGTCTTTGGGGAGGCCATTAGGAGGGCTTGCTCTGAAGCTGCCCTGCTCCTGCAGCTGAAAGTTCAGCAGCTCTGACTCCAACTCCTCCAGCAGAGACTCATGAGATATGGAGCGCTCGATCTCAGACAACAGCTTTCTGCTGCAGTCTGTATCATATGGGTTAGAGCTGGGCACTGAGGGCAGGTGATGAATTTCCTCAGTCTGTGCTGCATCTGAGCTGACTACCTCAGTTTGACTGGCTGGAGCTTGAAGTCTGGCAGCATCCTCTGAGGTGTTTAATTTCACTGAAGAAATGTTGTCCAACTCAGAAGGTGAAGATTCTTCTACACTATTCACAGATACCATTTCAGGCACACAAGAAAGGGACTCTTTTGGCTCCTTGAGGTTATTGGCCAAAACTTCTACTGTCCCATCCAGAATTGCAGGTAATGACTCTGCAAGCCCATTGTGGTGAGCTGGGGGAGTCCTGCCATTGTCCAAAGAAGCTGTTCCACTGTCAGAGCTTGTGTTGCCATCTTCTTGTCTATCCTCTCCAACTACTCCATCTTGGCCGCCTGCGTTGCCAAGGTCCAGCCTTAGCTCCACTCGATGTGCACCATCAGACTGCATGCTGTCCAACTCTGCATGATCCTGCACAACTTTGCCATCATTTACAGAATTATTCCCTTCAACACTCGACAACTCATGCCCATCACTGCTGATCTGTGCTGATCCTGTGGGCACTGGGATGACTTCAGAAGTTTGAGGAGGGTCAGGGTCTGAGTGCTCTCCCTGGCAGTCAGATGGCTCCATGCTCTCCCAAAACTCCAGACCTGAAAGGCACATCAAATAATCAAGCAATTAGAGCCAAACAAGAAGAGTATGGTGCAGTACATGTGTCAGTACCCTACAGTGATTTAAAAACGTCACAGACATGGAAATACTTCCTAAATAAAAAGGTATAGCTGACAGGCTTTCACCAAAAGGTAGTCACAGACAAGTCACAACAACACACAGCTCTTTTGCTTTATCATTGTTCCTTCCTGCAAACTGGACAGCCTAAATGACAGTCACTTCCTTCTTGCTTCTATCTTAGCTTAGGTCAAAAGCTAAGTAACCTATGAAGTTGCATCTGAATATTAATTGTGCTGGTATTCATAATAATAATAACAAAAAAAATTTATCCAGCAAGCAAACTGGCTAAGCAATTGACCTCACATTTGGCACTGTTGCATTTGTGTATTTCAGTTAAAATGACAAGGCAAGTACTCCAACATGCCAAAATAAATATGCACCAGACCTTCTTTACTTCTCTAAATGAAGTACTGTAAGAAAGCAAGTGTGAGGGCAAGAGGGCGAAATAAATGAACTTTGAACAGAGCGTTTTTAAGCCAGGGTACGGTTTACTGTAAAGTTCCCTTAAGTCACTATAAAGTGGCAGACATTCCAACATTCATAGAAAACAAAGAATACTAAACAGTGTGCTCTTTTAAAAACAAGACAATGTATATCCAAAGGGATAGCAAAAGACCTAATCATCTGAGACGTGCCATACACAAGTTAATGAACCTGTCACAAACATGAGGTGATTAAAATGTGCCTGATTTCCTGAAGATAAGAAGAGTAAAAAGTCTTGTCCGATGCTGTAACCAAGATACACATCAACAATGAAAACTTGTCAGTCAGCGCTTTATCAGATAGCAGTGTTGGATTTAATACGTATAATGCAAAAAATATATAATCCTAAGAAATAAAACATTGAGACACAGCTAAGCATCGCTGAACTAGTAATGCAGGTAAGTCTACTTAGCAAACGCTCCACAGTAAAAACAAAACCGCTGAAGTTCTACATCTATAAAACAACTTGCAACCTCTTCCTGATCCAAATGTAGCGCACTTGCTTTAGTGTTAGTTGGATCTAAATTTAAACTTTTTGTCCTCCCTTCTCTACAGCTATAATACACTGTTGGTAATACTGTAGGTACTTAAATGTCCCCTGACTACAGTCAAGAGCAAGACATTACAAAAATGGGTACGTGTCAATAGGTAAATATGGAACCGACATTTTAAAAATGATCACCCCTTTTAAGAGGTGAACTGATGTTATCATAATGAAAGGAAGGAATGAATGACATAAGTGAATGAAAACCTGCAGTCATTCACGTTTTAAGACTACAACACCACTGCTGTCACCATCATCACCAGCGAAAAACCTCCATAAAAGGTTCCTGATGGGGTAAGAAAGTTAGCATGAACTCTTTACCCATCTGAAAGACACCGTACAATGCCTGAATACACAGCACATTTCAAACAAATTACCTCAATCATGTGACTGTAAGTCATATTCAGCATTGCTCGTATCAACGCCAGACGTTAGCTATAATTAAAGCTGCCAGCATCAGTAACACAGGATTCGTAACGTTAGTGTTTTCAAACAGACAACACTGAAATACAGCTCTCAGTAACACATTAATGACCTGTATCTGCAAGTGAATTAAACAGCTGCTAGCTTCAGAGCCTGTACACATAAACCCCAGTGTGTTGGCAGCTAGTTTGACTCGCATCCTCCTTCAGACATCTGAGAAATCTTCAGGTAGCCAGCCAGCCTGCTATCAACAATATTGTACCTTTAGCACACATACAAACGACCGCATAGCTTTATTACTAGCGCGGATTAACCTATATAAACTAGTCATGTGTCTTTTTTGGCCACCCTTTAACTCATGGGCTGCGAGGGTGTAACTTGTTAGCAACACCGACTCTCCTAGAAAACACCTGATTAGCTCGCTAGCTAGTCGGCTAAAGCAGACCTGCTCTGTCTTTCAGGTAACGGCTGAACAACGAACATTCTCACTTTTGCCTTTGACTTACCTGTTATGTTAGATCCATTTAGTGTGACTAATGTTCATGTTAATGGGCTTATTCGCTGTACACTGGATGTCAACTGCTGTCTCCTGTTGAGGTGACACATCAACAAATATGGCCACGGTGCTAAACGGGCTGATACGGGGGCAGGGACTGTCCAGCCACTGCGCATGCGCTTTTACTCTGGATTGTTGTTCTCTCCCAATCTGTTTGAGTATGAGGAATTTATGGAGCTTTATGGTCTCTCTGATAAAATATGTCAGGTAGTAAATACAGTTTACAGGACTGTGTTTTATTAGTGATTAAAGCAATACCATATAAATGAGGGGCTATACAATTAAAGGACGCATTTACCTTTTTGATGTATTATGTAAACACTAATAGCTAAAGTTTAATCAATGTTTTGTTCACGCTTTAGTCTATACGATCCATATAGGGAAAACAAGCTGCAAAAGCAGCTTATTTAGATACATCATATTCGGCTTACAACAGTTTAGCCTCATCCACCGACACTATAGTTATACAGTGTGTTTTAGCATTGACTGCTTTCAGTATGAGGTGCAACACAGGACAGCCAATCAGAACAGAGAGCAGACGCACATATCTGTCTTAAAGGTACAGTAACTAAAACAGACCTTAATTCTGAGGGATAAAGAGAAGCTGCAAATTGTTGTTTTAAAAAATATATATTTTTGGCACATAAAAAAAAATCATACCCTGGACCAAAATAAACCAAAATATAGGTAAAATAAACAAGAACTGGGCTTTTAATATACATATGAGATATTTTAATTACTTTTTTTGTAATGAAACAAAAGAGGAAATCTTACAACAACAACATCAAACATAAGGCAACATTCACAAAAACGATTAAGAATCGTTAGCACTGTGCAGGTCTTACATCAAGAATCTTATTTCAGGATGCGCTGGGAATATGTTTTAAAAAGTGTTTTTCATTTAGGAGCAGTGGTGTAGTGCTGGTGGTCTTGCAGAGGTGAAAAACTGAAAACTCACTTAGCATTAGTCTTACAGCTACGGTGGCATGTATTTAAAACTATTTCTGGACTTATATCTGAAATATAAATTCATAAATAGACAGTTTAAACAACAGAAGTGGAGCTAAATATATAATTCAGTAAAAGTACAGCTATTACAAAACAATTTTTTTTAAAGCACTGGAAAAACTTTCTGCATATAGATTTTCCACACTGTCATCTGGAGATTAAGAAAGGACCTTAGGGGAGAAAGTAAAAAAATACTCATATCAATATCATTAGCTTCAGGAAAACAGTAACACATATAGAATAAAGAGACTAATACAGTAAGCACATCCCTAGTGCTGTAGATCTATAAGAGTTTAAACTCCAACAAACAGATGTATCAAAAAGGTAACTTTACAGGACAAAAAAAGAGACATTCCTATTATGGAAGTTAAGGAATCAAAATTAAGGTATCAAAAACAGTTGATACAGTGTTACATGCGGGCAGAAGCTAAACTCTGTGAGGTTGGACAGAACTGTTCACGATGAATAGCCCAGAGAAATGCTACGATATAGTTTCTAACGAGATACTTGTTTCCCTTTGAACAGTGACTATACACTCTTTACTTGAGTGATAATCAAACATTGTGTTATTGCTCACCTGTCCTGGTCTCAATGCACGTAGATTAAAGCGACAACATACAATATTCACAAAGAGGCCAACCAGCCTGTGAAGCAAGTCTACAAGAGGAGAGAATAGACGCAAAAAAGGGAGTTATGCAATCACACAGCAATGTAAATGTTCTCCAGGCCATTCACATTCTGTTTGTGTGATGGAAAAATACATACACACAGGCTACTCTATTAGGTACATCAGTTTGTTTCTATACTCATTGTCCATTTTATCAGCTCCGCTTACCATACAGATGCACTTTGTAATTCTACATTACAGACTGTAGTCCACCTGATTCTCTGCACACTTACTGCATGTTAATCTCCTTTTACCCTGTTTGTCAATGGTCAGGACCCCACAGAGCAGGTATTATTTGGGTGGTGGATCATTCTTAGCACTGCAGTTACACTGACACTGTGGTGGTGTGTTAGTTGTGCTGGTGTGAGTGGATCTTAAGTGTTTATACCATGTGTCCACCCGCTGTCCACTCTATTAAACATCTGTACAATGTCGGTTCACCTTGTAGGTACAAATTTAGAGACAATAGCACATTTGTTGCTGCATAGTTTGTTTGTGTTGGTTGTCCTCTAGTCCTTAATCAGGAACCTTCCCACAGGATGCTGTGACACTGAGGTGACTCCAGCAGCATTACTGTCTCTGATCCACTCACACCAGCACAACGCACACTAACACACCACCACCACATCAGTATCACTGCAGTGCTGAGAACGATCCACCACCCATATAATACCTGCTCTGTGGTGGTCCTGTGGGGGTCCTGACCTTTGAAGAACCAGATAATACAGTATACATAGAAACAGATGGACTTCAGTCTGTTTTGTAGGGCAGTGGGTGTATTCATCACATATAAGTATTACAACTTAATCCCATACCCAATGTTAATACTTCAGTGAAATACTGGCTCACTGAAAGTAAAGGTACCTTTCCTAAAATAATTTGAGTAGAAGTAGTACTACTTAAGTAACTTAAAGAACTGAAGTGTAACTTCTTATCACATGTAGTAAAGTTTCTATTCATGTTCTATTGCTGCAATGTTGGCTATAAATAAAACATTGCATCTCAAATGACCAATCATAAAGCAGTACAGTTATTGTCAGTAAAGTAACAGAATGAAATTAAATGCAAACCTCATAACTACGTTGCTTACAAAACATCGATATAATCCTGTAGTCACAAATATATTTGTTTCTAACAAAAGGTATTATGACACTCGGGGAAAAATACATCTATAAATGTACTTGTGTAAATACCAGCTTGTATATCCCTATTTCCGGTATGTATAATTACCTGAGGTGGAAAAGATGCCACCAATAATTCCACATAGCCGCACCAAGAAGCTTCCTAGAGGCATATGGTCCTCAGTCACTGTCACCATCAGAGGGTTCAGCTTATACTTCACAAAGATTCCTGACACGCCATGGCTGCCTGATGCATGGTTTATTACCCGTTCCTGCCACATACAGGACATTTCAAACATACAGTCATACATTAATCAGGCCTATATGCAGTCAAGGCCTAATTATAAACTGGTTTATAATTTACCTGCTCTGTGACAGAATATTGGTGTGTGTCTACAGATAGCTCAGCTGTCCGCAGTTTGGTAGGAACAATAGTGACAAAATACTGAAACTGCTGTTCGTCTGCAAAACAATAAAAATACAAAACTCCCAAATCTAATAGGAAAGCGTAAAAGCACATATAAAGCAGGCTCTCATTAATGTCTATCAAATAAGATCACTATGGTTAAAACACCGCTAAAGATACATACTTTCTAATGTAATTTTCTCTGTGGCGTCTAAAGGATTGATGCGTCCTGGAACAACCTCTCCAAAGGAAAGATGGTCTATTCGATGAGAGAAGTTTTGAACTGCAAGACAAGAGACTTTTAAGTGATTATGCAAATATCATAGATTATTTAAATAGTATTTGTGTTAAACTGCTGCTCCCTAGAGAAAATAAAATACTTTGAAGAGAGAAAAAAAGCAAGTAGTTATAAAAAACAGATAGTTTTAGGATATTTTTAGAACAGCTAAGGCATCTACACCCAGTTATCAGAGAAGTGTCCCTCAGTTTTACCTTAGTCTCATTATATCAAAACCAGAAAAGGAAGGCATCATTTCAGAAACTGTGTTATATAGTTCAGATCTTATACTGTTAAAATAATTAGTCCAAATGATCTAGATGGTAAAGCGAAAGGATTTTACCATCATTGGTGAGTAAGACTCCCAGGTGAGCATGTCCTCCAGAATAATGTAAGGCCCTGTATTTGAAAAAGCATATTTTGGCCTAAGAAGAAATAAATTCACAGCTTCCAGATGACTTTTGATTTTAAACATCAGATCGCAAACCTTGAACATTTGAGGAGTGCAAAACGTTAGGGTTTACGGTTCTCACATATATGTGCACACATACTTGCCCAGCGTGAAGTGGAGGTTCCCCTCAACTTTGTTGACATAGAAATGCCCATGTATTCTGCAGGCGTTCAGGGGTCCAGAAGTAGGATCATTCCTGGGAGGGCGACAAACAGCATGACAAGATTAGACAGATATACAGACTAATATTTACATTGTGCTTAATTCATGAGAGGCCAGTGGAGATGCAGTCCAAACCCATTACATTCTTATTACTTATTTTGGGCAGTACTTCATTTAGCTTGAATTTGATCAAAGGAGTGATTCAATGCTGCTGGCCTAGCTGACAAAATGACATCATTAGAACATTCTTAGAACAAGTTTTTAGGATCCCATAGGTGTGCAAAAGACATATATTCTGATGCCATCCCCATGCAAAACTGGATGGATAGACTCATGGACACATCTGTTGCGTAAATGTTTTCAGAAAATCTCTGTAACGACGTCATGCTACCACCGGTACATGATCAAATATTTATGTTGATGAATGTCTTGGGAATGTTGTAATTGTGAACGCCAGTAAACTTTCCGGTATGTCCTCCGATTGTTTAGTGCATAAAGTGTTTAGTGAACGAGGTGATCACTTGTGATATAGTTTTTTGTGTCATGTTTTTAGTGTTTCTCAGGTCTGATTCAGGAGTTTCATCATTCTTAAGCACAGTGAGTGTTACTTCAGGAGCTGGGCTGAGAACCACTGACCTGCTCTGTGTGAGTGTGTGTGTGTGTGTGTGTGTGTGTGTAATATCAAGTGCACTTGTCTGAGTCCAGTCCTTGCAGGCCGATCCAACTCTTTAGCTTATTAGTCATGCCTACATTAACTAAATTCAGTTCTGACCCACAGTGAATTCAGTTTGACATGACTTTCTAGAAGGAATGACAAAACATACCACAGAACTGAGGGAAAGAGTAACCCCTTTAATGCATCCCTGAAAAGCACATCTTGAAGGGAGTGTTCCTCTCTGAGTTTGCTCTGATATTGCAAAAATGTCCTACGGTTAACAACAATGAATTAGACAGAGAAGACTACAAAGAATCATGCTGTATTTCCACTCATTTCAACATATAGCCTTCGCCTTACCTTTGCCAAAGCCTTTGCTGAGGGCTAAGTTCAAAGTTTACCTACATGAAAAGAAAAACAACAAAAAGAGCGGTCAAACCGAATCACTCAAAATTGAGCGCTAAAAACCAAAAAACATGATGTATGTTAATGAATCTCAACTCACAGGCTCATATTTGAGTTCTAATAAAGTAACCATAGAGTTCGCCCGATCCAACACATCTGCCCCAACCACTGTTCGGAACACACAAATACAGAAGATCCATCATCAAAAGTGAGACTTAAATTCATCTTTGCCTTCAAGTTAAAACCACCTCTTATTTATTTAATGTCCATTTAAACTGGTCAGTAAGTACACATTCACACATTCAGTAGTCTTAGTGAGTAAATATACAATATTATAGGTTTAGATGTTGATTGCATTTTCTACTCATCACAATCTTAGTAATCCCTTAGTAAACTCTGGGGTGCCCAAAACACTTACACTGACAGTCCATCGCAACTGTGATGTCAATGTTTATTCTTAATTTGCTGTTGAGGGAAATGTAACAAATATATGTAAAGACATATGTAATTGTGCTTCTTTTGATGAATCAGTTTTGTTTTATATAACTAATTACAGAGATAAAACTTCAGTCTACAGACCTGGAAAAGTCTTTATCCACCTCATACTCATACTTCATCCATGTGTCTCGATACACAAAGAATTCCAAAATGATCAGAAGTGCCATGGATGTGAAAACTATCAATGACACTGGAAGAGAAGATGAAGAGTATGCCGTTATTAGCTCTTCAGACTTCACACCATTTCAGTGTAGGTTATAGAAACACAAACTATATGAACTGCTGGTTCTGGAGATGAACGCTTTGGAGATAATCTTAAGCAAGCATTGATATTTACCTCCTCCCCCAACAGCCGATGTTTCGACATAGCTCTCTGGTACTTTAGGGAAGGCATCCAGCTCCTTCACTATACTGAGAGCCCTCCTACGATTCAATCGTCTCATTGTTCAGATAATCCCCCTGCAGTGAACCAGTGCAATCCACAGACAACACATCAGTAAAATGATCTACAATATAACATAAATGTGAAATATGTACACAGAGTAAAGCTGACAGCTGTAACTTCATTCATGCAAACTAATAATATTACTACTGCAAAATCATATTTACGCAGCACTAATCTGAAAAATGTTTATTCCTGTACAGCATCAGATTAACTGATACCAGCCTCCTATTCTGTAAAACTGCAGTAGAAAAAGGCAATAGAAATGAAAATGATCAACAGCTTTACAGCACATGCTCAGAATGCTAACAATAAAACCTAGCAAACGATAAAGAGTATTCTTTCATCCTCAAATAAAGATCAAATAAGGCAAGCAGGAAAAAGTAAAAAATTCTATCTCTTTCTAAAAACATTCAGGAAAAAGTTGACAACATGAATATAAAGTCACTTACCGGCCAAAAAGCAGGCGAGTGCCTTGTCTACTCACTACCGCATTGTGAAACAGCTGGTTTTTCCAGCCAAACAAATATTCAGATAGTACTGCACAAGCAGGAAGTACTGGACTATTACTCTTTACCTTGAGCTACCCTTCCAATAGGCTTATTTAATGTACATGTGAAACTCCAGCATACTCCAGCAGACAGGGGGAAAATGGTTTTTAGTCAGTCCTGGGGACGCCATGCTCTGCACAGTATTGTTTTCACACCTTACCCAGCACACGAGAAGCTTATTAAGTAGTTACCGAGAGGAATGAACACAATAATGTGATTGTGTGGATTTTCCCAAGAACTGCAGGTAGAAAGTAATGTTCTAAGTGTTTGCAGAAAAATGTATGTAAGTGGTTTTAAGTGGTCTTACCATAAGTACTTACTACAATAATCACGCAACTGAATAGGATTACTTAAACACTGCATGCTGACACTTGTTTTCAAAGGAGCCGTGTGTAACCTCTAGCGGTGAGGTTGTAGATCGCAACCAAGTAAAGGCTACTTTGTCCCACTTTTTCAGGAACAAAGTTTGCGTGCCATTGCTTGTCCTAAAGCCTTTGCCGAGTTCATTAAGCCATTTTTGTGTTTGCCTGATGTCATGGATTTGGCCTCCCTTGTTTTTCTCTGGTGCTAAATAATAATAAGTATCTGACATTTATCAAACTCGAGGTTCTCAAACCTCTCACAACACAAAGTGGTTAGCCAGCAGTGCCATTACAACAATTTATCCTACCACGCCTGCTCATAGTACAACATAGAAACTCAGTGTTTTAAATGTTTTACTGTGTATTTAATGGTCATCCAGTGCATCATATTTAAATCCCTTTAATGCAGACTTTCAAGTGCTTCTTGTCTGATTTTTCCGTTCCACGTTAAATGGCCCCACGGGCATGATAATAATGGCTATACCATACAGTGTTACTGCTGCACCATTTAAGGTGGAACAGAAATATTTAAAACTAGTAAGAAGCTGATTTCAGTCTTGTCATTTTATTGCTGGTACTATTGTTGAAACATACAGTCTAATATAGGGCTTTAGATTCCAAATGACTCAATTTTTCGTGTATCAGTAATCTTCTCCTTACTGCCCACGCCTTCTGCGAGAGGCCACTTGTATAATGTAGCTGTGGTGCACATCAGAGAGGGTGAATCAGAGTAAGGGTAGTTTTAAGGGTAGTTTTAGGAAACCAAGCTAGCATAAAGATATATATCGCCCAAATTTATGTTAAAGGTGGCAAATCCCTACTTAATCTGATGTAAACTAAGGTACTTTCCAGATAAAATTGTTGGCCCACATTCCCCAATTTCTTCTGCTGCACTTGGGCAGACCACCCCTGGTTGCAAGATGTGGGCCACAAATGCACCAGATTAGGGAAACTCTGTTTTATGTGTGCCAGAAGTGGACCAGATCTGTGGGCCAGGTTTGGCTCACTGCAGATTGCCAGGGCTTACAGTAGGCCAGCAGTGCCGTAGCATAGGTCAGACGTGACCCACATCCGCATGCTATCTGGGTTTCATTCTACATTCTATAGGTGCAACAATAGTCTATTTTTGGTTTAAAGACTTGCATCCCCCTTATGAAGCCTTGAAAGTGGGAAGAACTTGAGGGACTTAGGGCTCGCTGCAGGAAATGTTTTTGTTTTTGTTTCTCACCAGCTGCAAGACGTACTGCTTGGAGGCAAACACAACACATCTATTTTTATTAGCATTTACAACAGTAGCAAATCGAGAGGTCAGGAGATCACCATCTTTCACCAGTAAGTTGCTTTTGTAGGATGTATTTACCTAAAGCATGCTGGGTATTGTAGTGAAATGACAATTATGGACAAAAACACAAAAAGGACAGAACTGGTGTCATACTAAAGACACTAGTGTAGAGGTGGTAAATTCCAGACCAGATGAAAGGCCGGATTGTGGTGAACTTCCTAATCAAGCCTTGCTTCAATTCATCTGCTAAATACCAGGTTTAGTTGGTGTGCCAGGGCAGAGAAATCTAACTGTGGTGGGCTCTGGCCTTTGGTTTCCTACCCATGACCACTAGAGCAGGGCTTCTCAACCTTGTCTGCCCTAGGAACCAGATGTCTAAAGAGGTTAATGCCTCTAAAACTACCTCACAGAAAGTCATGAAATTAAATAGTTGGATGCATACTGTCTAATGTATAAATATAATTTATTTACATAATATAATTGAAATATAATTTAATTAAATATAATTATAATAAATTGATATAATTTAATTTTTTTTATTTTAACCCATTTATATTCATCTGTCCATGGTGGAGGAGTACATGCAGGACGTGCTAAGGCCAAATAGTCCCCCAAACCTTTTTTCTCTATTGTTTTGCCAACATCAACATGTAAAGCTCAGAAGGCACATGTAGGTTCACTGGTGGTTTTGTATAGTAAATAAACTGATTGCATTTATATTGTAAATATTGTGACCCCTCGTTCCTGATTCAGCACCACTTTAAAGAAATCAGAGTCTGTTAAATTAGGTTTTCTACAATTAACCATTTCACACCAAACCATTCTGAATGACTCTAAATTAAGTGGATAAATCCGGGGTTTCCCTTTTTCCTTTGTAAATAAAGCAAAAGATCGAGGGCACTACTACGTCTAACTGGACATCACAGTGGAGGAAAACGCCCCGGTGGTCAGGTAAGGTGCGGAGGAACACCGTCTTTTTCAGAGCTGCGATGCGGTTGTTTCCACGTGTGTTCATCATCAAGATTTAAGGTCATTTTAACAGATATAATAACAGGTAAATATAAGCTTAAACTCGCGTATTATAAACATGCATCTATCTGCTATCGACATAGACGACGTAAAATCATAAACGTTGTTATACACGGGGAGTTTCTGGGTATTTCAGTTAAAACGTTGGCCGTTTTTTTTATTGTTGGCCAGAGACAACGACAGTTGACTAGCATAGTTAGCTCTGCTAAGTGATCTATACATTCTTTCATTAACTAGTTTACTGTCATTTCCACACGAAGAACCGCGTTTAAGCACATTTACTAACAATGTAGTCTAAACTGTTTAAGTATAAGACTCATTTTGTGGACTGTAACGCCAATTTGGCATTTACATTCGCATTTAAGCAACACCGTGCCTGCTGTAGCTTAGCTTAGCTAGCATAGGCTGCCTAGATTAGGCCAACGTCTCCACATTTGTACCAAAGACCACCACTGTCTTAAATTGTACTCTAATAATGCAGTAAAATGTTGAAATAATGGCCTTAATCCATTGTCGGTGTTTCAGGTTGAAGGTGCATTAATGTCGGTATTAATTGCTGCCTGTATTTGAGAGTAAAGATCGGTTTGTCTTGTAGAGAGAACCGCAGTACGGTCATAATGAACCGCGCCTTTTCTCCTTCACTGGTGAGGCCAAACCTGCCGTTGAGAAGACCTGCAAGCAGTCCTGGTTTGGTGATGACTAGAATCCAGACCCCAGCGTTTAATGGTTCAGGAGCCGGTACAACCCAAGAAAGACCTCTGTCGAGCGACAGCCTACATGGTGAGCTGTTGGAGTAAAATGCCGGCTGATGTAGTCCATCATGACTGTTCAGTAACATCAGATGTTGTATCTTTACTATCTAGTGCTCAAAGCTGAAGCCAACAGAAAGGAGAATGGCTTGGTGGCTGTGAAGGAAAACATCGCAGTAGGTGTTTTAATGATTAGTTTTAATATATGAAGCATGTTTCTTATGTTTCACATTTTCAGAAGATGAAAAAACAAAACGTTTTGCAGCCAGACACGTTTTTCTTTCACAGAGAGATGCACCATTAACTAGCCCAGTAGTGGTGAAGCTATGTAATTACTGCAGCCAGCAAGGTGAGTGCTTTAAAGGAACTATAGAACGAGTTTACTTCTCTGATGTCTGCATAATAATAATATTTGTAGAACACGTTTCATACACAAAGCATCACAAAGTGACAAGAGCAAACAAAAGTTAGCAAAAGGCAGAAATGGAACAGAAAGACAAACTCAAATGATTCAAGTATGAAATGGCAAGTAAACAAAATAATTTACAACATTATTTTATAAATTACTGTGATTATTATAAATGAGTGCAGCACTGAAAGCATATATAATCTATATAATATACAGTTTTTTAGGTATCAGCAGTATTGTAACTTATAAATTGGTTAAAGATACTCTTAAATGTATCTCATAAACCTTATAACTGTTTCTGTACTTTACATCTGGAGAAGGTCGGAATCAGCTGATCTAAGGTCACTTGCTGGAACATAGTGTCAGACATTTAGTGATGTACAAAGGTGCTAGACCATTTATACATTTCATACAATAATGTGACGAGTTCTGCCCTGTAAGGCAATGCATTGATCATGCACAAGCAACATGTTGAAACAGACACAATAGGAAGATAATATAAATCTCTAAATAAACTCGACTATTGTACTACTTAGTTATCTATACTAGTTGGGACTTTTAATTAGATTTTCCTTGAATTTTGCAGCGTATATCTCTCGTGACAGTGACGCTAAGCAGATATGTTTGCAATTTTAGGTAACCTCAGGTGCACACGCTGCAAAAAGACATGCTACTGCTCAGTAGCCTGTCAGGCAGAGGACTGGAAAGCCCATCGCCACATATGTAAACCAAGCACTCTAGAGAGCAGTGCAAGGTACTAGTAAGGTCATAAGAAATTTTAAAAACCTAATGTTATGTGTGTACTTTTGGTGCGGCATTGTAATTGTGTTGGTCTTTCAACAAGTGATAAACCTAAAGAGTGCCTGACAATGCCTTGCGGAAGTGGACCTAGTGTCTTGGAGTCCAAGGTATCATTTTGCCTTTTGTAATGATTTGCTTGTGAACAGCTTGTCTTCTTGAATTAAATGTTTCATATTTGACACACCTTCCACCCCAAGGTAAACAGCACTGATGTGGTTCAGCCAAAGAGAATTTTCCTGCGTGATTTACGCAAGAATAATATCTCTAAAGGAGATGAAATCCAGGTATGTTTAAGTTGGGTCGGATACTTCCATATCAAAAGAAAATGTTCATCATCATGCATTAATTATCTATCTTTAAAGGGGACAGTGGTAGAACTGCTGAATCCTGGAAAGTTCTTCATCCACATCCAGTCAGCTGGGATGAGTGAGACTTTGAGGTCCATCACTATAGATCTGCAGAAGACTTATGTCGGCTCACATACACCTGAATACAAACCTGAAGTTGGGGAACTCTGCGCAGTCAAATTCTCGCATGATCAGGTTATCTCCTGTTTCTCCTGGTACTTTAAAGCCCTGTGTATTATTGTAGACAATTGTTGTAGATTAGCAACAGTCTGAATGCCTTCGAGGACTGATCTTATTTGTGGAACATGTTGGGTTGTTTGTTGTAATATTTACTATTAATACCCTCATGAAAATATTACTTTTAAACTTGAAGGTTAATGTTGCCTTTTCTCCCTTCAGAATTGGTATCGAGGTGAAGTTGAGTCGCTTGATTTGAATCGCCACACTGCAAAAGTGCTCTACATAGACTTTGGAAATGAGGAAAATGTCACATTTGATAAGATTCGTGCCCTGGCACCGAGCATTGATCTTGCACCGCCATGTGTATGTTCTTTTATGTTAAAATATTTTTTTTGCTGTTTGATGTTGCAGAAATAACTTAACAGTGTGGTGTTGTCATTAGAATTGTTTGCAGTGCTCACCCATTGTTAACTGAACTTGGCAGGCTGTACAGTGCTGTGTTGCTGGGGTGAAGGCAGTGACCAACAATTGGACAAAAGAATGCTCGATTGCAGTGAGACAGCTGGTTGCAGCAAGGAACCTAACTTTCATAATAAAGGACACTTTGAGCAGTGGCACCCTGCTTGCTGTGGATGTCCCTCTGTCCACACTTGGTAGAACCTGTTCTTTTTAAGTGGTAATCTTGTAATAGGGCTTAAAGGGCACTGTTAAAATGCCTTTTTTGCCATTTGTTCCACAGGTAAGAATCTGAGTACATTCCTAATTGACCAGGGTTATGCTATAAAAGAGGACACTGCTAATACATCACAGATGGAGCAAGATATCCGTGAGTTATTTGTAGAAATATGTATTTTTTTTTTATTTCATTCTAACATTTAGTTCGGTTATTGTTTCAACGGTTTGATGGTGTGTTGTGTTGTTTTTTTTTTATTTATTTATTTTAATTGTTTTTTTATTTTTTTATTTTTGTTAATACAGATTCTTTAATGACAGCTTCTTTTGAGAACTTTAAGCGTTTGGCTGTTGGGAAGAATGAGAACATTGAAGCTCAGCCACCAGATCCACTGACCCAAGGAGTGGGAGATAGCTTTACAGCCATAGTCACCCACCTTCAGTCTCCTTCAGAGATCATCTGCCAAAAGCTAGAAAATGCCAGTGAGTCATCTCTTTTTTTTAGTTATTTCAATTAACATTTCCAACCCCTGTACAAAGATGTGGTAGAAGAGCATCTCTTATAACTTCTAGACTGCAGTGTCTGTGTGAAGTTAATGTTATTGCTGGCTGAACTTGTGCCATCATCTGAATAACCCATAGACGTCATCATATAGAGGTGTTGTTTGTCATGTAGTGGTTTTGTGATTTTCGCTGAGGTGTTCGGACTTCTTGGTGCTTGGCTTATACAGGTGCTATCCAGCAGTTACAGATGGGTCTTAGGGAACATTGTACCAAGACTCCAGCCACCGAGAACTTCAGGCCTGCTCCTGGCACTGTCTGTTGTTCCCTTTTCTCAGGTAAGACAAGGCCTGATGAACACATTATTATGAGTAGCAGTTCACAGACATATTTGTGTGTGTGTGTGGTGGTGCATTCTCCTTTCAAATCTCATATCATGGGAAGTCAGATTCCCTCATAAGCAAACATTTTAGGCCACAGCATTCATTGCCTAGTCTTGTCAACAGTTTTTTAGGGGTTTTTTTTTTGTATTAAATCATCTGAGCACTGTTGCTTTTTATGTAGTGTTCTTGATTAATGGAGCAAGAAATATGCTCCAAACATGCTCAGAATAAAATGGCTTAATGTTAAGTTAAAAATAAGGAGCATTTTTGTTTCTGTCTTCTTTCCACATTTGCATTACAGAGGACAATCAGTGGTATAGGGCCAAAATTCTGGCATATTCATCCGAGGATCGGGTTTGTGTGGGCTACATAGATTTTGGGAATTCAGAAGAGGTTGTGTTGAATCATTTGCGACCCATCAGCCAAGAACTATTGGTATTGGCTACTCAAGCAATCCCTTGTGCCCTAGCAGGTAAAGCAGAATTTTGGATATTTTCCTTACTCACACTTGTTGTACTACAACAAACTAAAGCAGTGGAATTCTGTAAATAAGTTTTGTCAGCATGTTTGTCAGAGCCTGTCATGATACCTGTACATTTTAGACTTCTCACTGTTGAAAATGTTCTTTGTGCAAACTGACAGCAATTCTGCAAATAGATGAACGAACATGGCAAAGTGACTTTGGAATGCAACCATGTACAGTCTTTTCTGTGATGTGTTGTAGGTATTAAGCCAACCTCAGACATGTGGTCGGAGGATGTGATACTGTTGCTGAAACAGTTGGTTTGTAACCGTTTCATCCAAGTTGAAATTCTTGGACAGCGAGATGGGATGGCTCTAGTCTCTATGATTGATGAATCCAGTGATCCTCAGACTAATGTAGCTGAGATGCTCGTTGCTACAGGCTTTGCTGCCGTGGGAAATACGGAAACAGTAAAGGAAGTAGCTAAAGATGATGTATCTGAAAATCCTGGTAACCCTATTAAACAGAATACCTTTTTTATTTCTCATTACTTTATGGTGGCATAATTACTGCATCATTGCTTATTGATGTTTTTGAGCATTTATGTATTTTAATGCCTTAGCTGTGGACAAGTTGGAGTGGTCATGTGCTGAACTTCCCATTGATGGCCAGGAGGTGGTGCTAGTGGTCAGTGTCCTGGAAAATCCTGGTGAATTCTACTGCTATAATTATAAAGCTAAAGGTAGGGTTGTTCCATTCCAGCTCAAAGTTTGTCTTTCTGTTTGTTCTCTCAAAAACAAAGCATGTGCACTGTACTGTCTGTATTGGTGAGTCTCATGCCATAGATATTTTGAATACTGATGCAACTGACAGATATGCAGACTTTGGCAGAGTTGTCATCTCATCTTATGAAGCACTGTGAGTCTCAGAAGGCTCCTTTCAGCCCTGTAGTAGGAGAACCCTGTTGTGCACTCTTCAGTGGTAAGTCACTGATGCTGTAACTTTTTTTACTTCTACATCTATTTATATTTAATTGACTTGAACTTGGAACTCGCTTTGATTTTTAACTCCACCTTGTTGATATTCAGTGCAGTTATCTTCTGTGTGTAGGAGATGGCAGGTGGTACAGGGGCATGGTGCAGAGCATGGAGGGTGAAGGAAAGGCTAGAGTGTGCTTTGTAGATTATGGGAACTCCTGTCAGGTAGAGGTTGCACATCTAAAAGCCATTAATCCCAGACTACTCAAACACCCTTTCCAGGCCATTCGCTGCTGTCTTGCAGGTATGTTCTTTATTTTTTGTGTGTGTGAGCTTTATACAAGATCTAGTTGCTTGCACATTTTGCTATGTTAGGATTCTTTTTACAATTTTTTTTAAAAACTAGTACAACCTAATTTAAAAAATACTTCAGAGTAATGAAAAATATTGAGATGGTATGCAGTACATTTAAACATGCTTTCTAGTTAAACATTATACAAAGATAACAGACATTTGTTGAAAAATATATTCCCAGTTTGAGTTTCATGCCAGCAGCATGATTCAAGAAAGTTGAGACATGAGCATGCTTACCACTGGTGTCAGGCGACATCAAGATTTTGAATGGCAGCATGTGGTGCTCCAGAGCCAGTATATATTGTTCAGCAGTAATGGCCAGATGGTCACTTGTCTCTTGATATGTTTATATACACTGATATGCCCAAAGTCATGGAATAGCAGTATGTAAATTGTAACGCCCAAACCTGTTTAAGTTGTGAGGCGTTACTGTGTGAGTGAGGTTGAACACTGGCCAGTGTGCTCATCCAGATCACACTGCACGCAGATCCGTGATCCCGTGCAACTCTTGTTATCAGCAAGCGTTGTGCAGGCTAATGATGGTTTCATATAGGTGTGGGGTGTGTTCTCATGGTATGGGGTAGGTCCCCAGTCTGCCTAAACACATTGTTCATCAATGTTGCACATTCATCCAGCATGACTCCAGATGAGAATTTATGGGATGTGGTGGAGAGACCCATTGACACATGTGCTGTGGGTGACGGCATGACTCCACCGTTACCATTAGTAGCACTGAATGCTACAATATAAATGAAAATGCAGACATGCTTTACTTTGCCTTAGCGTTAGTTAAGCTAAAACTACATTCCTCACAATTCCAGCAGGTCCTAAAGGATACCTTTCAACAAAAGGTGAACCGTTTCTTGTAAAATGTCCCTCAGTCTTTGACCTTTTGGCGATTGACGTTTTCTTGTTAACTGCAAAACCAGCTGGAGTGTGTGTGTAATAGCCAATAAATCTGTTAATTTGTCTGTTGTCTCTCAACTCTCACATTCATTTTGAAACATTATCCTCTGCCATTTTGTTAACTATAATGGGTAGAGTTGCTGTCTGACCAGCAGTTTGCCTGACAATCTTTAAAAGGTAATACATAATGGATTTACAAATTAATTCCAGCATTTAAGACAATTTCTTGTTAAAACTGTTAGTACTTAGTGTAAGTACAATAAAGGTAATATTGTTTTACATAGTTAATAATCTAATTCTGTTGTGAAGCCTGATATGGCTTAAGTTTAACAAAGTAATCAATTTAACAACATTAACAACAAAGTCCCATTATCCTCCCGCAACCATTTATCAGCATAAGAAAAAAATAATAATTCAAAGGCCTGGCATTACATAACTGATCTTCTGCTGTCCCTTTGCCCCTAGAATGTGTTGGGGGTATCAGATTAAAAAAAGGCATATATTATACATTTTAAAGTTTTAACAATTGATATATTATCTGTTTTCAGTTCAGTGTAGGGTCTAAGTGATTTGCACATTGTTGCATGTTTTTTCTCCTTGCACAATGTACAACTAATTTGTTTTGGGTTTTTTTTAAAACAAAAATTGTTAAATTGTTTTCTGCTTCATCCATCTGTCTGTAGGAATCGAGCCTATTGGAGGCCAGTGGAATGAGGCTGCAGTGCAGAGGTTCCAGGCTTTGTGTGTGGGGAAGCAACTTGTTGGCAAAGTGCTGTCCATCACTGAGAGGGGCTATGGAGTGGAGTTGAAGTTCAATGGCCAAAACATTGGTGCTGTGCTTGTCTCAGAACAGCATGCCAAACCTCCAGGACAGGAACACAAACCTGCTGCACAACAGAACAGGCCTAGTCATCTAAAGGCTGCATCTAATGCACAGATGCTTATTCCCACTAAGAAAATAGCACTTGTTGAGGAGCCATCTAACATCACCATAAAAGAAGCCGCCACATCAAGTTAATACATAATCTCGGTTCCCAAAATTCAGTATTGAAAGACCACAGTACTTTTCAGCTTTTACTGTTTTTATGTTTGGATAGTATTGCATCATTTTGGCTGTGATGGTGTTTGGTCTTTTATTTAGTTGCATCTTTTCCTTTGGACTGGAAGACTGTGGAGTTGCCTCGTACAGAGACCTTTCAGCCACAGGTGGCAGCAGTGATCAGCCCAAGTCTCTTCTATATAATGAATCCTAAAGAAGGTTTGTGTGTGCGTGCTCGCAAGATGACAAATTGGTCGTGGTACAAATTTACCCTAAATTCTTATTAAACATAACAATCTAGTATTACAAACTAAAATTAAGGGTTTATCTTTGACTGCAAAGAATTTCAAATGGTTAAAATTTGAATTTGGTACAAATTGCCACTCTGGGCTTGGTTTTGACTAATTGCTTTTTGTACATTATTTAAATTTGTGTTTATTTGTTTGCTTCCTGCAGTGAACATAGAGATGTTGCAGGCTGTCATGATGGATGTGGCGAAATACTGCAGCAAACAGACTTTGCCTAACCAGAAGATTCCTGTACCTGGAGCAGCTTGCTGTGCACAGTTCTCAGGTTGTTCATGCTGATGTTTCAACCACACCATTAACCATAGTCAGGCTATCAGCAGCAAGGCATAAAGTTTTAACAGTAGCGTGCTTTTAACTTATATGGTCACATAAAACACCTTTCACAGTGGAGACAGTTTTCCTGAGCAAGTGTGGCGTTTCTTTTAACAACTGACTGGAATTGTTGTGTAAAGTAAAATGTTTTGCCATTGAAACTCCAGGTGACTCTTAAAGATCAGTTAACTCCCAGGAAAGATTCCATTGTGCAAATGCAGTGGTGAAATTCCAGTTTAAGTCGGTAATTCCATGTCTGTCCTAACATAATTACATGCTTCTAGTGTGTGACATTGCTGTGAAACCACAGTGTGAAGAGAGGAACGATAGTAAGTATCCTGTTGTAGAGAGAACGTACAGAGTATGTAGTTTCTAAAAGATTTTTGCCTTCATTTAGCATTGTCTGTTTTGATGGTGGTTTCTTTAAGAATGTTTTGAGATTTTATTAGCTAGCTTTTGATTATAATAAGGATAATCAGCTGTTTATAGATAAAATACTCAAGTGTCAAATGTTTTCCTTTTTCAGGTGACAAGAATTGGTGCAGAGCAGTAGTACTGGACACAACGAGTACTCATGCGAATGTGATTTATGCAGATTATGGGAATTGTGAGAGGATTCCCATCTCCAGCATCCTGCCCATCACAAAAGAGCTTCTGCAGCATCCTTTTCAGATTGCTAGGTGTGCTCTTTCAGGTAGGAACATTTGTGGTATGCTAGTGGTGCATTTCATATATAGGACTCTCACTGCAGTCTGTGTTGCTATAAGAGTAATCACACAATTTTAAAGTTCAGACTTGGCAGGATCAATTAAAGTGACAAGAATTTAATTATCTTTCTAGAAAAACAGAACTTTCCTACTGTGTGGCCTCCTGAGGTCCTAGAACTCTTTGCTGTCCAGCTAAGCGGCAAGGTATTGGCCTCTGTACAAGGTTTTGATGGCACCTACAACCTGCTAATGCTTACCCAGCACTCAGGCCTAGGAGGAAACATCAACTCTATTATTTCGGGAGCTCAACAGAAGGTTTCAGGCAAGGCTAGCGCAGAGAAGCTGGCCCAGGCGACAAGCGCCCAGGATCTAGGACAACCTCGGATTGGCAGTTCTTCCACGACAGCAGAACACCCCTCTGCAGACACTGAGGAGCCTAAACCTGAAAGTCAAGAGAAACGTATGTATCCTTGATGCAGCCTTTAGATTTTGAGTACATTATTAAGTCACTATTGCATTGTAAAAAGTGAAACGTGGCAAATGCTGAATTGAAAGGGGTCTATAATACTTTTTCAGTGAACATTATTTTTTAATTTTGGGGCCTGCTGGAAAGGTTTTACATGCATCAGCACATTCCTGCACACTTTATCATCCTCTTGTCTAAAACACTCTGTTAGAGCTTGTGTCTAGCCTACTTCCTTCTAAATGGTCAACTTCCAGAGCTCTTAAAAGTGGTAGCACTGTGTGAAGGTATGCCATGCTTTCTGGCTGGTGGGCAATAAAAGTTATTATGAAATTGCATTTTCCTGTTAACAGTGGAAATGATTGAAATTTCATTTCAAGCAGCTGAGTAGTAGTTTCTCTGGGGGAGACTTTTGCTAACTGTTTACATGCACAGGAAACTGCATAACAAATTAAAGAACATTGGGAAAACATGACCTAAATAGGTTCTTGAATTGTTTGAGGTTTAAACTTTTTTTTTTGTTGCAAGTATTTTAGGTTGAACTGAGTGTTGCACAGTGTAGATTTAGGTGTAGAAATTAGAATGGGTTAATTATATGCAAAATAATTTCAGTTATTGTTCAGTTATTATTATTATTATTATTATAGATATCACAAAACAGTTTTTAACCCCACTTTAAAATTCAATTCTAAAGTGTAGAGGCACGTATGCAATTACTGCTGAGTGTTACATTGCATTGTAGTACACTTGCTACACTTAAAGCATCTCCAAGTCCCAGGACAACCAGTTCTTTAGGGGAGGATAAACTCAGGTGGTTTAACACCCAAAAATGTGCAATTTATTAATTTTCTAGTGTTTTATTTGGTCTCAGTAACTGACCATACTGACTTCAGTGCAATTTGAGAGGGTGTTATGTAAACACAGAGGCAAGCCTTCTGCTCCACCCTGCTTTTTTCTAAATGAGGGTTCTCAGGCACATTATGCAAGAACAAAAAAGATTCTACATCTTTCTCAAGTATAACATGAAAAAGCAAATAAGCTAAGCAAAGGTTTATTACTGAAGGTCTTTTAAAAGATGTGGTATAACCAAGGAGGAAAGAAATGAGACACTTGTGTTCTGTGCTAGTGCTTTTTCGGGTAACACAGTTTAACTGTGCAGGTGCTGTCCCACCTGGAATTTTTCGGCTGTGACCCAAAGCTGTTATTTAGCAGGGAGCCTTATCATATGTAGAAGACCACCTATCCAACATTTGTTATGTCAGAGAAGGCAGTAAGAGCCAGTGTTAAAAATTAGGAGCTACAGGCCACACTGCAGGTCCAAGGGGCATCAGTAATGGTGGGTATCAGTGGCAGATTAGAATGATGCACATTGGACTGTGTTGCTCAAGAACACGCTGACCTGTTGACTCATAGTAGGTAACAAATACAGTCAGTCAGTTTAGGTATTCCCATTTGCAGGCCAGTATCTGCTCAGCATTGGGTTGCGGCATTGGAGATCAGTTTTCGGTCACTAGGTTGAAAAGCCTTCTTCGTTTCCGACTTTGGTCCTTATGTCATTTGTTTTTTTTTTTTGTTTTTTTTTAGCTCAGATTTCTTCATGCTGCTGTGGTGCCCTGAAAGTAAAGGTGAGTATTTTTTGTTGCCACTTTTTGGGCTGCAAGTCGTGTCGCGAAGCTAAGGATGTATCTAAAACAAGGGGCCATTCATTTACCACAGTCTGTTCAGGCCATCTTGAAATGCCTCCTACCTTGTCTGCAGCCTTAGCTTTAAGACATTGGTTTAAAAAAAAATTTTAAAAATTAAAGAATGTTATTAACCATGCTAGCCTCCTCCCCCCTCCAGATTGACAGAATTGAGGAGCTGATCCAACTGCTCATCAAGCAAGCAGAAGGAAACCAAAAGTAATGTTTTGGTGTGAATGCATGCTGTTATGTGTAGTTTGCAAGTTATGGTTAACGTAGAGTTAAGTTACAAAGTTCTTTTCAAGTCTCATAGTTTTGCTGTGTCTTAAATGTGTTTGTATTGCATACAAATGTAAAATGCAGGCCAAATGTCTTGATCATTGCCAAACTTGGCAACAATGTTAGAGAATTTTTGCTTTACTGAAAATCAGTATGTCTATTTTTTTAAGGCATTGTTTTGTTTTATTTCATGGAACTAGTCAGGCCTTTAGACATTTTTGTTGCAGTTTTAATAAAGTTTTTTGTATTACACTGTTCATTTGTGTTGTGTTGGAGAAAAGCTGTGTTGCATTCAGATTTATTCACTCTTTCAAATTCAGTTGTGTTCACATCTGTTAAGTAGATGAGTAGTAATATTAAGCGGAGTTTGTACTGGAATGACGTTATCCACAGGCCTCTATTAATGATATGAGCCTGCTAGGTTGGACTGGTTGATGGCTAGAACAAGTAGAACACTCGTGCTGGTAACAGTTTTGTTGGTGAAGTAATTTGGCAAATGAACACATCAAGTCGGATGAGCCACGGGTGGGGTTGAGGTGGGATGAGTAAGGGGGTGGTGAGATGGGAGTAAGAGGGTTGAGGTGGGGTGAGCTGGTAGTAGAGGAGGGAGAAGAGGGGTTAGATGGGATGTTTCGGGTTGAGGTGGGATGAGTAAGGGGGTGGTGAGATGGGACGTGTCGAGTTTTGGGTTCAGGTGGTACAAGCTCAGGTAGGACAAGTTGGGAGTGGTGGGGGTAAGAGGGTTAAGTGGGGAGAAGAGGGGTTAGTGAGATGGGATATATTGAGTTTCGGGTTCAGGTGGGATAACCCCAGCTTGGGGTTGAGGTAGGATGAGCCAGGTGTAGAGAGGTAAGTTGGGATGAGCCAGGAGTAAGGGGTGGGGGTTGTGCGATGAGAGAAGTAAGAGGGTTGAGGGTGGAAAAGAGGGGTAGTGAGATGGGATGTGTCGAGTTTGGGGTTGAGGTAGGATGAGCCAGGAGTAGAGGGGTGGTGAGGTGGGATGAGCCGGGAGTAGAGGGGTGGTGAGGTGGGATGAGCTGTGTGAGTTTGATGTTTTGACTGTTCCCGGTGGGAGTGCTGCTGCCCTCTGGTGCTCCACACAACCTGTTAGCCCCACCGCGGAGGAGCTCTGTCTGCAGAAAGTGCTGAGAGAAGGTAAGAAAGCTGAATCTGCTCTTCATGTTTATCCTCTGGCTGTCCTTTAGCTTCAGTCTTACCCCTCAGAAGGAGACGCTGTTAGTGAGTTTGGTGACTCTGCGCGGATGAAAAGAAACGTCACGACTCGGTCCCGCAAACGCAGCCTCAGACTGCAGGACCCGCTGCTTTGGTGGGCACCGATTCGGGACTGTTGAGAAGGGCTTCTCTAATCCTGAAAGCCAGTCTTATTTTATTCGTCCAACATCTGTAGTTTCTGTAGTCGGCGGGTCTGTACAGAGACTGAAGGAGGTTTTTGTGTGCAGGTCAGCTCTGATACGACTATCGTTTCCATTGCTTAATAGAGACACGTCCAGATAAAGCCTTGAAGGTCGTGCTCTTTGGCCTTTAGCCCTCTGAGAGTCCTGTGTCTTCCAGCAGCTGATACCACCCTGAGTCCGGTGGTCCTTCTTAACAGACGCTTTGATGCTTTCCGCTTTCAGATCAGCTGATCAGAAGTTACTGGTTGTTCTGAGTGAGGATTTGTTTCCATCGGTATTGAGGATGGAGATAAGTGTAACTGACTGAAGTGAATCCGAAGTCTTTCCCTTCTAATTACTATATTATTACTATTACTATATGAATACCTGCTCAGCAAGATTTGGCTATTGCTTTTCAAATATAAAACATAAGGCATTGAATCATATATATATAAGAAATCTATAGCATGTCAGCATTAGCAACTGGTTTGATTTAAAACACTCTTCTTGGGTTGTACACCAAGATGTGGGATGTGTACAACAGTCATGTGGATCTTTCAATGCATGAAACTGCATTTAAAGAAAAGCTACGTTCAGGCAGGAATGTTTAAAATCCATGGAAAAAAGAGCAAAGATAAAACAGAACCCCCCTTCTCTCTCTCTCTCTCTCTCTCTCTCTTCCTCTCTCTTCATCTCCCTTTCTCTCTCTCTCTCTCTCTCTCTCTCTCTCTCTCTCTCTCTCTCTCTCTCTCTCTCTCTTCATCTCCCTCCCTCTCCCTCTCTCTCTCTCTCTCTCTCTCTCTCTCTCTCTCTCTCTCTCTCTCTCTCTCTCACTCAATGTGGATCTCTGATGGTTATCATGAAGTGGCTCCATAGCAGGTTTCACAGAGGCAGTCCTATGGTTAAGCTTGAGATACCTATCAGCCGTACAGACCATATTCTGTGAGAAATGTAAATCCAATACTGTTCTTTTCCGGACTTCCATTCATGGTCAGGAAATAGGCCTCCTGTTATCAGCAATGACAATTGTATTCCCTTCAACATCTCCTCTCAAATCCCCCTTACAGAAATCTTATATAACCCTTCAGTGTTGCTTCTTTAGCTAGTTCCTCACAATAAGGTTATGGACCTGCTTCCCACCATCCATGCTACTATCCTGCACTGCATAGTTCTGTAGCAGTGGCTACCATTTATATACGGTTCAAAAGTAGCCTTAGGACACTTTCTGAAAATTATTTATGTACTGTTGGTTTATTGATTTATTACTTTTTTGTTATTTATTAATTTGCATCAATCAGAAAAAATATTACAACCGTTATTGGACAAATATTAGTATCTCTTTATGTAGGTCAATATATTAGCAAGTTCAATAATTCTAATAAGCACATGTTAGAGGTGTCCCAAGACTACCTTTGGGTACTGTAGTTACCAGTGAAGGCGTATAAGTGGTTAGTAGTTAGCAAGTTGACTTAGCCATTCAGGATGACCATACTGGTGTTACCTTATGGATTTGCCCAAAGTAGTTGTTCTCTGTCAATTGGGCTACAACATGTCATTAGTGCTCACCTAGTCCACAGTGTTTGCTGGCACCCAGCTAGCTCACTCCCTTTAGAGTGTTTATGAGGAATGTGACAACAAGCACTATAAAATGGCCTTAGTGCATGTTCTGGAGTTGGGTGGAGAGCGTGTCTCTTGTTTCTAAGTTGGTGTCTACAGATAAACTGCACATGACAGGCTCTCCATAGACGACTTTGTTGCAGGATCACCTCAATAATAACTTGCTGAAATTCCCAAAACAGTGCTGCTTTTGAACAGCTCTTCATACCTGGAGCCACACCATTTCAGACATAACACCCCCGCCCCACTTCTTATGTTCTTTTTTATGGGTGTGTTGCTTCAAGAACTACATCAAAAGCAGAACAGATTGCTATCCTTGGCACGGTCGTGTCTTAAAAGAACTGCTTCTTTTCTCTGTAGAGACTAAACACAGGTAAGTTGATAACATGGTGCGAACTACGTTGTCCTTGAGTAACAGTGAGTGCATGTTTTCTTTTCTCTCTTTTGATAAGATCTTTAGCAAGTCACTTGTTATACATTATGCCATCAGTAGTAGTAGTATGATGACTATCATCATTGCACATTTCATTGTGGATGGTGTAATATTTGACTGCTTAATGAATACATAACAAGCAGTGCAGCTGTCGAGCAGAAAGAGAACCTTGTGGTTTTGGATGCCTTTAAGAATGAGAATGGAACAATGAAAAGCAGCCACCTGGGGCAGTATACAGGTATGTTCCCCTCAGTGGGGTAATGTGATGAACTGGTGTCTAATTTGATTCACAAGTTTGGGCCTTGAAGACATGCACTTTTGACCTGGAGCTGAAAGAGTGAGACTGGAGTCAGAGGAGTGTCTGGGGGTGTGGAGGGCTGAGATGAGTCATGTCATGCTGCTTTTTCTTGTTTTATCACTGAACATAAGGCTCTCATTAAAAGCAGTGCACTAGTTAATGATTAGTGCGCTCTGGAGAAGGAAGTTTCTCATGTGACTTGCAGTGTTGTGATTTACATGTTGTTGTTTTTTTATTATTCATATTTCTTAATGTTCTGCCTTCTTGTTATCTGTGTACTCCATGCTGTGTGTTGCCCAGTAAAGCCTAAATTAACCATTTAGAGTCAGAAGGGTTAGAATTCTGCCTTGTCTGAGCAGTCCAGCTTGGCGGAGGTGCTGTAATTGTGTGGGGAATGTTTTCTTGGCACATTTTGCCCATTGCCTATTTGAGTATTGCTGCTGACCTTGTGTGACCATTCATGGACACAATTTGCCTTCCTGTAATGGCTACGACCAGCATGATGTGCACCATGTCACAAAGCAGAAGCAATCTCACTCTGGTTTTATGAACATGACAGTGAGTGTCCTGCAGTGGCATTTAATTCACCACAGCCGCGTCCAGTAACACACCTATATGTCACTTGTTTGGGAGCCCAGCTAAATTGCATATAGGCTAGAGGTTTTACATAGTATAGTTACCAAGTTTCACATAATGCATAATTAGTGCTTATAAGATGCCGACACAAGAAATAAACAGCAGAAAGTTTTAATAATGTAACTAAAGCTGCAGCGGGGGGCGTAGTCTGCATCTTGCCTGTATAAGTAACCTTAAGTAGAATCTGCTTAGCCTTAATGTGGTCAAGATTGTGAGTATATGAATATCACATGACCTCACAGGTCTGTAATAACATTAGAGTTTAAGCTACCTATACTTCTGTGCGGTTTTGGATTGCAGTCTGGTTCAGTATTTCTCATGCATGTTATTATTTGAACTGTGATGGTTTTCAGTGCAGCCTGTATTGCTCTCATATTAAATTGTGTGTGTTGAGTATTGGGTTCCTCAAATCCCAGCAATGCCACAACCAACAAAAATCAGCAATAATTGCTTGCCAACAACATTTTAGCCCATACTAATAAAACTGTGGGTCACCTGTATTGCCCTATACTGTATGTGGTTTGCTATTGTTCAAATAACTGTGATCACTTTATTAATCATCAGAATATTCTGTAGAAACTTAATGACCCACGTTATAAATAGCAATGTTCCCAAATTTATCCTGACTTAACCATTTAAACTCTAGTTGCTTGTATTGTAAGCCAGCAGCCAGCTCATTATCCATGTGGTTAAATTCCAAAAAGGTTTCCCCCCACTCTCCTCTAGTCCTTCAGAGTCATTCACAGCTGCTCTGACCCTCATTACTGCTCTCTGTGCCTTTTTCATGGTCACCTCTTGAAACCTGCTGTTTGGCCTCCCCAGAGGTTGGGTCTCATACTCAAAGAATCACGCCTCCTTTTAAAGCATCATGTCTGCTCCTTGTTTTAGGTCCTTGGAGATGTTCTTCAGCACCCAACTCCTTCTGGCCATCCTTCTCACTCAAGGTAAGAAAGAAAACAAGCTTCACATAAAGTGGAGCCTTAGGGATCAGTCCAGAAAGTCCCTGCTTTAAAAATTAGGAGTAAGAATAAAAATAAGAATAGAAGGCTGGAGAGTTAGTAAAGAGTCTGGATGATAGTTCCTCCATAATCCGAAATATTATCAGGCTTGTAGGTGGAGGTGTGGCTACAGCACAGTAACCTTTCAGTAGGTCTGTGGTTGCCAGTGAATATTAATATATTGGTACTAAGAATCGCTTTGAAGTTATTGTGGTCAGGACGATGCACTGTAAGTCTACAAGCTGGTTCTCCACTGTGTGACTGTGCCTGTCCTGCAGTGGTTTATTCTAGAATCTGTTTTTCTGTTTGTTTTTCCTTTCAGAATGTATTTAGTTTGATAAATGAGTCCAGTAAATAGTTGATGCTATTGATCTCAATATCACAACCTAGTTCCAGACACTGGGGCTCGCAATTTAACGCCCAATCACAACAACACAGTAACAGCATCAGCTGTAATAAAGCCTGTAGGCCTGTAGGGAATGCCAGGGCCTTAGTGGTTAGACTACACCACAAAATTAGTTTCAACTGGTTATTTTCCTGAATGCTTTTGTAGTATTGCTCTGTTATTAAATTTGTTCTGCTTGTGCAAACAAGCAGCTCATGGTAATGCACTCATAGCACTAATAGCAGTGTCATAGCATTTCATTCTTTTGATGAAATGTGCATTGTGGTCTCCAGTTCACAAGTAAATCCTGTGTAGTCATATGCAAATGTTTGGGTGTCCTTAGTCAAATTTGTTAATGTGAAAATGAATGCACTTCCTCTACAAAGAATGTGCATATACATATACACCATTACTGTACTATTTCTGTTCTTTTATGTCTTTTATTCCAATGTATTACACATATACATATATTATACATACATAATCATGTATACATACATATACATACATGTATTAATTATAGGTTGTTCCCTGTAGAGCATTTGCACTTCAACATGTAACTCAACAAAATGTGTCGTTTGACTGGGGGTGCTCAAGCTTTTGCTTGGCCAGTGCCTGTCGTTGCTGTAATATCTTGATGGCTGGGGTCCTACAGATGTAGCCCCACCAAATGAAGATGTCAGGCTGCTGTTTCCTCCACATGCATTGGACACACACCATAAATTAAAGAAAGGGAGTAGCTGAGAGGCTGTTCCTTTTCAGACAGCTCAACATGGGTTATGAAGAGGCCTCCTGGTTTAGGAGTTACAGATTAGCTTGAGGTTACAGGAGTGAGTCATGACTCCAATGGCCTTTTGCTGAAATAAACCCATCTGTCACTAAGCAGAGATTTGAAGGTACATACTATGCAGCCCAGTACAGATTCGACTGGAAACAGAATTCTAGCTTCTTTTTTCTCTGTTTTCCCTCATTTAGACATCTGTTTATGAACTCTACTAGACCCCTGCATGTTGCAGTTACACATGCAGTGTTTGGAAGTCCTGTGAGTGCATAATCCTGTCTGGAAGTCAGTGGTTCTATGGGTATATTGTAAATCAGCTGAATATGGTCACAAATCACATGAAAGAAGATTTGGTGTGCTTTAGAATGGATTACATGGAAGTCCTGCTGTCATATACAATACTTGGATGATGTGTGTTTACTGAGAATCGATGGCAGATGGAAGTGGATGTTTTACTCTGATATCTAGGAAGACAGTTCCTTATGCAGTCTCAGTAAAATAGCTCCTTTCTGTGGTTAATATTTGATCATGGGGGATTTTGTTTATGTGCTTGGCTCATTTTTAAAACTCCCCTGAGGTTTTGTGGGGTAGTTAGGGATGATAGTGCAAGAAGGCTCCGGAATGACGAGATTTTAAAAACTAGGCTGCATTATTGCGTCCATCCTCCACATAAATGGGATTAAAAACCATTCAGGAGCTGCTTTTATGACCTCATAATTTTGCCCTGTAGGGGTCTGAGCCCTTTGCACCCTCAGGGCCTTCTGCAGGTTTCTCTCACTGGAACACATCACCATGGAGAGTGTTGCTGTTCATCATAGCTTACCCCGGCAGTAGAAACATCCTGTTATTGTGGGAATGCTTTTAATGTACATTGAATCGGTCTTGCATATTTTCATCAATAATGATATGTAATAAGATTTAATATCTTATTATTACTATTATTAAGTAATATAGATTTATATTTAATTAAGTAGGAACTGACCTCCTCAATAGCTCATGGAGAAACAAAGAGAGGACATTCTTTCAAGTCCACTATATTATCTTTGTATTGGACAATTTAGCATCTTAATTTAGCATTTATGAGTCTAAATTTGTCATTGTTTATCATTCCTGGTATCCTTCATCTTCCTTCCCAATAGCATTGCAATCTGACACTTCCCTGGGTGCCATTTAATGACGATTGTATTAGCTGTTGAGGCTCTGATCCCAGTGAGAACAACAGCCACATGTTTATTTGATTTTCAAACTTTGTTGACCAACAGATTTATGAAATCTTTACATCCTTCCAGACCTATAGACCTTGAGTTGGTATCTCACAGTTTAAAGCTTTAGACTTTGTTTATCTGATGGTGACCGTTTTTGTGTTTACCATATCCCACATAGTTGTTAGAAGTCTCATTTTGCAGTTTTGGAAACTTCTTGTCTTATTTCTCTTGACTTACCTAATGTGATCGCTTCAGAAATGCCTCCAGAATTGAATTAATGAAAGGTCATGATTATATCTTTAATATTAAAGGAAGGTTATAAAAACAGTTTTATTTATGGCAACATACCAGGCAGGATTTCACAGAATTGGACTGCTGAAAGAGAGTCTTGTCTTTATTTTGCATTATATATGTTTTGTTAGTTTTTAGTATATGTTTTTTATATTGTAGTCATTTTATTTAATAAAATGTGTTCATGTACTAAAATAATGTGCGAAATAAAAATGCCTACTCCATGGAAATCAACTGTACCCAGAGAATGACTCAGTGGCACCTAATAGTGCGTGTCTGGCCCCACTCTGAGAGGACACAGGGAGTCAGGGTTGTCCCCTCACAGTTGTTCACGTGACCTCCTTCTACTCAATCAGTCATTGTGTGTGTATGTGAAGGACAGCATCGCACTGGGCCGTGCTCACTGAAGCGGTGAGAAAGCAGCCCCTTTTGGAGGCGAGGGTGACTGTTTTCTGCGCGTTCGGTGGGTGTTGCTGGAATGCCGATGGCTCTAAATTATCCTTCTAAAAGGGCTGAGCACCAGCAGCTCTACACAGGGAGAGAGTTTCACACAGAGCCGTGCCTAAGGCCAGGGTCAGCTCAGCTAACCTTAAATAGCGCTCAAATAAGGGGGTTGTCGTTTCACACATGTTCCCTGTCTTTGACTTGCAGGTTGCAGAATAATATCTATGTTAACTCTAATAATCCCATTACACTGTGTAATAATGGCCACTCCTAGTTTTTGCTCTCATATGGCTTCTGATATAACTCGTTCATTAAATGTAATTAGGTAATCATCAGGGCTATTATCTGAAAGGTCTTTTTTTTCTCCAGTGGGTGGTGGTTTGGCTGTTCAGGAGATCCAGACTGATCATGAAACTATCCTGAAGATCAGTACTGCAGGGCAAAGTAAGTATGTGCCACTCACCACTCAGCATCACAGCAGCATGAAATCCTGACTCAGAAGTAGTAGTGTAGTGAAATGTAGTCAGGCGAGTGGGAGATACTAAATTGCCCCGTGGTGTGACAGTGTGTATAGATAGATCTGTGTGTAAGCTCTGCGACGGACTGGTGACCTGTCTGGCTTCTGGCCTACTGGGATAAGTTTGAACACCCTACTTAGTCAGTGCTTTGTCAGATATCACATGCTTTTTTTAGCCAGCTGGGAATCTTTTTGTTCTGGGTTTAGGAATTTTTACTCACTCTTCCTCACAGAATCCTTCTGTTTCTGCAGGATTGTGGGCCCTCTTGCATGTCCAGCATGAATTGTATGGAGGATTTTGAGAATTACTTGTAACAGTGTCTGTTTCCTGACTGTGTCACATTTGGTTCCAGAATTGTCTGATTTTTTGTGTAATCCATTCTTCTCTCTATCTGTTCATTGTTTCCTGTGTCACCAGCTGCCACGTAGCCCGAAAGCATAATAGATCCACCCCACATGCTTTACAGTTAGCAAAGTGTTTTTTCATCAAATGCTGCTCTTTTCTTCTCCAGTTGTACCTTTATTGAGTGTGGCCAAAGATGTCCATGTTTACCTCACTTTGCAAGCTGTTTCCAGGTGCACCACCACTCCAGCTAATCTGTACAATAATCCTTGCTGAGGGTCTTTCGCTGTCATATAGGGGTCTTACTCTGCTTTGATGCTAGCACACAAGCAGTTTGAGAGTGTTCTTGGCCTCCCTGATTTCAAGTTAACTCCAGTATTTCCCCTTTACTGACACACCCTAATGACATTTTTGTGCAATGGAAATTGGGATATCTGTCATCTCTGGCTTAGCTATTTATTGCTTTGTAGAAACCATTTAGCTTCATTTTCAGCCAGTTGCTTACAGGAGCCCATGATTATTGAGTTTACTAATGACAATTTTTGGCCTCCTTAGTAAGTCCTAATGTGTGTAATGATTTATTTATGTTCTGAGAATAACTAACCAAATTTTTGAATATTCCACAGTTACCCTTTTATTTGTATTTATTTATTTTACTTAATGCATATTCATTTAAAGTAACTTTGCATTAGCGTTTGCAGACATTTTAGAAAAAACAGCGCAACAAAGTTGTTGATGAGATCAACAAAATGGTGATCTTTGCACTGGGAAAAAATAGGTAGCTGCCTATAGTGCACCATGAAAATGTAAATGAGATCTTCTTCACATCTTGATGTTAAATAACATATTCTGAATATTTATATTGACACTAGACCCCAAAATGGAAATGTGCTGGTTTGGTGATGAATTTCAATTAAAGTTAATTTCTCTAATGGAAGAATGTTTGGTATTTGTTGGAGCCTTTGGGGAAGTTAATGATAATAACCTATATTTCCTAACCAAGTAAACCAGTGCACAGAACAACAACTCTGGTTTAAACCCCTGCTACAGTGTTATCTTAATTTAAGGATTATTATAGGAATCATTCAGACCTGAATATAATAATCAGTTATCTCTGTCCAAATGTTTTGTGTCTGTGTGTGTGCATGTGTGTTTTCACAGATGCTGCCGTGCTGTTCCTGTTTAATCACCCTCTTTATTACAGGCAGCAGGTTTTAACCTGACAGTCACACAGTATAATTTAGCTTTCTGACTAGCGCAAACTTGTTTGTGTCTGTGAATGTGTGTCTATGTGCGTGTATAAGTGTATGTCTCTGGCGGAGATGTAAGCTCAGACATGCCACAAGCCACTGTCGAGCTACTTACACGTGTCAGATTCAGACGTTCAGATGTTTTGCAATAATCTTCACTGCTTCCAGAAAAAATTATGTTCCAGGTAAATGGTATGGTTTTCAAATCACCCTGCTGCGGATTAAACATGTAGGAGAACAAAATAAGTTACTATTTGAATATGTTTTTGTTAAAAAAGAAAAAGCTCTTGCTCTACAGCCAGTAAACACATAAAGACACAACAAAGACCTACAGCTTTTTTCCGGTGTGGTCCTCATAACTGGAAACGGCACAATAAACCTTTTTCTTTTATTGTTGAAACCTTGAACATCCATCAATACTGCCATATTTAAAAACCTAAGCCTTAAAAAAAAAACCTTTTCATAATTGACAACTTCACTTAAGATGAGTCTACAAGTGGCCTATCATTCCGAAATTACTCACGCTAATATCTCACAGGGAGAAATACATCCAGAATGTTCAGATTGTTGCATAAAACAATATATATATATATATATATATATATTTATATGAATGGTTTATTTATATATATGGTTGGACAATGAAACCGAAACACCTGTCATTTTAGTGTGGGAGGTCTCATGGCTAAATGGGACCAGGCTGGTGGCCAATCTTCATTAATTGCACATTGCACCAGTAAGAGCAGAGTGTGAAGGTTCAGTTATCAGCTAAGAGCACAGTTCTGCTCAAAATACTGCAATGCACACAACATTATGGGTGACATACCAGAGTTCAAAAGAGGACAAACTGTTGGTGCACGTCTTGCTGGTATATCTGTGACCAAGACAGCAAGTCTTTGTGATGTATCAAGAGCCACGGTATCCAGGGTAATGTCAGCATACCACCAAGAAGAACGAACCACATCCAACAGGATTAACTGTGGACGCATGAGGAAGCTGTCTGAAAGGGATGTTCGGGTGCTAACCCGGATTGTATCCAAAAAACATAAAACCACGGCTGCCCAAATGATGCTATATTGGCCGCAAAAGGAGGCCCTACACCATACTAATAAATGATTTATGTTATATTAATCATACATAATAATTATTGTATATATATGATTTGCTGCTTTTGTCTTTATCTTGTGTGTGTGTGTGTGTGTGTGTGTGTGTGTGTGGGCAGTGATGAAGTGTTCTGCAGTTATGGATGTGCTTTTTGTGATGGATGGCTCCCACAGCGTTGGAAAAGGCGGGTTCGAGAGGTCCAGGCACTGTGTTCTGAAACTGTGTGATGCTCTGGATATCGGTCCTGAAACGGTCAGCAATATCAACACACCATCAGATTAAAGCATCTTCTGCTAGTTCAGCCGCAGATATGAAACTGCTGTGTGAGCCAGGTCCATCCGCTTGATGCCCAAAGCGTCTCATGTGTGTTCCTTAGGTGAGAGTAGGAGTCATCCAGTTCGGCTCCACTCCCAGACTGGAGATCTCTCTGGACTCCTATAGCAGCAGCGAGGACCTGAAGAAGCGCATCAAGAAAATACACTACAGGTATACTGCCATCTTATGGAACTTCACAGTTGCACAAAGCTTAGTCCAAACATGGATTGTAAAAGGGGGAAATCTGAGATGTGTTTATAACAATAATATTAATAAAAGTAATATATTCTTTTTTAACGTTAAAGCTCTTCTAGGTCTTCTACAGCTGAACATTGCTCCTGGAAACCATGTGCTCTGCACTGTTTCAGTTATTCTCCCACCCAAAACACTCTGAAGGGCATGATAATCGGCTGATGAGCTGGATCAGGTGTATTGAGGCGTAGAATGGTTGAGATTCTGCTGTGCTTGGGGTGCCAGGGGCAGGATTAAGTAGCCATATCCTAGACGAAACTGAGGAGCAGCAGCTGATTTAGGGCCTCTTCCTACCCATCTGGTGATGTGATGCTTGCAGTAGCTTTTCTGCCATGTGTTTATGTACATGTCATTCATTCTTTCCTTCCATCCATTTTTCTGTACACTTGTTGCCCACATTAACACTTAAATTTAGGTCATAAGATCTTACAGGTGATCTCACATATGTCTCACATAGTACAGTAATAGCTAAAGCCTACTTGCAAGTTCAAATATAGCTATTTGTTAATGTAAATTCCGCTTTATGCATTACTCTGAAATCTGGCCGTGCCACTCAAACAGGTTTAACATTGAGCTTAGTAGTTGTTATATGTTTACACCTCCCCCTGAGCAAGTTTAAGTGTTGGGGGAAACCCTCAACTAAGCTAAAAACACAAAATGCTATATACTATTTCTTATATAGGCTTTCAACATAAAGCTAACACCCGCACTCTAGTGTAGTAAGTCTCTAAATGTCTAATCTGCTGTTGTGTCAGAAACCAGCATCAGTGTATTTGGTTGTTGTAAATGAACACTTTATCATCATGTTAAAATGACCCATATGTAGTTTCTACAAACAAGTCTGATATGTCTAAAACCTCTCCAAAACCTGCACCTGCAACATAAAGCAGCAACAGTAAAACTGCTTTTTTAATTAGTTTAGATTTAGTAACATGAACCCAAGAGCTCTAACACAGCCAGGTCAACTCAGGTACAACTTGTTCTATTGCTATTGAGTTTAATCAGACGTGCTAGGGCAGTGCTACGTCATCACCAGACCAGAGAACCCTCCTGTATACTCTCAAAAAAAGTAAACTCTCCAGTAACTTTAGATATGGAACATAATTGTGCCCTATTCCAGTGAAATGATTGTACTGAAAGCTGTACTGAGTCCACACACCCTGTTTTCTGGTACATGGTTGAACCTTAAAGTCACTCATTTAGAGTGCTTGTGCCTCAATGAATGAAATATGTCTCTACATAATACCCCTTTTTACCTGTAATGATGCTGAAAAGCTCATTCCAGGTGTGACTCAAAGTTCAATCCCTGCTTTATGCTCTTAGGGAGTCCTTAGGAGAACTAAGCGAGCCGTAAATGAACCCTAGATGATCCTGAAATGAAAAGAGAAGCTCCTGTCAGCTTCAGGAGATCAGAAGGTTATTATAGTGAGCCGTGCATTGTTCTTGTGTGCTTACACTGTGTGAGTGCAGGTTTGGTGTTTGGTGAGGTTTTATGGTTGAGTTAATGTGCGTATCCGTATGCGACTGCTGTGCTCTGTAATGACTGCTCTGTTAGTGTGCTCACGTCCGCTAACGGATTTACACCCCTCCATGGCAAAGGCAGCTGGCCTGTTCCCACAGCATGCCATTTGCTCCTGACATGCTGTGAAATTACCATTTCAGATCAACCCTGTACAGATATCAGCACTTGTTGGCCCCACTGAACAACTGTAGGGCTCTAGGATCCCTGCTGGCAGCGTGCCTGCTTTTCCCCTGACATAATCTGCAAACTAGATACAGGAAGGAAGAGATTGTGGATTTGAGTGCCATGGAGCAGCAGTGTCAGCACACGTCATTAAATCAGAGTCAGAATTTTATTCTGCCCAGTAAAACTTAGTCTTAAAGGGAAGTTCCTCAGATTTCTCGAACGTTCTGCTAAATTAAGTCATAAAGATGTCAGCACAGCCATTTGGAGTGGTTCACTGTTCTAGAGAACCTTACTGAGTCAGAACTTTTCACAAGCCACTTCTTTTGAAAGTTATTACATGAAATTTGGTCACAGATGTGCTGCCTGATATCTGAGGCGTTATCCAGGGATCTGTTTGAGATAAAGGTTTTGGGCTACAACATTTGGGCTTTAACACACATCTGGAATTTGTCTTCCACATTTAACCCATCCGTGAAAGTCAAACACAAGCAAACCCGGGAGCAGTGAGCACACATACCCGGAGCAGTGGGCAGCCCTATCCACAGCACCCGGGGAGCAGTTGGTGGTTAGGTGCCTTGCTCAAGGGCACCTCAGTCATTACTGTCGGTTCAGGGAATCGAACCGTTGACCCTTCGGTCACAAGGCTTACCTACGACTACCCAAGACAACTCATGACTGCCTTAAACAATACGTCTGCGGAGTGCAAGTGCTGTCCATTTACTGTGGCTCAGCTGATTAATAATTAATTAATTCAGAAAAAACAAATGTCTATATCAAAATACATACCTATCGGAACAGTATATTAGAGCTTTGGCTCGACGCAGACTGAATTATCAGAAGGAAATAATGATTTACAGCAGCTACGTACCATCTATCTTTAACTTTTACTCATCTGATGGAGGTACGGCAGCAGCAGAGGGACACAGCGCGCAGTGACGTCACCATAAAAAAATAAAAAGCTCCTGGAAAAATAATTATCTTAACCTCTTTTACAAAATTATTCAAACTTTCAATCAACATCAATCAATCAAACTTTTTAACACTGCAATGTTTTCATGTGAAAGCCCAGGAGGCGTGTAATTAGACAGGTCATTTTGTACAGTAAATAAAATGGCTATATATCTGTGGCATCCCCAGATTGCCAACACCAACACTTATTAATAATTGTATTGTTATTATTTTCTCTAGAATTAAGTATTTTACAGAGAGTCACTCTGAAATACTTGAGAATTCTGGAAAAAACTTCTGGGGGAATTCCCCTTTAATAGCCTGAGATGCTTGTGGCCTGCTCCTGCACAACATGTAACCCAGTGCTGGTTTGTTTATTAGCTTATTAGTTGAATGCCAGGTGGACCTCAGGACCAGGACTAAGAAGCACCTGTTTAGAAAGGTGATTCAGGTCAAAGGAACCTGAGAAAGAAAAGGGTTAGAATGACAGCATTTGGTGAACTGCAATGAGAGAACAGAATGTTGAGATGAACGAAACGGCCCAGAAGCCTGTTAGTAGGGTGGCCACCAGTCTCGTAAAATATGGAATCATCTGTTATTTGGCAATTAAATGTTGCATCCTGTATTAAACCATTACGGAACGCGATGTGTTCTGTATTTCCATAAATGTCATATACACACGTCTGTCACACACACATGAACCCGCACCCCCCTCCTGTCCTTTATTTTCATTTCTGAAAGGTGACAACCTGTTAGCTCAAGGCCTGAGACCAGTGAATTAACTGAAGATTAGTTCAGCGATGCTCGCTAGATACCATCACAGGCAGGTGTAATCCTAGCTTCTCTCTGACTTTTTATTAAATGTTTAGAGTGTCTGTTTCTCACTCCAGTAAGGGATATGCTGTGCACACTGCCTGCACTTTAGCATATGGTATATAAAAGTGCCTGCACTCTGACTAACGGCATAAACACATTTAAAGGGGCCAGATACCTTTTTCCTTTTCTTCTTTTCTTTTGAATTTCAACTAGAAAGTGTCCCACCAACAGCCGTTTTCCAACCATCCGTTTGCGGTTTAGAATTAGGCAGGCTGGTTTTGTCTTTGCAGGCTGTGGTGAAACGGTTTTGATTGGCTGCCCTGTAAGGGGCTTCATTAAATAAAAAGCAGTCAGGGGTGAAACACATTTTAGAACTTCAGTGTGGATGGGTGGAGCTAAACAGCTGTAGACTAAATTGGTATGCCTAAGTTAATGAGTTGTTTTTTTCATGACATCACAAACACGGTGAATTCAGAATGGGCTGTCTCTGAAGTTCAGTTTTCTTATTTGGACAGTATGGACCGGGATGTGATCAGTGTGTTTCATTTATTAGACCTCTTTGGGGTTGACTGTTCATCTGCCAGTGAAATGTTTGAAGTTAACTCTCTCTTTTATCCTCAGAGGAGGGAGCACCCAGACAGGTCTGGTTCTGAAGTATGTGTTGAGGAAGGGGTTTCCCAGCAGAGGGAATTCCACCGTGCCTCGCATCGTCATCCTGCTGACTGATGGAAAGTCCCAGGGTGCCGTTCAGCCAGCTGCCTCCGAGCTCAAGCAGTCTGGAGTCTCACTGTTTGCCGTGGGCGTCCGATACCCCAGGTATCACTAACAGCAGGACGAATATTTCTGCACACAGAGATTTCTTTTCATACTACAGTTTAAAATTCTAAATGTAGAAGCTTGAGTAGTGTAGATATAGGCTAGAGACAAAAGGGTGCTTTCAGGAGCTTTCATTGCAAATAAAATGGTAATATTCCTCTGGTTTAAAAATGAAGAAATCTTCAAAGACGAGAGGAGAAATTCCATAGTGACTGATCAAGCTGTATAACACCAAAAACTTGTGATTTTTAATTGGAAACAATGAATGAATGAATTAATTAATTAATAATTTATTTATTTATTTATTTATTATTAATTAATCATTTAAAAAATAATAGTATTATAACATGAATAATAAATCACTGATGTGATTTATTTTTAATAATAACAAATACATTTTTATGATAATTAATTAATATCCTAATTATTAATTTTAGACTTTTATGTACCACACATCCACAATTTATGTTACATAACCATTTTTCAGACTCTCTTCATACCTTAAAATGGAGGTAGTCTGAGAGGCACACTTCACATACACACTAAGGGCAGGTCTCCAAACACTAATCCACAGCCACACTGACCCGCACTCCTCTATCTGTCGTTTATTTATTTTTTAAAGAACTTCACCGCTCCTAATAATTATTTGAACTCTATAAAATCGCTTATCATATTATAACAATGTAACAGTTTAGTTTTGTATTATAAAAACATTGTCTCCAAACTTCAGCGCGGTAATGTACACCCGCTAAACTGCGCAGCAGTATACTGTTATTGTGTGTGTAGGTGTTTCGATCCGGGTGTCTTGCTGAATGGAATCATGGTGAAAGGTTTCAAGTGGTACCATATGACATGGACAGATGTACTGAGCACGTGTCAAAATATTAGAAGCTGCACTTCACATGGGGAACAGATGTGCTGATAGTTTTCTGACAGTCCTCTAGTGCGTGAACAGGTGGGCTGCTGTGCCCTGATGGATTGCTGACAGTGTGTGTCTATTGTGCCTCCTGGACGGAGGAAGAAGAGAAAATCGTTGCGGTTAAACACATCCAAGCAGCGCAAGTCTCACCGCTGGGTGCGTGTCTGCAGTGACATGTGTGCATTTCTGTGATGTTAAGATGAAAGATGCAGGATAATTTTTTATAGCTCTCTCTTGGCACATGCTCTGAGGGCTCTGAGATCAGGCCCTTTGCAGTTTTCCATAATAGCTGTCTTCATGCTATATAAATGTAGTATTTGGTGAGCTGCAGTTCAATCATTGATAACCTTCTTAGCATTCTGGATACAGGGGTCACACTGTCTAATGATGGAGTACTTCTGTCTTACCCAGCTGACTCTACACAAAGTTCAAGCTAACCCTGTTAACAGTCACAGCAGCGTTGGGTTTTACTATCATAAATGCTTTTCTTTCCCGTTATTTGGTTAATAGGATTTCCCAACTTTTCCTTCTAATTTTATGCAATTGGCCGTTCATCATTAGCATCCCATTTTAATGTGCACAAGCACAAACATTAAGCACTGCCTGAGTATGTAAACCTTGTATATAGATAGTTACTGCTGTTAACTGTACAAGTACGATTAATTTAACCCCCATATTCAATAAAAAAGTGCAAACACAACAAATCAAATGTTGAAACTAGAAACTAGATTTAGCAAAAATATATGCATATTTGCCACAACACATTGGACAGGTTTATGTTCACCACTGTGTTCATCACCTCTTTCAATACAAGTGTTTGGGAGGTGAGGAGACCAGCTGCTGTAGTTTAAAGCGTGAAATGTTTCCTATTCTTGCTTGCTTTTGAATTTCAGCTGCTCATAGGTTTCGGGTCTTTTTTTTTTTTAATAATCTGCCAAATGTTTGTGGGTGACGGGTCTGGACATGTCAGTTCAGGTCCCTTTGCTTAAAGCTCTTTGCCATTATACACTGATAAATGTTATTCTTGAATTGCTGCACTATTTGGCCACTTTGAGTGGTTGTCTCAGGTTGTCTGGGGTGCTCATACCCAGTCAGACAATTCACCTAATTACTTGGGAGTTGTTATACCATGTGCTTTGTAGCATTAGTTCACCAGCCTTTGGTTGCCCTGTCCAAACTTTTAGGCAGACCTCAGATTGCCTGCTCTTTATTGTCCAACTACAAAAACAAGTCATGTGTTGGGTCACCTGCTGTTTGTCGCCTCCTGTGTCTCAGGTGGGAGGAGCTGTACTCTCTGGCCAGTGTTCCTGTGGAGAGTCATGTGTTTTTTGCTGAGCATTACAGTGATACCGTGAACGGGCTGCTCACCTCCCTCTCTTCATCCTCCTCCTCCTCCTCCATCTGCAAGGCCGTCCCATCAGGTACACTATCAGCCCTCAGGCTGCGGCCGATGAGTGACGGGCTAACCTCTCCACACTCTCCACTCTTGCTGTCAGTATGGCAGTTAGAGCTTCCTGCGAGTTGCTGATTTGTGCATGTGTCTGCAGGGTGTACGGTGGAGTCTTATTCATGTGTGCGGAAAACCCTGGAGACTGTCAAACAGCTGCAGGGAAACTTTATGTGCTGGAAGGGATCTAAGGGCTATTCACCGTACACCTCCTTATGTCCATATTACAGGCAAGTGCAGTTCACCTTTCACTGTGCCCTGAAGAGTGGTCCATGTTTGAAAGTAGCTACTTTTATTTTTAATAGTGAAGAAAATGAAGCTTTGTCTTTGCATATTAAAGAGTAGCCATATTAATTTGAATTGTGCATGCAAAAGTATGTCTGCCCTAATTTTTTTTCCATCAGTAAACCATTTTAGAAGTAGCTGTAAATGATAACTTACAGTAAACTTTTTAACTGATGAATTACAAAATATGTAAATATTGTCTTGCATGCTCAGCATGTTTTGCTCAGGTCTTAAGGTCATGGGACAATACCCCAAAAGCTCAGTTGGCATTTCTTGGATAAGAATTTAGAACCATCTGCCAATTGTGCTTGCACACCAAGGAATTTGTCCACCACATATAACGCATCCATGAAGTGAAACGCGACATACACACATACTAGGGGCGGTGAGCACACTTCCCTGTGGTGGGCAGCTCTATCCCTGGCACCTGGGGAGCAGTTGGAGTTAAGGTGACTTGCTGAAGGGCACTTCCGTTGGGTACTTTTAGTTCAGGGAATCAAACCAGGGTCTCACACCAGGTTGCCTAACTTCCAGCCCACGACACCATGAAGTAGTGCATAGTGCTTTCTGACTTCAGTTTCCTGATGTACAATGACTTGCAGTTTGCTGAAATGTAGAGAAATCCATTCTTCCTCTACCTGCGCAGTGGTTCCTGTTCCACTGACTGCCACACATCACCAAAGCTTAATAGAACCTTAATAGAAGTTAAATCATCAGCAAGGTCTTTCCTATATCTAAATATTTTACTTTTGTGATGAAGCCGCAGTTAAGCTTTCCTTCTGATGACTCAGATCTTGTTTGTGTAAATGAGATTTTAAATGAGAGTGCTACATTGGCAATATATACCAAGGCCCACACCACTTATTCCTTTGTTGTGTTGTCACCACTCAATGTTAACTAAACTTTCCAAAGCTCCAAAGCTTTCAGCTCCACTGCTACCGAAGTTTAGAGCAGCAAAGTGTCAAATCATTATTTAGGCAAACCTACTCCTAGTGCCAAAAACAAAGCTGAGTGTTGCAGAATACACAGTGTATTATAAAATTGCTGTTTTATGTTCAGAAAGCTATAGTTGTCCTACAGGGCTGGCTTAGCATCCACACACCCTCCAGATTGCTTTTCTTTTGCATATTTATTCAACTTTTTAGATCAAAAGATAAAACTGAATACAAGACAAAGACACCCGAGTTAACTCAAGTAAACCCAAGAACAAGTTTCAATGATGAAACAATTACAGCCAGATTAGTCATTTAATCTGCCCAATTTAGTTAAATGACTTGAATGACATAAACTAGACTTACCCAGGACGAGATTACTGCCAGCCTTGTTGAATCCAAACCTTACTAAATACAGTAGAAACGTCCAGAGAAAGAAAGGAAAATGTCTGAAAGGCTTGCAAAGCCTGGAACTGCATGGCTCTACCCTGAGAGCCATTACCTTTAGGAGAACACATAGTAGCAACAGTAGCGAATACAATACAAAACAGTTACTAACTAAGGGGAGAGTAAATGCTTATCTCACATTTGTAAAAAAAACATTTTAGAAGACGGTGCTCTCTTTACATGTTCTGTGAAGCTAACATAGCATTTTACAATAAGAACGCCATACCAACAGTCCAACATGGTGGTTGCAGTGTGATGGTGTGGGGATGCCTTGCTGAAGGCCTTAACAAGAATAAAATATACAAAATCATAAAAAACCTTGCAGGAAAATGTTGGGTTATCAGTTGACAATCTGACGTTCAAGGGCTAAAGTTCATGGTTATGCAGAAAGACAATGATCCAAAGCACAAGAGCATGTCCATCACTGAGTGGCTCAAAAGAAACGAAAGGTTTTGGAGTGAGTGAAACAAAACACTGATTTAAAAACAATAGGATGCATTTTATTGCCCTTGCAGCTGCTAAAGGTAGTTACTAGGTTTAGTCTCTTTTATATGGGGAAATGGGAAAGGCGTTGGAAAACTTCCTCTACAAATGAGATTTTAATACTGTTTGGTGTGTTGTCGTGTTCTCCCTGTCTTATTCACATGACAAATATACAAAAGTGCAGGAAATCTGGATTCCCCAATGTTTTGGACATAATTGTAAAAACTTTACAGAGAGGATTAGACATTACTTTGATGGAGCAATGTACCCCAGGACGAGTGATGTCATGCTGCACTTTCATTCACAATGTACCATTTTTTTTTACCCACAGACATTCTAAAGCTTACAAACAGCTCCCCACAGTCTGCCACCGCACAGTGTGTTCAGGTAAGACGTGAAGTATTTATTGTCACAGTACTGTAGTGTTTACTGTCAGAGACCACTCCTCACATTGCATTTCCAAAACAAGATATTATTTTTTTAGCATCAAAAAGGGCAGATGTTTAAAGGCACCATAGAATACATTTGAATGAAATCAGTTGTTTTCTGCTGAGCTCATAAATAATTTGATGAGCTCTGCTCTGATTTGCTGGTTTACAGCGAGACATATTATTAAATTATCTGAGGCTAACACAACCTGTATTACCCATTAAGCAGTCTGCTTCAGCCATCAGAATGTGGATAAGATCTCACAGCATGGCTGCGACTTCCAGGCTGCTGTTGGAATTGTGATGCTAGCAAAGGTGGAACTGCTCCTCTCTTCTGACTCTAGTGTTAAATGCTGAGCAAAGCTGCTCAGTCTTGTTCAAAGTCTGAGAAACTGTCTGGAGTGAAATGTGTAAAATGAACTTACAACCTGGATTTAAAATTGCCCAGGATCCTGTTTAGGATGAGGGGGTTGAAATTGGCTTCCTATTCTCCAGCTTGTTTCGCAAATGCTACAGCAGTTAACTGCTCAAACATTGTCTATTGGCAGTTTGGTTCCTTTGAAAGGGAGTGAAAAGTGCCAACATCTAATTCTGGAACGGTAGATTTCCCCACATAGCCCGTAATTTCTGTTGCTGTTGATCCGTTGTTGTTTAAAGTGTAAAGTTTTGTGGCGTAAATATTAATGAATCAGACTGTCACATATGAGTTTAGAAATTAGTCTGTTTTACTGTCCTTTTTTGTAGGAGGAGGAACAACAGTGTTTGTGGTTCCCAGTATGTCTGTTCTAGTGCTGATTCTCCTTGTGGAACTACACCATGTAAATACAGATTTTCATTCTGTGGCCCCTTAAATAGAAATTTACAGAAGCACCAGAACAGACGCCTCAGCAACTGAGTATATCATTTTGGGCTGTACTTAGTGTGTTCACACTCCTTTATTCTGTGGACTTGCTTTTAGTTTGTCAAAGAAACCTTCAGGGCTATTTCTCCTATAAGCTGGTTGCATTTTCATGGTTCAAGTAATCCCAAACTCCTCCTTCCTTATGCAAGTACCTTATCTTTTATCTATTCGGTTCAGAAATATTTCCTGACAAATGAATAACTTAATAGACATTTTGACAGGGAATGAAATGAAGCGTGGTCTCTGATTCTTGCACAGTACTGTATCCTAAACTCACAAGCCAGAGAGCACTTCTGTCTCATTCATTAGAGTGAGACTGCATATGAAATCCTTTGCTTGTATTAATGGTTGTTGTCTCTCTGCCTAGATCCTTGTGATTCCCACCCGTGTCAGAATGGTGGGACCTGTGTGTCTGATGGGCTGGAGAAATACCACTGCGAGTGTCCTGCTGGCTACGGCAGTGACCCAGACTGTGGTAAGCTGCACGCTGCTCTCTCTGTAGCTGCGCTGACCAGTGGATCACTAGCTTTTGGCTCTTGCCCACTTTGTGGTTTATGTGTTTTCTCTGGCTGGTTCATTGGTCTGCTTGTGCGGTTGCAGCTGTCAGGCCCAAATGTGGACGCGTGTGTGGGTGTCAGTGTGAGTTCACTTCAGTGGACACGGTTTTGAGTTACAGTTGGGGTCAGATTTCAGGCTGGGTCATGCACGCTTGGCTGGAGTGTTCGTCAACCCCTCTGAGGCTTTGTGTCCCTCTGATGAAAAGCACAGTCTAATTTTGCTCCGAGTGAAAACCCACACATTCCTCATCTCTAAATACTCCCATAGCATCCCCCTTATTGCACTGTGCACTGATACGCAACAAACCCTGTAACCCTGCACTGTTGCCAAGTAACTGAACCTAGCGCATTGTCCTGCACATATTATGCTTCTAATACTGCCCCTGGCTTTCTCACTCTGTCTCTTCTACCTCTCACGCACATGGCCATGCCTCTTTTGGCCCTCATTATTAGAACCTGAATCTTTCTTAATGTTTTGAGCTTGTTGTTTTAATGACGTCACAAAAACAATATATCTGCATATATCTGCTTGTTCAGCCCACAGCAGGTGAACCCAATTCAGGTTTGTATTAGAAGGACTGTCTCAGACTACTTTTTGATTAGGCCCACTGTAAGTAATTTGCATATTGCACTGTGGAAAACTGTACTGTGTAGCCACTTTTAAACATATTGTTTTCAGTGAAGTTGCCCACCATAATGTCAATGTGCAGCAGTGCTCAGAGACTCCGTTCAACATTTTTCTGTTTAACCATATTAACTAAATTAAAATAAACCCATGCAGATAAACCCATTCTGGATAATAAGGCAAAAGCTAGTGTTACTAGTCTTATTTTAACTCCTATCATTCAGCTCAAAAAACACAGTGTATGTGAAGAAGTAAGCTGGTGCCAAACATGAGAAATTATGCAGAGTATTTTATTTTATTAAATCTGTACCAGTAGAGTGTAATTAAAGGAATCTGACCTTGACTTTTTTTGGTGCTCTCACTGTGTGGTATAACTGGGGTTCTCGCTGTACGACACTGATTGGCACCTAAGCAAAATGTTTAAAACTATTTACCTAGCCATCAACCATGCCTCTACTTGTAAAATCAATGTGTAACATTAGAGTAAATACAAACCAGCCTAATGCAGTATATAAAAAAAGTAGCTGATATTTTGAGGTAGTAAAAAACTTGTTTTTCCAGATTTTTCCTGATGCCCTCGACATTATGGGGATTTGTTCAAATTTCATCACCAGCAATCCTAATTATATTGACTAAACAGAATAAACAACAACACAAAACAAATGAAAAATGTAATAAAATATAAAATATGACAGGATGGGCTGACAGTAAAAAGCTTATTACTGTGCAGTTTTAATGGGACAGTGGGACAACGCTTGTTTACAGGATCTCTATGATTGCTGACTATAGCTACAGTGTTTTACAGTGATGTCATATCAGCCGCCCCTACTCCTAGGCCTGACACCTAAAATAAATGCATAGATCATACATGTGTGGCATGTTGAGTATGTGGCATTGAACAATATGTTTTTGCATCCTGGTCACAGTAATCAGTTAAACTCTTAACCATATCCACCCCTTTTTACAGCCCCCTTGCTGACCTTGGACTGTTCTGTGGATGTGCTTTTCTTGGTGGAGAGCTCTACTGCTCTGACCCTGGAAGGTTTTCTGCGCTTCAAATCCTTTCTGAAGCGCTTCATGCAGGCTGTGCTGAGCTCAGACACTCCTGTCAAAATCGGCCTGGCCCAGTACAGCAGTGACGTGAAGATTGAAGCCACAGTCGGGCAGCACAGGGAGCCTGTGAAACTGATGCGAGCCATGGAGTCTCTGCAGTACCAAAAGGGACAGGCCAAGACTGTGAACGCTCTGCGCTATGTGACGCGGCACGGTTTTCAGAGCACTCCTGTATTCGCTGATGTCCAGGTAGGGCTGGATGGTTTGGAAACATGATATAGTTATCAGGATGAAGTGTGTTAAGATAAGCTGTTTACCTGCAGGTCTGATTTAACTATTTGGTTTGACGGAAGATCCCAAGTGGTGTGCTTTTTGCCTTTAGTGAATCCTGAAAGGGAGTATTGTCATTTTCATTTGTGACTTTTTACTTTATTTTTTGTTGCCATGTTGGCCACCCCTACATTCAGGATGACCTGCCACGGGTGGTGGTGCTCCTCACCGGGACCCCATCGGCTGATCCTGTAGTAGAGCCCGCCAAATATGCACGAGACCGTGAGATTTTCATCATTGGGGTCTCGCCAGAGGGAATGAGGGAGGAGATCAACAACATCACAGGAAATCCTCAGCGCACCATCACTTACAGCAATCCTGACAGACTGAGCGCCAAAATCCCAGAGCTCAGGGCCAAAATCTGCAGTGTGGACAACCAGGGTACTGACCATCTGCTCTTACAGCATGACACAGGGCTCATAGTACCATCATTTCTTACTTTCTGTCTCACGTTGCTTCAGTATGACCCATGTGATGCCCTCTGTGCTTAATTACCTTAGCATCTAAAAACATATTGGCCTGGTCCACAATGGATCTAATATCTTACAACCATCCTGTACAGTCAGATGCTACCTGATCATTGATCTTTATTAAATTTCCATCAAAGTGTCCATTTCTAGGAAAGGTAAGATAAGATAAGATAAGATAAGATAAGATAAGATAAGATAAGGAAGGACCTTCGATATCGCTCCTTCACACACTTGGGGTGAAGGAGCTGCCCAGTGTTGCCAGAGTCTCATGCATGGGGTGGGAGTCGTTCTCCAGCATGGATGCCAGCTTGGCTAAGATCCTCCTGTCTCCCACCACCTGCACTGGGTCTAAGAGGCTTCCCAGGACAGAGCCGGGAAATTGTATTTGGTGTAGTTTTATAACAAAAACTTTTTTGTCACTTCAGTTAAAGAATGCTTTGCAAACCACCAAGATAGCACTGCCCAAATGAGTAGTTACAGCCTCCCCCAGCAAGGTTAAACCAAATATGGTCAATGATTGTACCTGTGAAAGAGCTAGACAAGAAATAAATCCAGTGTCTTATTAGGCGATCAGGTCCATGGTCCACCCCTCAGTTTTACCTGCAACCAATTTAGGCCAAAACATACCAGAATGCTAAGAGGGTCGTCCCAACCTTCCAGTCCTTACAGCCCATATGTTGAACTAAGCTGCAAAAACAGAGTGTTTTGAATTTACTACAACTGATGTTGCAAAAAGCATTTTACATACCGTCACTGTCAAAAGAAAAACAAGTATCTCCAAAATGGGAACTTTGCAGGAGAGGGCAAAAACTTTATTTTGGTTAATGTAAGTCAATGAAACCAAACGTTTTTCTCAAACGACCTTTGACCTTTTCTGTTGGTCCATTGATCATGAACTTTTTACACCGTGTAAACAGCAGCTGTTGTGTTCAAATGATGGACAAAAGTAAAAATCGGCATAAATGGAGATACATGTATTTTTTTGTACAGCAGCAATATATTGATATTCATTTACATATATCTGTCTATTGAGCATACAGAAGTTTAGCCCCACCCATACGTGCTGAAGTTGTGAGGAGTGTTTTAGCCAGGACTGGGTTTTGAATGACACACGATAAAAGACAGGAAGTCACAACAGAAATCTTTTACATATATCAGCCTGAGTAACAAACACAGCCTGTATTATTGTAAGGGATAAAGAGAGATTGGTAAGTGATTATGTGTAAATGAAATATGACTTACTGGGCATGTTATTAATAAACAGAATTGGTCTTACAAATGCTCTGAATACACAAATATAACTGGGGAAACTGTAGAGAAAGGTAGACAGTTACAATGAACAGTTACAATATCACCAATTCCTTATACATCAAAGGTCACATGTCTAGTGTGTTGGTTCTGATTATACTTCAAGTCCTCATCGTGATCGGACCTCTCCATATCTTCCAGGTTGTCTGGGGCAGGCGGTGGACCTGGTCTTCGTTCTGGATGCTTCAGGAAGTGTGGGCAAAGACAACTTTGTCCATCTACAGGACTTTGTTCGCAGCACCTCCGTGCAGTTTGACGTGAACCGCGACGTCGCTCAGATCAGCCTGGTGGTTTATGGTCGAAGGCCCATCTCGGTCTTTGAGCTGGACACTTATGACTCCGGTTCAGCCGTGCTAAAAGGAGTAGGGCAGGCATCTTTTCAGGGGGGGAAAGGCTCCACAGGCTCAGCTCTGCTCCACGTCCACTCTCACAGCCTGACAGTGGGGAAGGGAGCGCGGCCAGGAGTCAACAAGGCTGTGGTGGTGCTGACAGATGGGACAGGGGCAGAAGATGCGGCAGTGCCTGCCCAGAAGCTTCGGGACAACGGGGTCTCCGTGTTTGTGATTGGCACGGGAGACGTGCAAAGAGAGAGCCTGCTGCGCATCGCCGGCTCTGAGGATCATGTGATTACTGTGCCCTTCTTCGAGAACCTGAAGTACTTTGAAGATGTGCTAGTGCAGATGGTGTGCTCAGGTAAGAGGGAGGGGAGAATATGGAAGGGATTTTTGGAAATGCCTGCTGCATTAAAGGTGCCCCAGAGAGGATCTTTGAGTAATGCCAAAGAAGAACCACTCTGAAAACCTGAACTCTTTAAGTTTAAGGTTTAAAGAACATTTACTATACTCTTATAGTGGTTCTTGCTAGAACGTTTATGATTTTTATAGCTATAAAGAAAAAAGAACGATCGTATTTCATACTGTGTAAACCTTTCAGAAATTTTAGTATATACGGTGATGCCCAAAATCTAAGTTGATGTCCAGCTGTCCAAATGTATGGACATCATTTCATTTTTTGCGTTTTAAATTGTGATGCCGTAATATCTGCTTAACCACTTAAACTCTCTGAGAATATAACTTCACCTTCACTCATAACTTCATAATGCTCACTTTAGTCTACTTACTGAATCATCTATGAAGTAATGTGCATCTTCGATTTGCTTCTAACAGAATGGTCGTTAATTACAAATTATGCAGTGTATGATATTTCTGATAAGATTCAATAATCTACTTGTACTGTATAATGAACCAAACAGTCAAAAGAACAAGATGTGAAAGAATGGAGGTATAGATAGAGATATAAAGAAAAGTGGGCTTCCTAAAAACATTAAAGACCTGCAAGATGAAACTGTAACCATCATATAAATATCTTAAAGCTCTCTTTGGGAGAGAGGAGAACATCAAGTGGATAATAACTGATATTATATTTAGTTGTTGAGAGATTTGTGTTATTTCCTGTTGAATATAAAATCCCTGATACTGAAAAATGACTAACTTGTTTTAAACTACTTTGACTGGATAGATTATAGATAAATGGAGGTCTCGGAATGGTACTGTAAGTAGTAGTTTGTTGACACAAATGACCGAATAATGAGACTGCAGTTAAAGAGTGGTGCTTTACTGACCATGAATTCGTTCTATGGTAAATCCACTGAGGAAAAATAAACACACATTAGTTTCCCAGAACAATTCCGCCTAAAGCTCTGTTTGATGCTCTCTGAGTTTCAACAAAGTGTAATCTGTGCTTTCTGAGAGTGAGGAGGCTTTAAGCCTGTAGCTGTAACCATGATGAAAGGCCTATATATTCACCCATCAAGACATGTCGTCACACTTTTACCTGCCCAGTTAATGTCAGCATTATTCGTCCCTTTTTAAATTCGCACCTCTCTCTCCCTCTCTCTCCCTCTCCCCTTAGACGTGAAGAAGCCTGTGAACCTGTGTAGGCCCAATCCATGCATGAACGACGGAGTTTGTGTCCTGCTGAACAGGAGCTATCGCTGTGAATGCCGAGGCTGGGAGGGTCCTCACTGCGAGACACGTCTGTATTGAGCGCTGTCCACTCTGCTATGTTACCGTGTACTGTAGTTGTTTGCAGTATAAAAAAACATGAAGTTCACCAGCCGTGTACCAAGAACACACTTCTGCATATTTTACTTACTGAATTTAACATATTGTGGGTGGGGGGTATTGGGGTGCTGTTCAAAAGTTCTGGCACATATTTACATTTTATATTTTACACTTTTAATGATTTTTATTGTATTATTTCAATATGTACTCGAATCTGTGTACATATCATTAAAAATCATTTACATGTTCTAGCCCTTACAAGCCACTAAGCGGTTTATAAAATATCTCCAAAGGTGTTAAGACAAAAGCCCCAATTAGCAGTTAGTAGTAGGTTTTGTTTAAAAGAGTAAACCAAATCATGATTTAACAGTTTCCCTCCGACCAAGGGGAAAAAGCACACACTGAAAATGTCTTAAACAGCCTGAAAGAGTGCTAAAATTAGAATTAATCTAGAATTAATGATTCTAGATGTTGTACTATCTCAAATAATTATTTCATTTACTTACAGATGCAATATTCTTTCCCTCAGAATACATCTGGTTATGTTACTTCAAATCTCAAAAGAATCAAGCGCACGTAATGAATTGTTGATGAGTGTCTTTTGAAAGCTTAGGTTAACAGCCTTCTGTATGATGTATTGGTCTATGCTTTGTCTACATGGGGAAGCCATAACTGATCCAGTACATGTTGCATTCGCCTGCAGGAGGTAGGCAGCAGCCCGCTAGAGGAGACCTTCCTAAACCTGCGCCACAGAGACAGCAACAAAGACTGAGCAGCAGAGAGCTACAGCAGCGCTACAGACAACACCGCAGGAGGCACGCTGGGCGATCACAGTGATGTGCCAGATAACGCACACAGGGCATTTCACACTCCTACTGGCTCCTTAGAGAGCATCATCTACCGGAAGTAAAGGAAAGTAGGTATATAGCCTGGTTTACTCTGAGCTATTTAGTGCAGGAAACTGGAGTCAATGGGAATCCTCTGCTGCAGCAACATTCAGCCCAGGCTCTGTCATCATTACACCAGACTAATAAACATATCATTACACTGTGCGTAAGGGGCAGGGAATGCTGCTTCCTCTTTGACGACTTGAAGATTGTTCTTCATCATGCCTTAGTGAACGTACAGCTGTCAAAGCTGGAAAAGCAAGACATAATTATAGTAACACATCGACATTTTTAGCCTACTGTCAGCTTCAGAGTTTTTATATGAATGGTTTGTTTTTTTTAATGCTGCCGATTATCAGGACCTGATCATCACGTTTGCATCGTGCAATGCATCATGTCTATTTCAGGTACAATGTACATCAGAGATCACCTCTAACTATAAACAAAATTCAAATGGCCATCAAGTACAAGTTATTGATTTTTCAGTATTAGAGAAAAGCTATTTACACAGAAGCTTCAAAAACTAAATATTATTTTAAGTTATTCATTCTTAATTGTATCCTCTCTTTATTATTCAGTTCTTCACAAACATCTGCAGGGATATTTTTCCACACCCCCAAAGTTCAGTTTCTAAGCTCATGGAATTTTCTGCTTCTCTTGTGGCCTAAACTTTGAGCTGGACAGTCCATGGTGCTGTGAACACCAGCAGCTTTTTTGTTTAATGTGTAAAACTTCCTTTTGTCTATATCCTTTAATCACTAACGGCTTCTTGACAGCTACACATCCTTTCAGACCCTTAGCGTTGAGTGGTCTGCTTACAGTGGAAGGATGAACAGAAGCTCCTGTAGATTTTTTTTCAGATATATGAAATATTTAGTGGAGCTTGATTTTCTTCACTCTTTCAAAGTGCTGTTTAACTGATAGCGACAGTTTTGGTGGTCTACTAGGTCTTGCACATCTCCCATTTTCACGACATCTTAATACTTTCCATGTTTCCTTCTTGTCTGCTTTTGACTTCCCCTTCTTCATGCATGTGGATCATCATACACATCCAACCTCTGCAGCAGTTTCTCCCAAAGAACGACTACATTGTACTTAATGGCTGTTTTGAACATAAATAAAGAGTGGTCTCTGACTCTTGTACGGTACTGTACACTGAGTTTAATACCCGTTTGTGATGTTAATGTTTGATGTTTAGAACACTTTTGTTAAATAAGACTTGTTTCAGGAGGCACGTTTAAATATTTATTTTACATGCTTTTCTACTGTTGTGGTTATAAACTGTACAACTGATCAATTTTTTATAGTCTTTTAGGTGCCTTATGTTGGACATGCAAATCATATGTATTTGCGCCACCTACTGGAGAAACAGTTTTAAGTAAGCTGTGTAAGCATATCTGCTGTGTGTTCTGAATAGTAAAATGATTAAATAACTTTATTTCAAAAGTAATTTGAATATCTTATAATGCTTTCATGCTATTTGGTGCCACCTACTGGTGCCTTTTTCTACTGGGAAGATGTACTCTACTGGTTCATACCTACATTTCACAAGCTTATCTACTGTGGTTCCGTACGTATAGAATTATTACTTTACTTTGTTGAAGGTTAATTGAATCTAATTTTGTACATACAAAGTGTGCTTGTTTTTGGTGCCATCCTACTGGGGACAACAATAATTGAATTAGTTCATCTCCTGTGATGCTTCATGTCAAAGATGATTGGTTTAAAGAGCATTAAGTAATGTTGGTACATACAGTACAAAGCTTTTCTGTCAGTACTGATTTTTATTTGAATAAAAAGTGCATGTTTTAGCTAGCATACAGTAATAAATCAAATGGAACTGAACTGCTTTGTAATATGTATTTACATCTAGGCTACCAGCATACATGAACCAGGCTACAATCTAGACTGTACCAAGTAGTTAACCTTATGGGCGAATCTTTGTAGCATGCTGCAATGAAAACACGAATGGCTCTCAAAGTTCTCCAATCTTATGACATCTTTTAGCTGTATTAAAAACACTCTGTTCTGTAATGTGCTTTTCTCTGTTATAAAAAATGTATTCAAATCTCCCTTTTTATATAAAAAGACTTAAATAGATGGTTTCATCAGTGTCCAGTGGCATTGTTGGGGAAATGCAGGGGACAACAGCGTTATCTATGATACGCCGCTTGCTGTAAGCAGTACCATTGCAGTCTCTCATTGGAGAAGAAGCAGGAAAAGAGGGCGTGGCATGAGGACTGAGGGGGAGGAGACTGCAGGTCCAAAAATGTGTGCATGGCCTCCCTTCCTGCCATAAGCCCAGGCCAAAACAGACATTACAGCTTGCATTGGCCAGAGGCTGTGTTAGTTGAGAGTCTTCACATGACATTTAGACATCCTTTCTTCCCAACTCTTCGACTAGGTTGTCGATTTCTTTTCCCATTCCTGCAAATAAAGAGATTGGTATTAAGGTCAAACATTGAACCCATTGAGTATGACTATGATACTGCTGTGGGAACAAAACCTTGTTTCTCCAAAATAACAGCTTTTTTACAGAAGAAGCCAATTTGGTGAATTGTTTGAAAACTTACTTATGGTGTACGTAAATAGCTCCAGGACTCCCCACCCCCCAAATAATTCTGAACCATTTTTATGGATCCATTCATCATAAAATTTACACACAAATTTAGCAGTTTAGCCATTTTCAAAATGTGGCAGAAGCTGAAAAATGACAAAAATGTGAGGTTTGGTTCCGACAGCAGTGATGAACTGAATGTCATTTTGTGTCTCTGTGTCATGCTGAAAAACACAAGCGATAGATTTATAGTTCTGTATCTAAAGTCTGCATCTGGAGCCCCTCAACATGTGGGTCGAAAAAGTGCCAAGGCCAGTAAATCAGATCATCAAGAGACAAACAAAATCCATAAGAAACAGCATCACAACATTAGACGTTTGAACACTGGGAAAGATTAATCAGTGAAAAAATATGTAGTAAAAACAAGAAACTGTTCCTAATCCAAACTGCCCATAATCCCTCACATCTGTGAAACATGGTGATGTGAACATTTGTGGTAGACACTGTATTTACTGATGAAATCACTCCTGGCGGCAGTGGTAGGAAGTATTCTGAGTGAGCTCAGCTGCGCTTGCAGGTTACTTGCTGACTTTCTGCACTTTTAACTCATAATTACTGTTTCAGTTCAAACAGACCACTGAATCAAGACAGCCCTCTCAAATGATTTAACACTTATATATTTTGCATTACACTTTTAAAATAGAAGAATATCTGCACTCTGCTTCTTTAGGCATTTGGGTAAATTCCAGATCTCTCACCTTGGCCTTCTGTAGAACGTTTCCTTTGCTGGGTGCCATAATAGACAAAGGTCTGTTCTTCAGTGCTGTGGCTGAGTTCACAGGTGAGGCGTCCCCATTGTTGACAGGCACCGTCGGTGCAGGAGGGGCTGTCTTGGGCTGAAAAGAAAAGGGATCAGCATGCATGCATTATCTTCTTACTGTAGTGGTTGCAGTAGTCAGTTTAGATTAACACACGATGTGACTGACAATAGGTTGCAATTCTGAAGGTCATTATTAATCATTAAGGTTGCCTCAAAGTAGATTTAGGAAATCTGGCCTTTGTAAACTGTCACTAAGATATAACTTGAGGCTCCTGCTGTGGTAAATACACTTACTGTGGGCGGTGTGTCCAATAGACTGCTGTCCACTGTGGTGCCCAAAGTAAAGGGTCCAGCCTCCACCTTCCGCAAATTCTCCTTTACCTCAACCAGCCTGAGCTCCACCTCCACTCGCCGACGCTCCGCTTCCCGGCACGCCTCCTCCCTCTGCTTCAGACACGCTTCCAGAGAAGCTTGTTTAGAGGGGTCTGTGAAAGACAACGTAGGGGGGCCACATATAACTCCACATAACTATGGAAATGGGTGAGGTCCCGCTGATCCCCACAACAGTGTTGTAGTCTATATCAGACGTCTTCATAGCATTTAATTAATCTATATTTCTAATTATATTGTCTGGATAATAGCAACTGGGCAGCAAAAGTCAGGGACTGCCTTTTATTTTCCAAGTCAGTGGAAAAATGTTTAAATACTTTAGCAGCTAGTCTCATGAAAAGAATGAAAGCTGTAATAAAGGCAAACGGTGAACACATTAAATACGGAAAAATATGTGTTGTTGAGGCTCCTATGAAGTTAAAATATATGTTGTCTAATTGGATATTATACCACAAAAATGGTCTGTTGCATAAACATATGCAAGTTGGTTACAGGCTGTAAATTGTACTTCCATTAAAACACACATGCTGTTCAAAAACCACCACAAATTCTCAGATTCTGTTGTTCTTTGTAAGCGGGAGTGAAGAAAAAGGAAAAAAATGTTCACTAGAGGGTGCTGTGTACCTTGGCAGGAGCTCAGCTCCTCTTTCGCTTCCCGTCTCTCCTTCCTCAGCATGGCCAGGGTGTTTTTGACCTCCTCCCTCTCTCGCTCCAGCCGGTCTCTCTCATCCGTGAAGCGGCGCACGTCAGCCTCCGTCCGGTTCTTACCCAGTTTCACTTCGATTGACCCCGAGCATCCTGTAAAGTACAGAATGTGGAGGAGAGATCAGTTATGCTCCAGTTTTAGATAGTGAAAGCAAAAGTCTGAAGTACAGTAAGATGCGTAAATGGAAATGTACAGAAAGGAATGTAACTACTTCTGAATTGTTACCTGCTACAGATGGCTTCAGTCTGTCAAGGAACTTATCAGTGCTTGCAGCCCTTCCTCTGGAGGTTGGGGGGCTGTGGGGTATGTGTGAAGCCGTGTGATGTTGGCTGTGGTTTTGGCTTTGAGGAGCGCTGGGATTGTGGGGAGTGCCTTTCTTCTGGCTATCTTGACTGGGGAGACTGATTTGCTGGGTCTGGGACTGAGGTGCTGGTTGTTGTTGGTGTTGTGGCTGGTTCTGTGGCTGACTTTGGGACTGGGCACTGGCACTAGATGATGTGTCCGGATCTAGATCCAATCTAGGGGCGACTGGTGGAGGTTCAAGGTCCTCTGTGGTTGCGGGTAATGAGGTTTCATACTCTGAATCTGCTGGTTGACCATCCTAAGAGCAGGAAAAACAAAGGTTATGCTTTCAGAAATACAGTAGTTAGCCTAGTCCCAAAACACCTCATCTGACTAATCAGCTCATTAACGTTCCCTTCCTGAGTCGGACTGGGTGTGGTAGATGAGGGAAATACAAACATGTGCAGGGCAGAGAATTTAACTTGTGATAAGAAATAATGTTCATAATTAGCAACATTATGTGTAAATCCACTGGTTTACACTGGACACAACACCAGGAATTAGCCCAGCGTCCTGCATCATGTTGGAAGTAAAAGAGCTAAAATTACAGCTAAACATGTTTATTGTTTTACAGCTGACAGATATCCCAATATATTCAGAACAGAGGCAGAGACAAACATTTGGTTTGGCGTCATCTTTAAGCCCTGACCTCATTCACAGGGTTCTGTTGCTCAGCAGTTGAAGTTGGGATGGGGCTGTGCTCTCTCTGAGGAGAATTGGGGGCCTGGGGGGAAACTCTGCCAGAGCTCGTGTGGAGGAAGGAGCGCACAGGGATCAGGTCCAGATACACTCGGTCCTTTCCATCCTGCTCTGTGCTTACCACAAACTCACTGCTGCCTTCCTGACCATCCTGACCATTGCACAGCAAACACAGAGAGACACACTGAGGTTAAAACAACATCACCTGTCAGTTAATAAAGACACAATCCTGACACATCTGTGAGACTCAGGGTGCTCTCTTTGTCTCTCACATACAGTGTGGGTCCTTCTGCAGTTTTCTCTTTTGCTAAGGGATCAAGGCAGTCACTGATGACTAGAAAAAGATAAATGGCCTTTCTAAAAAGTTATGCAAAGCGTTAAACCCAAAATGTTGCTCACCTCCTGTTCATTCTCGATGGAGGCCACATCATCGTATATGTCGTCAGCACCATGGGGATTTGATGGGAGGCTATCTGTGTAAGTATTAGGCTCTGAGTATCTCCTCTGCATTAAGCTGAGTAAAACATAGGAAGACTTATATTACATTCATTTATTTAGCAGACTTTGTTATTCAAAGCATCTTACAACACAGGGAAGGTACACCTTTTTGGCAAGTATCAAGATGCCTTAATAAGAACACCATTCAAGAACTTTATGAACACTTTTCAAATCTTCATATCAAAGTGACCATTTTCAAAATATATAACTTAAACAAAAGTAAATGTTCCCTATCTATAATATATACAAAAGTTCCTTGTGTTTAATTGTATTTAAGGTTTTAAAGTACTGTGAAAAACTATACTTTAACTCAAGTAGAAATCTACCGAACAAATATATTGTTAAAACATGGGCTGTGTTAAGATCTGTTTAAAGTCAAAGCATTCATTGAGATAATAATTAATGATTAAAAAAGACACGATAATAAAAAAGACAAGATAATTCATTACATTTATATAAATTATTACTTATAGTGTACTTTCTAGTGGGCGGAGGCTGTTTAGGGATCTCTAGGGATCTCTAGATCTTTAGGGATTTATGCCTCTATATGTTTTACTCATATATTACATTTTTAATTATCATTTTCTTTTAAGAAAATGCTGTCATACGTGTTCATGTCCCAACTGAAACACAAAGAGTTTTAGAGTCTGTAGGTGAAGCCTCATCTGAGTAACACCCCTGGATTTTAGAGCAAGAAGTGAGACTGTATCCCTGTCCCTCATGGCCACATGATAAGCAGCTAGATCCCATGGTGTGAAGTAAATGTGTGAAGACTAAAAATCAGTGTGTAACATAAACAGCTGTAAGAAACACACATTTTCTGCAGGTATGTATTTTTGTTGGAAATATTATGAATTTGTAAGTGTATTACTGTTCAAAGCTGTGCTTGCGGGTCATGTGCTGGCTTGTGTTTTAGAGTTATGCTCAACCTCGGCTAAAATTATGATTCCTTTAGTAGTGTGTGGGCTAACCCTAGTGACAAAATGCAATCTTGAATCATTTGGTTGAATAAAATAAACCATATTAAGCTATAGAGTGTCTCAAACCAAAAGTATATCTTGGGAGTGATCGTTCAGGACAGTGGGAAAAAAACAGAATATATATCCATTGCTTTGGGTTAAGGCCACTTGTAAACACAACATCATTAACTGCATAAAACAGCTTATGTTGTCTTGTGATTAATTGCATATAGGGAATTAAGGCCTTATAAGGACCCCGGTTCAGCCAGAAGAACAGTAATACATCTACAACCAAACAGACTTGTATACTCAGTATCCCATATGTCTTCGTTAATGTATGCGTTCTTCTATTGAATCCAGCAGACAGGGGTAGACTTACTACATGGAGGTCTTGGCTGCATTGACTATACTGGATATCCTCTCAGAGTTTACGTAGTCATAGGTGAGTTCCTCTGGGTCAGTTTTGGTCCCCGTCTGTGACAACAACAGTCCCAACCAGTGGCCCATGTCAGCAGATGACTTTGCCTGAGAGACGATGAGAACACACAAAATCCTATCCTATTAAAAAAAACCAATACTGTATATCTAAATCCACCAATACAGGACACCAGTGCGTTACTGTGACTCTTTATCACCAAATAATATTTGCCCAGGAGATGGCAGTAATGTTGAGTATTGTTCAGCACAGAGACCGACAAGTTACCATTTTGCCTCCTTTCTCTTTGTTAACGGAAAAAAATGTCTTTCTAAAAATAGAATATAAGCAGCCTGACCCGAAACACAGGAATGTAGGCAGGAAATCAGTTGTTTATCTGTGAGCATACTCTTTCACAAACAGTTTAATAACCATATGTTTATGGACATAGATGGCAAAATACACACTCCACATCCACATTAACCTTTACAGTATTAAAAGGGTCTAAACAAAGTTTACATTAATCTGACATACCATAAAAGAATAGAGCACAGCATCTTAGAGTCTGAGTGAGAGGGCAGTCCTGCTAACTCTGAAGGCTGTGTAAACAGACCGTAATCTAGCATTGTGGGGTCATTAGAGATGAGGTTGGGGCAGAACAGTGCTCAATGAGGAATCTTATTCTGTGGTTTTGAACTGGCCTGCAGGGTAGCTGTGCATGCCATTTACAGTGAGTGTGGCAGCTGGACTGTGGCAGAGAGGTGTGAGGTCAGGAAAAAATGATCTGATGTTTTGTGTTACATTAGCCTTCTAGACTGCCATTGCCAGTTAGTTAATGTTTGAAGTCAGGCCTGTCACCAGCACCGCCAGAACTAGTGTTTTATGGCAATTTGGATTCCATTACAGGCAAGTCTAATATATTTCAAGTGTGCAAAACAACACATGTTTACAAGTAATCACATGTTTATCCACATGGTTGGGGGACAAAATCTGGGCTGACTTGTCTGCCATCAGTCCAATACGAGCAGATGAAGAAGTAGAACTGTACTGATGGCTTATTCTAACCTCTTGTCTATGATGTTGAAGGTCCTGCTTCTAATTAGATTATTTCGGGACGATAACCAATGAATGGAAGAGTAAATGCAATGATGGCTTTTGGCAAGCAGCCATTAATATGACCACTGCTGGCTGTCGACAAGCCACATCCAGTAGCGAAGAAAAGAAATGATATTATTAGAAGCAAAGGAAGCATTTACTTGGCGAGTAAATGGGTGAAGTTTGATCTTGAACTCTCAATGTTTCCTCTACACTAATAAGAACTGAGGAGGGTAGTGGAGGGTCTCTGCATTTTCTGGTGATATTATAAATTACTCCTTTAATAATGCAGCTGAAATTTGATTAGGCCTAACTTCTCCCAATAATCATTATGTCAGCAAGCCATGCCATACCATGCAATGCAAACAGAATGTACAAACTATGGATTATTTTTCGCATCTATGTCTTAGATACTAGTGACAATGAACAGGCCAGACATCAGCAGTTAAAATACTGTATTATTTAGTACCATGGTTGAATTGCAGCTATTCGGGCAGCTTATTTTGACCTTTTTTAACATGTATTTCTGGAGGTAATAATCATTTAGACAAATAATCGAGCAATCAAAATTAAAAATTGTTAAACAACAAAAGTGGACTTGAATGATTTATAACCTTTCCTTTTAAAAATTGCAATATACCCCCTAGGTTAACCCTCTGGACTCCACATTTCTGCTTCTGATTTCAATTTAAGATGAATGTTTCCAGATCGTTATTTAGCAGTGCTGTAGGGTACTATTCAAAAGGTCAAATGACACCTACATAAGCTTGTCATGACAACTGACATCGCCTGACATAAATGTTTTTTCTTATAGGCCTGATCAGCTCCTTTACCTAGATCAGAATTGGCAAAAGTAGCCTTTATAGCATGCGACAAAATAATTTATAAACACTAATGTCATGACAAGCATGTAGGTGTCATATAGCCTTATCAACAATAGCCTATTGTAAAGTGTTACCACTTAGTGATGTGTATTCACATTGTTTTATTAAGTTTGTTATGATATATGGTATATTATGGTATATTTTGGTATATTGCCATACTTATGCTCCATTGCAAGTGAAATAATGTCAGTAGGCGAACATTCAGTAGGGCTGACCAGTTTCAGCTGACTCTGATTTCAATTACAAGTGATGGGAATTGACGGATCCCAAGAGTTGATTCACATGTCTAGATAAATCTGATTCTTGAGAAGACACAGAGAAAGAGATCTGGCAAAAATCACGGTATAAAATGAATTACCTTGGAGCTTAGTAAGGAAATTTGGAGAGAATTTTGGCGAGAATTGTGCAGCTGTTTTGGCACTGGCAATGTACTTAAATTGTAAACCAATTTTTACATTTGACTTTTTCCAAAAGTAAAACAGCTGGGCTGCTGATGTGCATGCTGTGGAAGGATGCATTTTTCAGACAAAGTGTCTCGACAGTGACAGCAGAATATCTCAAAATCTGTGTGCAAGCAGGTGTGGGCAATCTTAAACATCGCTGTGTGAAATTGTGTCTGCAGTCTTGGAATCAACTCTTGATTTTGATTGCGTGGGAGTGAAGAATTCCTTCTTTTTGACACGTCTCTTACTATAGTCTTTTAAAAAATGGGCAGAATCACAAAAATGTAGATAGTTAAGTGTGCATCCTCTAGGCTGTCACATTAATACAATACAACAATACAATGATGTAGAACACCTTTGTTGTAAAAATTGCATGAGGTATTGTGTATGAGTTTACTGTGTAAGTTCTACCCCTGTTCCTAATTCCTATGAATTCTTATTTTTATTATGTAGTTTCACCTTAACAATTACATTTCCTATTACTTCAATATTTCCATGCCCATTTTTCCTTCAGTGCTGAGCTCTGTGTTCTTTTCCATCATTATTTTTATATTAAAAATGTGGGATTCATTTGTCATTTTACTTGGTTTTATAATAAAATAACATATAATGAAATAACTGAGCAGTGCTCAACAAGCCTCTAAGCCTGCTTACATGCCAACAGGCCTTCTCAGCCAAACACGTTAGCCTTGTTATGTGCGCAACAAGCACAAGGTAACTAGAAGTCTTTTTCTGCTCACCTCCAGGATTGCAAGTTCCTCTCCATCCATCCGTATGCGAAATGAGTAAAGGTGTTCAGGGCTGGGGTCTGGCAAGACCATACACCCTTCCAGAGGCACTGGCTGCTGAGCCAGCTTAGACTTCCCTTTGTCCTGGTAGAACAACAGCTGTCCATTCTTTATCTGACACCAGCGTGTTCGCCACTGACTGTTTACCAAGACATTCAGATAGCCTGGGAGAGACAGCACAGAGGTTGGAGGTGTTAATGTGTCTTTTCCATTAATCAGTAAATGTGGCAAATAAAACCTACAGTAATTCTGCAGGGACTTACCTGATGTGTCCACACATTTCTCAGGACTCTCTAAAGTGGAAATCTTCTTTTTGCCGATGTTCATCAGATTACTTAGCTTCAGGCCAGCACCATATTTCTTTTTAACTAAATGGAAATAGAAAATTAGCTTTTAATGAGAAAACTACACCCCCCCCCTCCAGAAGTCTAGAAGAAGAGGCAACAACCTAGTCTTACCGTCTTTAGTCTCAAGGTTCTCTGCATGGCTGTCTGTGCTGCTGCCGCTCTCTGAGGCCACAGAGTGTCTCTCATTAAGCTCACCCTGCGGAGGCCCAGAGTTAATATCATCACTCACGCAGCCTGTTTCTAAACTCTACCTCTGCCAATTACTGACTTAATAAAGAAGTAAGCAACAACAGACTATTCTTTAGGGGACTTTAACTCTGGTAAAGTCACAGCAATGCTTGCGCTTGTCCTTATTGCTGTTATAACTTAATAACAAAAACAATATGTTTAAAAAATATTTGATTTTTTAGCAAACAAAGAAATTTGGTACTATATTATTGGAACACATGGGTAGCTTGCTTGCCTATTTCCTGCAAAATAGCACCTTACAATTACATTTATCTCGTACCTTAGTACAGATGAGTCTGGGAGAATCTGAGATATCAGAGCCCTCTGCAGATTTGGGACTAATTTCCTGGATCACCTATGTAGATAAACATTTGTAAGTTATTACCTGTCTGAACTGAGAACCAATGTTGTAATGTGTGGTCTTTCTTAATGCCTTACCTTCAGCCACTGTTCGGCCTGCTCTTTGCTCTGTAGGCCCAGCACGATGGCCTCCCCGCTCTGAGGGATGATCTTCAGCTTATGTTCTTTCCTCTTGGGCTGTTTCTCTTTGTAGGTGACGGTGCAGCCTACCAGACTAATATCCAACAGAGGAGTCTGGTCCTTTGAGCTTTTGTAGCACTGCAAACACAACCAAATGCATGCAAGCAGTTGCTGACTCTGCTGTGTTGAACTGCGGCACACTACACGAGGGGTGTGATTCAAGTAAACTGTGTTTTGGAACGTTACAATCATTTCTAATTGATTATACTATGTATGCACTCAACATATTCTGGGCCATCAGTGACATTACTCAGCACAGAACACTAACACTGTTTTATACTAATAATTGTACATAGCATGCTTACTGTGGTCTGAGTATGAACACTACGACCATTAGTGGGTCAGTCAATGGGTGGGGTAGGTGTGTCAATGAATCTGACTCTGAGATCACCTACCAGCAGATGGTTCTCTCTGATGACACACAGCTGTTTGGCCCACTGACCCAGCCACTTCTTCCTCCAGAGGAAAGCACAGATCCGAGCGTCCTTCATCAGCTCAATGGATGCCTCTGTAGATGGCCACTGGTGCTGTGCCGCAGGCTGGGTTCCCTTGTCATCCTCATCATAAGACTCGTAAGAACTGCTCACTGCATCAACATCATCTGTAGAGGAAGGTCAGCTTAGTCAGTGATACCCGAAAAGCAGAGTATGAAAGTAAGACAAGGAAAGAGATTTGGAAAAGATCATGATGCAGGATAAATTGGGTAGAACATGATATAATCTTTGTTTTTCCTACAGGTACATCTTAATAGAAATACACAGGCAACACTTTACCTGAAACTTGTTTCATAATATTAGCACAACAGTGCCTTAGATATATAATAGTAGAAGTCGTTATCTGTCATGACAGATAACTTCCAGAAATATTACAGCATCATGTTACAGTTACTAGTAAGTGTCACGACAGATATTATAATTTTAATTATAATACACAGCAAAGGCATGTGGCATAAGCTATCAGGCATCTGTCAGTGTACCCATTAAGAAAATGACCAGTAATGCTAACATGACGTTATATTACAGAACAAATATACCAAAGAAGAAATGCATAAAGAATTCTGCTTCTCTTAATATTCACATTGACGGTGAACCAAACAATGTAAATACAATCAATCACCAAGTCATGCAAACTACAAAATTAATACATTTAATATAATGCTCGGCAGATTTTATGACACACATTGTCATGTTTTGAGTTCAAACTGTGCCTTCAACATGTGGTGTTGAGGGATGACTGACTAAAGGAGGGGGAGATCTCTGAGGACTTGGGCTGAAGAGTGGTTCCTGCCTGTAGCTAGAATGCAAACCTCCCTTATTACTGTGGACGGAGGAATAGGTAGGAGACGAGGTGGTGGTGGGAATTATGAGAATTCCAGCATGGAACGGAATACATAGGGTGCTAGTTTGGAAGGAGGTGCTTCGGGCATTGTACCTCCCCCCAAACATCTGTTTTCCAACTCCATAATATTTAACTCTCTGAATCATGCTGCTGTCTGGCTTAAGTGAGCTTGTGGGTTTTATGTATGTTTAATATCTAACGAGATGCTAAATGTTACAATAGTTTTTTCCATGCCAAAAAGTATGCATGGTGAATCACTGCAACAGAAGACTTTGAGTGGCTTACATGAGTGGCTTGCTTTTATAATGTCACAAACTTGTTGCACAAATATATAATATAATGTGTGTATATCAAGTATTTTATAATGGTTTGGAAAGTGGTATTCTATAAATACCAATACAGAGCTTATAAAGAGATGATAAACACATGTACCTGTCAACACATGATCTGTTTATTTAGTGTTGGGTCAGTATAGATGTCTGTAGTTTTTTTTTTAATTTGCATTTTATAAAACACAGTTTGTCTGGAAACGGACAGATACCTACGTAATAGTTTTGGTCTACTTATCTGACTGGATCAGGGTTCAACCAGCACTAGGGTCTTGTGTGAACACACCCTTCTCTTCTCTGTACATTTCTTGCCCTGTTCTGTGAGCAACATATCTGTTTACTAATGCTCTCAGATATTCTAATATTTATAAACTGTATAGTCTAATATCTGTTTCTTTACATTTGGTGAGATATTGAAGAGGAGGTAGAAAAGAGGAAGGACACTTGAAAAAAAAGAAGAATGTAAAACTTGATTATGTTTGACACGGTTCATAAGCATCAGGTGCTATGAGTTCATCAGTGGCATCACAGTAGAGCAGTAGAGCTCTCTACATGAGATCTCTCCACGATTCCTGGTCCCTGTGACAATCCCAAAACAACTAAAGGCTCCAGAAGCACAGGAATAGTTGAGACACACGTCAAAGTAGACACTGAAACTGCACGATACAGTGTGTTGAGTCATAAGACGGAAACTGAAGAACCTGCAGAGTTTATATCATGTACTTTAGTAACAGCGTTAAAGGCGCAGCATTTATAGAACCTAGACTGATATTCTGGGTTCATTGACACACAAAGTAAGACTATTAATAGGAATGCGAAGACACCATAAGCAATATACTGTGTACTGTTTTACCCGAGTAAGGTTTCGCTTGTTAAGTAACTCATACAGAATGATTATATAACTTTAAATATGACACATTATTTAGACAGGTTTGACAAAATTTAACACACAGGTTTAAGAAAACAGGCAGAGCATGTTGATTTAGTATTAACTCTATATATATATTCATATATATGTGTGTGTGTATGTGTATAAAGATTTAAACAAAGACTTTAATATTACTATTTACATTAACTCTATCCTTATCATCTATCCACCTGTTTCTTATTCTAAGGTAAAGGGAAAACATCAATCCTGCTACTACAGAATGTATCTCAAATGTATATATGTAAATTTATTCATTCAAATGTAACACTGAAACAAAAGATTTTACAGGGTTCGGAGTTTAGTACAGAGCATTCCCATTAATAATCTCTTTCAATGTTGAATAACACAGCTGCTTGATAAAGTCATTGTGTCCTCTGCACATTTGCTGAAGATATAAATCATCCCCTCGTAGGGCTGCGCTATCCACCCCAGACCCTGCTTCAGCTGCCCCATTTCCTGGGCTCACGGTCAATGTTCTATTGCTATGTCCAGTGCCAGAGGACCCACTGCAGCTAAACAAAGAGCATCACTGTTCTGGGTTCCTTAGCCACAGGGTCCTCTATGTCAAGGCACTGTTTGGTGGGGAAACGTCTAAAAAGCTGCAGCCCAAATTTGAGAGATGCTAGTTCTCAATTACATTAGCTGAGGCAGTAGCTAGGTGAGCTAAATTAGAACACTGAATGAACAGTGACTCTTATTTGTCAGAAGGACAGAACACCTTCAAGAACTACAAAAACTGAAGGTTATAAACTGGGTGACCACGTAGCTTGGACTGAGTTTCCCAAAATTACACTCATTCTGTTTTCCAGTGACGCTTGTGCTAAAATGTGTTTGGGGCCCTAGGCCTCTTATAACACACTATCACCTAAAGCTGTAAAATGTAGTTGTTTTGCTGTTGTTGTATTATTGTGTGTACTGTTGTGTATTAAAATGTTGTTATTAAGAAAGCACTGTCAGGAGAAAACAACATGCTAAAATATGGTGTGGTCAAGTCACAACAAATCATCCTATGAACCCTGAAACAATAATTTTGTCGAGGCTTTGGGTTGGATGCGTTTTTTCGGACCACTTCACTCAACTTAATGAATTCATGTCAGACACACACAGATTATAAAAGTAGCTCTGACTGTTTAGCTCTTAAATGCAAACTCAACATTATACTGATGACGATATGATAAGAACAATACGGATGATTCTCTCACATCCTTGGAAGACATGTCATTCAACAGGTTTTGACTGAGTTCTTCTTGCAATCATCAGACACAAGTGATGTTAGAGAATGTTCTTGCATGTGTTTGCAAGTGCACATTTTCACCAAAGAGGTCTCTGAAACCCCAAATCTTACATATTGAAGCTTTAATGAGAATTGTCCCAGAGCAGAGCTTACCGTTGATAGTTGAATCATAAGGTTGAGCCTCTTCATAGTATCCCTCCGGAGGCTCCAGACATGCTGGAGCTAGTGGAAGAGGAAAGGGCTCCCTCGTGACTATAGGCTAAAGATTAAGAGAAAGAGACAGTGATTTAAATCTCAGAGAAAGAGATTTATAATGATAGCTTTTGATAAAGAGCTACATTGCGCAACAGAGCTACAAACCCAAACCAGTCCATGCAATGTTAACACAGGCAGCTGGTGTTTATAGATGCTGTAAAAATGTGGTTATGAGGTTCTGATATGGCAGTGATGATTTGAACCGAACCTCTCTGCTCATATGCAATAACATAGTGGGCTCTTCGTTTGTGCACCTGCCTTTTCTCTGGGCTTTTCTCTCTTAGGGGGAATTCCTCCACCCTGAATCTGAGCTCCCCCTGACCTCAACCCTGCGCGGTTCAGACAGGAATTCCACACGTGTTTGCCTGCAGGAGTAATGGTTTTTGTTGGGTGTGGAGTGGCCTAGTGGGTTTCCCAAATCAGTCAACTCAAAACATCACTAAATCCCTACATCTGATACACCATCACACAGTGAATACTGCCCCAGGGTGAAAAATATATCCCTGAGGCTCCATATTAACCACCTACCCACAGAGAAAGCCGGGTCCTGGATGGCTTGTGAAGCATGATGTTGATTTGTGTCGATTCATCATGAGAGATTACTAATCGACCGTTCAGAGTGACCCTCCTTGCACTTGATTGAAACCTCATGCTTCCATCTACTGCTCCATTTATATGCCTGTTTGGTGACGCTAATGGGTTAGCGAGGTTAACTGGCAGGATAAGTGTCCAGTTTAAAACAAAGACAGGGGAGTGGGCTCAGACTGGGCTCTGAGCCTTGGTGGAGACACAGGATGTTGTAACTAAAAGCGAAAGTTAGCTGCAGGCTTGACTGTAAAAGGGCAAAATTCAGCTTTCAAGATGTCGGCTACTGCTGTTTTTAGCAATGCCACATATTTTTGTGAGTTATTATGAATGACTGTATGTCATAAACTGCTACAAACCATACAGGCAAATCTATTTTGGACTACTTAATACTTTGTTTAAAACTTGCTAATTGGTAATTGGTCTATAACTTGTTAACTGCATTATCGTTGTTGCTCCAGTGCAAAACTAAAGAAGCTAAATTTGGACATCAGTTTTGCCATACTACATTTGGAGAAAGGCTTCTGTTGCTGGACTAGCTAAAAGAGCAGGGCATACATAAGAGGGAAGAAGAAAAAGACAGTCCAGGAAAACAAGGGACTGGTGGGAAAAGGAGCAGCCCCACATATAGAGCACACAAGCTCAGGAGGGCCTCAACTGAACTAAATGGAAACTATTTTTCTCACACGCTCTCATAACTCTACACCCCCCCAGCTCTCTCTTTTTCTCCCTTACCCTGTGACACTAGCAGGCAGAAGAAAAAACTCTGGGAGGTAAGAAAAGCAGCTTCTGAGTGCTTGTGCATCTGCCAGTGATTAAAAAGAATAAGCGAGCGATTGCTTCCTCTTTCTCAAAACTGATTATCAGCTCTGCTTTGGACCCAGCAAAAAGGTCAGCGCCTGGAGCCCGGGCACAGTCCAGCTGTTCCACAGAAACAGCAGGATAGATGCTGCTTATGCTAGTGATTGTGTTCGTATGTGTTTGACAAGACAACGCACATTGCAAGTGACAATCCTGTGTACTGTACCCTGAACAGACCCTCATCTGGAATCTTATTCCTCTCGACTTTGTTCAAACAATCAGCCCCCCTATTCTCTCATCACCACAGAAACCCACTCTGAAGAGGAAGCAGATCAGGAGGCAGGCATAAATAAGGATAGAGCGCCAGTCTCTAAGAAAGAAAAAAAAAAGGGGGAAAAAAAAGACAAGTGGGAGAGAGACCAAATGAACACCCAGAACATGGAAAATCCCTGGTTCCCATGCCAAGAATCCAGCTCAGTGAAAACACAGGCCGGCCTGGGCCCAAATACTGCTGGGGAAGAGGGGAAGAGGGGAAGAGGGGAAAATAATCAGCACTGTTAACAGACTTATTAACCACTGACATGCTCTCTGCTCTCCCATCAGCACCTACTGATCCTCCGGTGAACTCACTCTGACCTACTGGAGTAGGCTTTTAACATGATCACTCATTTCTGTTTAGTTCAGTCCTCTAACTGTAGTAACCGCATGTGATAATCACGATCACTGAGTTAGTTAAAACAGAACACAATTTGATCATTACAGAACTAAACGGATTTAAAGCTCTTTCAATTCTGTAAATATTCATGATGGACAGACCAATACAATTAGTCCATGCTTAGAAAATAATTATGTCAACCTGTACTGTCAGTTAAGAAAGCTGTTTATCCTCCTGGAAAGGTAGGTACGTAGGTTTAGGATGAAGGCATTATTCCATGAGTGCTATTTTATGGTTTGATCTTCACTTTTATTTTAAAGCAGAGCATTAAGCTAAAGCTATTTAGCTGCATCTAAACTGGTACTGTATATGGATAGCATTGTGACATTAATTGCTAGCAATTTGTTGTGCTGTCAAAATCACTCTTTTAAACTCACTTAAGGAACATATACTTTCTTAAAGAATCAACAGTTTTCGATAGTGTAGTTTTACTTTCTCGAGTCTTATCTTGTATCTTTATCTGATACATCACTGTGCAAAAGTCCGGGATCACTGTTCAGTGTAATTTAAATTTTCATTCCAAAATGGTCAGTATGTCAGTCACACATTTTGCAGGATCAGGAAAAAAGCAGAAATTATGTATTACAAAGCCTTAACAACGAAATATAAATAAGAAACGTTCCATCTTAGAACAATCCAAGAGATCTCAATTACAAATTTGGACTCACCAGTATATAAAAAAAAGTATCCAGTTGGATATTTTGTGCAAATTTCCTTCTTTTTTGGCTATTTCCTCTTATCAGTAACAGCTTCTTGACATGTACACATCTTCTCAGGCTCTGTAGATCTGAAGTAAGAGTGGAGCTTGATTTTCTACCTGTTTAGTTAAGGCTTAGTCTTTGGGTTAGGGAAGTAGTCCTTAGAACAACATTATTTACTTCTAAAAGGTTTTACTTTTTATGTCTGTACAGAATGAGGCACACTCCCTTTCCTATCTGACGCCTGTGACCGGCCCTGTTGCTATCTTTAGAGTTGCTCTATTTTCAGTAATGGGAGAAGAGCGTGTCTGTGAAGCGACAGTACCATTGACATGCTTATGTTTAGCGTCAAGCCTGGACAAAAACAATAATTAGCTGCACCTCCTTTCAGGCTGCATGGTTAGAGCGGGTGACATACTAGGTGGGGAGACGAAAGTTGGAGGTGTTATGGAGCCGTCCAGCAGCCTGGAGTTGGACCGGAGTCCTATTGCCCATTTGGGAGCGTCCAGGCCAGGAGAGGGACAGGGGCCGGCAGATTCCTTGAGAGTGCGGGTCGAAGGTAGTGTGTTTACTGTGGATAGAGCCTTGCTGAGCCTGAATTCTGAGTACTTCCGTGCTCTGTTCCGCTCTGGAATGAGGGAGAGCCTTCAGGACGAGCTCTATTTGCAGGGGGGCCTGAAGGCAAGGGGGTTCCTCATTGCTCTGGCCGTTTCCAGAGGTGAACAGCCCAGTATCAATGACCCTGATGAGATTGTGGAAGCTGCAGAGTGTGCCGCCTTTCTTCAAGTGGATGCCCTGATCCAGTACTTAATAGACATCCTAGACACGGAAAACTGCTTCCTTCTCTACCATACAGCGTCTGTGTTTGGCCTGTGGAGGCTATTTCACAGCGCAGCCAGGTTCATTCGCGATGCTTTCCATGATTTGCAGGAGGCAGCAAACTTTCTGCCAGAGGAGATGCTTTGCTACGTGGAGTCTCTCTCACCTGCCTCTTTCATTGCTTTAGGGACCCATTCACCTTCTATGAAGATTCTGCAGGATGCCTTCAGAACTGTGTGGTACCTGAATGAGGAACAGGAATCGTGGAAATACCTGACTGATCTGCCCACAGACGCCAGCACCTCTATGGCTGGGGTGGCTGTGGTAGAAAACCGGTTGTATGTGGTGGGAGGCGTGCGAGGAATCAGCAAGGAGACAGTGGACTTCAGTTTCTGCTATGATGTAGACAGCAACTCCTGGAGCGTGTTTGATGGGCCTCAGCAGCCTAGGTATAACTTCACCCTTGTGGGTCATGAAGGACGTCTGTATGCCTTTGGTGGTGAGTTTGACAAGAGAATCATATCTTCTTCAGAAGTGTGTGACGTTTCCACCCATGAATGGACTATTGTGAAGCATGCACCACGTCCTGTGGCAGGAGCAGCGAGCGCAGTGGCACGGAGAAGGATCTTCATGTGTTTCTGGAAGCCTCCTGACACCACGGATATCTACGAATTTGTTCCAGTCAAAGACGAATGGATCCTGACCACCACTATGATACGGCCTCAGAGCTACGGCCACTGCATGGTGGCGCATGGTGACAAGCTGTATGTGATGAGGAACGGCCCTTGTGATGACTTTCTGCGCTGCCTCATGGACTGCTACAACATCACAACTGGCCAGTGGACGTCCATGCCGGGACACTATGTCAACAGCCGAGGGGCGCTTTTCACGGCTATGGTGAGAGGAGACTCTGTGTTCACAGTGAACCGCAATCTGACTCTGGAATACCTGATCTCTGGGGATAAATGGAAACCCCATAAGCAAATGACAGGCTTCCCAAAGCATGGATCACTTTGGACCTGCTTGCTCAGGTTACCCAAGATTATAGACACAAAAGAAATAAACAGCGAAGATGAATCACTAGAGACTGGTACTGATAATAACAATGAAGAAGATCACTTAGAAGTTAATTAATCACCATCAAGTAATTAGCTCTTTATGTCTATCACTGTATTTGCTAAATATAGTTTGTTAACGGATAGCAAATTAGTTTCTGAAGGTATTCGCATTATCTAGCCATGGTAAATAACTATAAAAAATAAAATTAGGCAAGCCAGTCTTTAACCTTGTTAGATCGAGACATTTAAATATATAAGAAGTAGAAATTCTCTTAGTAAAATACACATATTTTAATACATACTTCTATTTGAATATGAAGATGATTAATGGACCTATAAATAATTCTGATTCACATTTTAAATATTTTAATTGTTTGGAACTATTAAAATACAAGGTTCAAGTGGCCTAATTTGCTAATTTAGCCACCTTCTTTGCTACACAGTAAGCTATATTTACTTACATCGGTCTGGTTGCACTTTCGAGTCAATACTACACGCTCCCTCACACAAACACAAACACTTACACATAGAGCTAAACTGACCCTATATTGCTTTTCCAGTTGTGTTCCTTTCCTTTAGTGTTTTATTGGATGGTTTTGTGTATGTAAATGGTCTGTATAGATATAAAGCCTAAAGAACAATGTAGAGGAAAAAACTCTCTCCTGCAAAACCTCTTTTCTTAGCTGCCTGAAATGCCTTGGGTTTTTTACAAGGTGACATCATCTTGAGGGCAATCATCCCCTAACACAAATCACACAGAGACAAAATAGTGAAAATCTACCATTCTGAAATTGGGTCGCACTCTGGATCAAGCTGTTATGGCAGAATCTACACTATTATAAGAATACCCACAGCGGTGTGGGGGCAGAACTTGCAGCAGGATGCTGCTCTGGTCATTGACCAATTAGACCGCAGTGGGCTAATCAGGAGTTTGTGCTTAGACATGGGAGCTCTTACAGAGGATCAATATAATTGTACAGTATGAGAAAAATATTATGTTTTGGAAAAACACAGAGGGAGGTAAATCTGTTCTAGTTATAAGCATATAAGGTCCCCTTAAAGCAGATTAAATGACACGTCAGAATTAGCTACGTACTTGAAAATTAAAAAACATTAATTAACATTTTTGCATTGCCATCGGATCATGATAGAGCCCAAACAGTTTTCATCTTCTAACTGTGTTTTTATAAGTCTGGCTGAAAAGCTTGTTCATGTCTGTAGCCACACATAACCCCTTAATAGAGCCTAATCAACATTTTGCTGTGGTCAGAACAAAACCTCGAGTTTACTTTTAATGTAAGTCAATGCAAAGGAATGGCGCTGACAGGCTGATCAAACTCTGTACCTTACTGTTATTCCATGACTCACACACACGAACGACACGTCTACACAGTAGAGGTGTCTCCCAAATTGCTGCTGCAGCTGTTGTTAATCACCGGCTGCACCCTGTGGATATCTGGATGGTTCTGGAGTTCAAAGCCTTCTCACTGGGCTCCACTAATTCTCTCCATCCTCCTGTCTGTCTATGTGGCCCACTACAGACCCCCACAGAACACAAATACAGGAGCTACTTTCAGTCAACGTGCACACACATGCACGCACACACACACACACACGCACGCACGTACACACACACGTTTTACGAAATGCTCACACACACTATTTTTCAGTTTTTGCAGATTCAGATGGGGATTAATACCTTGAACCTGAAGGTTATTACAGCGCACATAAAACAGAATTTATTAGGGATTTTGGAGCTGCTAATAATGGGAATTTACGATCATTCATAGGGTCTGTAAAACACAGACATGGCTGTTTTACTAAGCGTGAGAAACACACTTATTTGGCTACTGCCAAAGCTGAAACTCACATTAAACAAACACAGATAACACAGGCCAAAAATAGCATCTGCACTGGACTGAATGACAGAACAAGGGTGAATTTAGGTAATCAAAGGTGGCCAATACTACACAATATAAACTAAACGCTGCCATGCAAGATTAAGGCAAAACACTACAAACTGAAATTACGATATTCACAACCACTTGGTGGATCCCACCTTACAGCTCCCCTACCCAATCAAGTCATGGCATACATCACTGACCACTTCCTGAAAGGTTTCCTGTAGAAATGTAGAGCAGGCAGATATGTCTAAGTTTAATTTGCAATCAAGATAACATTCACACTTACGCTGCATGGTTTCCGAGATCTTATTAGGAAATGCAATTCTGAGGTCCTTTCATAAATTGCATTTTTCAATATCAGCTTTTATATACATTCAGGACCAAAATTTGGAATTGGAAACAATTGGAAACATTGGAACTTTTAGATGTTTGTTCATCTAACTCTGGGGATTTTTAATATACTCTTCATACTGGATTGTGTAATACAAAAATTATCCTTCTTAATTACATAATAATTGGATGGATTATCTTGACTCCATGTCAAGACGTCTGGCATGTTGTGTTAATAAACGTGGCAGTCCAGCACCATAATGAGAGACACTACTTCTGTATGTGTAGGTCAATAAATATTCCCCATATCAGTCTAAATTGATCATAATTTATTGTTCCTGGTAACCTTTATCTTTGTTCCGAATAACATCCAAAACAGCAATACTATATCAGCAACAACAACAAAAAAAGAACAACCAAAGTTTCGTTTTAGGCCTGGACTGAGGTGGTCAGTCCATTTGACCTCACTGTAAATGGCCGTAAAAAGACAAAATGTCCATGGTAAAGCTGTATAGGTGTATGTGGATCAGTAATACACTTTTAATAGTTTTGCATATTACCTGTTCCACTGGACTTTTTAACAGTGAACATTAAATCAATGTTACCGCTGATTTAAAAAATGAAATGAGAATAAATACAAACTCATTCTTTCTACTTAACTCCATCCAGACGGCAGTGGGTCTAGTCTGGGTTAGGTGTCTAAATGTTTGTCCCAATTTCTGCTGTAATGATGGCTACTGCTGTTTGTAAAGATTACTGAGCTGTAATGAAGCTGGTAATCACTCACGGCTCTGGGGGGAGGCAGCTCTGGAAGACTCTTCTGTGGCGCGGAGACATGCTTTCCTGCTCTTCCATTGGCCTCTGCTTCCGCTCTGTTGTCTGATTACAATGTTGTATTCCACACATGAGCCGATAAGAGAGGAGAGGAGAAAGTAAGCAAAGCATTCTAGGGGCTAGAATGACACCCCAAGACATATACATGTCTGGATAAGGTTGCAATAAGGGTATCTCTCTTACATCAATAAATGCAGCCTGACAGACATCCCCATTTATAAGCAGTTTTCTAGGCACATGTTTATCACGTGGTCTTATAAAAGCTCTTCTAATAACTCACTAAAACAATCAATCGTGGCAAACTTAATGACAACCCTAATGTATATGCGTATAGAGAGGAGCTGTGCCTAAAAGTATACATTCCCACAGCCCATATAGAGAATGTATGTCTGTACTGCGTTGTGCAGTGAGAGAGAAAGAGAGAGTGCGAATGAACGCTGCATCTGCCAAATAGTCTGTATAGGCTGCAAGTCGTCTCCCCTTAATTTACGCAGCCTGTGGCAGTATTTTAAGAGCCATTGGCCATACTCAAGCACTTCCTATCAGACATTCCTCTCTGACTTCCTCTCCAAATGCTAACATCTGGGTTGCTGTGCGATGAACACCAAACTTGCAAAGCAAAGCCTACAAGTCAGGCAGGCACCCTTTTTTGTGTGTGTGTGTGTGTGTGTGTGTGTGTATGTGTGTGTGTGTGTGTGTGTGTGTGGGGAGGATTTTAGCTTCTTCCAAGTTACACCCTCTATTCCTCAGTAAGCTTGAACGTGTATTTCTTTACTGGACTTCACGTCACACGGAATTTGATTTGTAATTACTGATTCACCACAGACACTAATTCTAATACTTAAGTAAATATTTACCAGAGAGGAGAAGAAGATCAAAGATGTGCCCCACAGCATCGGCAGAGCCACCTTGTCAATGGTTCTGAACCTTGCTAGGCATCTTGGCTTTATTTCTTTTCAGTGTGCTGCTCTTTAAAAAGGAACGGGGGAGTGGGGGTTCTTCCACAATGGCAAGAGCTGTTAATCTGGCTGATCAAAGAGAACTATCGCATCTGATCCGCGCATATGTCTTGTGGCTTAGACAGCCGTAATGCGAATGTTAAGTCTAGTTTTCTGCGAGTCTCATTCTTCAGTGAAATCTAAACAAAGCAGCTTGGCCTCAGATGGGGGTCTGGCTGTGAGAAGTTGAAGGGAGTTATTGAGAAACAGGCAGGAAATAGTGGTGGTGAGGGGCTGAGGGCTGGGGGGATGCTGCAACACTTATCCCACAACCTATCACCTTGCAGAAAATGACAAAGGCCACTCAGCAGTGTTAAATCTAAGCTTGCTAGAAATGATGTTTGTTTAAATTGTAATAAAATGGGCAGAAGAAACCAAACCACAACTGTGTTTATTTCACTGCCTTATTTGCATTACACCATTTTCCTAACAGTGTGTCAGAGAACCGTAACTGAAGCTGTTGTGTGTAGTAAATGGCAGTTCAGGCACTGAATAATTCACTCACCTCTGTCTGTTTTGTCCTGGTTCTGTCCAGTGACAATGACTTTGTTCATGTAGATATATTCTTCATCCCCTCCTAAAAGACAGCAGGAGAAAAGAGACTGTTGGCTCTAGCACAAATAAGAAACATGCTCATATATTTTCACAGGTGCTCCTACAGATTTGTCTTACAGAAATAAAGCTCAATATATATGTATATTCCTATATACATGTCAAGTATAGAGTAATGTACAAATATGTAAGAGTTTCTTTTTTTAATGCCCAGTCAAAATGAATACAGCAAAGACGATATCTCAGAGGATACTAGGTAGGATTAAAAATGAAAAACAAAAGAAGTGAAATCAAGAAATTATTAAAAGAAAAAAATCTATATCGAAAAACAAAACCAGAGGAGCTGTGTCAAACTGAGTAGACCACCAAAACTGGCACCATAAGATAAACAGCAGATAATGATTTATTCTTGGATGTGTAGGTGTCAAGTCATTACCGAGAAAAGGTAATAGACCAACAAGACTTACGTTTGTAAATCAAGCAAAGAAACTGCTGGTGTTCCCGGAACAGTCTGACTAGCTCAGTCCAGAACTTACTTAAGCACATTACTGAATGCATTTAGGGTTACTTAAGCATAAGAAACAGAAAATGCAACCAACTTCTAAGACTAAACTTTAAGGATATGGAAAAATATCCCTGTAGAATTTCCAGAAAAGAAGGGAAGCTGTAATAAAGGCATAGGCTAAAAAATATACGATATCACATTTAGTTGTTGAGGTTTTCTATACTGTATAATTAAATAACTAAATGAATTAAGTGTTGCGGAATCTTTAGAAGGCTGTGTATGGTCTGTTCAGTGTAAGTTTATTTTTATTGTTTGGCATTTTACTCAGATTGCTCAAGTGACTGTTAAAACAATCTACAGTTGACCTGAATACTAATATCATCGATTGGGACAGCCATAACATATGCAGCATAACAGGCGTCTTGTCACAAGAGACATCAAAACTGTTTTTAAGAGGACTTCCTTTTCTACCCGTCATTGTACTTTCAATATATCAGATGTATTCTTCATTCATGTCTTCCAGTGTACAGCAGAATTTCATTAGAAAGAGAAACAGACACTGTTCTGTTCTGTGCCTGAGTCTGACAGCACCTTCAGGGCCTCCACCCACTATGCACATCAAAGCTAGGCCAGTGGGGGACACGAGGGGTCATCACAATAAAAAATCCTGCTACAATTCAAGCCTGCAGGAGACTGCCTTTTTGGCTGAGACTGAGCGCACAGTCACAAAGCAGTAAAGAGTTTTAAGAGTTTCATAATAATAATTCTATGAAACTTTATACAGCATAATGGGAAGGATGTTACAATCTACAGTAATATGTAATCTGGCATGCGACAGCTAACTAAAAAGATATAATGTCAAATGTGGGTCATTGGGCTTTGATATGGTTATGAAGGGAAAAATAATAGCGCACTAAAAAACTAAAATATGTTTTACGGGTACAGTGAAAACAGATCGGGATTTGGAGGATGGAAATGAAGTCTATTTATAAGCTGCTACTCAAAGGAAGTGAGTGTCCCTGGAGGATAAAAACAGCCCTGCAAAATGATACAGTTTGGAGCCAGAGAAGGAAGTACAGAAGCCCAAGTCCAGAACGCTGAACCATACTGCCATGTCTGTACAGAAAAAAAACCCACATATTTCACAGCAACTATTTGACTTTTCATTAAAAAAGAGGAGCTGGGCTGTCCACAACAAAGGATGCATGACAACATTTCACAAAACAATTACTCTCTATGAAGGAGAAGTGGTCATGAATAAAGAACAGTGTATGGTATGCAATAACTGGGGTGCAATTATACAGTACAGAGGAGGCTTAGACACATCCTGTTGTTCACTGTGTTGTTGTTGTTTACCATTTGATGACTTGTAAGACTGCAGCAGGTCAGTGAGCAGGTCCTTCTTCACAGTGGCATTTCCACTCAGGTACTCTCCATCCAGGATCTTCAGAAAATGCTGCAGCTCCTCCAACATGCGCTCCAGCACTGCATAAACATAAAACCAGCAAAAAAATCCATTGGTCAATCTTTGGTTAGTCCTGGAAAGATTCCTTGCCACTGCCACTTTTTGCAATGAATTTTCACACCCTGGCACCTCCTTGTCTGTCTCTACATACCACAAGACTCCTACACCTAATTCCTGGACCTTCAGTAATGGGGGCCAGCCTTCTAGTGCAAAGTAGCAACGGCCCAGTTCCAGTCTAAGACTTCCACAGCTGATTAACTCAATTTCATTTTAAACCGGCAGCAAGTGAAAGATAATCAATAGAGATAATATTGATACAGTTGCTATGGGTTTCTTTGCTATAACCTTTGCAAACAATATCTAGCTTGAGTAAGCCATCATAACCTCAGGTATTCTTCAGAACATCATTCGTTTGGCACCGGATGCCCAGTTTCTTTGTTGTGCTGCTTTGTTGCATTGCATCTGTTTGAAGCAGAGAAGGCTGAAGACTGGGGGTGAGCTGTGGGTCAGAAGTCATGGGTGGTGAATGGCACTACTTTGTCGTCTAGTCTATGAGTGCATCCTACACAGATCCTCCAGGGGTCAGCGCCGAGCAGGCCCACCAGGCCCACTCAGGCCAGGCTGTAAAGCTCCTCTTTGTGCCATGTGTATTATCATGAATAAGACTGCTTTACAGCTGAACTCAATGCATTCAACAAAGGAAAGAAACAAAAGTAGGCCAGATTGTCATGGGGTAAACACACCCATACAAACACTATAGAAGGCGATAAGCAGCTTAAATATACTATCCTGAACATCACCGATTAACATCACATTCTTACCACTTCCCAAACACACTGTATAATCTTCCTTTAGGAAACAGCATGGCAAATGTTATTCTAGAATTTCCTAATGGTCACTTTCACACTCCCGTAAATATTTCATCTGTTTGCCAGCCACTGCAGTTAGCACTCGCTCCCTGCTGGCAATCAGAACTTCTTCAGGGAGAATCAGAGGCACTTCAAAGAGTTCAGAGACACTTTTCTGCAGTGTAAGGGAAAGAGAACTGTGGCAGCTTTGCCTTCGGGACAGACTGAGCCCAGTTTTTACAGAGCCCCACTATATCCTCATCTCGCTGCTGAGTCAGCCGACAGAGAACATAAGGAACCATGTGTCATTACTTTAGAAACCCACACCACATGTTACTGCTGCTGCATATTCACATACAGAATTATTTACCATGCCTAAGGAGGATGTTAACTTGCTGCTATTAGTTGGTCTAATTCAAAGCTGGAAATTTAGATTAATACCAGTAATCTAGAGCAGAACTGTTTCTGGAACCGGAAAACACGGTGCTAAGCCAGAGGTAATTACCTTTATCATTAAGAAACTCTTAAGTACTGTTAAGTTGAGGTCTGCTGTTATGAAGGACCACCCTGCTCAAGTCAACATACACCATACTGTTAAAAGTAAGCCATTAAGAATCTATTAAGGTAAAAATGTTACTTTTATTTCAAATTAAACACAGTTCACAGTGTTTTTTGGTGAGGTTAAGATTAATTAGTCATATTAACTATCAATAAGCCATTAACAATAACATCCCGTCCCCCATGTTTGCTAATACAATATGCACAGGTCTCGGCATGGAGTTGTAGAGGTTCCTAATGGTGTCCTGTGACAATCCATCCCATGCAGCTTGAACATTTTCACACAGTTCCTGCAGATTTAGCTGTAGGCCTTCTAGACGTGTGACAACAAACCCTTCATTATGGTACTGACCACGGTGCCTCCACACATGGATTCATTGGTTTTCTCCACCAAGAGAAGAGTTAGATTCATCACAGAAGATAACCTGTTGCCATTTTGTGTCACCAGTGCAGTTTTTGGTGACGATGACATGATGTTAAGGGCAGTTATTGTAACGGTCTGAGGGCATGCAAGTCCTGTGTCATGCAGCCATCTGCCAATGGTGCTGGCACTAACAGGATGACTCATGGAGGGCAGCACTGCTCGCTGAATATCCACAATCGTGGCTGTTGGGTCAGTCAGATACAGTGATAAGGCCCATCCTTGCTTACCTTACATGCGTGGCCGAGCGTGAAACTTGAATCATTAGCATGTCTCACAATGTCGATCCTGCCCACCAAGTTTCATTCTTGTCTGATGATTCTTTCTCGGAGCAACAATTTGTGCAGCTGCTTTTGGACGAGGAGTGCATTTTTTTTTTATTAAGTGATAATTTGTTTTCGGTTGTACAGAAAATTGAACAAGAATGAATTTAGCCCAACATTTCCGCACAGTTTACCAGCTGGAACATTTGCCGTTTTCAATGATGAGAAACAAGATAAATGCTTGTGGTTTTGCTAACCACATCAGCCACCTCTGCTCTTTATGACCAGAGTAAAAATTCTCATTGCAATACTTCCTTGCACAACTAACAGTGGGAAGTGGTGAAGAAAGCTCATGAGAATGAGAACAGGTAGACTACCAGAATTTTATGAATGCAAATGTCAGACATTAATTTGATTTTATTATATTTTTGGATTTTTATTTTATTTTTATTATGTCCTTCAAATTAAAAAATAAAAGTGGAGGTAAACGTTTTTGTAGAATTGTAGAACATTAAAGAAAATTTTGCTTTAACACCACTTATAAAACAGCTTAACAACAGCAAGTATAAAACAGCTTCACATCCACTTACATCAGAAGTTAAAAACATGCTTTTCAAGTTACCATTTTGGGAGTACAGGTTTTCTCTGGAGAGCATGATATGACTCTTAGCCTATGATTTAATGCACCATAAAAATCCAAAATTTCAACAAAGTTTAGTTAGATGAGATTATTTTAGTATGATTCAGAATTATTTAAAAAATAATGATATTTACATAGCAATTGGACATAGAGACATAAATCATACACTGATCTTTTTTCATGTAAAAATAGCTTTCTTCAGTGTGAGCATATTTAATTAAATATTTTAAGTTAGAGTGTTATTAGAATTGGTGATAATCCATATGGGTGCATGTTCTGTGATGTAAAGGTCCAGACTTCGGATGTTCAGTTAACTGTTTAAGAAAACCAACAACTTCTTTGTGTGATTTGCACATTGTCTATTTTGTCTATGTCTCGTTCTCAGTAACAGCTTATTGACGGCCACACATCCAGTCAAGACCCATAGAGTTGACTTGTCTTTTAACAGCAGAGAGACTGGACAGAAACACCTGCTGGCTGTTTCAGATCTGAAGGAGGACTGGAGCTTAATGTTTTCCTTGAGCATTTAGCATATAGCTTGAAGTACTGTTTTGTCTAATTGGGCAGTTTTGGTCTTGCAGTTATTTTCTCCATATTATAATGTTTGAACTCCAGATTTGGGAATTCCTGCTTCTCCACTTTAAGCAAGCAAGTGGATTATTTTCTCGGAAACACCTCCTGAAACATCTGATCCTGAACTTGTACTGGATGGGCGTGTTGGCAGCAAATTAAATAAAAGACTTTTGCACAATTCTAAACACTATAACTATCACAGGCCAACAGGAACATGAAAGCGTGCTCTAGTCTGCCTACACTTTCCATCGTGATGTGAACTCAGATTTGCTCTTAATATTTCCACTGCTGTGTGTTTTCAGAGATTGACTTCGATGCCCCTTTTCCAGAGGGACCCTGGGAATGTGAGTCAGCTGACTTCAGTCCAGAGTGGCCTCGGTTTCCATGGGTTACAACTCTGGCCCCACACCAACTCCCAATCCACAGGCTCGAACGTGCTGAAACTACAACACCACATCCCCGTAAGAACTGTAGGTGCTCCCGCTTCCTCAAAAACATGTGAATAGGGCCCATAGTTTCCCACCAAACTCTAATTATTGGGTTTATCTACAGGTCTAGCCATTATTGCTTTATCTTACAGTGTGCAGGTAGCCAAAATCATTGCTCAGTAGTTTCAGTGAGATTCCTGGGAAAAAAGGAGTGTAGTAGGATGCAGGCAGATCATGTTTAAAGTTTGAGTGCCTCCTTGCCTGTCTCTACTAGTCACTAGTACCTGCTCTTATGTGGTCAGGGGATTTCCTCCTTGTCAAAATGAAGCACTTCCTTCTTTTGAAACAAAGATTAATCACAGATCAGAGAGAAAGGAATTTTGTCACTTATTGTGTCAGGTCACGGCTACAGCGTGAATTGCCTGATATCACAAACAGATGTGAGAAACGCTATTGGATGGAATGAGGAAGACCTCTATTATATCCATGTCAGCGTTACTGGTCTGTTTGATTATGTTTTGCAAACTGCTGACCTGATTTTAGACACATAGTCGAGACTAACCGTAAGTGCCTCTTCCCTCTGAATCAAACCCACATTTTGTGTCGCAGCAACAGAGTAATAAACAGCAATTTAAATTTAGGCGTGTTTGAGTGGATTTTTCGCTAAGGCACATTCTGATGCCATTCTGGCACGCGCTGTTGTCCATAGTGGTTTTATTTTGAAGTAGCCTGTTTCTGCTTGGCTCTAAAATATATGCTGGTAGCAGCTGTGGCTAGTATACTTAGCACAGCTCCAGGCACCATGGCATTGTACATTAGTTATTTGATTCCTTAGTTTAACATTCACTCCCTAAAATGAGGGGCTGTCAGTCATGTGGGCAGTCTGTCAACTGTGTGGTTGCACATTACTTTGGTGTAATCACCCATCTTTAGAAGGATGTAGGCTTGTTTAACAACTTCACATCTGCAGGACAACACAAAAACACTGGTCTGCCATGCGTCAGTGAACAATATAGAAGAAATCATTTAGCTGAATCTCAAGCATCTGCTTACTAAGTATCATAATTGGCAAAGCAAAGGCCATATTCAGTGTTAAACACTTCTAAAGGGAACTGAGCAAAATCAGTCGCTTTTATCCATGACACCTACATGTTTACTAAAATTGGCTATAGGCTAGAATGTTGTCTCTAGTCATTTATGAACAATTCATCAGAAAGCAGAGTGCTGTGTCCAATATTGAAAATAAGAGGAAATATAAGCTTGATAAAACAGAAAAATACACTCATATTCAAAAGAATAGTTACACAAATAGTCGGACACAGAAGGAACCAAATGCAATAGGATATGAATGATACTTGGTGGGTTGGTTTGACACTGTGAGACATGCAAATGATTCAAATTTCACGCTCGGCTTCACATGTGAAGTAAGCAAGGAAGAAACTTATACATCTCTGACGCAACAGCTACGGTTGCGTACAACCCATCAGGTCTTACTTTAGCCTGACTAGCTCTCACTGTCAGTTTTTACATGCTTTAAAATTGTGCTACGCTACCGCTACCAACAGGGGTGATTGATAGAAGATCAGTGTGAATTCTGTGACTTTCATACACAGGTTAGTAGCTGAAAACAAGTTTGATGAAAACAAAAACTTTTATGGTATACATATGTCCATATCTGTCTGATTGCTGCCAATATGGAAACACAAGATGATGACCAGAAGCATTTTCAAATTTAATTTAACGTCATGTTAGGCTGTACTTTAGTCTCCCATTTTAAAGACAGGGATGTTAAACACAGTTAAGTGTTTTCCCTGCTCTAAAACTCACCAGGAACTCGATCCCTCCAACACCACAGATCAAAACCCCTGTTTTAGATCAACTAAATCCTGCCCATAGGGACCACCATTCCTCACACTTATCTCCAGGAACTATTCTTCTGCATCTGTAGTCACCAGTGACTATGGATGATATGTTGGATTTTAAAGAGATCTGAAGTGTATTTACTCTCTCAATAAATATGTTTAAAAGACAGATTATCAGGACTAGCATCACATAAAAGCACATAAGCCTCTTTGAAGAATCATCTTGTGCAGTAATAAATTGTATGGAGATAACTCTCCATTCTTTCTTTTCTGACAGTTAGTGAAGAAAACACACCCAACTACACTTAACACAAAACATCAGTCAAACAGTGTGTGTGGCAAAGCACAGGCCCAGTGAAACAAGCTCTACTGAACTGTCAGTCAACCAAAACAAGCCAGTAATGTATCACTGCTTGTGGCATTCTCAACAACGTACTCTGACAGCTGGTACATGCACAAACTCTAGCCTGGTCTTTGAACGACGTGTAGGGCCTTATGCTGTGAACTTGGAACACAGTACCATGGTCTGGCTCTTTGGCTCCAGTCTATGCATTTCAGTTTATTTGTGTTGAGCAATCAGGGTTAAACTACTGGCTGAAGGAAATCAGATTTTTGCTACAAAACTGCAACAAAAACTCAATTTCCCACAATTACTCCTTATCAAATGCAGCCAAAATATTCTCTTTGGCTAAGCTCCGTACAAGCCGAGTTCAGAAAGCAAGACAAGTTATGGGTGGGAAGCCACTGCCAAATACATTGGCGCTTCAAATCATCCATAAAGAAAAGCAACATCTTGAGTAAGTGTCTGCCAAAAACCACAAAAAAGACCAATAGAATTTGCTTTATTCCTAAAACAGACAACATTTAACCCTGCCGTTCTTTTAGTCTTATCTGAAAAAGTCTCAGTTCTTTACTGTAAATTTAAGCCCATGCTTTTATTTTTATAGCCTGCTACAGACTATCTACAGACGCTTTAGTTGTCAGAAAAGCATCACTGTTCATTATCAGCAGTGTTTGGCGTTACAGGTTACATGAAAGAAAGTAAAGAAAGTAAAGAAAGTAAAAATATATTTCTGTTGGAAGTATAGCGACCCCTAGACTATTACCACAACCATAAAGAAGAAAGAAAGATTCTCTGCCACTTTAATAAAAAAAATTTGATTTAACAAAAGTTGCACCATCCAACTTAAAGGTCAGCTGCATTTAATAGATACTTGGCTCAGTGTCAGTTAAACACAAGGTGAGCATTTACAAGGCAGTGGCACCTCAAAACAAAGTGTTACCCAGCTTAGCTATAAACTTCCTTAAACTTTCTAAGTGTTTCTCTTTTTGGACAACAAAGTGCTATTTATTGCAAGACTATGTGCTATCGATCAATGTGTCATTTAAATCAAATAAAATATTACAAAGCATTAGGCTCATATGACCAAAACAAAAAGGGGAACTGGACTTAAATGTCTTACTACAATAAAGAGTATTTTTACACAGATCAGCAGCAGTGGCCAGCTCCACACAACTGTCAGAGCATTTTGGTGGACAGGCCTAAGAGACCACTCTGGCTAAAGAATGGGTGCAGCTGTACTGCATCCCATCAATCGCTCACTTTAATAAACAATGCACTGTCTTCATGATGGTTTATCATCTCTTAGCCTTGCACTCTGATCCCCTTTAATAACACCATGGAGAACCAGTGTATCCTCACACAGCTGTGGCTTATATTGCACACATAAAGTGTGTGTTAGCCACTATGCTAGACAGGACCCCAAAGTGTTGTTGTCACAGTGTTGTTGTGCCCAACAAAACTCAATTACGGTTCTTTCAGAGCCAATAATGCAACATTTTACTTGAACCCTGTTACATAATACTGACATAACTATGTCTAAAACATGTCATGGCTGTTGTTATACACTGTCATAAGTTGTCATTACAGATTGTGTTGAGTACAGTGTCATGCTACTGGTAATATCTCAATGCTCAAATGCCACATTTCAAAATTCAATACATTTCAGTGCAGTTCAATATAACTTAAAATAAACTGACTACACCAATATAGACATGGTGCATCAGTTTGGGTATCGGTATCGAGGTGATACCAATGGATCGGATCGGATGCCACAAACCTGTCCTGCAGCTGCACACACCGAGCGATTTGACGATCGTATCTGAGTATGATACTTTATCACTACTTTTAGATTATATTTATATTTAATAAAGTGCTTAAATTAACATTTTCATATTCATATTCATTTAAAGATTTTGCAGTTTCAAAAGAAATAAACTACTGGCTGATGTTCCAGGTTTCATATCAGAAAAGGAAAACTGGTCTTTTGCCATGTCTATACAACTCATGGAGCTATTTATTCAACAGTGGGATATAAATCATGAAAACAAGACGCCGTGCTCCGTTCGTGATTTTCGCATTTGAAGAATAGCCAAAAAGTTTTAGTTTGGCTAGAAAAGGAGCACAAACGTTTTGAATTAGGATTCCAGAAACTCTGTTATTCAATCACCACCTTCAGATCGAAGCACGACCCCTAGCCAGTAGCCTCGCTGGTCAGGTTTAAGTCAGCGGTTGTTGTGCTGGCTGGGTTATGAGTTCAGCCCGCGCTCTCTGAACCTGCTCCAGCAGCGCTGTGCTGTCTGCAGGGGAGCAAAACAGGAACAGATGCGGCAGAGTACCTTCTGCTCCAACAATAACGACCTCACTCAGCCTCTCCTTCTTCTCCTTTTCGAACAAATGCTCCACACGCATAAAAGCCAGTGGCTGCTTGATTTAATCCATCGTGAAGCCCTCTCCCACTCGCACCTCTTCGGCCCTGCCGCTGGGATGCTGGGCTCAGTTTGGTGCTGTGGTGCAGCGATTTCAAAATAACCTTCCTGTCCATGTTTCCTTTTCGTCATTGCTCAGTATAGATATGTATTAGTTACGGTCGGTTTTCACAGGCATACAATTGGCATATCAGCTTGTGATTGACATTTGCTGCACAGACGATAATTATGAATAACGGCCTAGCTGAAGCCACAATGGCTTTGGATGTGGCCTTTGTTTAAAAGGGAATCTGAGTTCATTTCTGTGAGTGAGTCACACTGCAAAGTGTGCCAGTGGAACGTGGAAGCCTCAGCGTCCCTCAAACACACAGCCACTTATTTTGTTTTATTTCAGTCATAGTGCCCACACAACATGAATCTATTCTTACAAATCAGAACCCTCTATTTGCTGTAGAAGGTTAGATTAGCATTTCACCACTGATGTCCCTTATGAAGTTCCCTTTCAGCTGCACAAACTGCTACACTCATCCTGTTAGCATCAGCACCACTGGCAGACGGCTGCACGATGCAGGACTACATGCACTGACCGTTCCGATGACTACCCTTAACACCATGTGAATGTTGCCAAAGACTGCAATGGTGCCGGGCCAGACCATCATAAAGTTATTCAGAATGGCAGGGGCTCATCTTCAATGACGAGTTCCACTTTTGTCTTGGTGGAGACGACCAACGAATCTGTGTGTAAAGGCACTGTAGCCAGCACCAAGATGAACGGATTGTTGTTATGCGTCATTTGTCCATGTCTGGTGTCACTTCACCTTCACCACTACCGCAAAATCAGCAGGAACTGAATATTCAAGCTGCATGAGATAGATTATCCTGAACACCTTTAGGAACCTCTACAACTGCATGCCAAGACGTATACATGTTGTGTTAGCAAACATGGTGGCCCAGCGTCATACTGAGAGACACTACTTCTGTATGTGTAGCTAAAAAAATTGCCCATATTATTCCAAATTTATCATCATTTACTGTTCCTGCCTTAATCTTCCTTCCCATTAGCCTTGCAATCCAACACTTCCTTCTGGGTGTAATTTAATTTCTGATGATGAGTGTGTACACATACATATACATGGTGAGGTCCATAAGTTTGAAAACACTGAGAATACTGTTCACTGTTCTATTGCATCATTTTCTAGGTGAATATTGTTTTTCATTACAAAACTGAATAAAACTGAAATTAAAATTAGAAAAAGTACATGGAATTCGCCCCCTTTTTGCTTTAATGGAATTTTGTAATGTATTGATTATCTAACACAAGCTTCCTGATCTCCAGATCACCTCAAGGAAAGAGTATTCTGAAAACATAAGGAATCCTTTTGACCCTTTTTGTACAAGGCCTTAACTTACATTTGAACAGTAATGTAGAAATAGTGCAGAATCTTGAAAGTTTATTTGCTGTCATCAGTTTCTATACTGATTTTTTTAAGTTCTAAACTGTTCTGTTTATTTTCAGGACCTAATTTCCATCATTTTTCAAGATTTTCAATGTGGTCTCAATGTGATTTTTGCAGCACCTGAATGCATACTTTGTTTAAGTCCACCTTCCATTTATTAATTAAAAACAAGAAGGTTAGGCATAATATAATCCACTTTCAACAGGAAACAGATAATGGGGAATAATAAAAAAGAAAATAGAAAAAAATTTGACTTAAACAACAAACAACCATCAAAACCACCACAATCAAATAAACTGTAATTAAAGCTTTTATCATTAAGATAGACAAGAAAATCAAGCTCCACTCTTCCTTCAGACCTGAAAGCATCCACAGTTGCTTCAGTCCTTTTTTACACTGTGAGAAGACAATGGGTCTGAAAAGTTGTTATTAAGCAAAGAAAGCAGCTAAAGAAGAACATTTGCGAATGAAAGAAGTTGCTGGTCTTTTTAGAGCAATGGACTGACTATCCCAGTTGCTGAGGCGTCTGTGTAACTTTCTGTTAAAAACATGTTTTCTGCTTTTTTCATGACACTGAAATCACTAACTCCCACTGGAACTGTCTGCAGAATGAGTCAGGTTAAAAACATGTTATCATACAGCATATAACAACATGGGTAGAGTGCACTGCAGCCAGTCAGATCGGTCAGAGCATACTGTTTCATAATTTTATATCCACATTTACAGCAAAGGTTTTATAGCATGTACTTATGGGAAGGGAATGGGTGCTATATTGCTCAAGTTCTTCCCTTTTTACAGGCACTACGAAGATAAGCAGGTAGCACTGTTGCCCAACAACATTTGTCATGCCTTCGGTTAATACTACACACATTGAGAAAGCATGTTTAAGCTTCATGAAATTATCTTTAACATGTCGCAAGTTAATGAGAGGCTTTACCTTTGAGTTTCAGGATAAATATTCTACTGTACTGATAGCAGGTGCTGTGCCCATGACCTCCATACAACCTGATAAAATGTCCAGCAAAAGCAGACACATACACTTGTTCCATTTACTAGAGAGACGTTTATTCAGAGCCTGACTGGCTCACCTCTGTTTCACTCTGCTGCTGCGGAATTGACTTCAGAGGCTAAGTAAAGAATAACTGGCTGATGACAGACCGACAGCCCTCAGTCAAGGGCATTATAGCTTTATTTCTTTTGGCCACTGAAGGACTTATAAACCTCAAATCAAGGGGAAACCCTGCACTTAAAAGGTGAATATTTTGTTGGTTTATTGCAATTGCAATCCCATAAGCAGTGGATAATGTAATGATTTCCCACTGAGCCAAGGATACTTTAAATGGGAAAGGCCCGTACAGCTCACCAGAGCTGAGAAACATTTACATTTGGATTTACAGCATTTAGCTGACGCTCTTATCCAGAGCACCTTACAAGGTTAATCATATTACAGGTAGGCTAATGTAGTGTTAGAAGTCTTGCCCAATGACTCTTATTGGCGTAGCACAGCATAGTCACCCAGACCGGGATTGGAACCCCAGTCTCCCACATGTGGTGATGGTATTATCCATTACCCTCCTACAGATACCTTGGTGTGCACCTGGACGAGAGGCTGGACTGGTCAGTAAACACTGACATAGTCTACAAGAAAGCACAGAGCAATTGCAATCCTCAGGGACGGCTGGGGTCAGTGCAGGATCTACTCCTCCTGATGTTCTACCACTGGCCAGGTCCTCCTTTTATTGCTGTGGTGTTTGGGATACCTACAAGAGGGATTTACGACTCGGACAGGCTGGTGAGGAAAGATGGTTCAGTGCTGGGACTAGAGCTGGAGTCCTTAACCACCACCTGGCAGAGAGGGGAGAGCCCCTCAAACAATGCTGCTGAACATCATGGACAAATGTTTCACCATCCGCTGCACACCACGATATCAGGCAGAGGAGCTCATCAGTGGCAGACTGCTGTCCCAGTCCTGCTCCACACCGACAGACTCAAGTCTTTATTGTTTAGGCCATAAGACTGTTCAACTCCTTACAGCATTTTAGTCTGACGCTATTTCATTCCGGTCCCTCACTTGGACACCCACCCCCACCCTCTTGCCCCCACACTCCCTCCTAAATGCCCCCCTTAAAGCCCCCTACATCATTTAGAATTGTAGTATGGCTACATCCATTCTGTACTGTTTACCTTTTTGCACTGATAAGTATGTTATAGTTTACTGCATATTTGCACTGTCTGTTATGGCTGGAAAACAGCCATGCTTCTTAATTTGCTTTAGCAAGAAAAAACGGTTTACCATTACCTCCATCTATCTTTACACTTTACACAGACACTAAGGGGGACTCTATTTTTGATACCTTCATACATTGTCTCTATTTGTCCAAATCTATCTGTTCTTCTGTTGTTACTTCTGTATAGTTTGTTTTGATAACCTGCTACCCTTGGGAGGGATCAATAAAGTATCTATCTATCTATCTATCTATCTATCTATCCACTGAGCTACACCAATCAGAAACAAACCAACCCCAAACAAAAACGTGCCATCACCATTACAGAATTACGTAAATCACTGTGTTTATTAAACAAGGACAGAAATCAGAGGGGCAAAAAGGGGCATTCATAAGGCAAAGAACATTATAAATATATATATATATAATTAATGCCCCTAAAGTTGTCTGTTACTGATACCATGTATCAGGGCCTGTGATTGATACCAATAACAATGGGTTAAAAATGACCATTGATAATATCGGATTAAATTTATACTTACTTCGTATCTAAAGGATTTTATTACTGGGGTCTATGAATGGATTTACATGCTTTAAATTTCCCAAAACACATTATTTACATACATTTAACATGTTATTCATCCTTTGAAACACTGTGTTAGAGCTTTTATGTCTTTGCTACTCCCTTCCTAATGAGTCCAGTGTGCTCTAAGGGTCAGGGCACTGTTTGGATAATTTTACAGTTATTGGTTCTGTCATATCAGTTTGAGCCAGACTCCAATCTTAAAAGTCAGGAAGATGCTCTTTGTAAGCTCTCTTTCTGTTGTGTAAAGGGGTGCCAAGCTTGCCAGTAGGTGGGGAATAAGTATGGTGTTACAAGATGATGTCACCTTTGTTCTAGAGAAAAGGGAATTCCAACAAGCCATTTTAGGCAGTTGAGAAAGGTGGTTTCTGTAAAAGAGACTTTCTCACTCTGGCGTGTCTTTTGGGTTTTAGCACCGACTGTTAACAAGCCCAAAAAGCTACATAACACACTAAAGGAAAGGGGAAAAATGGATAAGCACAACAGGGTTACCTTTAAACCATGCCTTATCTGAGTCACATGGCCATCACTTGTTAACTGTCACATTTATTAAAGCTCTGGTATATCAGTCAGGAACTATTATGTACACATTCTAAATCTTGCAAGTGTCTTAGCTTTGGTGAAATTCATCATTATCATTACTACTACCATCATTATTATTACTATTGTTGTTGTTTCTACTTGGGAAAGATTATAAAATGTGTACCTTTTGACGGTTAATCTGACGGCACCCAGCTTTATTTTAGAGCAGCTTTCCGAAAGAAGCTATTTGGTTAGAGGAAGTGAATGAATAGCACAGAGGTCATTATTGACTCCGAACTACAGCAATCATTGTATTCCCACACATGCTACATATTTTGCCACACTTAAACTCTACAATAACACTGCTTTCGCCAGGCTGCAATTATTCCTGTGCACAAATCACCACTGACCTCCTTCTCAACAGGAGATAAGCCTAAAACAACCAAACCACCTCTCCATCATACGCTCCACGCTTGAATCATACGCTGCTTTAGATGTAGAGCAGATAGTAGGCTACTACAGTACACATCGTACCATCAAGCTGAGCTATGTTAAACCCAGTTTAGATATACATCTGAATCAAACTAACAGGTCAATAACTTGACCTTTTGCACGGTGCAGAGAGGGTAAACAGTTTCACTTCCTGATGCCTCCATCAGAGCTCTGTAAGACTGCTGTGTGCAGTAATCAAAGGCAAAGTGCTCAGACACTAACGCTGTGGTTAGGACAAACGTTAACACTATCTGCATGGTGAAAAGACCATTTCACCTGAAAGGAAAAGGATGCGGCAATGCGTGGTTCATGAAATGTGCATCTTAGAGGATTCTGGAAACATGAGCCAATATAAAAAGATGGCAGGCTTATCAACTGTGCCTGTAATTTTTTTAAAAAGCAGACACATTAGCAGTTTGCTGAACTATACATGCCCTCTAAAATTACACCACACAGCACTTCAGGACTGCCCATAATAATGTTTTGCAGCACCCTAGCGAGGAAAACAGAATACAACGGCAAAACATGCTGGTGGAAGGTGGAATGACTTTTAGTATCTGAGAAAGGTTTTAATGATTTAGGAACTAAAAAAAACAACATTTTTATTCAATAGATAATTCTACTGCTTGTTGTATTTAAACAATAAGCCTCACACTTCATATAAAATACCACTCATAATTTATATTTAGAAACCGGTACTGAAAGCACCCATTGGTGCTTTGATGTACAATGCGCAGGACCAACGTTATGAGTAAAAACATCACCAAATGTCTTATTATCCTATACAGACCATCAAAAGGGCTGCATGTTACGGGCTCCAAATTAAACACGTTAGGAAAACAATGTTCATGTGATTCATGTTAGCTTGGTGCTAACCCACAATTAGCCATTGGTCCAATGGTGCAAACTTGTAGCACTAATTGTCAAAGCTCAGGTTTAACAAAAGGCTATGGAAAATGCAATAACGGGCAAACATCAACTCCATGTTCAATGTTCTAGAAGTATATGTTACCTTCAGTACACCTAGAAAAGTGCACTGTGACACCTGATCATCTGTGATACCTGTGAACACTATTAAGAAGAACTGCTACCTTTGCACTCATTTCTGAGGACAGTTAAATGTGGGCTATAACCTTTTATTCGTAGCCTCCAGGCTGATCGTGCCCTTCTCCTTCTTCAGATCTTCTCACCCAGCACAACGACTGGCTTTATAAAGAGCCACTGAGCATCCCCGAGTCTCCTTCAGCCCTGTTGAGGAGCTGCTCTGAACCCTGACTGGGGCAGCAATGCCCACGGGTGGGTCAGGAAACATGTTGGTATCAGACAGAACCCCAGGGGTGAGATCTGGTTCCAAATGCCTCCTTTGAAGTAAGGAGACATGGCCGGAAATGGAGGAAATCAGCGAGATACGAAAAGAACACATCATGTATTAATTTAGAGACACTCTCCAGTATCACCTTCCTCATATATGAGCTGCAGTAGAGAACATCTCAGCCACACGATCCGCTGAACTGTATCTGATGATTCATAATTGCACCTGAAACTAAGTGCTGTCTTATCAGAGCCTCCTGCAGTGGCCTGCACTGTGACAAAGAAGTCCATGTTGTCCAGCATCGATCTGATGACCTTGATTAAATTTGTGTATTAAAATTACCTACAACTCTAAAAGCCAGCAGATCAGGGTTCTTCAGACGGATGGAGAATGTGATGAAAGTGATTCTCTATGGAAGTTTTTTTTTAAAAGGGTTCTACATAGAGCCATAAAGGGTTCTTCTAATGTAACAAGCTTGGCATTGTAACTTTGTAGCTTGACTAACCCTGTTCAGTGCTATATAGAATCCTTTTCAAAAATGTTCAATATACAGCAAATTCTAAATCAATTTGTTTTGTCTAGTTTATGTTTATGAACAGAGACCTACAGATGCAGTATAGTAAAGGATAACTCATTTGTGATCCTGTTTAAAGCAACTTTTTATTAAACTTTAACTTAACTTTAACTTAAAAAAACAAAAAAAACAAAAAAGAGTCTTGTTGCAGAAATGATAATAGAACATTAGAATCATAATAAATCATGGTACTTTTATTTTCCATACTTCCAGAAGGTAAACGCTTTAGTACTTTACTCAAGTGGGGGTCTAAAAGGAGGACTTTTAGTTTTACTGAAGTAATATTTTACCTTGGTTATCTCTACATTAACTCAACTACATGGTTTGTGTACTTGGTTCCCCACTGCAAAGAGCTAATTTAGTGTTCATGGTTCTATACAAAGTAAATAAATAATAGTACTGAACACCTAGATAAGTACCTTACACCAAGATCTTACATCATATTAAATACTAAGATCAAATACTATTTAAGGAAATATTTGATAGTTGTAGCCCTGGTTATGAGACACTGGACTTAAGGCTGTCCTGAAACACCATGTGGAGGAACAGTTATCTAGGTAGGTTTTGAAGAACACAGATTTAGGTTCAATTAACTCTGAACAATCATAAGCCAAAAGTCAAGTGTGTCTCAAAACCTCGATTATTCTCCATTATTTATTCAACGTCTGTAAGCTCCAAAAAGTTCAGCTCCACCAGGTTTTGAAATCTTTGTTTATCTTACATCCAGGCTACAGTACTTTCATGTCCAGAAACATGTAGTATGCCAGAACTAACAGTGATGCTTCACTCACACTGCATCCTGACTCATGTACGACTGTGGTCTTGTCCTAGGTCCAAAACCACCACCCACAACTAAACCTCACATTACAAAACCCAAAATTCAGACCATATATTTTTGTATGGCCTCAAGAGGCCTTAAGACCAAGTACTCAAGCTTTAGACTCCAAGAGGAGGCCTAATGGTGTTAACGCCAGCCTAAAGCCAAACGTGGTGTTGTGGGTGCACAAACAAAGCTTCTCATGGTGGTGGAAAACATCACCCCAAATGCTTTATCATGGAAAATATTATGCACTACTCCTCAAAATGCCACTCCCCCCCGTCCATCTCTTTCCCCTCCCTCTATCGCTCCTTCCCTCCCTCTCCCTGTCTTATCTCACAAAAACAAAATTCACAAAGGCTGTCTAAGAGGCAGGGCCTCCCGGCAGCTCCTGACCACAACAACTGTAGTCCTGTTCCTAACACAGCTTCACTTTTCTGAAGAGCCATAAAAGGCGTGACCTTATATCATTACTATGCGTCCAGGCCCTCTGTGTGTGTGGGTCTAACGCATATCAGCTGACTTGAAAACAAAAACGAAACAATGTCACAAATACTTAAGAAACAATGGTCTGTCTCAGCAAGTTGACACAAAGTTTGACATGAACAGGAAGTTTAGGTAAGTTTGTATAGGGCTTCATCAGATGGAAGGTTTGGAATTTGGAAGTTAGCATGTCAAGTCATGTTAACCGCTGACATTACAATGGCTGAACAAAGCAATAAGCCATTCGGGGGCCATGCCTTCCAGGGATGTTATGTTCGTTACCACCGTTAGGGTGTTGTGTTGCAAATATTTAATATACAATATATTATTAATAATAACTACCAAAAACTTTACGTGATGTAATATGTTCTGTCAGTGATTACTCCACGAACAGCACTGTTTATTTAACAACTTTGTGTATTATTGTAGAATTCACCTGATGTGTGCAGTTAAATATATCAAGTATAGATCAGCTGACTGAACTTAAGTACCAGAACTGTCCATTTCACAAGCTTTCTTTTAACAGCTTCAGTGAAGATGCCCACCACTCTATGACCAATAAACTCAACAAACACAGTTGATAAAAACAACAGAGCAACATGGTATTCTGAGCAATCCAACGTAGGAGGCTGTGATAGAGATTTTCAGTTTTGTGCCATTGCGACCAAGTCTGTGAATTAGCAGGACACACCTTTCAAGTCAAGAGGCCTGTGAAATGGGAGCAAAAATCCAAAATGCCCAAAAGCAGACATAACACCTCCTTCAGTTTGACCCAGAAATCCCATGTAACATAAACAAAGATGAGCTGACATGATTCTTTTTTAGTGGAGGTGGCAAACAAAAACAAAAAGCAGGAATGGCCATCTCAGGAAGTGGAATTATGAACTGAAACTCGTACGATAACAGTTTGGGACAGGTTGAGTCTTGACTCAGGACAAAGGTTTGTTTTGTTCAGGTTCCACAAAGTTGCCTCCAACATGTTGATCAACATGTTTGTGGGAAAATGATGACATCTGTGATCCAAGATCAACTGATCTGCATTGATAGACACTGACATCATTACTGAGCTGGCTTTCACGGACAGAAGCATACTGCTATTTCAACATATCATCCAGGTACGCTTATGAATTATGAATAATGCTCTAATATTAGTGAAGTGCTGCAATCGTCATACAGTAGCAATCCCAGGAGATCTCCTACCACAGCGTAGTGTCACATTTCCCGCCAGAGGAGAGAGGCCTGAGGAAAACCTTATCACAGTCTTGTGTGTAATGAAGTATTAGAAGCCTACATTCCGTCTCCTATCAAACTCTCGCCACAGGCATCCACGGAATCTTGGGAGAACAACTGTTGCTGCTGGATCCCATGTCCATCTCCAGTGGCTGTCTCTAATAAAGCTGTTTACAAGCTCTTTTACAAAGTCACCGTAAATACTGAGCTGGGAATGGGATTAATAGGAGAAGGCGTGAATCAACATGAAACAAAAACCAAAACTTTGGCCCACAGTCCACTCATGTGAGTCGAGAGGAATCCAGAGCTCCAGTGGCTTATTCTCCCAGACACTAAATTACTCTCCAAAGGGGGCGGAGGAGGAGGATGAGGAGGAGCAAATAAGATGCTGACACCATACGACAACAAATAATAACCAGACGGTGGCGTCCTGTCAGATTTTTGTGGAAGCCCATTCCCGGCACACACACAAAAAAGTGCTTATTAAGTGTTTTTCCTTCCATCCCTGTTTCTGGGAGCGGTATGTCAAATGTACACTTAGGATGTCGAAATAATCGCCTCCCAGTTAGCAAAAATTTGTCTGGCCCTCTTACTGGCCACATCCTTGGGTTTGTTATGGATGGGTCCCTGGCCCAGGTCTGGTTCACACGCTGTAAAGAGAGAGTAGAACTAACAGATGTGGCCCAAATCTGTCCTAAGTACATTGCCGGTCCACAACCTTTATGCCAGAACTGGCCCACAAATATACACACAAGACAAAGCCGCATGCAGCTGTACGAAATCTGGTCCGGTTCTGGCCCCTGTGTCTAACATCTGCCTGGTAGTCAACCAATACTTGCGTATGAAGTCAGAATCGGCCCAGAGCTGTCTGCTATCTGGGTTTAGTTTGCAGAAATAATAGTTATTATGTTTCAAGTTGGTGAATTAAGTCTTTGATTTGAGATAACCAGTCTAAATATTTTAGAAAATAAGTCATTCATTTTGACATTGGTCTGACAGAAACTCTTTGTGTCTGGCTGTATCCTCTAACCTTCAAGCATTAGACCTGAGAAAGTTCCTACATGAAGCTGAGGAGTGTTCAGATCATTTAATACCAAACACGATACAAGCTCTCTACTCGATCATTCACGGGTTCTCTGCTGCTGAAATGACTGAATGATAAACCAGCGTGTGTCTGAGACGGTATGAAACCTCCAAACCCGAAACAGTAACTCTGAGTGTGTTGAGTGTGAACCGTTCCTCGGTTCCTCTGTAAGATGTTCAGTAAGTGAAGGTGTTTAGCTTATTAAACGTAGCTGTGTTGTAGGTTCATTCTGTCGACATGAGCAGCTAAACCAATGAACGCGTCCTCGCAGCTCCTTGTTATTACCATCAACAAACCTCAGTGAAAAGTTTACTCAGAGTAAAAACACCCAGCTTACCTTTGTGCTTTTCCATCACTGTAAACGCCAGGAACGGCTCTCTGCCGAACTTCTCGTCCCTGGTAGCGGATGTAATAAAGAAGTCCACAGTTATTTTGGTCTTTCCAGCGACGACTTGAAGATGAGGAGGCTCTTTTGACAGCCCCGTTCACCCTCAGCGGGATCCAGCTCTTTAACGCACTAGAAGCGAGACTCTGAGCTCTTCTTTCTTTTTCCACCCGTTTTCCAGCAAACCACACCTCCCTGTGAACAGATTGGTCATTAGCGTCTTCTCGAGGCAGTCACTGGCCAATCATAGAACATGGGGCGGGGCTTGTCAGAATACGGGTGGTGGTATCATCATCCAAAGGAGCATCAGTTGGAAAAGAGTGGATTTCCCCTTATTAAATTCATTAAAAAAAACAAACTCTGCTACAGTTACATGGCGAAACTTCAAAAAAGATCAGCAGCATCATGAGGTCACATATTCAATAAGCAAAAAGCTAAAGCAAGGCTATTTTGGTTGGCTAAACAGAGCATCTCCCAGGAAAATGAATAAAGGTTTAAGCTGTTAGCTTCTTTGGGCTAATTCACCAGCTACCTAAGGAGCACGTCTTTAAAGACATTCCCCCAGCTTGCCAGATATTCGGTGAGCTCTTTTTGTTTTGTTGATGCCGAACAACTATTAGAACAGCTAAATAAGTAACTTTGTCCAAATTAGTTAGAAAGTTCCTCAGTTTGTTTGTAGGCTACCTCATCAGTGCTTTCAGCTCTGAGACAGTCATCCGTGTTGCCAGTGAAATGGGGAGCCAGTCGAGTCGTAGTATTATTATTAGAGGTAGTATTATTATTTAAATAACAAAAAGTCCCGACTTATTTTCTTTTCCATATATTATTCTTTTGATTTTGGAAGGAGAAGGCCCATGTTCCCAGAAAGCAGCCCCCGCTTTCTGCCCGAGGGAGGAGAGTTTCTAAACCTAAAAGTGAGCGGGAGAGAGAGACTCCTGGGAGCACCGCAGCCCGGGCAAAACACGGTAGGAATGCGCTGCGCATGCGCGTTTCACTGGGCTCCTCTGAGGGGAGACGCAGGCTGGTTCCAAACGCGGGAGAGCAGTGCAGTGATGATGCAGGAGTTTGAGAAGAAATCCAAGCCCTCAAGTCATGTAAATAAATAAGCGACTTTTGCAGTGTGCTGCTTCCTTTCCTTTAGACCACATAGTGTTTTCAGAGGGCTCTGCACATTCCTCAGATAGGCTGTTTTAGGGCAGAGCAGGCTTTGCTTACCTCAGGCTTCTCACCTATTGTCTAAAACTTACCTTAAACAGGGAGGGAAGGTGGAATAACCAGTGATCAGAGATGGCCAGCCTTAAAGGCCAGTCTTCATATTGGTAAGTGCATCAGGGGTTGGTTTCCCAGACCCAGTTTAAACTTAGACCTAGCCTGAATAAGCTTTTGAATAACAGTAGAATTGACCATTACCATTCAGGCCTAATCTGCATCCAGGAATCCGGGAATCTGCCTCCAGGAGTGTTATGGTATGACCGCAGGCAAACATGGTCAAACAAGGCTATATTCTCATCCTGTTATCATGTGTCCATTGGTCAGTCGTGTGAGAACTCAGCTGTCTTCCTCTATACGCTGGGTGAATGAGAGTCACATGCTCTGAGAAGCTGACCCCTCTGCAAAACCCCATGGGGGCTGAGGAAAGTTTCCATCTAAACACTCCCGCGCCAGGCACTTTCCTGCAAATCAAGACTTTTTTGGAGGAAAGAAACAACTGATAGCGTGCTGTATTTGTTTTCTACTCGTGGATAAGCGGGTCAGTTGATTTGCACATCATAAGCAAACATGCGGTCTCTAATTCCCCCTGGGTAAACCTCTTTGTGGTGGTTGGAAGGATGGGTCATCATCTGTGAACGGGTTGCTAACTATAGAAAACTGGTAGCAGTGAAAATGCAGCTTCATTATCCACTGAAACAACTGACCCATTGCAACCTCCCATAAATACCATGACATTAAAGAGCCAAAATTTGATTAAAAAGTTTGATGTGGTATATAAACATTGTTAAAGGTAAATTTCATCCATTTTTCAATATTTCTTTTTTATTAAGTGATTCAGAGAGGTTTGATATGAAATTGATCATTCTAGAGAAACTTATCTTTTACTTATTTACAGTGATGGTGGGGATGAGCACCAAGAGTCACAGTGTCTACAGCACAAACGTAGTCATTCAAAATGACAGGTGATCAAAATGACAGGTGACGTGGAATGGTAAGATAGTAGTGGTAACTCAGTAAAAAATAAATATTTTTAATGGGGACTATTTTGCCTCACAGCACCCTGCATGCACCTCACTGCTATGAATGCCTCGAAAAACAAAATATTCTCTAATTATCATGAAACACTGTCTCAGACATCAGGCACCTTACTCATAACCATGCATTAACGCTTAAACACTTTGGATGTCTGGTTCCTATTAGCACCACTGTGAACAATTATGTCTCTATAAAATATCTTTAGAGCAAAGCACATCTTTAAGAACTACATTATTAAGTAGATAAAAAAGTAGTTTAAAATCTGTAAAATTCCATTTTAAAACATATTATTCATTCCCCTGTCCATTTATGTACATTATGCAATAAAACAATTTGATAAAAAAAAAAGTTTGATATGTCATAATATATTTGGTTCTGCTTGCCGCCTAATTACAATCTTGTCAGACACAATGGCCAGCAACAAAATCTCCAAATGTATCGATGAATTTAGGGATTATATAGGAATAGGAATACAATCTCTTGCTGATGCCCCTCAGATGTACAGGGAGGAAACTGCCCCACTATTCTATCAGCAATACTACCAAAGCAGGGGCCAAGGTTTGTCAGAATACAGGTAGTGTTTTCATTATCCAAGGCAGTATCAGTAGCAAAAACACTTTTCCCTTAAAGTATTTAATATAACGTTTAGTGTAAAGTGTTTATACCGAAAGACATAACAAGATCACATGTACATTAGAATGCAAAGCTGCTTTTGTTGGTTAAATGGAGCATATCTGTTAAGGTTTGCACTATTAGCTTCACTTTGTAGGCTAATTCTCCACTTCTTAGAATATACAAGGAACTGTTTTTAAAGACGTTTCATTGGATTGTCTTATCCATGGTCTGTGAGCTGTTGTTCTGTTAATAGATTCTGTACATTTGAACAGGAAAATAACTTGTTAGTTAATTATGGAAGCTCTTATACTGTAGCGTTTAGCCTATTTCATCAGTGCTTCCCACTCTCTACTCAGAACTGCGCCATGGACCGTCACTGGTTAACAGATATCAGATCATCACTCAAGTTCAAGGAGAAACGTGTGCACTAAGATATTTAAAGTAAAATAAAAGCTCCTGTTTATTGTAACTTCAGATCTTTACCAATTACCAGTACTACATATCCACCATCTCAAAAATGCATTTCTTGTCATTAAAGTAGGACTACATACTGAATGGTGGTTTTTTTTTGGAATTTGCAGTGCATCTGAAACTTGAGATACTTTTGACAAATTTAAGTTTTACATTGCATGAACACAAGTTCCAGCAATTTCAACCATTTGTCCAGCAAACTTAATCATTACCAGGCGCAGCGATGGAACACTCTGATTAACCCCTCCTATTTATACTGAAATTAAAAAGAGTGTTTTAGCTCAGACTACGTTTTGGACAATGCAAGGTTTTTTTCACAGTTTTCAAAATAAAATGTTATCGTTGTGATGTAAACAAAGTGGTTTGATGTAAAATGGTTCGTAACCAACCATATTTCTTCTTGCCAAAAAAACTGAAAAAATAGCAGTGGTGATGGGAGCCAGGTCACGATGTCAACACAAATATGGAAATTTTATTTAGTATACAAACCACCAGTGAACCTACACACACACACTCACACACACACACACACATATATTTATATACACACACACCTTACGCATCATACTGCACCCAAAAGGAAGTGTCAAATTGCAAAGCTATTTGGAAGGAAGACAAAGGTTACCAGGAACAATACATGGTGACAGTTTAGACTAATATGGGCAATATTTACTGAGATACACATACATGCATATGTCTCAGCATGGAGTTGTAGACGTTCCTAATGGTGTCCTGTGATAATCCATCCCATGCAGCTTGAACATTTTCACACAGTACCTGCAGATTTTGCAGTAGGTATGGAGGTGGAGTGACACCAGACATTCCTGATCTTCTGGTGCTGACCACGATGACTAAACACACACAGATTCGCTGGCCTCTTTTGTTTCCAACGAAACGAAAGCGGGACTCGTCACTTAAGATGACCATCCATGACAGTCTAGCACAACACCATTGCAGTCTTTGGCGATGTTGATGTGGTGCAGTCGTCGTAGCGGCCTGTGTGCATGTGACCCTCATCGTGCAGCCGTCTGCCAATGGTGCTAGCTCTAACAGGATGATTCATGGAGGGCATCACTGCTCGCTAAATGTTTGTAGTTGTGGCTGTTTTGTCAGTCAGGTACGGCAATAAGACCCGTCCTTGCTTACGTCACAGTGTGAAACATTTACATTTACTTTTAAGGTATTTAGCAGACGCTCTTATCCAGAGCGACTGGACAACCGTGCTTAGTGTACCTACTCACTAAGTTTCATTCCTGTCAGTTGATTCTTTCTGGGTGCAGTTATTTGTGTGACTACTTTTTTTTGGTGCTGAGCGTATATATAGTGACTATTTCCCCACTGTGGGACTTATAAAGGATTATCTTATTTTATCTTATCTTATCTTATTTTGCCTTTCAGTGCTCTGGATGTATTCCTTTACCATTAATGGACTAAATAAATGGATTAACAAGGCCAAAAACCTAATCACAAAACTATTGTACAACAATGCCTCGGGCATCAGGCAGGGTTTTTATAGCCATTTTGTGTTATAGCTATCTGTGAGGAAACTCTAAGGGGCATTAAAGGAACAATATGTAAGATATTATAAACAGAAAAAACATATATAAACAAAAAATAACAGTTTTGATTGGCATGTCAAAGTGATCTATGTGTTGCGTTGCAGAGATACCTACCAGCCAGCTCCAGCCTGTCCTGTCTTGCAATACCACTTTGTACCTCAGTAGGTGATAGTCTCTGTAGAGTCGAGTCAGATCAGTCCAAAATAAGTGAATGAAGAAGTTGCACTTTCTGTTTTTATGTTGTCCCCTGATCTTTGGTTAATGAGTTTGACAGGTTGTGTCATCTTACAAAATGCTTTAGATGTTTGGTTCCTACACCAACACTATGAGCAGTTCTGGCTCAGTAAATCTCTCTACAACAAAGCATTTCACATCAAACCACTAAGAATGACTTTGTTTATGTGTTAACCATTTAATTATGGATATTTAAACTGTTGTAAGGGATAAAAGAGTTTGGTAAGTAGTCATATAAAAATGAGTTCCAGTGTTTATTGCACTACAGAAACCCACATGACCTCATAAGTGAACCTGCAACACACAGATATGTAAGATATGGCCCTTTGAAATAATGAAAAGATTCATTGTGGCAGGTTCCTCAGAGCGGGAATTGCCACCTTCTGTCACTGTCTATTGAATACCTGCAGCAATGTCGTCACCCTGTTCATGGTGTGGGTTTGAACAGCACACAGATTGGAAAACCCCTGTAGCGATCTCAGCAAGGGACATGTCAGAACTTATTTTGCAATCCAGAGATTAGAATAAAATCCAGTTTGACTGAAGGTGAGTGCGGGCTTTATCTGTTTTGCTCTGGGGTTACTCATCTTGAAGGGACTGAGGGGTAATCCCCTCACACTGAATCAGTATGGGAGCGGCACAGCGTCTCCCACTGTCCTCAGTCCCTCCACAAGTCTTGTGGCTTTGGCTATGAAAATGTGGATGAAAAGCAGACTAGATGTGTGTGGGAAGGGTGGAGGGGGGGTGTCTACTGGAGGGTGGTCTACCTCCCAAAAGTCTGTTTTCAGCCAGGGAAGAGCGAGATGGGAGTTGCATTGTTCCTGTTCATAAGGCATGAAAGTCATTACACAAGGGAGCTAGGAAACACTGCCTTACTACGGATGTTGCCGCAATTTACTGAACACCGTTTCATTTGCATTTGGAGAGGGTGGAGGAATTGTGGAGCAATTAAGGAGATTCATACAGAGACAGGAAATGTCATTCAAATACTTCAAATTCAGTGGCGCAGCACTGTGGGAACACTGTTGGAGCGTTCGTTTGTGTATCAGCTGGTGTGAGTAGGTGCAGACGCCGGCAGATTATCTAGGCTTGCTTGCTGGTTGGAGCACAAAGAGCATTCCACAGCTGTGACGAAGAGGGCAGGGGTCACTGACTCAGCCCCATCTGAGCACTGAGCCCTTTCATTCGAGGACCTTTTCCCAAATAAAACACACACACATACACAGTCACTCTTCTACAGTACTTCTATACAAAGGGATGCTCAGGATGCGCCAAGTGTGTCAGTCTGAAAGAAGAGCAAGAAGGGCATGGAGGAGATCAGAGGCAGTTTCTCACTGACTAACTAGGACAGAGTTTGTGATGTGGTCAGCTGCAGGCGGATGAAAGTATTGTGAGCCTTGTTATCAGCTGAAGGTGCAAAAACTCTTCTGTCTCTAAAATGGTAACTTAACCCTTGTGGAGTTGAAAAACCCATTTGCCATCAATAGCTGTCGTTTGCCTCTTTGTTATATAAACTCCGGGTTGAGTGACTATGCTGTGCTACACCAATAAGAGTCCATGGGCAAGACTCCTAACACTACATTGGCCTACCTGTAATATGATTAACCTTGTAAGTCGCTCTGGATAAGCGCGTCAGCTAAATACCGTAAATGTAAAATGTAAATGTAAACCAGGGAGCTGTACAATGATCAATGATAAAAAAAAGCAGTAATTAATGCACTATGTATATTCTTTATTCATTTATTTGCATGCAAATACGTTGGATGGTCCTCTAGCATGAACATATGTGACTCCTGTTTGAAATGAAATGTCTCCATAATGATAACTTTATTGGAGAAAGAAATAAAACATACTTTTAATGTAAGTCACGTTAACCAGGCTTTAGGCTATTTTATTTACTCCATTCATAATGAATTTTACACACAATGTAAAGGGAAGCAAGCATCTTCAAATTATGATAAACGACTGAATAGGGGCAGAAGGTTTTGTTTTGACACGAACAATATGCAACATTTTGCTTTGTAAAACAAGACAAAAGAAGAACCTTCTGTGTTGTTTTACAAACAAATATAATAAATGTCTCATGAATGGGACATTTTGACATAAACAACATTCTGTAAGTTGATGATGCTGTGTACTCAACTGTCTAGAAGAAACGTTCAAAATTAAACACCACAAGATCGTCTTCAACACTTATGTCAGCTCTTGGTTTTGCTTCTATTAATATCAATTTATTTGTTTCCTTGTGAACATGGTTTCCTGCCAGGAGTGAGAGGCGGTGGTCACTTAAACGGTCATTTGCCATCAGCATCATCCATCTATGGGTTTTCCGTTTACACCATTGGCTATCTAACTGGGGATGGCACCTTCAACATAATTAACAAGAGTTAGAATATGCTGTCGGGGCAGCAGTCGTACTACGTCTTCCTTCTATCACCTCTTGATATAGAAAGAACTTTTACCAGACAGGACATGCCAGGACTAGCTGGTTTGCATGTTTTTCCTAATTTTATTTACTGTTAGAATGTTCTAAACTTAAAATCTTTCATATTGTTCCTTTAATGCACAGTACTATACTATAACTGAACTTGTTGAACCAGGCTGATACACACTACTCACAAAAAGTTAGGGATGTTTGGCTTTCGGGTAAACCTAGCTTTTCAGGAGGAACCTAAAAAGCACTCAAACCTTTACAGGTGAACTTAATGTGACCTTTTCTAAACTTTTTAATGCACAGGTCCAGCGGTTTAATGTTTCAGTACTTTTTGCATAACTTGCTGTTCACTAACAAAGGGCTTAAGGGCAAAATTCACAACAGGTGTTTGATCCATGAATCGACCAATACATTTCCTGGTTCAGTTAGAATTAGTATTTAAACTGTCCTCCTCATCATGCTGTTCACTTTTTGACATGATGAGGCCTGAGACGACACCTATTTAATAATAAACGACATTTATTTTGGGCAACCCACCACTGCTGTTGGCTTTTGTTTCAGTAAATTGTATGAGATGAAGAAATCACTATTGCATGCTTCTATTTAAATCCACAACTTTCATGAACTTTTTTTACATTTTCACCCAAAACCCAAATATCCCTACCTTTTTGTGAATAGTATTTGTTATGACATTTACAGAACATCAGCTGTTCCTAAGGTAACGTTTTATTGAAACACAGTCCATGGATATTTGTTAACAACATATTCCTTTACTTTTGAATGATGCCCCATAACAGTGTTAGCAGTGAAACACTTAATATCATGTTGTTTACTTTTAAGCTGTTTATTTATATTCAAGTATAAACGTTCACAATATGAACTGTTGTGACAATGTTTGATTTATTCAGTATTTAATAAGCTCAAAATCTCTGAAATACTCTTTTACACTCCATCTGAGACTTTTGACTAGCTAGCAGTGTTACTCTGCTTTTTAGACCTTTCACACCTTTTGAAGTTTATGGAGCTTTTGCAGATCTTAGGAAAGGGAGGCACCTGATAAAACTTCAGCTGATCTCCAGGGCCCTCAGGAGTAGAGCATTTATGTCATGGACCAATATTATTCCACCACTCCTCCACACAGTGATTTGGCTCCAATGTGGGGAGAATAGTTTTTTATATAAACTCTGTGTGAGAATGGCCCTTGCACATGCTCAGTTCTGAAGATGCTGGGCTTAATGTGTTGTGGCAGAACCTCTCGCTAACTTCACATTTCTGTCCCACTCTGCTTTGCAGGTTTTGCAATGCACTTGTGGGGTCTGAAACCTAAGCTTGAAGTCTAGCTACCCAGACACAAACATCAGTGCTTACTGGGTCCTGAGCAAGCTTTGGTCATGGAAATGTCTTTAGGGCAAAGCGTACGGTTACAGCACAAATTTGGTCATATTGAGAAGATGACGGTAACACAAAACCAAGTAGGGCATTACTTTGAGGTCAGCTCCAAAAGTTAAACAGGAAAAAATAATGAACACTTAACAATGCACCGACCCATCCATGGTAATGAGCTTACAGGATGGCCTGTATATGCCTGTGGCCTGTATATCTGTGTTGTTGAACATAGGCTGCTTCTTGAGATGAGTCTGGGTGTTCAAATTAATTTGAGAGTAACATTTTATTTGGCAAGCAGACGTAATTAAAAGTCTGATTATGCTCAGGCGAGTAAATGTGCACTGGGTTCCTTCAGCAATGCTTCTCTATGAGCTGCATTATGAAATTGAGCTACAAGTTTGAACTATTAAAAATATTTTGATAATTAATTCATGCTAATTGGTTTTTACAGTTCAGTACAAATATCTGTTGTAAGTTACCACATAGTTTACTGTTTGATAAGCTCTTTGATCATTAGACTCATTAGACATACATCCACTGGCCACTTATTTAGGTACACCTCCTTTTATCTACACTCATGGTCCATTTTATCAGCTCTACTTATCAAATAGGTTCACTTAGTAGTTCTACAGTTACAGACTGTAGTTTATCTGTTTCTCTGCATACATTATTGACCCCCTATTTACCCCCATGTGTTAGTGTGTGCTGTACTGGTGTAAGTGGATCAGAGACAGCAGTGCTGCTGTAGTGTTTAAACACCTCAGTGTCACTGCTGGACTGAAAATAGTCCACCAGCCAAAACGATTCAGCTAATAGCATCCTGTAGGCAGTAGTCCTGTGATCACTGATAAAGGACTAGAGGATGACCAGTACAACTGTGCAGCAACAGATGCGCTATTGTCTCTGACTTTACATCTACAAGCTGGACCAGCAAGGTAGAAGTGTCTAGTAGAGTGGACAGTGAGTGGACAGTAAGTGTTTAAAACCCCAGCAGCACGCTGTGTCTGATCCACACATGCATACATCAGCTAGGTAGTGGATGTCCATTGCAGCAAAGGTGCAATGGAAGCCTAGAATTTGGCATTTGTGACACAGTGTGACTAGGGCAGAGCAGTAGAGTCCAGAGTAAGGCTTGGCCACTGTGGTAGGGTGATGAATACCTGACCTCTCAGTTGTAAAACCATGTCACACCAGTGATAAACAATGATAATCACTCTACCACTGCCAGTCTCTGTGTGAGGCAGCTTAGTGCCACAGCAGGAAGAATGGCTAGGAAAGCATGGAGTAGTGTTCTGTAGAGAAGGGCATGGGCCATGACATACAGAAATGAAGAACAGTGTTTCCACTCTTAGACACACACAAGTCCAGTTTATCAGATATGCCCTTCAGGTCTACCTTCTTGGTGTGAATTACAAAGACTGTAGCCCGTCTGTGTATGCACAGTTTGTGTTAGTCATCTCTAGTCTTACATCAGTGGTCAGTTTCTGACCACAGGACAGCTGTGGGTTGGATGCTTTTGGTTAGTAGACCACTCTCTTCTCTCGAATGTGTAAAAACCCCAGCAATGTGACTGTGCCCGATGCCCTCATAAGAGCACCGCACACATGAGCATGTCAGTGTCACTGTGGTAAAGAAAACAGACCATTACCTAAATGATATCTTGTTAACAGCAGTCCTGCGGTCATAAACTTACCATAGAATAAAATTCCTAATGGTCATTTTGAATGGAAACCAAAAAAAACCAAAAGGTGGTCTCTGACTTTTGCACAGTGCTGTATATGGACATTATAAAGTGGTGAAATACATGGTGCACTCTTTAAGAGGATGGTCTCTAAGAGTTTAAGGGAAATGGTTGTATTTAGAGGCAGTTAATGAAGTGACATTGTGAGACATGCAAAAGATTCAAGTTTCACGCTCGGCCGGAGCATGTGAAACTTGAATCATTTGCATGTCTCACAATGTCACTTCATTAACTGCCTCTAAATACAACCATTGTGATGTAAGCAAGAATGAGCATTATCGCTGCCCCTGACTGACTCAACAGCCACGCCTGCAGACATTCAGCGAGCAGTGATGTCCTTCACGAGCCATCCTATTAGTCCCAGCACCACGGGCAGATGGCTACACAAGGCAGGACTACATGTACGCATACTGCTACAACGACTGCCCTTAACATCAGCTCAACGTCGTCAAAGACTGCAGTGGTTTCGAGCCACACTGTCCTGGAGTGACTCAGAATAGCAGCAAGTCATTTTCAGTGACGAGTCCTGCTTAGGTCCTGGTGGAGACGACCAACAAATCCATGTGTAGAGGCATCGTGGTCAGCACCAAAACGAGCAGTTTGTTGTCATGTGTCACATGTTCAGAAGGCCTGGTGTCACTCCACCTCCACATGTTGTCTTAGCAAATGTAGCAGCCTAAAACCCATATTATGGGTTTTACTACACAACTTCCGTATGTGTAGCTCAATAAATATTGTCCATATCAGCCTAATCAGTTTTGTCGTTATTTATTGTGCCTGGTGACCTTTATCTTCCTTCCCAATAGTGTCTTTTGACAATGAATGTATATCTGTATTTGTGTACCCCAGAGTCATCTGGGTTCTTTTGGTCCTTCTTGAAAATGGTGGTTTGAAAAGTTTGCCATTGTAGAAGAACAGGAAAACCTTTTGTAGTGCTGTGTGGAAGCATATATAACGCACTTTACATCAATGTAAAGAACTCATCTTACTATGCCAAATTAAGCTTGAAATGCTTCTACATAAAGCTTATGACAATAAATAAAACTTCTCTCTTCACTCAAGAAGCCTTGGAGCATCTTTTTAAACTGCCGTGGTGTTTACACAGTACAGTGTGTGCAGATATTGTTTAATGTCTCTAAGGAACAGTGTTGACAGACCAAAATAAATCAAAATAAAAACACCTTTAATATCAATATCTGAAGCAGAGATTTATTACTTAGTTGAGATTTTACATCATTGTCATCAAATCTTTCCTTCATAAAAGACAGAAAAGGGTATGGAACACAGCATGGGTATCAAAACCAACATATCTTCATTCCATTGTACATGTGAAGTAGATTGGGTACTAAGAGTCACCATGAACTTATCATATGTGTTGTGTGATAATATAAAACCAAGTTGTTTTTTTTATTCCAAGTTCAAAGCCATGAACCCTGTTAGCATCACAGGACACTCAGGACATCATCAACAGCCCGTAACACTAATTCAGTCACACACAAGTGTCAATCGAATGGCATCGTCCGGCAGCTTTAAACGGAATGGCAGATAGGGCCCTGATATCAAACCTACTTCTGGCACTAAAGCTATGGCTGCAGCTCCATCGATACTCCAGCAACACAGTGGCAGTTTGGAATACTTCAGCTTTATAAAAAGCAGTCAATATCAAAGACATTTCAAATTTAGCTTTAATCAAAGTGATATGCTGTTAAAAGATATATATTGCAGTTTTGATCGTGGTCAGAAGGAGAGGATTGTCGAATTGTTGGTGGTACTGAGCAGAGAGCCTCTCTATTCCACCTACGAACATACGACACAAGCCTGACCTCTAGTGGTGGAGGTTCACACTCCTTGCATTAAGGTTGACCAAGCAGTGAGCTTTAATTTCCTAAGCTTTCACCACCACCACCACCACCACCACCTCCCGTGACTGTCAGTTACAATATTAGCTTTTTAAGGGTTAAAAATAGGAGGCTGGACTAAAAGGCTAGAGAAAGAGCATCCAGCTCAGAAGCGTTTTGTTTATGGCAAGGTTGTGCTAGGGCTCAAGGCTTGAGAGGAGATGGCAGGGAGGTAGGCCGCAGCAGACACATCTCCAAGTCTCTTCAGTTCCTAATGTGTTCCAGAGCCAGAACCCAGACCTTTCTTTCCCCTGCAGGTGGGACCCAGGTCTGTCATCTTCAACTCCGCACAGTAGCTCTCACTTCCCCCCGTTAATGCACAACAAGGCCCTTGTTAGGGCCACAGCGGCAGGGGGGCGCTGGAACTCTTGTGCCTCCAACACCTTAATAGCCTCTTTAGAGGAAGAACCCTGCCGATAGCCTTCAGCCCCCACTGCCTTTCCACCCCCCAAAAATTACAGTCCTGTTTTACGAGATGGGCAGGAAGGAGTGGAAGAGGAGAAAGCTTTTGCTCTGAAGGCAGGTTTAATGAGAGTACAGAAAGATGATGGCCAGTCTTTGCTCCTCTGTCCTCCTCCTTGAAGGGTTCAATTGCACTGTATTTCACTCCTAACTTAATTTCCACCTAAATGAAAACTCTGCATCCGGGGCAAAAAAACAAAACAAAACAAAACAAAAAGAGTAGTTGCCTTCTTCAATCAAAAAGTAGATAACTTATGTCTGTGTGTTAGCAGACTGTCAGAGAGCAAACCAGAAGAAGTCAAAACGAAAAAATAATAATTAAAGAAAAGAAAATCAGAAGACTATAGCTATAATACATTATTGGAGTGGCTGATAAATTAAAACATGCAGATTCCTGGCTAGAAGAGCTTGGCCTTCTTCTTCATTTCATTGCGCTTCCACAGGGGAAGTCTGTCAAATTCTTGGATCTCCATTCCAAAGATGTCAAAGAAAACCTCAGGTGCCAAATGGCGCTGGGGAGAGAAAGGGGTAGAGAAGTTGAGACGAAGGGAAAGAAAACAGAGGACTGGAAGGCTGGAAAGTCAGCTCTGAAGATTCCCACGCCACCACACATCGTGCAGCTAACAGCTTTTAAGACTTAATTACCTCCAGTCTCGTCCTGTCCACATCCTTCGGGAGCTTAGCACGCCCTCTGTTGGTGACAGTGAGCATTTCATATGGATACACCTTTACAAAAGGAGGGATTGTCTTGTTATGGAGAATGCTTTGCAAGGCATTTGCCAAACACAATGAATCAATGGAAAGCAACCATGAGCAAAAGGACAGTGTATGCACATTGCATTCAGACAACACGCACCACGTACAAACACATTTCCAAACTGCACAGACAGAGATAGAGAGAGGGAAGGGTGAAAAATGCTGGTGGTGACTCTGAGGGGTACGAGGGGAGAGAACAGGCAGGGGGCGCAAACACGTGTGAATGCATTTTGTGTTTTCCTTATCGGTCTCGTGTCATTTCCAAAGTAAGAGCATAAACTGAGTAGAGGGAGTGAAGATACTTCAATGAAAATGGCCAAATGAGATGCGTTATTAAATGCATAATCTTTAAATGAAAAGTAAAGGAATGATGTCATTCTGTTATATCCCTCCATGAAAGGCGTACACCTTTAAAAAACAAGAATCCAAAACCTTCAACTAACACAAGGAGTAATGGAGAACACTGAATGATCAAGTTAGAACTGTGGTTACTACAGCAGCACCTTTAAAGAAACCAGGAACATGCAGCTGTTAAGCCTCGCTCAGCCAGATTTAGGAAAACCAGAGGGATCAACGATCTGGAAAAATGTGCATAGCTCAGACATAGAAAAGCATATCATTACATCATTTCATAGCACTAGAAGGAATGCAAGCAGCGCAAATCCTCGGCCTTCTCCCACTACCTATGGCCTCTGAGGCTGTGCCAAAAATAAGCTCACTGACTGCAATGAATAACCTTGGGTTTGAGAGGGGGGGATATTTATTGAACACGGGGGAGCACTCACAAAATGGACAAGAGAGGAGAAACAGAATTCTCACAAAATAAAAAGCAAAAAAGGGATGTGGGATACTTGCTTTATGTTCCAACATATTAGGCATTGACATTCCCCTGTCCATTCTGCTTATGGGGACCTGGCCATCTTGGATGGGCTACAGAACAAAACACAAACATGTGATGCAAATGCTAAAAAAAAAAAGAAAAAGCAAAACTGGATTTAAAGGAAGTAGAAGTCTTGGGAAAGAGTTCACGTCTAATGCAAAACACCTGCTTTGTTCTGAGGAGGGAGTATGACTAAAATGATCTACCCCTGATGCCAATGAGGCCAAACATAACTGTGGCTACATGAAGACTGCTCAGGATGAGTTCATTCAAAGATGAAACCCCTCTGTGTATGCTCTCCCCCTTTGCCCAAGCTGTTTGCTTTTTTTACTCAGACACAAGCGTAGCAGGGTGTGAGTGGCATTCCAGTCACATATAGCATGACTTGAGTGCATGATGGCTGATACGCATGCGCAGTGCAGCTGAACGGGCTGAAGGTGTGCCATTGAACTCACATACCTTAAAATCTGCATAATGGAAGAGAAAGAGAGGAAAAAGATTTAAGAGTATATTTATACTGTATATTCAAAAACAAGTATGAATGCAGTGATTGGTTAATGGTAGCAATAGGCAGATACCTCTCTGGCCTCTGCAGACGTCTCCATAACTGTTATACTGAGAGAATTCTGTGGTTTGCGGCTGGAAATAAAATACAGAGGCGTGAATTAATGGTGCGTGTAAACATTCTTCCTTAGAAATGTCGTAAGACTGAGAGTACCATTTGTACACTGCCTGTAGTGGCATACTGTGGAATTGTAAGAGTGCACGTAATGATCTCCAGCACTACAGGAAGGGACATTTCCTTTTTAGTTCTCATCCATCGCCAAGGGTATAACAAGGGGTTTCGCCCTTTTGCCGGAGCAGCAGCTTTTACTCTTCCGAGAAGGCTTTACACTAGATGCTGGAACATCGCTGTGAGGAATATGATTGCTTTCAGCTACAAGAGCATTAGTGAGGTCAGGCAGGAATGTTGGATGATTTGTTCTGGATCTATATCAGTGCCATTCCAATTCATCCAAAAGGTAATGGATGGTTGACCTTTACTCCAGAGTATACTGAACCACCTGAATAAATACACTGCGATGACTAAGAGGTTCTAGCTATAAATCTGATACCTGAATTTACTACTTTGATTGAGTGTAATGTAGTAAATGTAGCCTGGAGAATCTAATGGCACCTCAGTCTAGAAAGTTACAGAGTTGCTTACCCGATGGAGGCCGTTACGTCCATATCCCGGCAGTGAGGAGGTTTTGGAGTTTGGACAGTTGGGATCTGAAGGAAAAGCAATAATCATTAAGTTTAACAGTGCTGGAGTGACTAACACAAGCTAGAAACGTTAATAGGGCTGTGCAGTACCCGCAGTGCAGTTGGTATACTGAGAGTCATAGCGCTGAGTGGTCAGAGTACGGCCGTATCTTTCCCTGTTCATCTCCTTCTCCATCTCTTCCTTCAGAATGAGCTTTCCTAGGCCAGACTGGATCTACAGCGGAGAGAGGTCTCAGAACCATTACACTCCAAAGCATTTACATGGGTCCACTGTTAGGCTCCAATACATCAGTGTTTCCTAACCCTGGTCCTGGAGGCACCCTGACCTGCACGTTTTAGCTACTGCTACTAACACACCTGATTTGACTTATCAGCTTATTAACAAGCCCTTTTAGAGTAGCAGGGGATGTGTTAAAGCAGGGAGTCCACTAAAATGTGCAGGGCAGGGTGCCGTCAGGACCAGGGTTGAGAAACACTGCAATACATTATCTGCTACATTAGTCCATTATTATACTAAATCTATAGCACTGGTGACCTCTGACCTTGCTGAGATGCTCTTCATGGAGATGCCTGCGTTTCAAATGCTCCTCCTCCTCTTCATCTCGTGAACGGCTCCTCATATCTGAGCCTACCAGGGGTTAACAGTCCATAATGAATATAAAACCAAATAGACATGATGTAAGATTAGACACTGGAGAAAAACACGCACACTTCTCACTTCTTTTCACATATTATAAGAAAAACAAATGATGAAAAGTAAACATGATTTAAAAAAGAGTAAAAACATGATTGGTCTGAATTTGGTCTGATCTGATTGGAGATGTGGCTGATGATTTATGATGATTCATTATTTAAGCTTTATGTTCTGACTGAGTATACAGTATATCCTTTAACGGTACAGTCTCTTCTGAAGTCGTTAGAGTCCAACCGACGGTCTATGTTTTTGTTCTAACCCTGTATCCAAGGCCATATATCAGTTTTTCATACTGTACATCTCATCTAGAGCTGACTGAAGTGTTTTTGGGAACTATTTTGTCCTCCAGTATGTAACTCTCCACCCTGAATGGGTCAAATCCCCTTTCAAACTACAGTAAAGTTCAGGCATCAGGAAACATATTCGACACTGTCTGGTTTAATAGCTTCCTGTGAGTTAGCTTCATCTGGTTCCCATCACCACCACTGTGAACAATTCTGTATTGTATAGTACATTTCTCTACAATGGCAGATTTAATTTGTAACCACTAAAAATAACTTGGCTTACGTCCTAAAGGATTCAGTTAGAACTACAAAATCGTCTGGAAATCTGTACAATAGCCTTTTACAGTCATTTCTAAGTTCAATAGCTGCATAGTGTGAACAGTCAAATGGGTCCTAGAGACTGGTTTGAGAACCACTACATCATTTAGTGAATTAAATGTAGACATTAAGTAAAATGTCTCCTGAAGAAGTGCAGCACCATTTGTTCTCCGCTGCTCTTGGGAACTAAAAAAGCACATAATGGAACCGGAACCTCCTGTTCATAATTAAAGTTATTGTTCATACCAGTTTTGATTTGTGTCATCACATGAAATACGCCAAAGTCCATTATTACCATGTGTGGTGGGGGTGGAGCTGCACTGACTGAAATGACTAGAAAGTATCGCTACAATCAGAAATAACAGCTGGTTTTATTTTATATATATCAACATATATATATATATAATAACCAACATGTACAGTATATTTCATTCACATTTTTATAGGATCCTTGGCTAATAGGCACCTTGATGGGCACGTACCTAGTGTAAAGACCACCAAAGCTCTAAAGCTACTGTAACAAACTAAAGGAAAGTTGAGGGGAGACAATGGGCCATGGAGAAAAGAAACACAGCACCAGCAGTGCCAATATTATTCTACCATTGAAAGTGACCAGAGGAAAAACAGCTTCTTTGGCTTTGCTTTCACAGGCTTTGAAGTACTCTGAAGAACTTCCTGGGGAAGCCAGTTGGAGGAGCCTACCTAGCGCAGCAAGGGAAGGAGGGCAGGGCCAGTAGTCAGTCTCAATCTTTGGGGTTTCATCCGGCCGGGGAGCGTGAGCGGCAGGGAACTTGGAAGATTTGATGATGTCATCGGCAGACTTGCTTTGCGCTGCCAGGGCAGCTGAATCTGGATTTGTATTTTAGGGGAACTGGACTATCAGTGATTGGTTCATAACGGCTGAAGGCAGATACAGCGCTGGCCAATGCAATGAAAGCATGACATTTCAGAGTATCTGATTATAACTACAAGGATAGGACACAATTTACTGTGACAATAACTGGTTTTAAAAAAGCTGTGTTTAAAAAAGATGTTTTGAGGACTGTGACATGCTTTAGTACATTCATGGCCATCACTGTACCTCATATAGAAGCGTAAAAAGCAGAATGCTATATTTGCTACGCTCATATTTTTTGAGAGAGATTGAATAACAGAAAGCAAGCTCCTATAAACTTTACAAGTGATTCTAGTGAGCCTCCTCAGCCCATAAGCCCATGCAATTATAAGGCAAAGGTAAGTGTTTTGTAGGGCACAGCCAGAAAAGAAGTGAGAGAGGGTCTTTTAGTTTCAGATCCGAGTGAGTTGGCAGGTAGGAAAGAACAGAGAGCAGCAGAAACTCTTAGAGTCTAATTTGAGCTGAGTTGATTACTTCAAATGGTACTTACATGAGAAAACAGGATATGTAGCCACATGTGCCACAAACAAAGGTTTATGGTGCGATGGTGTCAACACACATGACCAAACATGAACATATAAATATTATGGTCAGAGACTGCTCACACTCACACAGTCACTCTCACATGTTACAACATCACCAGTTAGCTCTTTTTACATGGTCAAGTAATTAATAACTTAATTAGAAAAGCACCAAATCAGGGTACCTGTGCCACTCAGTTTAGCAAACTTCATATTAGACATTAAAATGTGCATTGTTAAATTAATTCCTACTATGATTGTGCTTTACTGTTTTGTAATCAGATAGGCGTAATCATAACCAATGCTTCACAAGGCAAAACAGGATTAGAAAGGTACAGTATCAAAGGTTTAGACACATCCAACCAAATGTATGTTTCTGGCTGTTGTAAAAACTCTACAGGCTTACACTTAAAAGTTCCAACTGATGAGACGAATATACCACATATACTCTTGATATATTACAAGACGTATGCCATACCGCCACCTATATTATATATTTTGTTGCACCAAAACACAATTTAAAAGCTCTTTTTTAGTTTTTGCATGTTCATGATGGACAGACCAATAGAATTCATCCAAAATTGCTTAGAATAAAATTTTATACCAACCTCCACTGCAAGTTTAGGGAAGCTGTTATTATCCTCCTGTAAAGTTCCATCTAGGAGTTTTTAAGGTTGACTTTATAATTCCATGAGCATATTTTATAGTTTGATGTCTTCACCTTCATTCTAAAGCAAAGCATTAGGCTAAAAATAAGGGAACCTTATTGGCCGTGTCTGAACTTTTGACTGGTACTGTAAATACAGGTCAGTTTCTATGCATTAGCTACCCTAATAGATTAGTCAAGAACGTCAATAGCCATACCATGCTGTTTGTAGATTGGTGGTTTTCTGTACATGTTCATGCCTTGGTCTGGAATTAAAAGTAAAGACAAGAACTTAGATCAGAACAAATTCAACCAAGACAATGAAGAAGAACAGGGGACCCCAATCCTGGTCCTGGATGTCCGTCACCCTGGACAGGTTAGGTTTCAACACAGTTGGCTCTAATATTCAGATGCTCCTGAAAGGCCTTTATTACCTGTTTCAGGGGTGTTTGGTTAGAATTAGAGCTAAACTGAGTGTTAGATCTCCAGGACCAGGATTAGAAAGTCCTGGAGCTGAGAAATGAAGTAGAAGATGAATATTAGGGACATAAAAATGTGAATGATCAGAACTGCTTGAACATGATAAGACATAATACTACACACATAAATAATCATTTACTTTCCAGCGAGGGGCTGTCGGAGGGAGTGAGAGAAAATTAAATCTAACGGCAGAGTGGGCATGAAGAAAAAAAAGTAAGACTGAGGGAGTGGGCCAGTAGGTAGGTAGGTAGATAGGTAGGTAGATTAGATAGATAGATAGATAGATAGATAGATAGATAGATAGATAGATAGATAGATAGATAGATAGATAGATAGATAGGTAGGTAGATTAGATAGATAGATAGATAGATAGATAGATAGATAGATAGATAGATAGATAGATAGACAGACAGACAGACGGACACACAGAGGGATAGACAGACAGACAGACAGACAGACAGACAGACAGACAGACAGACAGACAGACAGACAGACAGATAGACAGATAGATAGATAGATAGATAGATAGATAGATAGATAGATAGATAGAGAGACAGACAGACAGACAGACAGACAGACAGACAGACAGACAGACAGACAGATAGATAGATAGATAGATAGATAGATAGATAGATAGATAGATAGATAGACAGACAGACAGACGGACACACAGAGGGATAGATAGATAGATAGATAGATAGATAGATAGATAGATAGATAGATAGATAGATAGATAGATAGATAGATAGATAGATAGATAGATAGACAGACAGACAGACGGACACACAGAGGGATCGATAGATAGATAGATTGATAGATAGATAGATAGATAGATAGATAGATAGATAGATAGATAGATAGATAGATAGATAGATAGATAGGTAGGTAGATTAGATAGATAGATAGATAGATAGATAGATAGATAGATAGATAGATAGATAGATAGATAGATAGATAGATAGATAGATAGATAGATAGGTAGGTAGATTAGATAGATAGATAGATAGATAGATAGATAGATAGATAGATAGATAGATAGATAGATAGACAGACAGACAGACAGACAGACAGACAGACAGACAGATAGATAGATAGATAGATAGATAGATAGATAGATAGATAGATAGATAGATAGATAGATAGATAGATAGATAGACAGACAGACAGACAGACGGACACACAGAGGGATCGATAGACAGACAGACAGACAGACAGACAGACAGACAGATAGATAGATAGACAGACAGACAGACAGACAGACAGACAGACAGACAGATAGATAGATAGATAGATAGATAGATAGATAGATAGATAGATAGATAGATAGATAGATAGACAGACAGACAGACAGACGGACACACAGAGGGATCGATAGACAGACAGACAGACAGACAGACAAACAGACAGATAGATAGATAGATAGATAGATAGATAGATAGATAGATAGATAGATAGACAGACAGACAGACAGACAGACAGACAGATAGACAGATAGATAGATAGATAGATAGATAGATAGATAGATAGATAGATAGACAGACAGACAGACAGACAGACAGACAGACAGACAGACAGACAGATAGATAGATAGATAGATAGATAGATAGATAGATAGATAGATAGATAGATAGATAGATAGACAGACAGACAGACGGACACACAGAGGGATAGATAGATAGATAGATAGATAGATAGATAGATAGATAGATAGATAGATAGATAGATAGATAGATAGATAGATAGATAGACAGACAGACAGACGGACACACAGAGGGATCGATAGATAGATAGATTGATAGATAGATAGATAGATAGATAGATAGATAGATAGATAGATAGATAGATAGATAGGTAGGTAGATTAGATAGATAGATAGATAGATAGATAGATAGATAGATAGATAGATAGATAGATAGATAGGTAGGTAGATTAGATAGATAGATAGATAGATAGATAGATAGATAGATAGATAGATAGATAGATAGATAGATAGATAGACAGACAGACAGACAGACGGACACACAGAGGGATCGATAGACAGACAGACAGACAGACAGACAAACAGACAGATAGATAGATAGATAGATAGATAGATAGATAGATAGATAGATAGATAGATAGATAGATAGATAGATAGACAGACAGACAGACAGACAGACAGACGGACACACAGAGGGATAGATAGATAGATAGATAGATAGATAGATAGATAGATAGATAGATAGATAGATAGATAGATAGATAGATAGATAGATAGACAAACAGACAGATAGATAAATAGATAGATAGATAGATAGATAGATAGATAGATAGATAGATAGACAGACAGACAGACAGACAGACAGACAGATAGATAGATAGATAGATAGATAGATAGATAGATAGATAGATAGATAGATAGACAGACAGACAGACAGACATACGGACACACAGAGGGATAGATAGATAGATAGATAGATAGATAGATAGATAGATAGATAGATAGATAGATAGATAGATAGATAGATAGATAGATAGATAGATAGATAGATAGATAGATCTTGCATTGATGTGATAGGTGGACTGTGGTCACTCCTCCTCCTACCTGGGATGTGGAAATGTTTAGGGGTCAGAGAGAGGGTCGGGGTGGCCGGCCGAGAGGAAAGGGGGGAACTGCGGCCACTCGATGGCTCAGTGCCTCCAAACAAGAAGAGGAGAAAGAGTGGGAGGAAGAAAACAAGGAAGAAAGAAAGAAGGGAAGAAAGAGATGTTGGAATAAGCTCTTACTAATTGAAAGTGATGGACAAACAGAGGAGAGTGAATGTAATGAGAGTGTGTCCACTCCACATGATGTTGGGAAGAGTAGAGAGGGAGGTATGATGGCATCCTGTAATGGCCAGATTGGTACAGAGAGCCAGCATGCAGATTCTGCACAATCACACACCTATCAGCATTCAGCATTGGGACTTGCAATGCATATCTGGAACACTCTACATGTTACTATACCCATGGACCATATGACAATATAACATTCACAGGGTTAGTATTTCATTTAGGAGGATTCACTATGGCATGACAAACTGTCAGCAGGAAAAGTAGCTGGGGCAGCATGCAGCACAGAATGTTAGCAGGAGACCCCAAACAAGCACACCGCTGCACATGACCAGTGATGAGACAGGGAAAAAGGAGAGCCTGGAGGTTGTAGCATGCCACACAGCAGCCATAAACAAGAGAAAGCTCCACGACAGAGTACCAGCCATGAAGCCAAGACATACCTATGCAGAAAGAATCTGTAGGGAGGACAAAGGCACATGTGCATTATACACAGGAACATGTGAGTAGTCAGCAGTGTCAGCAGTGCTCAGTTTAAATGTAGCTGTGGAGCAACGGCCGACTGAACGCAGCCTTCAGCATAACAGTATCAGAGGGCACACGTGCCATTCCCATGTAACATGTTCAAACTACATAAAACAGAGCAGCCACGTATGAAGCACAAGCCAAACAGCTTAGAGGGCTATTACTGTAGCACACGGGTGTAATTCCATTGTATTGTTTTTTAATATCAGTGATTATTTAACGTGTGCCAAAAATAAATCTCTGGACTATTTCCAGATGCACTTGTTGTATTGCTTTCCCTGTCTGTATCTGACTATTGTGTAACTAGTTCCTCCACATCCGTTTGTATTTAGTGTGTGTTTAACAATAAATGTGAATAATACACAGAATAAGCGAATCAAATTAAATTGCAGTGAAATGTAATGTGAATTGCATTGATTACAGTAGTCTGATTACACTTAATTACACTTAATTAAAATCATTTATCAGATAAAAGTAATTGTAATAAATCATAATAATTAAAACCTCATTCAGGAGAAAGTTGGGAAAATTTCAAGGAATATTTCACCCTTTCAGGTGCAAAATATCATCACAAAGAACATGAAGGAACTATGAGGCTGTTGCACAGTGAATACTTGTTGTGTTTTGGATTCTGAAATAGTGAACACGGTGCTCTCCAGACCAAAGAAGAAAAGGACCAGCTTGGTTATTATAGATTATTATAGATAAGTTCAAAAGACCCTTGTCATCGAGTGGGAGGATACTAGTATACATGACCTGGGTAACTTGAACACCTGTGAGGACATCGTTAATGCTGAAAGACAGAACTTTTGGAGTAGTATATGCTGCCTTTTAGACGCGTCTTTTTAATGATGTCCATGCTTATTTCACTATCACACTGCCAAGTCACAACAGCACGCCTATGTAACCAGATGCACATGGCTGCTTAATCAGTGAGTCCTGCATGTTTGTGACTGGCAAAAAATAAAACTGCTTAATTGATGATCTTCAAAGGAAAAGTGATGTATCACAGTAGTAAACATGTTGAACATGTTGGAGCATCACATGTGGACTATGTGTATGTCTATGTCTAAAAAAGCCATTTAAAAAAAGTCATTCTTCCTGTCCCTCTTTTTCAAATGTGTATTTTTTTAATAATTCAGAATCGAATCAAAAATAATCCAATCAAAAAAATTATATTTATTTTCATATTCTGCCAAAATACTGTAGTTTCCTTGGAAATGGTAATCAAATGGTATCACCGTGAGGTCAGAGATTTACACCCCTTTGAAGCACTGTCCCAGAACCGGTCCTGTGTGAGAGGATGGAGGATCTAAGTGTTTGGAGAAGGACACTGGAATGTACCCCTGAGGGTTAGGGAGCAGCAGTTGGCCTTACCTTTGTTATGGGGGAGGAAGTGATGTCGGAAAGGGGAAGTGGGGCGGTTGTCGCTGCTGCCAGAACGCAAAGAGGAGCAGAGCTTCAGCATACCTGCCAGCCGCTCAGAGGAAGAGGAGGAGTAGGAAGAACAGCGGAAACAAGAGGAGAGACAGGACAAAAAGAAGCAAGGGGAAAAAAAACATGAGCGAAAGGCAGAGGGAGGAGGGATGGCGAGGGAAAGCGAGAAGGGGTAAAGCTCTGGAAGAAGGAAGCTTGTAGTGCTTCTACAGCTCAGAGATAATGCTCATCTATTCAGAGACAGAGAGGGAGATTCACACCCCACGTGGACTGCTGCTGCTTCATGTTTCCTCGCAGTCCTGGTGGAAGGAAGTCCATAAATGGGCGTCATGCTCACCTGGTCTGTGAAAGTGCTGGGGTGATTTGGACAGTGAGGGCGTGTAGTTATGGCGACTGTACACCGGCGAACCAATGGAGCCCTGGCTGGTGGATCTCTGTATAATGCGCTCTCTCATGTCATAGCAGCCCTAGAACACAGACACAGTGACAGATTACACAGGCACTAAACTAAAGTAGATACTAAAACTGCAAAATCCAATCCAGCCTATAACTAGAAAACCTGACACTACTGGTAAACAGTGTCATTCCATGATGACCAGCAGTGTAATTATAAGGAGACAGTGTAGATTTGGTTAAAACTAGATTAGAATAACCAATTATGCCTCATAAGACCAGAAACATTAATATTTAGATTAGGTCAACTTATATTAGGCCAGCATGATATTAATACCTTCTACTGTTCTCTATTTGAATCAGAAAGGGAAATGTTAAACCTAAATGTCCTCATAACCATACATGAACAAAAGGCAAAGTATTGTAATTTAAAATCCATCAAAATTTAACATGCAAGTAGATGTAAACAGTTACTATGTGAAGTTAAGAATTGAACTTAAGTCAGTAATCTTGCTTTAACTCTAGACTTTAAGCCACTTTTAATGAATAATATTAATATAACTTATTTTATTTTACAGAATATAGTACGACTTAGGTCCACCTGCAAGGTGCTACAAATTGGTCAATGCTTCTTTCCTGACTTGACTACTGAAATGCATTGTTCAAAGGACTTTCTACAGGTACAACAAACAAACTACAACTAAAAATCTATTTTTAGTGGTTTTTTGTTTCTTTTGTTTTTGTTTGGATATTACTTTTACTGTTTGTACTGATTTATATTTTCATCCTGTGTATTTTAGTTTAATTTCATTTATTACTATATACCCTATTTCCATAATTGTTTTTATTTTGTTATTATCATTTATTTTCATTTAAATTAGTTTTTTTTCTTCTCTTTTTTATGTTAATTATTTTTGGTGGATTGTAAATCACTTCAAGCTGCCTTTTTAAAGTGATATATAAACAAAAATGATGATTATTATTTTTCATACCCACCCCCTAAATTACCATCACCACCAACAGTTTCAACAACCACAATAAAACATGCAAAAACAGCAAAATCATACGACATTCAACAATAACTACCGGAAACATAAATACAAGTTGTCACTATACCCACTATATGTATTAAGACAGCAGAAAATATTTCCATGTTTCATAAATATTAAAATTTTGTATTGCCCTTTTTGTCTTGATGTAAAAGGCAACTGGTAGTGTTGAATGTAAAAAAATTAAATAAAATAAAAAATAAATAAGTTTTTAAATAAATTACTAATGTGACACAATACAAAATAACAACAACAAACAAACAAACAAACAGCAGGGAAGAGTTCTATGTTAAGGGCATTTTGAAGCAGGCTCTAACCTCAGCTGAGGGGGTGGGCGACAGCGTCCTTGGAGACTGCAAAGAAAAAAAAAACAACATGGGGAAAAACTAAGTGTGACTGAATTCAGTGCTTCAGACAGAGAAGAAAGACTAGAACAGAGCGAGTGATAGAGCAGATCCAAAAGCGAGAAATGGTCAGATTAATAGAAGGGTATAAGCCTTGATGCAGGATCATGTCACAGTTGTATAGTGTTTAATGTAGTGTATACAACTATGTATCTGAATATGTGTTTGCTAGCTTTGCTAGACAGAGGGAGCAGAAATGAGGCAGCCTGCGATGAACGTCTGAGAGTCATCATGTCACGAAGAGAGACAGACTGGCACACAGAACACACCTGCAGTCTGGATGCTGACACACATACACTCACAGAACACATTCACTATTGCAGTTTTAGAGCTCAAAGATTCAGAAGGCAGTTTAATTGAGAAGGGAAGTGTCTTCGGCAAGAAAGAGAGATAAGAGGAGAAGATCAGTGACCGTGCTGGTCTGAGGCGACTGTGTCTAAGGTACTAAAAGCACTGCTAACTTACTGTCTCGGCTGACAGAGGTGCTGACATAGGGGAAAGATCTTGGGGCATGGTCTGAGAAGATGGACACAAAACGAAGTATCACTATCAGAAATGACAATGTTGCATTGCATGGTAACAGGACTTCTGTCTTGATTTGTAAGGCTTTGTTCGTAAGAAAGCAAAGGTAAGAATCACACAGAGTATTTCCAGTTTTAGACAGAGCTTTTGTCTTTTGAGCTGGCCTGGCATTACAAGCTAACGATTGACGCTAATTTTGCTGCTTGTGTCAGCACAATAAGGCAGAAAGGAGAACTGATAGCTACTCCTAGCAGGAGCCCATTAAAGGCATGCATCACTTCCGGGCCTTGTTTCTCTGAGGCATGATAAATGATGTCTACAGTGTTCTACAGTGTGATTGTGGGATTGTAGATTAGTTCAGATAAAGGGTTTTTAAATAATTACTGCTAGCTGAGAGTTAATTGAGCTCTACTGCCTGACTGGACATGTTAGAAGGAAGATGCTATTAATTATGTCACGGGGCATGCATTGCATCTACCCTGTGTAAACTTACTGTGGCACGGCCTCTGGGGGAATGATCACCTGCAGTACTCTGTAAGAAAAGGGCTATGGTTACTGCTGGCCATGGACAGTATGGTTATATCATTGCTCTCCATGTGACTGTATCACCTGAACACTGAATCAGGGCGTTTCTACAGTTATAGGTTTTGGCTGTCCAAATTTCAGAAAATCAGTGGAAATGTCTTCACCACAACATACAACAACGTTACTACAGCCGAGTGCTACAGTTAGGACACGCTGAGGTAAAGACTGTGTTTCAGTATAAGGATAAAAAGTGTGTCCCGCTACATTAGCTTCAGTTAAGGGGTTCTAGTGTATTTGTATTTAACATGAAAGTCTTATTCTAAACACATTAATTATAAGCTGTATGATAGAGATACGAAGAAAATGCAGATTGAAGATTATATGTACTATATTTTGGTTTTCTGTAATTAAGAGAATAAGATTAAATCTCCCAGACGTCCTTGTGCTGTTGACTTAGGTTACGGTTAATTGTAGAACATTTTTGTTCTGTGTCAAGGTAAATATATATATATAAAAGTGGGAACAACATATTTATAAAAAAACATAAATGACATAAATTACTACAGTATGTCAACATGTAATTTGAACAATGCCACTTAAATAAAAAAAAATTTTGTGATTCAGCCATGCATTCTGAACGTGCATCTGAAGATTAAAAGATGTGTAATATGATAAAAGTGGTATTTATACCTAAAATATGATTGACTTTCTATATTTAGTAACCATATGGCATGTGAAATGTGTTATGATTATCAAAACTGCAACAAAACCTGAAACACTGCTGGGTCACCTTGTAGGTGTATGATTAGAGACTTTATCTAATCTTGCTCCTCATGCAAAGTTTGTATTATATGCGTCCTGCATCTTTTCATCCCTGATCACTTTCTGAGAAATGTCCACAAACTAAATAGCGTCTGGTTAGTGAAGGTCCTTTTCCACTGATGGATGAACTAGAACAGTGGACTCCAACCCCCTGCCCCATGTAATTAACCTCTTTTGATTGGCTGGATCTGATACATTAGAGTTAGTAGGTGTGGGGGAGGGGTGGTAGTTTATTACCTGCAGCTTGGAATTAAACTCTGCAGGAATGTAGATCTCTGGGAGAAGGGTTGATGACCACTGGGCTAGAGGATGGCTGCTAAACTGTGCATTGGGCTGCAGCCACTAATTCTATACCACCAAGGCACACTGTGTCAATAAGTGCATGTGTAGGTGGGTGTAGTCAATAAACTAGCAAGCCGGCATATGTGTCAAGTGAGTGATGGACTCATCATGCTACAGAACGGACAGTGTGACCCTTTCTGTGGCCAGCAGGGGGAGCTGTGACACTGCTGTACGTAGACAGACACAGCACAGGCAGATCCGGATACAGCACGGTAAGTTTAATATGAGAGACAGTAGGTCACACTCAATATAAAAGCCATACATGTTCCTCTCATACATACAAACATACAACGTGCACATAAGACAGTGTACACATAATACATGTACAGCAGTGCATGAAATCGTACAGGACATTATAACAGACCGAAACAAAGACGCACATGCACATACATACACATGGATCCAAACACAGGCCAGGTGTGGCCCTGCTTGAAGCCTGACCATACCACAGTGTTCTCTTGGAGCAGCAATGTATTATGTATTATGTATACTGGTAGCTGTGATGGTCCAATGACAGAGCGGAAGCCAGGAATGGGGCAGCAGGGAGCCAGGGTATTGACTATGTGAGGCTGAGTGGATATGTGAGTCTGTAGGATGGGGATGGGGCAGGCAGTGGCTGGGCCAGGAGGAAGCTTTATGGGGCCCTATGGAGCCAAGGCCCACTTACACGTAGGTCCGGTAAAGGGGAACGCACCCGCTTGGACGGCATAAGCTGTTGACAGAGGGGACTATTACCGTACTGTATCATCTACTGTAAAACTACAGCAGATGGACACATAATTAATGCAGCATGTAGATATAATTACTCTAAGTAAGGATTAGAGCGAGCTGTGTTATCCTTATGGTGTAGGCTGCTCTTTCACCAGCTTTTGCAGAGGACATGTTTTCTTAACATAATCTAAGTTGCGACATAATAAGTGCTAATTTTCACCTCCACAGCATAAACCTGACATGAATTATTAATCTACCTACACATGCATTACCACTGAAAAGTTTGAAATCACTATTCAAATGTTTGGAATCAGTGTTTTTAATAATGCAAAGACAATACATTTGGTTGCAGATAATGTATAAAGTCATTCTAATAGGCAGTGCAGCTCCAAATGAAGAAATTAACTAACGTTTAATTTTAAAGTGTCTACTGTACAATGATGAACAGAGAAGGAGATAATTCCATGATAACAGAGAGGGCTGTATAGCATGGGGAATAAAGGTAAAATATATTTAAGAGGCCAGAATGACTTGATTTTCAAAAGTACTGGTTTCAAGGCACAGAAAAGTCATGTACAAAGACGTAGTAAGTGTATTTTGCTCTCAGGACTATAATGATTAAACGGTAAATGATTTAAAACTTTTTAATGGTAGTTTATGTCATATAGGCTTTGGCATGCGGTATCTTTCATAGTCCTACCAGGAACTTGTGTGCATTTTTGGTTAATATAGACTAAATAACTTAATTATGTTTATATTCAAACTGATGATTTTTTCCTTCTAAAATGTTCTTTTTAAAAATGACTTTTTAAAATGTAATGCGAAGGGTCTTTTACAAAGGGTCTGTATGAAAGGGTCTGTGCAAAAACTCTTACCATCCAATTTTCATGAAAACGATTAGGAACTGGATTGCCTGGTCTTTAACTGAAATATTTGTTGCAGAATGTTAACCCTGTTAACCCTTTTGCAATTGACAAATCCTCAAGGGACTGCTTTTAGCAATGAGCCTGCAAACATACAACCACAGCCTTCTCTCTGAAGCCTAATATTTTTACTGGACAGAATGTACTTTTGTACATATATTTTTTATTCCCCTTAAATTTACTGAATTACTGAATAATAAAATAACTGAATTTCTGCAACAATTGCCCTTCTATTGTGCCCCTGCATTACACAGCCATTAAAGAGAACTTTCCCAGGTTACATCTGGAGGTTATGTCTCGATCATGCATTCGACAGACTAGATGAGAGCAGCTTTGCGTTACCTCTCCAGGGCTGTGTCTGCCCTGTCTGTCCAGGGTAGAGGAGGTGGAGTGGAGAGACTCGTAGGATATCATGTCTGGACGCTCTATGTCATAAATGGCCTTGACCCTGGGGATGGCTGCTAGGTCCCTGTAATCAATGATTTCATTGTCTACTTTTGCCTGGAGGTAGAATAGGTGGAAGAAAGAAGGTAAGAAATGGAGGGGAGGAGGGAGGGAGAGGGATCACACAGATGGAGAGACACAGGGATAGAGAGTGGAGAGGGAGGAGGAAGGTCAGACTAGGGGTCAAACAGATCCACGTCACATCCAAACAGAGTTACAGCACTTCACACAGATCACCAATGAGAATAAAGACACTCAGTATGTGAGCTAGTACTGTGTAGGTGTCCTGGTTGTGCTTGTAATGTTCTTTAAATCTATAAACATATATATACAGCTTCATATGAGGCTAGAGTCCATAACCTTTCAGCTTTGAGGCCTACTTCTTCCTAAAATATCTATCACATGTTTTTTGTGAACAGTCGTTTTTTGTGTGTGTATAGAGTGTGCGTAAGAGAAGGGTGGATATCCACAACTCAAGGCAAATGGAGCTGAAGACTGTTTGCAGGGCGATAAGACAAATGATCCTGCAGTCTCAGCCTCAGAATCCATTTGGGACTGAATGGTGCATGGCTCCGATGGGCTCGGGAAGTGATAGGGGGCGCCGGCGAACGGGACTCACATAGATGGTGTGACCCGGAGAGCCAGGGATGCTGGAGCCAGGTCGAGAACAGATACTCTCAGACGAAGACCTTGTGGGCTGCGGGGGAACAAGACGCTGTGTTAGTGACCAACCAGATTTCCTCCAAAATATATTCATACTGTTTCTTTTTTTTTCTCAACTTAATCTCTGTCTGCCTTGTCTATAGCAAACAATCCATGGGCAATAACACACTTAAAAGCCTAATACAAAGCACTGGGCAGCTGCAGAATGTTGATTTTGAAACATTTAGAAACATTTAGAAACTCTCTAATGAAAGAAAAAAAGCTACAAGTATTAAATAAAAATTAAATAATTAACTCATCTAGAGAAGATATTATTCCACCAGATGGAAGAATATACTGTAGAAAGGCACTGATGTAATGTAGTGGTTGGTGTAGCTCAGCAGATAACACCACTAGGTAAACATCACCACATGTGGGAGACTGGGGTTCAAATCCCAGGCTGGGTGACTATGCTGTGCTACACCAATAAGAGTCCTTGGGCAAGACTCCTAACACCACACTGGCCTACCTGTAATATGATTAACCTCTCTAAGTCGCTCTGGATAAGAGCGTCAGCTAAATGCCGTAAATGTAATATTGTGGGATTCTAGACAATCTTAGCAAAAATTCTACTCAAGAATTTTGGGGGCAGGTGTTATAAACATTCGTCCCATTATACAGTCCTACTGTGCATGCATTAGAGCATAAGACTAGCTTGTTTTTCTAATATTTTACTGTGATTTAAATGCCTTACATCAGGTGTATAATACAGGCTCAGAGCGTTGCTAATTACCCTCCGAAAAGGTGACATAGAAAAAAAAGATTATATTAAAATATCACAGCTCTAGTTTTATTGACTGTAGCATTTTCTGATGCTGCCATCTAGGCTATCAAAAAAAATCCTGCCTATAGTTTATGTAGGGACCTACTGCGACAAACTAGGACATATGACTTGGACATACGTCAGAACAATGATTTGAACAATGCACAATACCTATCTATTTAATCACAGACCTTTTTCCTCCTTGCTTGCCTTACAAACTAATCAGACATTTCTTCCTCTGCCTCACAAAACACCAAACTCTTCTCTTATTCTTCCTAACAGATCATCACTGTAGGCTTTTGGCAGCAGAAATATTTAATCCAGGATTTTACTGTGACCAGCATACAAGCATCCGAACCACTTTTGCTGCTTTTCATATATTTGCATATCTCAAATAATTATGCTTACAGAATTCAGCAACTGCCCATCAGATCTGAGTATAAGTGAGTTTTACGTCAATAGGTTCTCTGCTGGTTTCTAATTACGGGGAGTCTAATTCAAATCATACGGTGGTAATCTGCAGTGTGGTACAGGTGTGGTAGGTAGAGATTAGGTTGAAAGCGGCATTAATCTTCAATGATTCAGGATTCAGTTAACATCCAAGCCAGGATAACAACAGCAGTGGTAACAGCCTATTCATCTTATTCTCTCATTTTCAGTGCAATTACACAGTGAACATTCACCAGCCGCTTCAAGCCATCCATATTCCACAGCCCATGCAGAATGGCTCTTCAGATATGGCTCTCAGTAAAGGTTCCAGCAGAGCTGCTAGAGTCAGAATGAGGTTTCAGAATAGCTACACGACAGCTTACGGCACTCTCTGGGAGTAATTTTGTAAGTACTAGTATAATTTATTTGAGGTCAGCATCTCTGGCTGAGGGTGCAGAATGAGCTCATATCTGAATCCAGTTGGTGCAATGAGTCAGACTGCTTTCACTCATATCAAGGCAGAGGGGGGCCAAATGTCTGTGGTGTCTATGGTGGCACAAAGCGGAATCCCTGTGTCTCAATTCGGCCACTATGCACTACATACTACACACTGTGTACTGTGCTCTTCAAAAGGCGGATACCACCATTTATTTAATTTAATAGTAATTATTATTCATTCATTTCTACATTCACTCGAGTCAAACTGGCTGATGAGTACCAAGTATTCTTCAGCATCAGAAAAGGGTAGAACACATATAGTGCGCAGGTGCCTAAATATAATATAATGACACTTCCATTCCTTTTGGGAGACTAACTTTTAGTTTTCCAAAGAAATTTCCAGAAATATCTTTTCATACTCCCAAAGTTTAATCTTGTTGGTTGTATTTTCTGATGTCCGCGATCTAAGTAATCCTAATCCCATAAACACATTCTATGATTCTGAGGTCTGGACTGGGGTGGGAAAACGCCAGCAGCTTCTTTGTTGGAATTGTTTGATTCTCCATACAAACAATTTCCAAATTTAATATCAAAACTCTCAAATGCTGTAGTTGTTTCACTCCTAATTTGCATAAGCAGTCTTGGTGAGTGTGCTGGACATTTGGAAAATACTCTCAAGTGGCTTCTGATGACTTCTCGTGTTCTGCTGAGTATGACGACTTGGTTTTTAACTACATCTCATCTAAATTTCCAACATGAAGGCACTAAAAGTGGCTAGTACCTGAAGGTACTCGATTTGAGACACAGCTAATGACTGGCACACGCTGCTATGAGGGCAAAGACTGACGCCCTCTGCTGTGCAGGAGCTGTGTGGTACATGCCCCACTCTGCTGGCAGTAGCAGAATACAGTACCTGCCTTTCTGATTGGTGCAGGGAGGTTACAGAGGGAGGGAGGAGCTGTGGAGGGAGGAAGAGGGGTCACACACGAGATCACACATCATATGTTTGGACATACACTCCTGTGTGATCCACCTCAGCACTATACACCATGCGCTGGTAGATCTACCTCAATCCAACATTTTCAAACAGCACAAACATATTTTATCTCCTCCACTTTCTTTTCTGCGCATGCGCTCAGTGCTTTTGCCAAAACTGATGGAATGAGTATCTACTACATGAAACATGAATGGTACAAATTATTATTATTAGGTTTTTTGCTCCTGTGGTTATGAAGGTACTATAGCACAGATCAAGCTACGACGTTGACCTTTACATAGAGCAGTGGTTCTCAACCTTTTTGAGGTGCTCAACCTTTAAAGGTTCTCCCCACAGGGCATGTGGGCTTTCCAGTACTATAAGATTGGCTCTGTAGTTTATTTGCCTTGTAAACACATGCCGCATTGCTACTTTACATAGTTTGTGGCTCTCTGCTGCTACTGCCAGGCCAGGAGCCAGTAGCATTACCACCAGCTGTCCTTTATATCATGTGATATTTTTAGGGTTATTGCTTTTTAAAGAGTCCACCATAAGGTGATACAGGCTTGTTAGGAAGCTAACACTATGAGGATTTATGCTAGTCTTCGTGGAAATATCATTAAATAACCATTAAATCATTAATCATTAAAAATAATAATAATCATTAAAATTAAGAACAACTATAGGCCTTGTTTGATTCTGCATTTAGACATTTGGGTGATTCCTGGACCCAACAAAGAGTGCTGCATTGTATATAAATAGCCAGTTAGATGCTTTAAAGTGCCATAAAACAATAAATTAATTGTTATTATTATGGTTCCAGTTATCTGAAGTGGTGAGTTACTTTCCATTTGGGCCAGTTCTCATTTTTGATCTGTTTACATTCATATAATGAATTATTATGGTATCCTATAACCATAATTAATGCTCTACTTTTTACTTTACTGTGTATCTCTAGGTCCTATGTGTATTTCTCTAGGTCCTGATTTTTTGGGATTAAGGTTTCCATCACTTAGATTTGGAATCATAACTTCCTGGAATCAAACAGCTCCACATTTCTAGGCTGAGAACCACTGGTGAAGATAAGGCACACTGTGTGGGTTTGATGTGACCTGCGTCTTGCTCCTCCCCTGTGCTGGAAAAGCTCTAAAAGAACACACTGCGGTGCCATTGTCTTGCTTCCAGGTAAAGCAGGACAGTGAGGTTAGCAGAAAGCAGTGCAGGGCTTTGGGGCAACAGGAGACTGCAAACCTCTAGCCTGCCTGCAGACCGCCGAGAGCCACTGCTGCCCTGGCTCTTATACTGAGACTGACACTGAGACAGGGGGAAAAAGATATCAAAGGGGCCGGGCTTTCTCTCCGGTCGCTGCCCTGCTGCCTAGAGAGAAGAAGTAGAACCGAGAGGAAACACACTGACACATCCACACATACTGCACATTGACAGAGCACCTAACTCTGTCTGAGAGACAGAACCATCAACTCAAAAACAAACTTTAGCCACAGAGGGGTTCAGGGGATGTGTGTAGAGAAGGAGGTGGGCTCTCTGTATACTGCTAAACTAAGGATGGAAGGAGGAGTTGTGGGGTGGGAATGGATGAGTAGAGGAGCTGACACTCACCCTGTACTTCTCTTCTACTCTGGTGTTACTCTTACAGTCTGGATGCCACACTGTAGAGCCTAGATAGAAAGAGAAAGACAGAGAGACAATATTTATTCATTCATTCACACATCATCTAAACCACTTATTCTCCTAGGGCACTTGGGTTTTTTGTACCTAGACGGGTCACTGGTCCTTACAGGGCAGACACACAGATATGCACATTCACAAAGGAGCAATTTGGTATCTCCGGTTTAGCTGACTGCATGCTTTTGGACAGTGGCAGGAAACCAGAGCACACGGAAGACACAGACACAAACTCTATATTATTCAAACTAGCCTATATTAGTTATTATGACTTAGTTATTATTAATCTATAATGTCAAACTACACAATATCTTCCACTATGTTTCTGCAAATAAATAAAAAATTGTCCACTATTTTGTCCACATTTCCACAAAATATCATATATAAGTTTGTAGCTTTGTGTAGATGCTTTCACTCAACAAAACAAGGAGTGTTGTTTTGCATACAGCTGTATATACTCATACAGCTCTGTCATATAAAAAATTATTTATTTATTTATTCATTAATTTATTTATTTATCTGTTATATATTTTATATATGTTATAATGCATATAATGTTATATGCATAAAATGGCAGCTACGGTCTAGAATTACTTCAGGATACAGTGTTTTGCTGCAGCGGTATATGGAGATTCCAAAGCATTTATTGTCACTGTTATAAAAACCCTGAAACGAAAACCTTAAAAGAGAACAAACTAAATGTTTCGGTTCATTGTGACAGGTGCGACTCATGTATGAATGAGACAACTGAAGCATGACCTCTCAGTTACCATGAGACTGAGATCTCTTTCGAGTAAACTATGGTTCAGTGCACTGCTGATGGGAACACACATAAGGAGCATTATAAGATGGTTTGTGTTAAAGGAGAGAACTCACTATAAGAGCATGTTTTTCGCAGTGCTGTTCTGTTCTCATAGCCTTTACAGACACTCATAGCATATGAGCAATAGCGTGATGTCATTAGAAAAACATAATTTCAATTTCATAGTTCTGCTGATGACACGCAATTACACATTACCATTCTTTCAGATAATGAAGGCTCTGTTGACAGGCTTACCAGGGGCATGTCAGATATTTCTCAGTGTACGTCACAAAATGTAAAAAGTAATGATGGTTGGTATATTGTTTATCCCACATATGAACACAGAGACTTATTAACGTTTGAGAATTATTGCTAAAGTTTGGTCTTTTCTTTTGCAGAGTGACACAGAAAAGTTTGTTCATGCATTTGTTACTATATTGGTTGATTACTGTAGTGATATTCTTCTTTTAAGTAAATCAATACATCCATAACAACTCGCACAAAACACAACAACATGGATCCCAACAAAAAGCTCATATCACGCCTGTTTTTAAAAACTCCACAGTCTGCCTGTATCTTTTAGAATAGAGTGCTTCTAGTTTTTAAGGTTCTAAATGACCTTATAAGACCTATTTACATCACAGAATGTCTTAGACCTTAGATCTGCAGATACTGGCCTTCTGGAAATACCATATATAAAATACATAAAACATGGAGAGACCAGTGGAGCTCAATTCCACCTTTTAACAGACAGTCAAGCTCAGTGCTGGCTTTAAAGAAACATGTGAACACGTATCTCTTTAACTTTGTGATGAATTAAAATGACTTAAAATTATTACAATCATACTCATAGTTTATCACCAGTCTGTAAAGCACTTATACTGCCACCACTTTTGAAAGGGCTCTGTAAATAAGAGATTTGAGTTATAACTAATTCCAGACCACATGTTTTGTTTCACTGATAACACAATGTGAAGAACAGCTGTGTTTCCAGTTGGCGTATGACAGTGGTATTACCAAGCCAGTAAACCCTTAATAGAACTGAGAGGTGATATAGAAAGAGGCAGACAGCTCTTGTAAAGATCCAAGCATGGATGAAGAAACAGAACCTCTCTGAGGACTTGCGAGCAGTTTATCACTGTTTAAGAATTAGACGGTCCTCATTTGTACAGTGTCAGCTGCTTCACCCACCTTGCAGGTACATCTCCTCCCCCTCCGTGAACATCTGGTTGCACCGGCTGCATCGTGCACAGCTGGGGTGGTAGTGCTTATCTCCTGCCTGCAGGGCCACAGAGAGCGAAGGTCAGAGAAGGCCGCCAAAAAGAAAATAGAGCATGTGGGGAAGAAAAGCCCCTGGAAGTGGAACATAACATACATCTCCAGGTTTGTAGGAGAAACACAGCCAGAGTGATTTGAATCTGTAGTGACGTGTAAGTACACATTTATAAAATAAGGGCCTGTGGGAGAAAAGACAGGTGTGCTGTCTCTTCTGCTTTTCACTAAACAGGGCCTCTCTCTTTTACCGTCTCACTCTTTTACTTGTTCTGTGTGACTGAACGAGTAGGTGGTTCTCCTCAGTGAATAGGTCTCTGTTTAAGGCTGCAGTCAATGCTTATATAGCATACTATGCAGGATCACTTTACCCTAGCACAGGAAATGTCCTGACCTCTGGACGAAAGGGCAGGAGGGGCCACACACACACACACACACACACACACACACGAACAAATAATTGCCACAAGTTATTCACACATGATTCATACAGGATCTACTAGAGCACTTATAGTTTTCCCTTGGGGTGTATCTCAAGCCTGCTAAGCTGATATGTACAACAGTAATACCCTTATTCAATGGCAACAAAGTGATTGAACAATTCTTCTCACACTTACACTCTTTTGTGTTTTTTCAAGACAACTTTGATCTTGAATCAGTCTCTTGGAAAACCGGGCATGTTTTCAGATTTCCATATATGCTGCCCATATTGTACAGTCCTTCCAAATCACCCTCAGCATAGTTACAGTTGCAAGGCTATGAAAGGCAAAATGGATGAACCAATTTGCTACAGTGCCACCCTAAGTTATTAAGTTAGTCTTAAAAGATACAGCTTTGCTAAATGTGGCTGAATCAGGCTAAATAATGACAACATGACATCATACGTTAATGTAAGAACTGTGTGGCTTTCAAGCTGTCCAAAGATTAGTAAGGGAATCCCGGCCCCCCCCAAAGACCCCCTGTATCATGCACTTTGCAGACTGGTAAATACTACTGAAAAAAACACTATATCATACAAATATTGAACCCTGGTCTTTATCCTATTTAAATATTCATGTTTACTAAATATTTTTAACACAAGCTTCCTAATTGTCTGCATTGTAATTCTGATGAATAACTCAACTCTATTAACAGGCCATGTTACATTAACTAGGTTCATTAAACACACCATGGAGCTTTCATTAGGAGAGAATACAGCCTATCAGTTCTTCGAAAAGTGTTTTTCTATGGATACAATGTCAAGCTCGTAACAACCAAAGCTTTTTTTCTGTGTTATAGAGAATCATTTTCAAAGAAACTATATAGAATCATATTCAACACATTGTCCATCAATCTCAAGGACCTTTTTACCATGCAAAGATCCAAGGAATCAACTCAGAAGTAATCAAGTGACAGGAATTAAAAACCTGGTGGGTGGATTTTACATTGAGAGACATGCAAATGATGCAAATGACGCCTGTGATGTAAGCAAAGGCAGGCCTTATTACTGTACTTGACTGACCAGACTGTCATAGAGTGGCTCAGAATGGCAGCAGGTGATGTCCCGCTGTGTGTATACGGAACCACTGTCTTTCTTAATGAACCCTTGAAGAAAGAAGACCTTTTTAAGAGTGTAAGCCATAAAAAAGGGACTACAGTGGGATTTGTAGGTAGTCTCTGTTCGTGTTCGGATAGCCTCTGTGTGGCATGCATTGAATTGCTTTTTATTTTACAGCTTATGTGATCAGGGCAGGGCCTCCGGATGTTTGTCCCTCTAGTTGTCAGGCCAAATCTATGCACTTGCCCTTTTCTTAAAAGAGAGACTCATTCAGCTTCTGCATCCTGCAGAAAACACAAAATCTGGACCATTTGCTGCTCCAGGAAGTATGTTTTTCTGTCTTCCAATCAAAGCCAGGACATTCTTATTCTCAAAACATACAAAAACACACACACACAAATAAGAACAAGGACAAACAACACAAAAACAGGCCAACAGACTGATACACAGACACGCCCATGTACAGCCATCAATTTCAGCAGTATTTCAGCCTGACTGGCGTCCCACCATAGGAAGAATTCCAGTGGATGGGTGTGGATCGAGTAATGAATGTGTTTTTGTGCATCTAATGCATGTTTAGCATTAACAAGATCTTAATGACTTTATGACATGCACCTGCACACAAACAGACACACGCGATAGGAGTGCACAGCATGAACGGAATTCCGTACTGTGATTCTACTGATACATACTATAACAGCCAGTTGTGGTCCTGAAGACCTCATACTCTGCAAATTTTGATTCAGCTAATCAGTTCATTAACCAGCTGTTCTTGAATTGAACTGGTCATAGACTGAACACACTGTGCGAAATCTATTTAGTAACAAATATAAACAAATTTAAATTTAAATAAGTATTATATATATATATATATATATATATATATATATATATATATATATATATATATATATAATATAGTATAATATAGAATTCATTCACAATACATACTGATACCGTTCCTCTGTGGTGGTAGTTTCTCTACGCAGTTCTTCCGTAAAATTTGTTTCATAAGAACTCCACTGATGTAAATCAAAGTACAAAGCCTCTCAGTGTCTGCGTCAGTCCACTGCTGCTTCCATAATCCCACTGCTGTATCATAAACAAACTCTCCATTTCCCAACACTGCAATTCTGACAATAAAGTGAGCAGCTATGTGATACATGGATATGTAACTAGACACAAAACAGACACTCAAGTCCAGTACAACACTAATGCTACACCTACTATTTGAGTTAGATGCATGTCCACAACCGAGGAGACAATGTTCCATTCCCTTTGGGCAGTCTAGTGATGCTGAGACTCATAACACACTGATTCATCATCTCACTGATTTATCAGTCCACTCAGGCTTTTTTCAGTTTCTCTTTAGATGAAGTCTTTCCACTCTGTGCTGATTTTAAAATCACTCATAATTAAGATAGATACTTTATTGATCCCGAAGGAAATTTAGCAGCCAGTAGCCGTTTCACAAAAAACAGCACAGATACAAATACTAATACAAATTCAAAAATAAAAACAGGGTTGTGCATTATGAAAAACCTAAATGGGTCGGTACCGGCAGCAGTATTATTAACTGTTAACTATAAACTATAAACTATACATAGTACAGGTCACTATGGGTAAATATCTAAATATAAAAATATCTCACTTCACAAGGAGGAAAGAAATATATACATAAAAAAACAGAGCTTTTTGTTTCTTTTGAAGAAGATATATGCAAGGTAAAGCCCATTTCACACCCCCGAAGTATTAAACACAACATGACGCACTATGTCATTTCACGCGTAATATGCTCCTACATGAATCCATGTAGACTTTCTCACAAGCCACAAAAATACGCTTTGGGTCTATTTCAGAGACGTGCAGAATGCCAGCAGTTTCTAGGCAGTAATGAAATGCAGTGTTTATGCTACAATATGCAGGCAAGGCTAATCAACAAATCAAATCAACAAAAAGTCAACAAAAAAGCTTTAGCTCTTTGAAAAGATGACAGAAATCTTTAGACCATGGTAATATTGTGAGCCCACATGCGTCTCTCACTCTTTACACAGCTGTACATCACATGGTGAGAAAGCTAGCAAGAGTCGTGGCAGATTTTCATGGTTGATAGCTTTATGTGCATAATAAACAAACGATACAGACAATTCTATTGCATGCGTTTTTACCTCGAGACATACATGCTTCTCATCCATTGTGAAATAACAAGTTGATAAAATGTTTTATCCACTACTCAGTTTAGGAGTGGTTCTGGATTAATGGAAATGGGCTTTAATGCTCTAATACAGTAAAAAATTAAAAAGGCACTGCCATATTTGCCTACAGATAGAAAAGGTCTATCACAGACTCCTGAGCTGATTATAAGCTAGATGACGAGGAATCCTGCAGCTCTGTTTAGGTTTCTGTTGAGTGTGAAGTACGCTGTGTAGGCTCAGCAGAGCATAAACGGTTCAAATCTGGAAGTGGTTTAGTCTGCACTAGCGAGAGCATATGGAATTCTGAGGCACAAAAGGTGACATCTTTACTAACACAGCCCAGTCTAACAGGTCAAGGTATTGTTTATTTCACCATGCGTGTGTGTTTCCAGTCGAGTGCACGTTGGCCAGTGCTGATGGTATACAGCTGTAACTCATCTGCAGTGCTGCCTCGTCATCCTGCTGTTATGAATTAGCCTGGGGAATGCTGATGAGCTCTTGCAGCTTCAACATCTCACTCTCTCTCATGTTTATCTCTATCTCTCTCCCTTGCTCCCTTTCTCATTTTACAGCTGGCTTCCTTTTTTCTTTCAACATCCCTCTCTTTATGGTCCTCCAAAAGCACTATTGTCTGCTCTCCATCAGTTCTCTCAACACCCTTTCTTTCTCGTCCAAAAAGTCTATCTTTCTTTCATTGTTTTCCTTCCTGTATTCCAAAAGCATGTTTCATTCTTCTTCTCTAGTCATTCGATTTCTTTGTCCCTTCTTCTCTAGAGAATTCCACCGCTTTTTCAATATTTCTGCACCAATAAAATAACTAAGAGTGAATTGATGTGAAATGGTTCACTGTAGAGAAATCCACCAACGCATATGTTGGCGGTGATAGGAAACAGGAGTGTATCTGAATGTATCTGAGGCATCTTTAAAGCAGACCTAAAATTCTTTGTTTTCTTTATGTAATTTTATTTTTATTTTTATTTATTTATTTTTTGCATGTAAATGCTCTGCAGCTCTAAAGCCCAAAATAAACTCTCTCCTACAGAAACCAATTTTCTCAGCTGCCTGAAATAACTTGTTGAAATTACAGCCCTTTTCTCTGTTACAAGATGATGTCATCTCCCAACACAATCCTTATTGCCTTCCTGCTGGCAAGCTTGGCACGGCCTCAAACAATGCACAGCCTAGCTTCCAGGAGCGGATCAGGGCAACTAGTTTATTCTACCTGATTTTTTTAAGATCAGACTTTGACTCAAACTTGAAATTGTAGCAGGATGCCGCTCTGGCAGCTGGCCAATTAATGCACACTGGGCTCAGTGGGAGGCCGGGCTTACAGCAACACAATCACAGTGTTTCAGACAGAGGGTGAATACAGATGCACAGTATAAAAAGTACTGTGCTTCGGGAAAACTGAAGCATGTAAATCTATTCTGACTGGGTAGTTTATCAGAAAGAGAGAGGTGGACAACCTCCAGTTCCAGATGGAAGTGTGACTCTGTGATCTGCACATCATACACCACCATAATATAAAGGTAATAAAAATAAAACTGAACTAAAAGTAAAATAGTCCTGAAAAGAAAACTCTGTTCTGGACTGTTTTGCCTCAGAACACCCTGTATGTAACTCTCCACCATGAATACAGATTAAAAGTAGTCCTTTATCTTGTAACTACTGGAAAGCAATGCTTAAGGCATCAAGCAACTTATTCAGAACAAATGAATGTAACTTTTACTAATTAAATATAAATTAAATATTACTTTCTGTGATGTAGCTTTTAGAAGCCTTAAACACTTCAGGCAAACTGTGCACAGTTTCTGTGTTTCACAACTGCACCTTTCACTTTAAATGCACACAACAATTTCATTTGTAAATGGCGCATGGTGGGTACACACCAGCCTAGCCTGCTGCATTACATCATTCTTCCAAAAATGCAGACAGAATGTGGAAACACATACACGCCCACATGGTCCTATTAACTGATCGTGCTTTAATTGTGATTGTGCTTGGGGAACCACGTCCTGTCTTTTGGCCATCATCCTGTGACCCTCCTCTATGGTGAACTATGAGGCAATGCTGCAGAAACGCATGATTTCACACAGATGTGACCCCATCCCTCGCCAGACGCGCCTCGCTATGGCAACAAGCCCATGTAACACTCTTCCTGTAAACAAACGCCACCAGCACCATGGGACATATTTCCAGCGGGGCTATCAAGCATTCCTTATTGCATCATATCAACGCAAATGCAGTGGAGAGCTGTGAGGACAACAGGCCCAACAAGCTAGCTTAGGCAGAGAGTGGAGAGAGAGAAAGGGGAAAACCTCCAGTACCAGATGGAAGGGTGTGGACAGTGAAAAGAGCCAAAGAGAGGGACTGAGAGGGGCGAGAAAAAAGGGTTAGGGGGAATGATGACTGCAAGAGCGAGAAGAAAAGAACAGCAGAAGGAAAGACAAGGCCCTTAGAAACCGCACAAACATGCATGTGGTCATGCAACTGTTGTTTCTTTAGGGTGGTGATGGGGTGGAGTTGTATAGCATGGTGTGAGTTTGGTTTGGTACATTGTTAGGACATATAATGTGCGTGTTTTTTTTATGGAGATCCTGCATAAGGAAGAGTAGGTCCCTTCCACCAAAAAAAACAAAAAAAAAACAGGAGTTTTCCCCCACTGAACTGTAGGGAAAATGGAATTTCTAAGAACTGTGCAGGAGCTGGCAGACCACCAAACCTGTCACCATCAGATAATCCGCATTAAAGCTTTTATCTTTGAGACAGATGAGAACATCAGGCTCCACTCTTGCTTAAGATCTAATAACACCTAAAGGTTTCTGTCTGTCCTTCCACTGTGAGAAGACAATTCTTCCCTATGGGTCTAAAAGGATGTGTAGCTTTCAAGAAGCCCTGATTGAGTAAAGGAAATCTGCAAATCAAACTAAGATGTGCTGGGTTCTTTGAAATCGGGATTAGAAATTGATTGTATTGTTTGTTGTTTCTGAGGCCAATTGTCATTATCCAAGTGACAACTTGATCTACTATAACTGTAAGAGTGGTTTGGTTTGGAGGTGTGGGAAAATAATCCTGCAAGTTTCTTAAAAAACAGAATGTAACAAAAAGTTTATAATAAAGTCAAAAGCAAAACAAACTACTTAAATACTTCACCAAAATAAAAATAGCAATGCTATTAGGAAGCAAGATAAAGATTACCAGCAACAATGAATAATGAATTTAGACTGATATGGGCAATAGAGTAGCGTCTCTCAGTATGGTGTCCGGCACCATGTTTACTAACATAGCTACTTTATAAATAATGAGTGTATGTATACATAAATATATATAACACGTTTCTGTTAAATGTATTTTATGTTAAAATCCATGTGAAGAGACATTCGGTAAATGAAAGATGGTCTTTGTTTTTTTGCACAGTTCTGTTCATACTTGCCTTTAGTGTTACACACTGGTACAGCTGCTGTCTTGCTGCATATAAGACACATTAGTAAAGTCCTTGTCTCTAAAAGCTGAGCCACAGTGCAGCAGTTCTACATTCTGCGTCATCATGCTCTTTCACGCACCTGCCGGCCTCTCCCTCGTGCACCTCTGTTACAGCCTAAAATATTTGTCCGGGACATTCACATCCCCTTTCTCATCACTACCTAATATATGAAGGACTTAGGGTGAGCTCAGATTTCACATTCAATTTTTTAATAGTCAGTGTCCCTCTTTAAAGAAAATGTCTCCCTGCATTTATACCTCCATTTTTCCCTTGCTTTACTCTTCCTCCCTTCTTTTATTCACCTTAAACCATCCTAATCTAGCAGGATGTTGTAATGTGTGTTACTGGCAATGAGGTCAGAAGACAGAAGTGCATGTGTGTGCGTGCAACAGCGGATATGAGTGAAGTTAAACAGCAGGTTTGGGTTGGGTTTGGCTCAAAGGCAGCAGAGAAGGTTCGACAGTTGTGTTATATAACAAGTACTGTATTGTTATATTTCAATATCTAGATGATATAGTCCTGCTGCTGTAACGTAACCTCACATTTCCTAAACAGTTAGCTTATATGACAAGGAAAAAGGTTCTTAACTGTATCGTTTTTATCGAATGTTATTTCTAAATAACTTTGTATGATTTGTACTAATCCATTTCTCACGAAAAGTTCACACAGTGAAAAGGGCAGCTAGTGCTTTCGAGCACAAAAGCGCCATGTTCTCTGGCTATATTCAGGTTCGGTGCAAAATTTCAGGCTCTATCAAAGCAGTAACCTTTGTGCTTTCTCTGCTGAGCTCATACAGACACCTCCAAACTCCCTGCAGCAACGTGAATAAAGAGGTGCACAAGTGGAGCCGACACCAGCCTGTTGCCTGCAGAGGAACTGAGCTCCATTATTGTGGACTGAAAAAGCCAACAGAGAGAACAGACTCTGCAATCCCTGCTGGAGATAAATATACTCAGCAAACTGAGAACGCACTCTGAACTGCTCTCCCTTCGCATCTACCAAGCCCTTTCGTGCATGTGTATTAGTAGAGGATCAACACCATGGCACCATTTAAACCCTGGGCACTGGTTCAATAGTAGTTACTAAATAAAGCATTATATATGAAACCTTAAGATTAACAACAGTCTGCCTTCATCACAGCTTCCATTCTATTCCATCTATTCAGTTTTTCAAAGACGTCTGCAGGATTATCTTCCCGCCCCTCCACAATTCAGTCAAATGTTGGTTGCATTTTCTTTTTCCTCTCCATTAAAATACCCAAGTTTCGAAGTTACATTTATCAGCCCATAACATTATACTCCTGAATATAACCAGGGGTCCAATCCATCAAAGCATTGTGTGTATATGCTTCAAGCTGCTGTGTCTCCAGTAATTCTGGGACCATTGACTGAAGATATGAATAAATGAATGAATGAATAACTGAATGTTAGCACAGTAGCAAGGTAAATCCAAATGAGCTAATTTATCTCATTTCCCAACTGCAGTCATCGTTACAGGAAGACACAAGGACTATGAAGTCCAGCAGGCCATCCTTCTCAGACTTTAAGGTAAATTCTGGGTATAGCCACTGGGACATATACAGAGGCATCTGCTGCTTTAAATCTGCCCTGGTCACACATTGATAAAATTCCACTGGCTCTCTCAGCACCATATGTGGAAGCATGAATTCCTATGAACAGCACTGTCACCCCAACTGCCTCACGGGCTGCGGCAAGAGCACAGGCATGAGTGTAAAGCATGTAAGATGAATTTTGACAAGCTATAACTTACAAGCAGCCATGTTAGTCATGGCTTTCATTTAATGCCAGAGCTTTTCCTGTATGAACATGGAACTTATTGCATGATGTTAGAGTGTCTGTTATTCTAGTATGTAAATATTATGAGACCTATGGTAATGTATTTACAACTAAAGATGGCAAGATAGCCCTTCTTCTAAGTTATCTTGTTTCTAATGTTTCGACTCAAACCTTGAATGCTGGCTAACGTTGATTCCATGTCTATTTTTTTTTTACAAAGTTTAAAAATGAGCAATTTGTAACTGAAGTAGTTAAATGGCCTATATGCTGCCCCTCTTTTGTATCTAAATTTTTCCCCCTGAGGTCCATATGTAGCCACTTTTCCAGCACATGGTGCCAGCTTTACTATTACTAATCGGCTTGCATTTTTGGTTTTCCATTAGCAAACCTGGTACCTGGTAGTTTTTCCGATACCACCTCTGCCAAATGAGCTGAGGCAGTACTAAAAGGTTATGATAAAACACATACGGTAACGTTAGTGCACCCTCTTGTAATGCAACCAGAATCGCCATCATCTAAGCTCTGATGTAGTATTACCCAAACTCTGCAGTCTTTTGTCTCGCTGCCTTTACTGAACAAGCTTTGTCTCCTTCACATCATGGCCATTTTATCTGGCATTGTTATGATGAGCTGTTACATTTAGGAGGCGCTATATCAGCAGTGGTACCCAAAAATTAGTAGAGCCAAGTCGAGCAATACCCTTTGGTGCGTTTCTGTCCATCTTCATCTCTGTACCATATAAGGCCTTTTTAAGGCATTAACATCTGATTAAGTGTCATTTTTGCTGGTTTGATTGGCTGTTCTGTACTTTTTAAACTGTGTGGTCTGAAATTTTGCTTATAATTTCAGTGTGACTGGGCGGAGCTAAACTGCTAGGCGGAATAGACTCAATAGATACAGGTCCCAAGCCATTACTTTTAACTTACTGTATACAGGCTCATTATTAACATTCAGAAAAAGCAGAGCTTATGAAACAGCACCTGCCAAACATTTGGAAGTAGTGCTGCATGTAATGATGCGTTGAGTTGATCAACACATTCAGATCACATTTGGAAATTCCCAGCATCCTTACACTCACATGTCCCATTCACAGACTTCCAACATATTACGATAGGCCTCTATCAGAGCGAACATATCAACTGGCAATATGCCACGAAACCTAAAGTGCTCTGGTGTAGACTGAGAGAACAGTTTGATCTGGTACTCTTACCTTAGGCAGGCTGCTTGTATGGACTCCCAGCCTTGCGATGGACTAAGCACAATCCTTCTGCACTTCTTCTGTTTCACTTACTCTATCCACCCAAGTGCCTCAATCTGTCTCTCAGACTTTTTCCTGAAAACTCTCTAACTCTCCATCCATCTCCCCCTCCCCTTTCCTCCTCCCTCTTTTGGCCTATCAGAAAGCCTGAGTCTCAGAGGCTGCTCTGTCTAAAATGGTAGGGTGGGACTTTGGCATGTGGCCAGCAGCTCTGCCGCTTGTTCTGTGCTGTTTTCTCTAAGGGCCGCTGCTGAGGTCGTGAGAGCTCAGATCGCTTCAGAAAGGGCAAAGCAGCTATGTCAGCTGGGTGCTGGATGATGAACACAGCCTTAATGCATGTGTAACCAACACGGCATCCAGCTGCAGATGTTCAGTACCAATGTAGTTACAAACACACAGTATGATGTGAAGAAAACCACAGAGACAAATTTAATAAAAATTGCACCAATCTTCTAGATTTTCCGTTGTAAACAGAGTGGTTTGATGAATGAGGTGCTTTAAAACTATTTACATTCCTTTACAGTGGTGCTGATAGGAGCCAGAGATCATGAGGGCCACAACTCAAATATAACCGTTTTATCCTACAAGGGAAACTATGCCCGGCCAGGAAGTGCCCAGCAGTGGGAAGTTAGGTACACAATCAGGTATCCACAATCAGTCCAGGGATTGCAACCTTCCGATTACTCTTAGAATTCCTTTTTAACTACGTGTTTTTTCCATCCTCAGAGCGTTTACTCTCCAGAGTGCGTAGGACAGTGACAGGCAGGTCACTCACCTCAAGAACTTTCCCTGTTATAAACTGATGGCAGGCCTCACACTGCACCCCAAAGTGGATCTGATAGTCCTTCTCACAGTACGGAGCTCCATCCCTGATGAAGAGAAAGTGACATTTACTGATAGTAACTCCCTCCATTTACTCAGTTACAGATAGTTATATAAGATTAAATGAGTTTTTCTCTGAGCACTGTTGAATGATACTACCTCTGCTCATATCCATGTTGTGAGGAACGTAATGTATAGATATAAGCTATTTTTCATTTAGACTTACTAATTAATTATCTTAGCTCAGCTTCTATTGTGTTCTGTTCCCACAAAGACAACAACAGCAAATTATGCACACAAAAAGCACATTTTTTGCAACATTGGCTTACATGTAAAAAGATGTAGAAAGACGTAAAAAGAAAAAAGTGGTTGCCCAGATGCCCTTTTATACACAGTCATGATTCCCTCACCTGTTTATAATGGAATGTTTCCTAAGGAATATAAACTCTTCACTCTTGTTTTTGCTTCTGTACTAACTGTTTTTGAGCATCTTACAGGCCAATTTAAAATCATTATATGTACAAATTGAATCAGGCTGGTCAGCCAAAACATAAAAAGTCCTTTTTAATTGTTATTAATTTAATTGTTAGTTAAATAAAGGTTAAGGAGAAGGAACAAATCCTCAAATCCTAGTTTACTGTTTTATGAAATGAGGTTAGTAGGTTTAATGTTCCTGCTTAAAACGTGTTATCCAAATAATATTCTTCTTCTTCTCTTTCTTCTTCTTCTTCTTCTTCTTCTTCTTCTCTTTCCTCTTTTTTCTCTTTCTTCTTCTTCTCTTTCTTCTTCTTCTTCTTCTCTTTCCTCTTTTTTCTCTTTCTTCTTCTTCTCTTTCTTCTTCTTCTTCTCTTTCCTCTTTCTTCTCTTTCTTCTTCTTCTTCTTCTCTTTCCTCTTTCTTCTCTTTCTTCTTCTTCTTCTTCTTCTTCTTCTTCTCTTTCCTCTTTCTTCTCTTTCTTCTTCTTTTTTTTCTTCTTCTTCTTCTTTTTCTTCTTCTCTTTCCTCTTTCTTCTCTTTCTTCTTCTTCTTCTTCTTCTTCTTCTTCTTCTTCTATATATTCTAGGTTTTTGTCTGCTAACTAGCCCGGCAGTTTCTGAGATAATGGCAATTCCAACTCCGGAATGTTCGGTCTGATTGGGAATGATACAGCTTTTTGATCCAAAAAAAAAAAAATTTTCCAAAAAATTCCAACTATTTATTTTTTTCCCATTAGGAATAAATGGTCTGGAAAGTACAAAAAACTGCACTATAGTTCTGTTCTGTACTGTACTGCTCAACCGGCAGATAGTGGTGATAATCCTTTTTATTGCATCCCTTGTTTCACCTATTCATTTTCATCCTCAATCAAACCCTATTGGTTCCTTTAACCCACAGCCACCAAACCTCATTTAGGGCAGGTCCCAAATACTTATTCACAGCCATACAGACCTGCACTCTTCTAGGTCTCATTTATTCACCCCTCATTCCTCCCACAGGAAGTGGGAACCATTTAATCTGTGCAACCATTAAAGCTGTGCAGCCATTCCGCTTTGCCTTCATGAAATGCACTTTTCTGGCCACAACTGCATTTCTACTCATTTAACGCCTGAATTGTTCAAGCTTGTGATTTTGCAACAAATCTGATTAAAAGTAGAAGGTAGTATGTAGTATATAGAAGTACTGCAGTCATACTTGAACTGCGACTTTTTGTCTCTTCAGTGCCCTTTAATAACCAGTACTAACAGAACTGTAAAGCTAATTTTCATCTGTTGCCCCAGAAGACTTTTCATTACCATGTGAAAGATAACCTGCCATACACAATAACAGAATGCACATGAAATAAGTCTATGAATTGAGGATAATCACACACAGAGAGAGGGAGAGAGAGAGAGAGAGGGAGAGAGAGAGAGAGCTGGACTCACTTGCTGATGTACTCTCCACTCAGCACTTTGCCACAGGCTTTGCACTTGAAGCAGCCAAGATGCCACTGTCTGTCCAAGGCCAGCAGAGCCTGTCCATTCTTTATGTCCCGGCCACAACCTGCACAGTCTGCACAGTTTACACACAGAGATGACACATATGATTCAAATCACAAACATGACATTAGTATAGAAACACAACACTCGGTCCAGGTGGCCATCTAAATTCTTCTGCACACACTCATGCATACACCTGCTTAAACACATCCTTAAAATGACCATTCTAGCCACTAGGTGGAGATGTGGGCTTACACAAACCCAACAGCCAGAGCGATCACATCACACCTGACTCAGTGTTTGGCTACTTGACTACACGGTTTAGAGCAACAACTCCAGCTACAATAAAACCTATTTATCTGCTGGCTGTAAATGCTCTGCCTGGAAATGTGTCATTAGGTTCATCTGTGAGTCATCATTAATTTGCTTCCTTTAGAGCTGGACTTACGAAGCCTCTTTCTTCTTCAGGGCTGGCTTTCATCAAGCATGAGCACCAGCATCTGTGTGTTCAGTAAAGCAGCCTTCTCCACAAGGAATATGGTGGAATTAAGTGTGCTTGCTTAATGTGTGTAAAGGTTGGGCTCTAAAAATAGCTCAGGATTGTCATCTTGTATTTACATCTGTTGGCTGAGGTCCCAAAAGCTTTTTTATACAGGCTGGAGCAGAGGAGGGCTGAGACACACACGCCCTGCAAGAGATTGATGGAGCAACAGATATGGTGGAGCAACATGAAGCATGTTATTCCCCTAAAGTGTGATATAAACCAACGCAACAGTCATCCGCCTTAATCTGCCCTCCTCCGACTCGTTCACATATGCCCACCTCACAGCGAGCGTCTTTATATGAACACTCTAAAGTTTGGGATCACCTGTCTTCTTCAGCTCACTCTATAAAAAGAGAGCCTTTAGAGTTCCCAGGACCTCATATTAGAGACTGAAATATGCCAAATGTGTTTTTCAAAATCTTAATATTATTAGATATAATCTATATACAGTGAGTCTTTTATTGGAAGTGATGACAAGATTTGCTCAAGATACACATTCTCTACAGAAAACAGACTTCTGTGGATTTTAATGTACAATTACTGTTTATATGGTGAATTCAATATATTTTAATATATACTGTAATATATATATATATATATAATATAATGTGGAAAAAATGTGGCCTATGAAAAAAGTTACATCTTTTATTGTATGTTTTATGTTAAAGTCAGCAAAAAACTGCAAATTGTGAGGTAAATTTTGAGAAACGTTGTTCGTCTACTGTAGAGGGTTTTCAAACTAAGAGTTTATTTGTATTTTCACAATAAATAAAGTACGTCTGCCTACAGCATCACGCTTCCACATTAACAGTGCATTAGTACATATGACACAATTATTTTATTATTTTTAAATTATTATTAATAGAGATGGAACCAGGGCGCCATCCACGGGCTAGGGCCCGAAGCTATCAGCAAGCCCGCGTGCTGCTCTGCGGCACCTTCATACGCCAAAGAACTTCACATCGAAGCCGTCATATCCCACCGATTACAGCTCTTCAGGGACCCGTTTGACAGTATTCTCTCTTTAAGCACTTCAGTACACCAAGGTTCCCATGATTTCCTTAGTGCCCACATACTTGGAATGGTTTTAATAGTGTACTGAAAAGTAGGTTCTTCATTTTCCGTCTTGTTTGCCCCCCCCCCCCCCCGTTTTTTTTTTCAAGACTTGTCCAGCAGGGATGGATATTGGGGATCCCAACCCAAGGGCATCACAGATCTTGTGGAGAGCAGCGTCTGATGGGAGTTCACGACTTGGTTTTTATACAGCTCATCAGTTCACTGTATTAAAAATTGCACAATAATGATATGGGGTTTACTGTGAAGACTGGATATACACTGTTCGAGTCACATTATTATGACCGCCTCCCTACTGTCACCCGGCGGCAGGGCCGTAGCTTAATTGAGGGGAGTCAGGTTTTTGTGGAACTCTCTGAAGCCCACTCATCCATGTGGAAGGCCCTAAAATCCATCCCTGCCAGATCATGTACACCCACACATTCTGTAGGCCCTTCCCTGGGGCAAGATGGTATCTTCGGCATGCATGACACAATGCCACATACATGACAAATGTCTAGAAATGTCTGCGACCACTGGCGGAAGGAGCATGAACTGAAGTTTTCCAAAGTACTGACCTCTCTGGCCCATAATTCCCCAGACTTGAACCCAACTGAGCAATTCTGTGGTGAGCCACCTTTGATCATTGTGTGTAGCCTCTTATGTATCCGTTCCCCCACAATTCAGCTCCAGCAGCTTGTGGGGATGGCACTGGGCCAGTCAGGGCATGGCTGGGCAGATACCTGTGAACAACCTACCAGGACGCTTAGCTGAGTCAGTCCAAGCTCATCTAGCTGCTGTCTGTGCTGGGCACACGGCACGTTACTCCGGATATTAGCGTCTGGTGGTCATAATTGATGTGACATCGAACTGTGTTCAGGCTTGTGCGTTCATTGGCTCCCACGCATCCAAGAACATTCTGCACTGTAGTAGTGGTCTGGCTTCTCTTTTCAAGGTAATCTAATAATATTCGCCTGCATGGTGGGGACAAGTTGCTTATATTTCAAGGTCAAGCATGGTGTCAGCCTTTGTGGAGTGGAAGGAGAGGTGGCGTCATTTACGCTCGGCTGACCACAGACCAGCACGCTCCTTCGTATATGCCGGTAAGGGTGAAATTCTAAGGTGTAGACATGAGACCAAACACAAAATTTTTTAAATTAGAGAATCAACGTTCTTGACTGAGGGTCAGGTAGACAGGGAGTTCAGGTCTCAGAAGGCGCTTATGGTCTCCTGAAGGTGCGTGAAACTTTGGGTATTTCAAAGGGCTTGGTCTTTCTAGACACAGGTACAGGTGGGCAGACCAGGCCAGTGTTAGGTAGTCTTGGGGCCTCAAGGCCCCTTTGGGTGATAGTGTGGCTGCACTTGGCCCTGGAGAGGGATCAAACCTTGCCTACAGCATGGGAGGGGGATATTGTTTCCGCAGTTATACCAGTGTTTCTCAGCCCTGGTCGTGGGGAAAACCCTGCTCGGCAGTATTCAGTTTACTGGACATAGGCAGTGGCCGAATATTTAGAAAACAACTGCCCTGCTCATAATACTTCCCAGTTGTCAAAACTGATACACACAGCCATTTCAACCTCCATAGAAAAGCCTTGGCGGCTTACTTGGGTTAAGGTACCTTCGGGTGGCCAGGCTCATGCCTCTACAGCATCAGGGTCCCGATGGTGTAGACCTTCCTGCAGCAACTGTAGAGTAAGCCCAGCAGCTTTCTTCTAAGAATACCACCACCGACCTTTAGTTGTCGAGTGGCAACTTCATTGGCGCGTCTTGAAGGAGCACTATGCTCTTGTGGCTGAATGTGAATCGGGATGCCCCTTAGCAAACGTTCCAGACATCTAATGGAAAACCTTCCCTGAAGAGGAGAGTGCTGTTTCTGTTATCTCTCCAATAATAACCCTGATTCAGGAGGTACAGTGTTGGGTATAGAAGGAGTCTGTGGAGGGGTCTAAGTCAAGGTTGATTTAAAGTAAGCGGCCTATTTACAACGGATGCGGTCATGTAGCAGCCTTTACTTCAAGAGTCCTGGTGCCGAGGCCGTGTCGCAAGTGAGCAAGTGGTGAGGAATAAAAAACTTCCCTCAAGAGTGAGAGGAAAAACGCTCAGCGAGGGAACTCGCGTCTTTCCGTGGTGGCTCTTATTTTTGCCTTTTTTCCAAACACAGGTCAATAGCAGGATAACAAAAACAAGCACCAAAGGATCGTTTAACTAGAATTCCGATTTCAGCAATCATGTGCTAGATGCTTAGTTCTAAGGTTTCAGCTCAGATTAGAGGATATCTGGGGCCTTCACGATGGTCGCCAGACAGGATTTAAATGGAAGTAAAACGATGACTGGTTGAAGGTCCCACGCAACATCAGGGTCGGAGGGACCATGGAGAAGCAGGGGGTAGTGTGGCGCTGTGGTGATTGATATATGCTGGTGTCTGTTAAGTTGGTTGCAGCCTTGTGTACTAGTCTTAGACCTTCTCTATTACTCCCTCGTCCTAGTAGGTCATTGAAAAAGAAAGAAGAAATGAGCGCGCAGCCTTGTACTAATCCGCACTCTACAGTGAAGCAGTTGCTTTCATGGAATTTTAAACCCCCAGTTCTATCTGAAAGACACGTAGCCTGCCCATTCACAATCTGGGTTTTATGCTTTAATGGAAATATGAAGCATATGCTGGATGTGTTCACTTCTTCGAAGTTTGGGTCACTCCTAGAAAAAAAGCATCCAAAAAAAAAAAAAGAATTTTCAAAATAAACAAAAAAGGCTAGAATCTCAACTTCCAGGCATGAGAAATAGGGGGGGGGAGGGGTGTGCTTTAAATGTGGTCTCATGATTTTGATCTCCTAGGTTTCATTTGTGTTTATGTAATCAGGAATGGCGCACCTGGTGCCATAGACCTGGGTCATTTTTGACTCTTAAGAAATATTTAGGTTTGGAATTTGGACCACAGTAATATTGTACAGTGATAATTCTACACATAATATTTGTTTGTCAAAATATGTGCATTTTTGTCCGATGTTGTCATATCACACACTGCATTTGCCCTGTGTACTGCAGCCACCCTTAGTCCTGATATATTGTGTGTGTGTATGTGTGTTCGCATGTATATGTATTTGTATGACAGTTTATGTATATTGCGTTTTTATGTATATATATATATATATATATATATATATATATATATATATTATTATACATACACATACACATGTATGTATGTGGGGGGGGGGCAATTACTGATTATTACTGGGGGCAATTACTGATGTCAACTGTCTGTAAAGCACTTTGAGATGCCAAAGTTATGAAATGTGCTCTTTAAATAAACATTATTATTATTATTATTATTAATAATATATGTATGTGTGTTTGTGTATTTTGTGTTATATGTTTATATATATATATATATATGTGTGTGTGTGTGCGTGTGTGTGTGTGTGTGTGTGTGTGTGCGTGTGTGCTTGTGTGTGCCGTGTGTTTGTCTGTGGTGTGTGTGGCGGGCCCCTTGTGTTTGTGGTCTAGCGTGCGTGTTGTGTGTATTGTGTGTGTGTTTGTGTCTTGTGTGGCTTGTCGACTTGTGGTATTGCGTTTGTGTGCGTGTGTGCGTGTGTGTGTGTCTGTAGCGTGTGTTGTGTTTGTGGTGTTTGTGTGTGTGTGTGTGCGTGTGTGGTCGTGTGTGTGTCGGTGTGTGTCTGTGTGTGTATGTGGTGTGGTGTGTGTGTGTGTGTGTGGTGATGTGTGTTTGTGTGTGTTGTGCATACTGAAACATCCTGTCGGTTTGATTTCCTGGCTAGAGAGGCCTCTACCAATAGCCTGGCCACCGTGTTCCGGTTTTTTCGGAGATGAGGTCCGTCATATATGGACAAGTCTGTCCCCTCCTGGTCTCTCAAGCACTGTGGGAAAACTTGTCACCCCCCGGTCATACAGGCTCCCACCTCAATGAGAGGTCGAGCATCCTCTGGGCACTAGTTTTTAGGCGTGGTAATAGATGATAGGACACATGCCAGTGTGCTTTGTTTTCTTGGGCTCCAGGTTTCACTCAATGTTTTCTTCTGTATCTAAAGGTGTTGCTTAGGTGAATCCGGAACCCCAAAGCGCCTGTTCTGTTCTTCCCTCATGGGATCGGCAAATGGACGTGGGAGGTCACAGGCATCAAGGCAGCGTGTAGAGGCTCAGCAATCTGGCATCTGCTGAAGGTCGTGGTATCTAGCCAGTAAAACCTGTCTCTTCTTTACGTGTCTTTGTTTCAGAGCCACCTAATCAGTCTAGCGTTACTAATTCCTTGTGTGCTATGATGGACTGTTTTGTTAGGGATGTCCCCTTATGTCCCCCTCTGTTTTGAATTAGTCTTGTCTGTTATGGTGTCACATAGAACAACAATGTGGAGCTGATGCTGGTGGTTCCTGAGGTTTGGAATCACGCACCCACAAACACATCGACCGCATAACTACAATCTGGTCTTATCCTTAGGAGTGTAATTAATTCATTAATTCATTAATTCATTAAATTACTCATGTCTCAAAAGACAGCTGCACGCCATAAAGAAAAAAAAAAAGAAGGAGGTGTGGGAATTGCGGTTGCTGGTTGGGGAAGGAAAGAATAAAGGTGACTCAGGATCCAATACCACTGAATGATAAATTTAGACTGATATGATCAATATTTATTGAGGCTACACATACAGTAAGTCTGGTCTCCTCACGTATGGGCGGGCGCTGCGGCGCGCCGTGTTTGCTCAACCCCAACACGGCCAGACGGTCTCGGTTATGGAGCTGTAGGAGGTTCCTAATGGTGGCCGCTGTGATAATGCCATCCCATGGGCAGCTTGAATATCCTCACACAGTTCCTGGGCAGTTATGGGTTGCGGTAGGGGTGGTAGGTGGAGGGACACCAAGGCCTCTGGACGTGTCTTTGTTGTGACGGGACAAAAAAAAAAAACCGTTCATCCTGGTGCTGACACCCCCCCCCCCCCCCCGAAGGTGGCCTCCCCACACAGGATTCGTTGGGCGTCTCCACCAGAGACTTGAAAGCGGGACTCGTCACTGGGGGGGGGGGGAAGGAGATGACCCGCTGCCATTCTGAGTTCACTCCATGACAGTTGGTACGACAACACTGCAGTCTTTGGTGACCGGTGACGTGGTGTTAAGGACTATGTCGTGGTATAACGGTCTCATTGCATGTAGTCCTGGGTGGTGCAGCCGCCTGTCAGTGTGTGCTTGCACTTAAAAGGATGACTCATGTGCAGGAGCACCACTGCTCACTGGAATGTCCAGAATGGTGGCTGTAGAGCGAGTCAGATATGCGGATAGGGCCTGGTCCTTGATTACATTACATGCACAGCTGAGTGTGAACTTGGGGAGGGAGACATTACGCATGTCTCGCAATGTCAAACCTAACGCCTCCAAATTTCATTTCCCGGGTCGGGGTGATTCCTATCTGGGCTGCAGGCTGTTTGAGACGATGCGTTTAGTCTGCGTGTAGTTTTGTATAGAAATTGACCATGAATGTATTTTGCACAGGTGGGACTCCGGTGACCCCTCTGTGGAGACACCCCCCCCGCCGGCTGCCTGCGAGTCTAAGATGACGGCAGCCTTTCCAACAGAAGACACGAGCTCCATCACTGCCCGCTCGCTTGGGAGGGGGGCGTGCTGTCTGCTAAGGAACCTACCATACTTAGCGCAGGCGGCGCGGGATGGCTCTGAAATTGACCTCTAGGGTAGGTCGCTACTTTTTGCCAACTCATTGTGATGCACAACCACTGTAGGTACAGTAGCCAAAACTAGAGTCTTGTGTTTTTTAAGACATTGTTGCTTCACGCCTTGCATATTCCGGCGAAATAGGGAACCAGAAAGGGGAATAGTTAGGAAGCATTGCATCAGCACCTTGCAGCTACATGTCCGACGCTGCTTAGCCGCTAACTGAATATGTGCCTCTTTTCACGTCCAGTTGATAACGTGGTGGGCTCTGCTGGACTGACCAGCGGAGAAGGGGCGCTCCGATGCAATGTGCAGGCCTTTGTGCACCATGGCAATAGAGTTAGTTCACTTGGGAGGTATGGAGCTAGAAAGGCCATTCTAAGCCAGCCTTATGTGAAGACCTTACTCTCTGGGAAAAGATGTCAGGTGCTTGCCAAGGTTTGCTAAGCAGACAGCGGTGAGAAGGCATTCTGATTAAATTCACCTTTTCTGGATTTCTGGATTCACTGAATACATACGCATATAGTTGGCAACCAAGTGTTATGATTAGTTCTAATTCTCGTTGGGGGACCTTCTGGCTCTCCCTGAAGGGTTTTTCGTCCTGCGGCGATTTCTGTGCCCCACAATCCTCAAGCCAAGTGCTTGAAAAGCAGCTCACCACCACCGCCACAGCTGAAGAGACTTAGTGAGTTTTTATTCATTTCTCATTAGTGGAACGTTTGTTAATGCAGGACTACTATTGCCGTATGCAATCGTCGCGATAAAAACCAGAACCATGTATTGACCATTTCGGGGTACCTGTATCTGTATCAGGTCAGCAGGGTTAAACTTAATGAGTTTTGTTAGACTTGCAGTAGTAGTGGGTCATTCAGAAATCAAAAATTTAAAGAGAGTCCTGGGATATGCTGTAAGAGGTCATACATCCGATGTGTGTACGATTTGTAACTCAAAGCTGTTCCAAGATTATTTCAAAAACTATTTTAGCATAAGATGTGGATGACAATGAACAGTTGACAAACAATGTAGAAGACGGCCCTGTACCATAGCAGAGATGTCTAGTGATGCTTAGCAACCTAACCTGCTAGCCCCAGCTCATCCTCTCTCCTAAAACATCCACTTTGTAAAACACCATGCCTTGAGTGGCATGAGGCTTGGTTGTCTCACTATATCGGGCTAAAACTCACACGTGATGGCAGCAAGAAGAAGAAAGCATGTCTCCTGGGAGGAGGGAGAGACTGTGTAGAGCATGAATTCAACCGAAAACGTGTCGGCTCCCTGCATATTGCTCCTGTTAAGTCAGTCCACCACAATCAGAAACTGCTTTAGTTGTTTGTGTCCACAGCCATGTTCATAATTATATAAATAGGGTCCATAAGACTGTTCTATGATAAATAAGCTTTGCTCTGATTGGCTGTCGTATATTGTGCCTCATTCAGAAAACCATTGAGTGCTGAATCATTCCTTAGAACTTTATTATGAATGGGGCGGGGCTAACCTGCTGTAGGCTGAGTAGGTGGTTCCTGTGACATCACAAAAACAGTGGAATCGTTTTTTAGATTTAGATGGATGGATGGATGGATAGATGCATAGATGGAAGGATGGATGGATGGATTGATCGATGGATAGATGGATGGACAGATGGATAGATGGATGGATGGATAGATGGATGGATGGATAGATAGATGGATGATAGATAGATGGATGGATGATAGATAGATAGATGGATGGATGGATGGATAGATGGATGGATGAATAGATGGATGGAAGGATGGATGGATGGATGGATGGATGGATGGATAGATGGATGGATAGATGGAAGGATGGATGGATGGATAGATGGATGGATGAATAGATGGATGGATAGATGGATGGATGAATAGATGGATGGATAGATAGATGGAAGGATGGATGGATGGATAGATAGATAGATGGATGGATGGTGGTTCAGGCAACATGAAAGATGGATATGTGATCTGGAGAGGACACCTCCTGCTCTCAGTGCCTTGTTTTATATACAGGTTTGTTTGTTTTGCTGTGTAGCTATCCACATGGAGCCAGTGCTCAGGAAGAGCAGGACCTGTGTGTGTGCGGTGTGACCGTTACAGCTGCTGACTTTACCACAGCACTGGAGTCCCTACAGGATGCCCATTCCCAGGCCATTGGAGCACCCAAGGTAAGTCTGAGCAGCCAAGGATAAACTGAAGCCAACACAACAAAAGCACCGGGATCAAATTCTCCCATGTACACACTACTTACATACAGTACCAGTCAGAAGTTTAGAGACGGCTGCTCATAGCAGCTTCTCCTTACGTTTACCTTAAAGCTTCACTTTAGAATAAAGGTGAAGACATCAAGCTATGAAATAGCCCTCATGGAATTACACAGTCCACCTTAAAACCCTCCAGAGTGGAGCTGCACAGGAGGATGAACCAGCTTCCTTACCCTGCAGTGGAGCTGATAGAACAAGGTTTATTACTAAGCAGGTTTGGAGCGATTCTATTGGTTGGTCCCTCATGAATATTCACTAACCTGAAAGGAGAACTAGAGCTTTTACACTGTGCAGAAAAAGATCAAAGTTTTTACACCACTAAATATATATTAGAGGTGGAGATATGGAGGAGTATCATACTGTGTACATCAGGAGTAGATGTGGTGTATCAGGATATGGACTGGTTCAGACTCTCATCAGGTGGAGCTGTTAAGTGTACGACTGTAGAGTCTTTAAGATCACCAGCACCATCCGTTTAGATGGGTGTGTCCAAACTTTTGACTGGTGCTCCAGGGTTGTGTGAGTAGTAGATGGCCGCCAGCGAGATGCTTACTAAGTAGAGTGGAAGGTTCTCCAGCTTTGCACAGTCGCTTTGGGCTTTAGGGATATGTGAGCATGTGGACATAGTCAAGCTTATATTTCAGGCTTCCTACAGCTCATGGAATTTTAGACAGTCTATTCCAGACATGGGAAGTCAGGGAATTTGATCATTTTGGGGCTGGATTATGGGATATCTGGGAATCTTGTAGTCGCCATTCATCAAAATATGATATTTTCACACATATCCGGACCTGTTAGTCCTCTTCTCGTTTGTCCAACGCTTCAGTCCAGATATGCGGTCTCCTGTACCTGCTAATGAAGGCACACATGCCAGGAAAATGCTCATGCTCATTTCTATAATGATATTTATACATTGAGAACTTTAGATTTATGCTGAAAACTAGTGATGAAGCTCACAAATTGCTGGGTCTAAAATGCTGTGGCTGGATTTTGCCTGCTCAGCACTAAGGCCGCCTGGTTTACTGTTAATTATAGGTCATGGAAATTCTGCTGTTTAGTCCGTGACAGTCAGGGAAAACTCAGGGCAGAATGTGACGGGGAATCGTGATATATACTAAGTCACACTGCTGCATTCCTTTGGGACCTGCTCTCATCTCCACTCCAGGTGACTAGGAACCCTGGCATGCATCCACCACTCGCATAACCACAGTTGCATAGGTAAATACGCATCATGATTTGTATCTACTGACCTCCGGGGCGGCTCTGAACAAGCTGGTGACTCTTATCCCGGACAGAGCTGCAGGTACCTAATGCAGTGCCTGTTCCACAGATGTTCACCTGAGGGACATCTTTCATGCCCCTAGCGATTATCCAATTGCTGGTCTGGACAGGGAACCAGCCTGGCAGCCTCATGTACCAGCTTGATCACATCCACTAGCTGTTGAGAGAGCAGCAAGCCCTGAATCAACTCTGAGAAGCATACAAGCAACTGATCCGTCATGTGTAGTCCAGCTCTAGCTAAGACATATCCCCTAAACTGGGCACAGTTGGTTCCATCTGGGCACAGAGTGCTTTGTCGATGGACTGACTAACGAGTGTAGCTAATGGAAAGCTCACAGACACACCTAGCAAGGAAGCCCACTTAAGAGCAGCCTGGTCCAGAGGTTTAGAGGGCGTGTGACGCAGGAAATGCAGCACCAAGTGATCACGGTGGATCCAGTCACTTTAACCCCCTTTAGAAATGCAGTCGCCAACTTAGGAGCCAAAAGAGGGGTGGGGCCGAGTGACTCACCAGGACTACCACACAAACTGTCCTGGTAGAGGGCTCCCTCCTGTCCTCAGTCAGGGACTGCGAAACGGAAAGGCTAATGGCGGGTCTAGAATCTGGATGTTCAAACACACGTTAGTCCTCCATCTACCCTTGCCTAGAATGCGAGTGGAGGGGACTCCACATCCACAGCTTTGCACCATACCTGACCCTTCAGCTGGAAGAGAAGGTCCCTACACACGGGGAGTTTCCACGAAGGTCAGTGATGTAAGAAGCCATAGGGGATGGGAGTTTTTGAGAGTTCTAAAAATGTCACCAGGTTTGTGTTGGGTTAAAAAGGAGCGAGAAGAAAAGCAGGAAGGCTGCCGTGTGACTCAGGTATGTATACAAGCTTGATGACAGACACTCTGGTGTGATAAGACACATGCGTTCTCACAGGTTATCATTAGGAACCGCTCTGGTGGTCAGAAGACGTAACTGTGGGTGTAAGCAGATGGTGTGGTTTGGTTGTATCACCATTTTGATGTCATTGATGATAAGCTGTTCCTTTTCCATTTATGGCCTAACCAACCTTTCTACCACTGCCATCGTTTGTATGTTGAGAGAATCTGCTCCGGACCTAAAGCTTACCTTTTGTGAATGCCAGATCCCGTCTGTGAGGTGGCAGGACGTAGGGGGTCTGCAGCAGGTGAAGAAAGAGATCCTAGACACCATCCAGCTCCCTCTGGAACACCCGGAGCTTCTCTCGCTTGGCCTGCGGCGCTCCGGCCTGCTGCTCTATGGGCCTCCAGGCACCGGCAAGACCCTGCTTGCTAAAGCTGTGGCCACTGAATGTTCTATGACCTTCCTCAGGTGGGGATGCTGGATAGATGTTTCTGGAGAGCGCGATGTTTCTCCAGTTCTCAGAAGCTTGTTGGTGTACATGCTTTTTGCCTGAACCACAACGATTAACTATCAGGTTTACTGAGCTGAGGAACAAATGCTATCAAATGTTTCTGTTTGTGGCTTCATGGTGCTGCAGGTTCTCAGAGGAACATGACTAAGATGAGTCCTTTTGATTCCAGTGTCAAAGGGCCGGAGCTTATTAACATGTATGTGGGCCAGAGTGAGGAGAACGTCAGAGAAGGTAAGAAGCCATTAACACACTCATCGTTAACAGTACACCTGCACAAATAGCTGCACCCAGAAGGAATCAACTGACAGGAACGAAAATTGGGGGGTAGGCTCGACATCACGAGACATGCGAATGATTCCAGCCCGGGGACGTAAGCCGACTGACCCAGCAGCCACGGTTGAGGGTCCATGAGTCATCCTGCTAGTGCCAGCAAAGACCGCCTTAACACCACGATAGTGTCACCAAAGACTGAAATGGTGACGTACCAGACTGCCATGGAGTGACTCAGAATGGCAGCCGGTCATCTTCAGTGACGAGTCCCGCTTTAGTCTTGGTGGAGATGCCCAACGAGTCAGTGTGTGGAGGCACCGTGGTCAGATGAGTTAGTTGTCAAGCGCCACACATCCAGAAGGTCTGGCGTCACTCCACCTCCACCCCTACCGCACTATCTGCAGGAACCGTGTGAGGATGTTCAAGCTGCATGGGATGGAACATACTTCATAAAAATACATCTATCATCAAAAGAACAGTTGCACCCAGAAGGAATCAGCCCCCAGGAAGGAAACTTGAATGAAACTCTCGGACGTGCATGTGACATAAGCACAGGACAGGCCTTACTGCTCTACCTGACTGACCCAACACCCACAACTGCAGACGTTCAATCAGCAGTGATGCCCTCCATTGGCAGACGACTGCACGACGCAGGACAACTGTCCTTAACACCACGTCACTGTCACCAAAGACTGCAGTGGTGTCGTGCCAGACTGTCATGGAGTGACTCAGAATGGCAGCGGGTCATCTTCAGTGACGAGTCCCGCTTTAGTCTTGGTGGAGATGCCCAACAAATCCGTGTGTGGAGGCACCGTGGTCAGCACCGAGATGAACGGTTTGCTGTCACACGTCCAGAAGGCCTTGTGTCACTCCACCTCCACCCCTACCGCACCATCTGCAGGAACTGTGTGAGGATGTTCAAGCTGCATGGGATGGATTATCACAGGACACCATTAGGAACCTCTACAGCTCCATACCGAGACATCTGGCGTGTTGGGTTAGCAAACACGGCGGCCCAACACCATACTGAGAGACAGACTTCTGTATGTGTAGCTCAATAAATATTGATCATATCAGTCTAAATTCATCATCAGTTATTGATCCTGGTCACCTTTATCTTCCCTCCCAACAGCACCGCACTTCCACACCTCCTTCTGGGTGCAGCTATTCTTCTGACGATGAATGTAGAAATGCTTTCGGACTCTGACCAAGACTTTTCGGAAACGCTTTTTTGTGATCTGTGTCTCCGTAAGTGTTTAGCAAAGCTAGAGCTGCAGCTCCCTGTATCATCTTCTTCGACGAGCTGGACTCCTTGGCTCCTAACCGAGGTCGCAGCGGAGACTCAGGAGGTGTGATGGACAGGTCTGTTATATAAAGAGCACTGGCTAATTCTGAATAATGCAACACTCTGGCTCTGTAAAGCTTCCAATGGAGGCTGATTGATGAAGTCATGTTGGATATAGTGTTTTGTGCTTTCAACAATCGAAGAAGAACAGACACCGGGCTGCAGCGTTAAAGGCTGAAAGAGTGCATTCCTCCAAAGGCCATTGACATTGGTCTAGTAACATGTACAACCAAAGCTAACTGGATCGCCAGTTTTGCCATAGGGCAGCATAATTCACACTGATATGACTTATTAAACTTTTTATTAATTAATATAAACTGACTCTAGAAATAAGTGTTATATTCGGCTTTGTTAGTCCTGTTCTATTGTTTAACCCACAATAACTACCGGACGAACCTGCCCCAATAACAACAAGTGCTTTAATCCTAAACTGAAGGAACTGTAGTACAAAAAGAAGGCATTAGAAGAACTTCTATACAAGTAGAAGTATGAATAAAAATAAACAATAATAATATTAACAGGTCTTTACGGTCACATTTACATTTACGGCATTTAGCTGACGCTCTTATCCAGGACGACTTATTCCTATAACAGGTTGGCCAGTGTAGTGTTGGTAGTCGTGTCCAAGCCCAACAGCATTAGTTACCCAGACCTGGGAATCGACCCCCAGTCATCCACATGGGATTGTAGCTCCACGACAGGTGGTGGTGTTATCTGCGGATCCACACCACCCAAAGGCAATAGCAAAAGGGAAGGCTTGCAGGTGTCTTCCCCATCTAACACACATGTGGTCAAAGCAGTTATAGCTGTATGCAAAGTCGCCCACTTATATACAAGGTGCATTGTGTTTACTCCATCACCACGCTGCTAGAACCACTCACTCCATGTGTAGCATGTTCTGGTTTCTGACCTATGTGTCTTTACCGTGGCAGGGTTGTGTCTCAGCTCTTGGCTGAGCTTGATGGTCTGCATTCCTCCAGTGATGTCTTTGTGATCGGAGCAACGAACCGTCCAGATTTACTCGACCAGTCGCTGCTTCGGCCTGGCAGGTAGGAATACCGACTGGCGCCTTCTTTAGCCGATCAGTTCCTGACTTGCTCCTCTAATGTTTCTGGCTGCTTTTGTAGTCCAGTGTTTCTGCTGTGCTTTTCTCCGCAGATTTGACAAATTAGTCTACGTCGGGATCAGCGAAGACAGGGACTCGCAGCTGCAGGTGCTCAAGGCCATCGTTCGAAAGTGAGTGATTTTCAAAATTACAAACTGTCTGAGATAGTGTTACCCAACCTGGTCCTCAGGGGCCCCTCCACGGTTTTCCTTGTTGGGAGTTAGATCGGGGCAAAATACAGACAATAGAATAAAACAGAATGGAATAGAATAGAATATAGTGAAATATGGAATAGAACATGGAATAGAACATGGAATAGAATATGGAATAGAATTGAATGAAATATTGAATAGAAAATGGAATGAAATATGGAATGGAATAGAATATGCAATGGTATATGGAAAAGAATATGGAATAGAATTGAATGATATATAGAATAGAGTATAAAATGGAATGTGGAATAGAATATGGAGTGGAATGGAGTGGAGTGTGGAATAGAATATGGAATAGAATATAGAATGGAATGGAATGTGGAATAGAATATGGAATAGAATTGAATGATATATAGAATAGAAAATAGAATATGGAATGAAATGGAATGTGGAATAGAATATGGAATGAAATGTGGAAAAGAACATGGAATAGAATGGAATGTGGAATAGAATATGGAATGGAATGTGGAATAGAATATGGAATGAAATGTGGAAAAGAACATGGAATGGAATGGAATGTGGAATGGAATGTGGAATAGAATATGGAATGGTATATGGAATGGAATGCGGAATAGAATATGGAGTGGAATGTGGAATAGAATATGGAATGGAATGTGGAATAGAATATGGAATGGAATGTGGAATAGAATATGGAATGGAATGGAATGTGTAATGGAATGGAATGTGGAATAGAATATGGAATGGAATGGAATGTGTAATAGAATATGGAATGGAATGTGTAATAGAATATGGAATGGTATATGGAGTGGAATGTGGAATAGAATATGGAATGTAATGTATTATGGAATAGAATATGGAATGGAATGTGGAATAGAATATGGAATGGAATAGAATATGGAATAGAATATGGAATAGAATGGAATGTGGAATGGAATGGAATGTGGAATAGAATATGGAATGGAATGTGGAATGGAATGGAATGTGGAATAGAATATGGAATGGAATGGAATGAGGAATAGAATATGGAATGGAATGTGGAATAGAATATGGAATGGAATGTGGAATAGAATGTGGAATAGAATATGGAATGGTATGGAATGGAATCCTTTTATTGACATTTATTGAAGAAACAATAAAAGACCAGTAATATATAATGATATATTTTATAATATATAATATAGTCTAGATAATTAAATATTAGTTAAGTATTTACGAATGGACAGTGCACTCAGTGTAAACTACAGTAATATAAGTAAATAAGTGATGAATGTGTGAAGTGACAGTGCATGGATGTGTAGAATAGAATTTGATAGTATATGGGGGGTGGAATTACACTATAGATATAATGTAAACCTAACCCAGAGAGCACTATGCTTCATCTTAGTTGAGGAATGTTTTTACATTTCTGTCATTTAGCAGATGCTCGTATGCTCCCAGAGTGACTTACAGCCGTGCTTAGCGTTCCGTCGGATAATGTTTCCCAGTTAGTTCCTAGTAAAGTCTAGGAAACTCCCCTTGAGCTCAGACACTACCCGAACAAGGTCCAGTGCTAATACCTGGACGGAAGAATCCAGAATTACATACAGCATAAGAGCTCTACCTCGCAATCCAAAGCCAGCGCTCATACCTAGAGAGAAGCAAGCTCATGCTCAGTACCTGGACTCAGGACTCAGGATGATGAAGGGCTGGTGCTGAAACTGGTCATATGCAGTGCGGATGCTTGAGTGCTGTGCTGATTGTGCATGCTTGTGCATGTGTGCCTACAGGTTTAAGGTGGACCACACTGTCAACCTCGCAGACATAGTGGAGCGCTGTCCTCTTCAAGTCACAGGAGCCGACCTGTACGCGCTGTGTTCAGATGCCATGATGTCGGCTATTAAGAGGAAGGTTTTCCGTCTCACTCAAGGTGGTTTTAACTGCACGCTTTAATAATTCATCTTCATCTTTCCATGTCCACTTAAAGGGAAGCAGCCCATTACAAAGTCGCAGATGCTGCAGCGCAGCCTTTCCCCTCAGCCCTTTAATGTCATCTCTAATGGCTTAAAATGCTGTGAAGTGAAGAACTATGGCCCGTCTCTCTCACCCTGAGGACACAATTTAACCCATAACAGCCCACAGTGGCGTACGTGTCACAAGCCTTTTCGAAGTCTGGAGAGTTCCTCATACAGCTTCATCCTTTACCTAAACACATGGACTCCCTGAGTGACCAAACCGGTCATTCCGGGGCGCAGTTACTTGACGCTTGGTGAACATACAGCCTCGTTTAGAAAATGGCGGTGTGCTTGGTTAGTGCAGTGAGAGACAAAACCAGCTCATTTTACAAGCTTGCTTTTTGTTCCTATAAGGTTCCGACCCATGTAGGAGCTCTAATGTTCTAATGACATGGTCTATATTATATACAGCTCTGGAAATAAATCAGAGACCACTCCAGTTTCTCCTTAAACCAGCATCTCCACATGTACAGCAGGTCCTCAGTGAGGAACCGTAGGCTGGGTTCTAGCTTTACTGGCAGATACAGTGAGCGTCTGGTTCATAAGAACAAAGTCCAGCAGCAAACACACAGGACAACACAGCTACAGACTGGCAGAGGGCCGAACCCCCTCTCTACTGACCCTGATGAGGGCCACCTCATTCCAGTGTCCCTTACCCACCGTAAGATGACCTCAGGTGACCTACAGAGAGACTGGCGAGCGGCGGCTGGGGTGAAACGCACAGCGAGCATGGTTCTAAAAACAGGTTCTGGAGGTCATTAGTGATTTTCTAAATAACAGATCTAATACAATATCTGATCTGGAGTTTGGGAGACATGCTTCCAGTAGTGTAGAGAATCAGAACTGAGGGATTCTGGTCCAGCACTAACCCAGAACCGGTACACCTAGAGACACTGATCAGTTACAGGTGGGCTCTTAGATTTTTCCAGAGCTGTATATATTCTATGTTACATATGCCCATTCTGGACCATTTCTTAAACACAGCGATGGAATACAAGTTAGGAAATTGTTTCCGGTATTTTGACCCTGTTATACTCACAGAAGAGACCATGTGACCTCTTTGTCACAATAACACTGATCCTTTATGATCTTCCTTTATGAACAGACCCCTCATTGTTTTCCCATAAGAGGAAATGGGTCTGGGCTCTTATGGGTTATGAGGAGTTGAGTTTCTGCCTGGCTGTGAAAGCCCCAGTTTTCCTCCACTGAGGAGGTGATGTTGGAGCTTCTCCTGTACAGGCAGACTGCGTGGGTTGCCGTTGTTCAACCCCTCATTAAGCATTCTTCGCTTCCCGCTACTCATTTTGAACAATAGAGTTAAAGAGGCTGACCAGTTAATGTGGAGCTAAATGAAAATGTCAGAACAAAGGTCACTTCCCACCACCGTGAGTGGTTCGGCAGGGAGGTGAGGATGTCGTTTGTGTTAAATGCCAGCGTTTTGGCATATCGCTCCCTGTTTTTTCCCTCCCCTCATCAGCCGAGACACTATGGCGAGATGAAAGGAGACGCCAGTCTTCGTTTGACATTTCAAATACTTTTACTTCATCGAAAATATTCCAGATTTCATAATGCCACAGCTTTCTATACAAGAGGCCTTTTAATAAGGAGCAATGTAAAACCCTCTGGATACAGTTCCTGAGGAAAGCAATAACGAGTAACACATCCAGCAGTGCTGACGCTGCTGGTCTTTCTCTTGTTGTCTTCTTCATTCGTGCTCTCCCATTCATTCTTTTCTTTTCTTCTCATGCCCAGGTCTGGACTCGGAAGACGGCGTGCTCACACTGTGTGCCGAGGACTTTAGCCAAGCCCTTGACATCCTGCAGCCGTCTGTGTCCGAGCAGGAGCTTCACAAATACAAACTCATCCAGCAGAAATTCACCGCAAAGTAGCACCACCGCTACCACCGGCCCCACCGGGTGGAGACGGCCACTGCTGCACGTAGCTGGTCCTGGTCAGTCCCGGCACAGTCTGGGATGCAACTAACCTACATTCAGTGTTGGGTTCATCAGATAACTGGAGTGATACACTGGGTACTAGCTCAGTTATCATAAACCTGAGGAAGTTACTTTGTTCAGGTGTTCCGTTTTACACAAATGAGTATGCTGATTAATTCTACTACTCGATTAATATGATGCAATGGAGGCCACTTCCAAACGTAGGGAAGGAAGTGCATGGAATTGTTGGTTAAACACACTAATCCGGATGAGAAATGACCGTGCAGGCTTTCCTTATTCACCAGTGCCCCAGAGCCTGTATCAGTAAGCTAGCCTGTATCAGTAAGCTAGCCTGTATCAGTAAGCTAGCCTAGGGCTAAACGTGAGCAGGGAAGCCATGCCTTGGAGTGTGCAGGACATCCGCGTGCTCACAGGTAGCTGATGTGGTGCAAAGAGATTTACCCATTCCGAGTTTTTACTCCATAAATCAACATGGATGTGTAGCTACACTGTATATGACGTGGTAATGCGTTGTAATTAATTCAGTAATTAATTTAATTTGCTATGCAAATGGTTTGTATGCGCGTTGGCATACGTTAAAGAGTCATTGCTTCTCTTTGTTCACTAGCAAAGCTACTCTGAAAGCAAAATAAAGAATATGGAGAGAAAACGATTCAAACCAGCGTCCGTCTCACTCGGCATACTTAATAAAGCTGTACTAACGTAGTTATAACACGTTTATTACAAAGGACAAATAGGACAGCTCGGTATAAAGGGTTGCCTTGTTTATTGGATGAAAAGGTAAAGTGAGGATGTAAAAGCTATAGGAGGGATAAACTAAACGGTGTCAGATTCCCCCAACAGATCTGTATGTCATGGGGACGTAGGAGCGAAGATGGAGAAATAAACGACAGTATAAACACAAAGGACAGAAATGCTAATAAGAAAATAGCTTTGATTTCACACCGGGCAAGCTTATGGTTACCAACTGACAGTGCTTCCTGCCGGCTGTTCAGGTGAACTAGTCCAGGATGGGCTCAGTAATGGGAACCGGGCCTGGTACATCGTGCTTACAACTTCCTTCAAGGTTTAGATATCACCAGTCATTACTGGGAACACTGGGAAACCAACGGTGGGGTTTTAACCCCTATGCTAAATCAAATCTAAAGCCGTCATGTGGGATTTATGACCGATGATACCGCATGACGTCTTGGGATGGTTACTGTTCAAGCGAATCGGCTCATGTGCTCGGCCGCATGCTTTTCCGTATGGGCCGCATGCTGGGTTAATGCAACAGCAGTGTGCTACTAGTAAGCCGCAGCCGTAGGTCATTCGGTCATCCCAGTTGTTCAGCTGTTGTAGCGTTCCGGTCCCGATGGTGAGCCCTCTGGAGCTGTTTATCACATTTCACTAGCCAGGGATATTTGCACTTCTCTTTTTTTCTCTCTCCCTCTCCCTCTTTCTTTTTTTTCTTTCTCTTTTTTTTGATCCACTCACTCACAATCACTTGGAACAAATCAAAAACTTGACCAGAGAACGAAGGAGTAGTTCCACTCCTGTTCCACTCAGGTGTTCGGCGCTGAAATGAAAAAAGAATGTACAGTCGCACTCAGTGTAGCCTCGTGAATAATAACAGGTGTGTATTTTTAAAGAGGAAGGATGTACAGATGGCCATATTGATGTGTGTGTATGGGGGTGGGATGGGGTACGGGTGCGTCCGGATTTCAGTCGGGGGGTCTGGACCTCTGTGGCGGGTCTCTTGCTTTCACAACAAACTCGGATCCCCTCTTCGGTTGGCTTTTGCTTTTAGTTCGTGGAGTTGGCACCGATTGAGAAGTTAGGTCCTCCCTGTCCGGGGCTTCGTCCATCTCTGCAGCAGGCGGGGTCACTCTCTGGGTCAGTGACTCAAGTGAAATGTGGCATTCGATTGAAGGTTCTGCAACACAGATGAAGGGTATGAGGGAAGACGTGCCTTAGCGCTAACTCCCGATAACGACACTCACGCTGGACAGAGATGTGGACTGATTCAGGGTCATTTGGCCTCACTGAAGACGATTGTAAAACGGTTTTGAACATACCTCAGGTCCATGGCATCTCGCTATGTGAATTGGTTGGTAACCGTTGGTAACGGGATGTTAACCCTTCAGTGCGCCAGCCAGATTTGTGGTGTCAGTGGAGTGGTTGAAAAAAGCACGGTAGTGTTTGTGTTAGTGCCATGTTAAACAGATCAGCAGAGTTAATAGGGTGAGAGTTTGTTTCTCCCGAGTCTGAATGCTCCTCCCAAGCCACTGACGGACAGCGTCAAACACGATACAGTTACGATCCAACAACCACCATATCCTGTTTAATCTTGTGGCATACGTTAGGCACATCCCTTCCTAAAAAGATGGTTCCTCAAGGGTTCCTCAGTAAGGAGAACCACACATATGCATGTATACTCGATATTGGACCTCTATATACATCCATCAGCCGGCTACTTCATCAGGTATACCTCCTAAACTGGTATTCCATTTTATCTGCTCCTCTTACTATACAGGAGCTACAGGTACAGACTGTAGTCCATCTGTTTCTCTTTATACTGTATCCCGCTGTTCTTCAGTGGTCAGGACCCCCACAGGACCACCACAGAGCAGGTACTATGTGGGTGGTGGATCATTCCCAGCACTGCAGTGACACTGACGTGGTGGTGGTGTGTTAGTGTGTGTGGTGCTGGTGTGAGTGGATCAGACACAGCAGTGCTGCTGGAGTGTTTAGACACTGTGTCCACTCACTGTCCACTCTATTAGACACTCCTACCTTGCTGGTTCACCTTGTAGATGGACAGTCAGAGCGGTAGCTCATCTGCTGCTGCACAGTGCAGTGTGGGTCATCCTCTAGTCCTTCATCAGTGGACACAGGACACTGCCCACAGGACGCTGCCCAGAGGACGCTACCCACAGGACGCTACCCACAGGACGCTGCCCACAGGATGCTGCTGGCTGAATAGTTTTGGTTGGTGGACGATTCTCAGTCCAGCAGTGACACTGAGAAGTCCAGCAGCACTGCTGTGTCTGATCCACTCTCACCAGCACCACCACCATGTCAGTGTCACTTCAGCACACTGGAGAATGATCCACCACCCGCATTGTACCTTCTCTGTGGTGGTCTGGTGGGGGTCCTGACCATTGAAGAACAGGGTAATACAGTATACAGAGAAACAGATGGACCACAGTTTGGACCTGTTGAACTACAGAGTGTCCCATACGGTCAGTGGAGCTGATAGAATGGACAGTGAGTGTCGGTACAGGAAGGTGTACCTAATGAAATGTATAGAACTATGTAGAACCATGGTCTCTACTAAGGAACCCTTAAAAAAACCTATAGTGATTTGTTCCCTCTTGGTTACATTGTATGCCATACTCCTTTATGACCGTCCCTCATCCTCAGGAGGTTCTTTCACCCCGTGGGGCTGTTCACTGTACCCAGAGGGTAACTGTAATAAAGGCTCTCGGCCTGAGAGAGGGGTTATAGGCCTTACATGCAAAAATAGCCATATTTACCGCTTACGTGGCCTTTGCTACTTTTGTGCGCTTCATCCTTTTCCTTCTCATGAGGGTGACTTGAGGCCGCTTCAAGCCCGCGATGAGCAGCAGCAGTCTGGGTCGGGACTTGGTGAGCCAGCTTCTCAGTAGCGTCCCCTTGGGAAACCTTGAACAGAGAACAATGGGTGAGTCCACCTCGGCTGCTGGAGGCAGTAATTATTGGTTTAGCGTAAGCTGGGCATTGGGAACCGGGTGTGCGGGGTCTAATTAGCAGGTTTTGTAAGCGCTGTGATAGTGTAGGGTTCACTTTTAGCGTAGTTACAACAAACAAGGAAACACAGACGGTTACATTTATTATTATTATTATTATTATTATTATTATTATTATTATTGTTATTATTATATTTCATCTTTTATTCCTGGTAACATGAAGTTTGTCCTTTGCACTGACACTCATATGTATGCTGAGCACCAGTCAAAAGTTTAGACACGCCCCTCTAAATGAATTCTGCTGGTGATCTTAAAGACTCTACAGTCTTACACTGAACAGCTCCACCTGATGAGAGTCTGAACCAGTCCATATCCTGATACACCACATCTACTCCTGATGTACACAGTATGATACTCCTCCATATCTCCACCTCTAATATATATTTAGTGGTGTAAAAACTTTGATCTTTTTCTGCCCAGTGTAAAAGCTCTAGCTCTCCTTTCAGGTTAGTGAATATTCATGATGGACCGACCAATAGAATCGCTCCAAACCTGCTTAGTAATAAACCTTGTTCTATCAGCTCCACTGCAGGGTAAGGAAGCTGGTTCCTCCTCCTGTACTGCTCCACTCTGGAGGGTTTTAAGGTGGACTGTATAATTCCATGAGGGCTATTTTATAGTTTGATGACTTTACTTTTATCTATCTATCTATCTATCTATCTATCTATCTATGTAGATCTATCTATCTATGTAGATCTATCTATGTAGATTTATCTATCTATCTATCTATCTATCTATCTATCTATCTATCTATCTATCTATCTGTCTAGATCTATCTATCTATCTATCTATTTATCTAGATCTATCTATCTATCTATCTATCTATCTATGTAGATCTATCTATCTATGTAGATCTATCTATCTATCTATCTATCTATCTATCTATCTATCTACAACTATCATCTATCTATCTATGTAGATCGATCTATCTATCTATCTATCTAGATCTATCTGTCTATCTAGATCTATCTATCTATCTATTTATCTATCTACATCTAGCATCTATCTATCTATGTAGATCTATCTATCTATCTATCTATCTATCTATCTATGTAGATCGATCTATCTATCTATCTTGACCCAGCAATTAACTGCAGGTAAAATCTGACCTCCTCTGACCCCAGGTTAAGGAATCTCGATGCCATACTTACTAGAGCCTATCCTGATCCATGAGCGCTTCCTACTATATAATGTATGATGTCCATTTGCATTATGCATAACCTACATAGGCTGCCGTGGTGTTTGATTAATTCGAGATGTCTCCATGTATATCGGAGGGTACAGCTATGTACCCTTCTAACAGCACTACAGTGATTCTTACTGTCACCTCCTGAGCGGTATCATGCTGAGACGATGATGTAATATTAAGAGACACCCTTGACCATATTTCAGCGGCCATATTTGTTGCTGCTTAAAACTCCTGGCTGATCACGTCTGTTGCTGGCTGTTCGTCATGTGGTTCGGCCACACAACACAGGCTATCCACAGTTCCTGGACTGATAGTAGTCTGATCTATTGGTACAGTGTTCCTCCATGCCTCATATGTCCCCAGTGTTGTGCACCATTCAGAATGGAACAGTCCTCATCTGACTGGCATCACCATATCAGACTCCTCCTCCTCTCTTCCTCCCTTTTTCCGTGGTGAAAAAAGAAAAGATAAACAAACCAAAACAACAGAACAGTACCTCAACCAGTAACACTCCTCACCGAAGCACCATAGCAACAAGTTTGGCCTCCTGAGCTGCGGCACCTTCGGACCCCGAGCCCTCTTTCACATTCTTTGGTAACAGCGCTCTGGAAGATAGGGGGTAACGCTCGCACCCCGAATAACGACCCTATGCTTTTATTTATACGTCCTAGCTCTCCCAGCCCCACCAAGGTCCGACTGCTGAGCACGATGGAAAATATAAAACCTTCAATTGTTCGGCTTTTGCTGGCCGAGCACGGCCCAACTGGCCAGAGAGAGATCTAGCAACGTTTAGACGTGCTAGGGCCTTGCTGAAGCCATTGTTGTGTCCCGCGGGGGGCTTGATGTTAAATGTAGCGAGAGCAACATTGTTTGTTTAGCTGCCTTGTTTTTCTTCTTCTGTTTTTTTTCCCCCCTCTTGTCCAATTCTACCTTTCAGGAGATGGCCAGTCATGGGACTGGGCGTCATACTGAGGTCAGGGAAGATTGCCTAGCCTTGAGAGGAGATTTGGGAGTGTGCATGTTCAACAAAATGCCAGCACTTTTGCTTCACACTTCCAGTAGGTGCGGAAGATTCCACAGTAGTGCTCACAGTGGAAAGGCACGAGGTTGACCTTCTGTTGAACTTCTATCCGTAAATCCACCGAGATTCTTTAGAGGTTTCCGGAGGTCCGGAGGATCTTTTTTTGGATACTGTCCGGTTCAGGACACATGCAGACCCTGCCAATTTCAATTCCTATTCCAATTTAAGTTTTACTTCCTATTCCTCCTATTTTAATTTCTATTGCCATTCCAATTCCTACTCCAATTATTACTCCAATTTCAATTCCTCTTTCCATTTTTTATTTCTATTCCTATTCCCTTTCCATTTCCTACTCCAATTCCCCAATTTCAATTCCCTATTTTCTATTTCAAAATTTATATCTATTTCCTTTCCTTTCCTACTCCATTTCCCATTCCAATTCCTACTTCAATTTCAATTCCAATTTAAATTTTAATTCCTATTCCAATTTCTATTTTAATTTCTATTGCCATTCCAATTCCTACTCCAATTTCAATTCCTCTTTCCATTTTCAATTTCTATTCCTAGTCCCTTTCCATTTCCTACTCCAATTCCTACTCCAATTCCCCAATTTCAATTCCCTATTTTCTATTTCAAATTGTATATCTATTTCCTATTCCATTTCCCACTCCAATTCCCATTCCAATTCCCATTCTAATTCCTACTCCAATTTCTACTTCAATTTCAATTCCCCATTTTCTATTTGTATTTCTATTCCATTTCAAATTTCAATTTCCCTCCAATTAATTTTTCTCTCTGTTTCAGAGTTTGCTACTTGTTTCTCTGCTGCAGTTTGAACAGATTGCTGCGAGCCCATCCTGGCCTTATTGAACCATGCTGCTAGAGGCAACTGGCTGAAATCCCGGACTCAGTCAGGTGAGCAAGGTAACTTCTGCATTCTTCTCCCTTATCTGCCGTGACTAAGGATACAAACATTGACTCACCGTTCTGATCGAAGCCTAGACCCGTACAGCCGGAAGAGTTCTCCTGCCACCCTCCGGGGCTCATTTCTCATTCACACCCCCAAACACTCCATCTTTAAATGAAGACGCCAGGAATTCCAGCTAATTCACGAAACCCGGATGCCAAAATTTCAGACAGATTTCCTGATAGCAACAAACCTTCAACAACTAAAACCACGCTCAGCCTCGTCTAGGTCCACAAACGCAGCCCCACACTGTACTCACGGTCCGAGCCCCAACGTAACCTTCTCTCAGCCACCTGCTCTGCTGCCTTGTAACGGTTACATGTATTTTCCATCACACCCTGTAAGAAGTAGAAGTGGAAAGCGGCCCTTACCAATTGACCCCACACATTTGTTAGGTTATGCCCCCTGCGTCCCTGCAAAGGCACATATATGATCCTAATGGAGTTTTTACTCTCACACTAGAAAGTTCAACCAGGATGGAAAAAACAAATCTGCCGGATAATAGGAGGCCATGAACTCCATGAGAGGAGCGCGGGGAGGGGAGGGCGGGGGCTTTAAAAAAAAGGAGGGCCCACTCAGCACTTCTCCCTGCAAGCGACAACGAATGATCCCAGCCTCTCCACCAATCGGAGGGCTCCCTGGGCCCGTTTCTATGACATCCGGCACTTCACCAATATTAAATGCTCCACCGTTTTGACAATGGCGTGAGAGGTCAGCCAAACTGCTGTCCATGCTGCTGTATGGGGGGAAATGCATGTACATTTAAGGCGTTTAGGAGACGCTCTTATCCAGAGCGACTTACAACCGTGCTCAGTGATCCGCTGGATAATATTCCAGCTAGTACAGGAAGCTCAGAGCCTAAACCTCACCACGAGCTCAGACACTGCCCGAACAGGGGCCAGTGCTGATACCTAGAGATCAATACACAGACATATATAAAGCAAAAGTGCACTACCTGGCAACCCCAGCCCAGCGCTCATACCTATAGAGAAGAGAAGGTCAGTAGATTTAGATTTTAATCCCCTGTTGATCCCACAGTGGGGAAATTTAGTCTCCACATTTAACCCATCCGTGAAGTGAAACACCCACATACACACACACACACACACACACACTAGGAGGCAGTGAGCACACTTACCCGGAGCGGTGGGCAGCCCTATCCACGGTGCCCGGGGGGCAGTTTGGGGTTAGGTGCCTTGCTCAAGGGCACCTCAGTCGTTACTGTCAGTTCAGGGAATTGAACAGCGACCCTCTGGTCACAAGGGAGGGCCCACGACTGCTGGAGGTTAGGTTAAGTGTAACACAAGTACATACACATATAACTTACACGTCTACTAGAGCTCACTCACTGAAGTGCATTACGAAGAGACGGGTCTTCAGTCTGGGTTTGAAGACCGCGAGAGACTCCGCTTGTTCTGACGCCCAGTGGGAGTTCATTCCACCATCTGGGAGCCAGGACAGAGAAGAGTCTGGACGCTTGTCCTCCATGCGCCCTTAGGGATGGCGGGTTGAGTCGAGCTTTACTTGAAGCACGAAGTGTACAGATCGACTTCTCACCATTGCCATTAGGTAGGGAGGCGCTGGTCCATTCTTGGCTTTGTAGGCGGGCTTTAAATCTGATGTGGGCAACAACAGGAAGCCAGTGAAGGGAGCGCATAAAACTCCACAGTCCAATCACTAAGAGTCAATAAATGAACTGGGCTTATGAGTGTCCTTATTTCTATTGATGGTATACGGAATTCTCACACAAGACAACAATCACAGTATACTGGACATCTCCATCTGTGGCCACTGCTTCAGATCTCATAGTCAGCTACTACTGGGGTAAGTAGCTCTTCTCCACCGTCCTGGTGTTATTGCTGGGGCTTGGTGACCCTCGCATGTACGCTGTAGTGTCTTCTTTTCGCTGTAGGGGGAGGTGTGACACTACTTCAGGCCGGGGCACAGAACCGAGCCGCTCAAGCCTCAGTGGGTGGCAACACAGCCAGACTCTAATCTGCAGCACACACGGGGGCTTACCATAGGGTACTGCAGAGGGAGGGAGGAGGGAGCAAGAGGGAGATGCTGGGAGGGGGAGGAGAGAGAGAGATGGGGGAAGCCTGGCACTGCATTGCAGATCAACAAATGAGAGCTAAGAGAGGAGGAGAATGCGGGAGTCTCAGGGACACCACCAGTCGGGAACGCGTAGGGATTCTCCATGGGGTTCCCTAATGTCCCCAGAGTGAAAGGTGTCAGGCGCACCTGTCTGTATGATTCCGATCATAGACGGGGAGGGAAGGTATCACGGTGTAATACATAATTCGATATGTTGCACGTTTCTGTTATGTCTGTATCTGGTTATGGACATGCTGGTGTTTGCATATTTGCCTCAAGCGTCAAACAGACATTCTCCATCTTGATAAACACTCATCATCAAAGGAATACCTGCACCCTGGAGGAAGTGAGGGATTGCAGTGCTGTTGGTAGGAAGATAAAGGTGACCAGGATCAATAACTGATGATACATTTAGACTGATATGATCAATATTTATTGAGCTACACATACAGAAGTCTGTCTCTCAGTATGGAGTCAGGCCGCCATGTTTGCTAACCCAACACGCCAGACGTCTCGGTATGGAGCTGTAGAGGTTCCTAATGGAGTCCTGTGATAATCCATCCCATGCAGCTTGAACATCCTCACACAGTTCCTGCAGATGGTGCGGTAGGGGTGGAGGTGGAGGGACACTGTTTAACCGTGGTTGGTGTGGTTGGTGTAGCTCTTCTGGACATGTGACACACAAGACCGTTCATCTTGGGGTGCTTACAATAACACTTGGCAAGGTGCCTCCACCACATGGAATGCTCGTTGGTCTGGTGTCTCTCCACACACATTCGTTGGTCGTTCTCCAAGACTAAAGCGGGACTCGTCACTGAAGATGACCCGCTGCCATTCTGAGTCACTCCATGACAGTCTGGTACGACACCACTGCAGTCTTTGGTGATGGTGACGTGGTGTTAAGGACAGTCGTGGTAACGGTCTGTGTGCATGTAGTCCTGCATGGTGCAGCGTCTGCCAGTGGTGCTGCACTAACAGGATGACTCATGGAGGACACCACTGCTCACTGAATGTCTGCCATCGTGACTGTTGCGTCAGTGAGGTACAGCGATAAGGCCTGTCTATGCTTAAGTGCAAGGGCCTAATCATAGTCAAACCCTTTCCCGTGAGAGATAAAGTGAAAATGAGAGTGACTGGCAGCTGCGGTAGTTTTACATTTGAGGGGGCTGAGGCAAATCTGCTCTTTCACTGTTTGTGCAACACGATAATTACCGCTCCCGAACACACATACTTCTCTCAGTGCAGCAGCCGAGGTAAGAATTACACCCCCTGTTTAAGCATTGTGCAATGGTGAAACCCATGTCTGCTGAAACGGGACATCTTGTCTCGGGACGTGTGTCCACAGCATTGTAAAGCAGGAGCTTGAACTTGGTGGCACTGGAGTGTAGCACCAGCTGGAAAAGAGAAGGACACTTGCTGAAGTGTCCAACCGTAGTGCATATTAATCAGCAGCTCAGGGCATGAAACTTCAGGTAGGATATTGTGATGGCTTAAATCTCCTTATCAAAAAAACAGCCGTATATCAAGGCTGAAGTGTTCCACCTTAAATGGTACAGCATTCACATTCTGACACTGACATTCAACCTCTTGTTGAAATTGTTCCATTCCACCTTATATAGTGCAGCTGTTATTATAGAGTCTCCGGTTGTAAAATGCAACTGCATCAACATTTAAGGTGGAATACAACTGTACATCAAGGCTGAAGTGTTCCACCTTAAAATGGTACAGCATTCACATTCCGACACTGACATTCAGCTTCTTATTTGCCAGCCTCTTGTTCAAATTGTTCCATTCCACCTTAAATAGTGCAGCTGTTATTATAGCGTCTCCGGTTGCAGAATGCAACTGCATCAACATTTAAGGTGGAATACAGCCGTATATCAAGACTGATGTGTGCCACCTTAAATGGTACAGCATTCACATTCTGACACTGACATTCAGCCTCTTGTTGAAATTGTTTCATTCCACCTTAAATAGTTCAGATGTTATTATAGAGCCTCTGGTACCAGAATGCAACTCCAGAAACATTTAAGGTGGAATGGGGCATTTGAACAAGAAGCTGGTGAATGACTTAGAAAATGACTTTGGAAAATGTTTGATGGATGCTAGAACACTGATGCTGGGTGAAGCATTGAGAGAACCCAAACTGACAAATGACTTCATTTGGGTCAAGTGAAGACAGAAAACTGACACCCACTATGCTTCGAAATAAGATGAGCTGGGGTACAGGTGTTTCCAATAGGCAACCAAATATTGCACCAAAAGTTGCACATTGCTCCTTTAAAGTGTTAATTAAACGACCCATTAAAGGTACGGTGTGTAACATACTGCAGCATTTAACAGTGAGGATGCAGACTGCAAGCAACTGAGGACCCTTCCCTCACCCTCTCCTTTCCATGTGTGTAGTAGAACCTGCAGTTACGTCAGATTTGTCTTTCTTTGATGACAAGGGTTCACCCTCCTTAGCATTTTCTTGGACTTAATAATAAGTATGTTATTTTATTTATCTCCAGTGTGGGTTCTCAAACTTCCTTTGTCCAGCAACCGCTTACTCTTCTCCTTTCTCTATCTCCCAGTCGGGTGTTATTGCGCCACCAAATAATTCCATTTTGATCATAGAGCCCCCTTAAATCTTACACACTGCTCCTTTAAATTAAACACTGGAGAGAAGGTGAGAACATGTGAGGGTTCCTGTGGGGAAACAAACGGCGGAGTTAATATGCAGATGAGTGGCACCTTCTAGGAAAAGCCTGAATAAATTAGTAACGAGTGCCGATGCTCGCAGACAGGTGCACTGCATGGTACACCGCGTTGTACAAAGATATAAGTGACTTTGAAAGTGGCTTTTTTACTGTTCAGGTAGCAGATGTGTCATTGGGACAGTGAGTAAAGCTATAGCTACAGGTAGACCTGCAAGGAAGACATTAGTAAACAGAATACAAACTGTGTAGATATTTAATTACTGTGATTCTCTTTTAGTGTGATGTGCAAGAAAAACAGAGGAGCAAGAGTGGCTGGGAGTGTCTATGCAGGTCAGAGTACAGCAGTGTGGATACTACACCACTACAGTGAGGCCGCCCAGTACCTCTGATATGCTGTGGAGGGGGGCATTTTGCATGTATACCTCGTTCATGTATTTATTAATTATACAATAGTATACGGTTTATATATATATATATATATATATATATACACACATATATAATTGGTCAGTTGGGTCAGATTTAGTGGATGCCTTCTCTGGCCCAATTCCGAGGAGAATTCCCTGTAGACTGGGATTTCAGCCACTGCTGGTAGACCCGTATGACCATATGCTTCCACACACCTGCAGATTCAGCTACTTCCTTCACACTATGGTCTTTGGCCACGCCCACATGCAGTCCCTCCTTTTAGCCAATCATTAACATCTGCTCTGGAGCCATTTTCCACACATGGAACGAGACACTCCCTGCACTATAGCACCTCTTCCCAATCTATGGATCCCGTCTCTCACACCCCGCAAGTATAACCCCCCATTATTCTCGTGCAGCGCCACCTGCAGGAGCCTGTTTAAGTTACTACCACCTTAACGACTCAAGGTGATTCAGGTACAGTGATAAAGCCCATCCTTGCTGATGTTGCATGCAAGGCCAAACGTGAAACTTGAATCATATGCATGTCTCACAATGTCAAACCTACCCACCAAGTGTATATATACACACACACACATATATATATATATATATATATATATATATATATATATATATATATATATACAGTGGGGAAAATAAGTATTTAGTCAGTCACCAATTGTGCAAGTTGTCCCACTTAAAAAGATGAGAGAGGCCTGTAATTGACATCATAGGTAGACCTCAACTATGAGAGACAAAATGTGGAAAAAAATTGAGAAAGTGATTTTGTCTGATTTTTAAAGAATTTATTTGCAAATAATGGTGGAAAATAAGTATTTGGTCAATAACAAACAAGCAAGATTTCTGGCTGTCACAGACCTGTAACTTCTTTTTTAAGAGGCTCCTCTTTCCCCCACTCATTACCTGTATTAATGGCACCTGTTTGAAGTCGTTAACAGTATAAAAGACACCTGCCTACAACCTCAAACACTCACACTCCAAACTCCACTATGGTGAAGACGAAAGAGCTGTCGGAGGACACCAGAAACCGAATTGTAGACCTGCACCAGGCTGGGAAGACTGAATCTGCAATAGGCAAGCAGCTTGATGTGAAGAAATCTACTGTGGGAGCAATAATCAGAAAAATGGAAGACCTACAAGACCACTACTAATCTCCCTCGATCTGGGGCTCCACGCAAGATCTCAGCCCGTGGGGGTCAAAATGATCACAAGAACGGTAAGGAAAAATCCCAGAACCACAAGGGGGGATCTAGTGAATGACCTGCAGGAAGCTGGGACCAACGTTACACAAAGGCTACCATCAGCAACACACTACGACGCCAGGGACTCAGATCTTGCAGTGCCAGACGTGTCCCCCTGCTTAAGCCAGTCCATATCCAGGCACGTCTGAAGTTTGCTAGAGAGCATTTGGATGTTCCAGAAGAGTATTGGGAGAATGTCATATGGTCAGATGAAACCAAAGTAGAACTATTTGGTAAAAACACAACTCGTCGTGTTTGGAGGAAAGTGAATGCGGAGTTGCATCCAAAGAACACCATACCCAACTGTGAAGCATGGGGGTGGCAACATCATGCTTTGGGGCTGTTTCTCTGCAAAGGGACCAGGACGACTGGTCCGTGTACATGAAAGAATGAATGGGGCCATGTATTGTGAGATTTTGGGTGCAAACCTCCTTCCATCAGCAAGGGCAATGAAGATGAAACGTGGGCCTGGGTCTTTCAGCATGACAATGATCCAAGCACACTGCCAGGGCAACAAAGGAGTGGCTTCGTAAGAAACATTTCAAAGTCCTGGAGTGGCCTAGCCAGTCTCCCGATCTCAACCCCATCGAAAACCTTTGGAGGGAGTTGAAAGTCCGTGTTGCCCGCCGACAGCCCCAAAACATCACTGCTCTAGAGGAGATCTGCATGGAGGAATGGGCCAACATACCAGCAACAGTGTGTGCCAACCTTGTGAAGACTTACAGAAAACGTTTGACCTCTGTCATTGCCAACAAAGGATATACAACAAAGTATTGAGATGAACTTTTGTTATTGACCAAATACTTATTTTCCACCATTATTTGCAAATAAATTCTTTAAAAATCAGACAAAATGACTTTCTCAATTTTTTTCCACATTTTGTCTCTCATAGTTGAGGTCTACCTATGATGTCAATTACAGGCCTCTCTCATCTTTTTAAGTGGGACAACTTGCACAATTGGTGACTGACTAAATACTTATTTTCCCCACTGTATATATATATATATATACACACACACACATACATACATACAGGGGTTGGACAATGAAACTGAAACACCTGTCATTTTAGTGTGGGAGGTCTCATGGCTAAATTGGACCAGCCTGGTGGCCAATCTTCATTAATTGCACATTGCACCAGTAAGAGCAGAGTGTGAAGGTTCAGTTAGCAGGTAAGAGCACAGTTCTGCTCACAATACTGCAATGCACACAGCATTATGGGTGACATACCAGAGTTCAAAAGAGGACACACTGTTGGTGCATGTCTTGCTGGCGCATCTGTGACCAAGACAGCAAGTCTTTGTGATGTATCAAGAGCCACGGTATCCAGGGTAATGTCAGCATACCACCAAGAAGGACGAACCTTCACCAGCATCACGTAGTGACCTGGCCACTATCCTGCAAGAAGAATGGCTTAAACTCCCTCTGACCACTGTGCAGGACGCAGTATATGTCATTCCCAAGACCAACTGACGCTGTATTGGCCGCAAAAGGAGGCCCTACACCATACTAATAAATGATTGTGGTCTAAAACCAGGTGTTTCAGTTTCATTGTCCAAACCCTGTATATATATATACTGTGTATATATATGTGTATGTGTGTGTAGTAAATGTACAAAACGTTTTATATATATATACATATATATTTATACATATATATATATATATATATTATGTATATTTTCTAGTATGGATTTGAATGGCTCTTACAGTTGCCAGATCCTCCCCCAGTTCCACAGGCTTATAGAACCTATGCCGAGGCACCCAGTGGCTGTTCTGATGGCTCGTTGAGGCCTAACACCTTACAGGCGTATTTTATATATCGGCTTTTCTTTGAGTTAGTCATCCATCTGTATATAATACATATTCATCCCTGTGAAAGTGTCAAGAGATACGAAGCAAATTTCAAATCATCTAAAAGGCTGAATAATCTTACACATGCTAATTGTCTTCAGAGTCAGACTTTGCATAATGATCAGGGTTCGAGGTTTTAGTTTACTTTCTCAAGAATTTAATTAAGGCCCCTGTACGGCTGTTCTAATTGGTGAGCGAGGGACACAGGTGATTAGTATGAGACATCAAGTCTCGGTTTAATCAAATATCTGCCCCAAGATCGCTCCGAGGATCAGACGGGCTCTGTGGCCCTAATCAGATTATTGCACCCATCAGAGAAAATGGAGCTCTTTAATTACCACACTCTGAAGCCGCACTGGCAATTACTCCGAAACAGAGCGAGCAAACAGACAGCTGGGGCAAACAATGCAGGGTTTGTGGGCAACAAGTTCAGATTCGACACTGTTCTCTAGGAGTGTGCATTGTGTTGTAGGCAAACTCCATATGGAGGTATGCTATGTTGTCTGCATGGGTTTGACTGATATTCCAGTGCAGTGTTTCTCAACCCTGGTCCTGAAGGCACCCTGCCCTGCACATGTTAGAGCTCTCCCTGCTCCCAACACACCAACTCAACTCATCAGCTCATTAACAAGCCCTTTCAGAGTTGCTGGAGGTCTATTAAAGCAGGGAATCCACTAAAACGTCCAGGTTAGGGTTGCCACCCGTACACGTAGGGTTGTCACACATACATGAATGATCACACCATCCCACAATCCCAGAACCCCCCATCCCCCGAACTCAGCTCAAATAAGGGACACGATTTGTTCCGTATTTCCATAAATGTCCGATACACACGTCTGTCACACACACATGAACTCCTTTATTTCTGAAAGGTGGCAACCCTAGTCCTGGGTAGGAAGGCCCAGGGTTGAGCCATACTGTTCTAGTGCACTAGTATCAGCTGCTTTAGTGCACTGTCATTGCTGGTTTGCTCAGGCTAACTTTGCCCCCACAGGGACTAGGGACGTTTCACACATGAGATGAGCTGGGGTACAGGTGTTTCCAATATGCAACCAAATACTGCCCTAAAAGTTGCACATTGCTCCTTTAAGTGTTAATTAAACGACCCATTAAAGGTACGGTGTGTAACATATTGCAGCATCTGGCAGTGAGGATGCAGACTGCAAACAACTGAGGACCCTTGCCTCACCCTCTCCTTTCCATGTGTGTAGTAGAACCTCCAGTTACCATGTACTAAAGCAGGGAATCCAGGCTCCATGCTCAGGCTAACTTTGCCCACACCAGAGCCAGTCAATGGTATAAGGGGTATAGGTGAATCCTAGGGGCGCCATCTGTCTAGAATGGTGCCCGGGACTAGGGTGGCCACTTCTATAACCCCAGGAGGGGGTCCGGGCATGATACTAGAACAGAATAACTGAACCTATATAACATAAATGACTGCTTTACTCACCTAATGGAGTGAAATGGATGACATTAGACAGGTGCACACTAAAGGAGTAGCATTTAGGAGGCTGACCTTGGGATGACCTTAATAAACCAATGAAATGCAAGGCATGTCTTTTGACACAGACGTAAGCCCACATAACATTGTTCGCGGGTGAACATTTTAAATAGTTCATCCCGAAAAGGTGACCAATGGGCGTCCATCCACGTATTGCGCCAGATGGAGGACTGGGAGATGGCAAACTAGACAAATAGCCTAATAAAGGCCCTAATAAATAATAAATGGCGCAATATTTTAAACAGTATTATTTTCTGTGGCATGCTTGTTAGACCTGCTGGTGGTGTTGAGGCTGGAGAGGGTTGGCAGTGGATAAGTAAATGTGTGATTAGCGGTAAACGCAAAGATTAGCTAACAACACAGCAGCTGCAAGGTAATATGTGGAAAAGACATAAGCCCTCTGGAGCCCAGTGGGGAAAAAAGGAAAGAAAAGAAGAGGAAGAAAGACGGCAAAAAGACAGAGGTAATGTGATGAATAAATATTCTATCAGCTAAGTCAGCTAGCTCAGTGTTTGCTAATTTAATAACTAGCTAGCTAGGTGGTAGTAACTTCAGACTCCTGCAGATGCCGCTGCCTGAGAATGATGTGGGGGCAGCTATAAATACCTGTGGGGTGTGAGTGACGGGATCATAGATTGGGAAGAGCTGCTACAGTGCAGGGAGTGTCTCGTTCCATGTGTGGAAAACGCTCCAGAGCAGATGTTAACGATTGGCTAAAAGGAGTAGCTGCATGTGGGGTGGCCAAAGACCATAGTGTGAAGGAAGTAGCTGAATCTGCAGGTGTATGGAAGCGTACGGTCATGCACGTCTACCAGCAGTGGCTGAAATCCCAGTGTACAGGGAATTCTCCTCAGGAATTGGCCAGGGAAGGCTTTCACCAAATCTGGCCCAACTCAGCAATTCTTTGATGCCAGAGTGGCTGAACACTGATGTTGCCTGCATCCAGCTAGCTAGCTTTGAAGAGTTAGCATCAGTTACTGTTAGGAAGTTGGAAAGGCTATCAAGGTGTTATGAAGGGAAATGACCTTCATAATCCTGAGAAATACACTTTCTCCAGTAAGTGTGCTGCAGGAACCATCCACTGTCTGCCTGAGGGAAACATTTACTGACCTCTTAGCTAGTTAGCTAGCCAGTGTTAGCCCTGCATATATCAGTGAGTTATTAAACTGTTTCCTTTAGTCAGGATGTTTAGATTTTCACTTTCAGTTCATTCACTGTATTTGTATATGTACAGTAAACATGCTAGGTGTAATATACTCCTGTTTGTGTTCAGGGTGTTAGGGGCTTAAATGCTAAGTGCTATTGTAACCTGGGTTACACCACCCAAGGAGCACCAGCCAAAACCTTGCTAGGGCATCAAATCGGTCAGGGCCGGCTCTGATTCAGACAAACCCATCACGTCTTCAGTGCGTGTTTGCTCATGTGATGTATACCTTGGTCCTTTAATGAATAGTCCAGGTAACTCCAAAATATAAAACATTTTAATTTGAACATTTTACACATTTCTATGAACAATCTGTTTTCTTGTGCTTTGGGTTTACATGTTGCTAGCTAAGGTAACGTGAGCAAGAAGAATGACTTGCAGTCCGTTTTTACTTTCCAGGCTGAGAAAAATAAATATCCATGAATTAAGGCGCATGACAGACACCAGGGATTTCATACAGAGGCTTTGTGAGACTGATACAGAGAGACAAGGACTCATTGTAAGTCTGGTCAATACCCACAGTAGAGCACAGAGGTGTATCATTAAAAAAAGGTGCGAGTGCTGTCAAAAAGAAAAAAACAGGAAACAAAACATACAGAGTGAAAATAAAATTTAAAAAAAATATATTTATATATAAATATATATATAAGCTCACCAGACAAAGAAAACTAACTAACTTGGGTGTTTAAGGTGGTAGTAACTTCAGGCTCCTGCAGATGGCGCTACACAAGAATGATGGGGGGCTATAAATACCTGTGTGTGTGAGTGACAGGATCCATAGATTGGGAAGAGGTGCTACAGTGTGGGGAATGTCTCGTTCCATGTATATAAAACCCTCCAGAGCAGATGTTAATGATTGGCTAAAAGGAGGGACTCCATGTGGGCGTGGCCAAAGACCATAGTGTGAAGGAAGTAGCTGAATCTGCAGGTGTATGGAAGCGTACGGTCATACGGGGCTAAAATCCCAGTCTACAGGGAATTCTCCTCGGAACTGGGCCAGGGAAGGCATCCACCAAATCTGGCCCAACTGCCCAATTCTTCAACACAGGAGTATCTGAACACAGAAGGTCCTCCAGTGCATGCCAAATCCAATCACAGCTGGTACTGGTGCTCGTGGAGATCTTACATGACTCTTGTCTGGTGAGCTTATATACACGGTTTAAACAGAGTACCAGTCATTTCATCTACGATGCTGGATAAACGTTCGTCATCCTGGATCTTTCGTAAAGCTTCAGTCCCTTGGAGTAAATTAATATTTCAAGTATAACTTCATCATTTCAGCTGTTTTTTCTCTTTTACCAAGGTTTTCTGATACAAAACAGAAAAGCTACTTAGACCTGAATAAGCTCTGTAATAAAAAACAGTGATGGCTGATTTACAGTCCGTATGATCTACTCAGTGTCGACAGTTGTATGTATTAATGACGGAGGTGACAGATTTCAGTTTTTCATTTGCAAGTCCATCACATATAAATACTCTTTACATTTAGAATGAAAAATGTATGTGAAGAAAACTGAAATATAGACATTCGTTCCACCTGTTATCGTCTTAAAGGAGCAGTGTATAATCTGTAAGTGGTGGTTCTGTTGCGTTTTTTTTCTTTGCCCCCTTTTATACACTCCTCCTTTCCCTGGAACCTATGGCGTTTCTGCTGTTGTCTCACTTCCTCCACTTTTTCTTGAGTTTTTCGTTCTAAATAATACAGTCCATCCTTAATTGGTCAGAATGTGGGTCCTCAAACTTCTCTCAACTCAAAATGGATATCTAGAACTGGTGTTCTATCTGTTTATTCAGTCTATTAAGCATTCGTACCTGGCATGCCCAAATCATTCGTGCAGTAATTCCAATGTTGGGTTGTGTTTTTATTACTAATTCAGTTCATACTCCGCTTCATAACACCGCTACCCAGTGTTAAGCTGAATTAGACCATCAAAACATCCTAAACCTTCACCAGCTTCTTGTTCTCGTTCAACCTTAAATGGTGCTACGGTTACTTCCTGATACCTAAAGCGCTATAATAACTGCTGCACCATTTAAGCTGGAAAAAAAAAAATAATAAAAAAATCACATTACATAACAAATACTTCAGCCCTATGCTTTAATGCTGGTAGTATTTTTCATAAGAAGAGTGAAGCTACCGGAATGTCCTACATGGAGTTTTATGCAAAAAAAACAAAAATGCAATTTTTAGTTACAGTAAATTATACACTAATCAAACTTAAATATTTATTTATATAAACTAAATGATGTATTCAAAAAGAAATCCTACAAGCAATTTTACACACTGCTCCTTTAAAGACTACCCTTCACAGATTGCCATGTTCACCAACTGAACTTTAACTGGTAATTAATTACAATTCTCTCATCTCATCATTAAACCATAGTTGCACCCAGAAGGAGGTGTGGGGTTGCAGTGCTGTGGGGAAGGAAGATTGATTTAGACTGATAGGATCAATATTTTATTGAGCTACACATACAGAAGTCTGTCTCTCAGTATGGCGTCGGCGGCCATGTTTGCTAGCCCAACACGCCAGACGTCTCGGTATGGAGCTGTAGAGGTTCCTAATGGTGTCCTGTGATAATCCATCCCATGCAGCTTGGATATCCTCACCCAGTTCCTGCAGATGGTGCGGTAAGGTCGGAGGTGGAGTGCCACCAGGCCTTCTCGATGTGCGATGTGACACCAAACCACGGTGCCTCCACACACGGATTCGTTGGTCATCTTCACCAAGACTAAAGTGGAACTGATGACCCTCTGCCATTCCGAATCACTCCATGACAGTCTGGCGTAGGTGAGGTGGTGTTAAGGACAGTCGCTGTAACGGTATTCCATGTAGTCCTGCGTGGCGCAGCCGCCAAAAATGCAGCCACTAACAGGATGTCTCATGGAGGGCATCACTCTGGGTGCAACTACCTGTTTGGTGATGAGTGAATATACTAAAAAGGTAGCTCACGACCGAACGCAGCTCAGACACAGACATTAATGAAACCTACTGCAGTAAATTGTATCCAACCAGCTCCAGAGAGAGCTCACGTGCAAAGTTTGCAGTTCATCCGAGAAGTACAACTTTTCATAGGTAGCAGGTATTACACAGTGACAGCATGATTCAGCAGGACAGTAGCAGGACACTAACAGTTCAGAAATGCACACGAGAGTTCTCTTTGGGAAACGTTGACTGCGTTAGCATGTTGAAACGACGGAGCACATAATTACAAACCCCATGCTTGTTTACCGTGACTAAGATATACCCGGTCCATGCATAGTTTCATTTCTTATACCGCCAGAGCATGCTCTTTAGAGAAAGACTACAGTTACCATATTGCTTACATCTTATTGTTGATCTTTATAAAAGTCATTTCAATCTCACAGTTTCTGATACTTTCATAAAGATGGAAATGTAATCAGGTTCATCTTCATTTCTGATTAGCTATGTTACCAATAAAACAAAGGGGCGGGTCTTCCTCAGGTGAAGTTGTCACACTGGTAAAGAGAGAGGCAGATCCATATTCAGTGGCAGGGCTGAATGGGTTTTTACACTTACAGTGGTTTGGAAAATGCTTTTATACAGTATACGATAAACACTCACTGGGCACCTCCTCATATCTACACTCACTGTGTCTTATCAGCTCCACTGACTATATAGGACACTCTGTAGTTCTACAGGTCCAGACTGTAGTCCATCTGTTTCTCTGTATACTGTATTACCCTGTTCTTCAATGGTCAGGACCCCCACAGGACCACCACAGAGCAGGTATGATGTAGGTGGTGGATCATTCTCAGCACTGCAGTGACAGTGGTGGTGGTGGTGTTAGTGTGTGTGGTGCTGGTGTGAGTGGATCAGACACAGCAGTTCTGCTGGAGTGTTTAGACACTGTGTCCACTCACTGTCCACTCTATTAGACACTCCTACCTTGCTGGTCCACCTTGTAGATGTACAGTCAGAGACGATAGCTCATCTGCTGCTGCACAGTGCAGCGTTGGTCATCCTCTAGTCCTTCATCAATGGTCACAGGACGCTGCCCACAGGACGCTGCTGTCTTGATAGAGTTGGGTTGCACAGTGCCGCATCGGTCATCCTCTAGTCCTTCATCAGTGGTCACAGGATGCTGCCCACAGGACGCTGCCCACAGGACGATGCCCACAGGACGATGCCCACAGGACGCTGCCCACAGGACGCTGCCCACAGGACGCTGCTGTCTTGATAGAGTTGGGTTGGTGGCAGAGGTCTGCATGGAACTGACTTTTTTAAACCCATTCCTGCACACGCTGCTGTCTGTTCCACTTGTACCTCCACGTCAGTGTCACTACAGGACTGAGAATGATCCACCACCCACATCATACCTGCTCTGTGGTGGTCCTGTGGGGGTCCTGACCATTGAGGAACAGGGTAATACAGTATACAGAGATGTACTAGAGTCTTTAATGACGAAAATACAAAGTGCTTCTATACGGTGTGTAGATACAAAATAGGCATAAAGCCCCCTGTCAGTGTAGATTTGAATCCTGATGTATTTTAAGTCTGCCTTGCTTTGTCATGGTCTTTGAAAAACCCAGGCCCTGAAATTGATAGTCTGCGTGCACTGTACCGTACTGTACGGCACGTTCTACTGATGCTGATCTAGATAAAATCTTATACGGAACCTAACCTCTTTCTCCTACACCAACAGACATGGCCCTGAAAAGGAAAACAGTGATTAGACAGACCGATGAAAGAGTAACAGTGCTTGTAGATATTATGGATATAACATCCGTACAGATCCACAGTACGAGCTGATTCACTTTGATAACCACACCGAAACATCAAAATCAAAAACGTCAGTGTTGCTACAGGCCCCAGTGATTTCCTCGCACGCCTCTCGGTCATGCAGGTCGCTTCCACACCTGCCACTGGTAGAAGTCTCCTCTGAATCCTACAGAGGACCGTTTCGACACTCACCGTTATATGACTAGGTGGTTTTATCGGCGTACCCCATCAGTGGTGTACTGTCAAAGGCGTACCCTATTCAAGGATCGATTAGGGGAACATATCATCCTTGTCCGAATCTGGTGACTCGGGTCGCGATAGCTCAAACAGGTGCGAGGAACCTGAGGTCTTCCTCGCTTTGAGCAGTCTTAGCATCTCAGCCAGCTGGCCCTCCAGTACTGCCATGCGGCTATTAAGGGAGCAGATGTCTCCTCTCAGTTCCTGCTTTAGCTCTAGGAAAGAAGCCTGAAGGCTGTGTTCTGGGATGGGGTAAAAGACTCGTCTCCCCTCCGCCTGCATGGGGCTTCGGTCCTGAGGCGTTCGTGCTGACCCTTCCCCCATGTTGTCCAGCCGCAGGTCGCTCTTCGTGATGCCACTGTCGCACGAGTCTGTCTTCTTCAGTGACAACTCATCTTGTGACTTAGTCCTATCTGGTAGGGTCTCCATCGACTCGGCTTTGGAGACCGAGCCCCAGGAGAGATCCGACTTCCCAGAGGCCTCCTTGAACCGACCCCAGCCTTTGCCCTTAGGAGGTTCAGCGGACTTACTTCCTGTTTGGTTACCACTAGGGCCAATAGGAGCATGAAGTTTGGCTCGGTTTGAGGTCCTTGATGAGGACGAGGAGGATGGAGAGCAAGAGGCAAGGGGTGTTGCAGGACTCTCAGTGACTGTAACAATGCTGGTTGTGGCATTGGCATCATGGACCAGGGTCTTCTCCATGTGGACAGAACCTCGCTCCACGTCTGTTTCTCCCTGGATGGCTCGCTCTGCTGCTAGTCGGGCCTCCTTCTGCTGGCGGAACCGCTGGAAGAGCCTTCGCACGGGGTGATCCGGAGGAAGGTTGAGAGGGGCTTCGTCCTTCCTCTTGAGCATCTCCTCTTCCTCTCGCTTCACGTCACTGATCTTCCGGAAGACTATCTACAGGACGAAAACATGACAGGAAGGGTCACGTCAAATCTTTAACAGTTAATGTTTAAACACAATAAGGACATACGTTAACACAAGCTCTATGACATGTGGAAAAGTTTGGACACCCTTCTAATTTCCTTGTTGGGACTGGTTGGGAATGCCACAGAATTGTCCCTAGGAATGGTCAGCTGGTGATCATTCCTAGCAACAATTCTTGGGCAGTCCTAGTGACTATTTTGGTAAATTAACCGACAGACTTACAAACAGTCAAACATGGCTGAGGATCATGAAGCTTATTGATGCCTACAAGGCAGAGGAAAGCTATACAGAGATATCTCAGAACACGCTCCCGGTTTACAGTGTCTGGAATGTCATTCATAAATGGTAGTGAAGTGGATTTGTAGAAGTCAAGCCAAACTCTGAGAGACATAACTGTGCAGATGGTTTCCAGAAATGCCAGGTAAAACCCCCATTTGACAGCAGCGAACCTGCACCAAGGTTTAGACAACACAGGGAGTGGTGGTCCCCCATACATGGACGAGGGAAAACTGACTTGTGACCTCATCACAAAAGTCAACCATAAATGGCTATTTCAACAAGCACATGTTGAAGCCTGTGTGGAGTAGCCCAGATCCTAAACATACTGTGCTTGCCAGACAGTCCTGCAGAACTAGTGGTGTTCAGTAATGAGAATGGGAAAAATGGCCTATAAGATGAATACAAAGACTGACTTCACCAAGTACTAACTACTACTGAGTACAGATGGAGTACTGAATGTTTCTGTTTTTTGGAATCAAATATAAAGTACAGTGGGGTGCAAAAGTTTGGGCAGCCTTGTTCATTTTTTCTGATTTACCTTTACAAAATATTCCGTTAAATATATCATATAGGGGACAAACACAGTGATATTTGAGAAGTGAAATGAAGTTTATATGATTTACAGAAAGTGTGCAATAATTGGTTAAACAAAAGTAGGCAGGTGCATAAATTTGGGCACTGTTGTCATTTTATTGATTTCAAAACCAGTTCAAGTCAAGGCTCGAAGTGGCAGACCAAGAAAAATCTAGAATAAACAGAAGCGAAGGATGTTGAGAACAGTCAGAGTCAACCCACAGACCAGCACCAAAGACCTACAACATGATCTTGCTGCTGAGGGAGTCACTGTGCATTGTTCAACTATTCGGCGCACTTTACACAAGGAGATGCTGTATGGGAGAGTGATGCAGAGGAAGCCTTTTCTCCGCCCACATCATAAACAGAGTCGCTTGAGGTATGCTAAAGCACATTTGGACAAGCCAGCTTCATTTTAGAATAAGGTGCTGTGCTATTTGGGCATAACAAGGGCCGTTATGCATGGAGGAAAAAGAACACAGCACTCCAAGAAAAACACCTGCTACCTACAGTAAAATTTGGTGGTGGTTCCATCATGCTGTGGGGCTGTGTGGCCAGTGCAGGGACTGGGAATCTTGTTAAAGTTGAGGGACGCATGGATTCCAATCAATATCAGCATATTCTGGAGACCAATGTCCAGGAATCAGTGATAGCTGAAGCTGCGCCGGGGCTGGATCTTCCAACAAGACAACGACCCTAAACACTGCTCAAAATCTACTAATGCATTCATGCAGAGGAACAAGTACAACGTTCTGGAATGGCCATCTCAGTCCCCAGACCTGAATATTATTGAAAATCTGTGGTGTCACTTAAAGAGAGCTGTCCATGCTCGGAAACCATCAAACCTGAACGAACTAGAGATGTTTTGTAAAGAAGAATAGTCTAAAATACCTTCAGCCACAATCCAGACTCTCATTAGAGGCTATAGGAAGCGTTTAGAGGCTGTTATTTTTGCGAAAGGAGGATCTACTAAATATTGAGTTAAGGGTTTTTTTTGGTGCCCAAATTTATGCACCTGCCTACTTTTGTTTAACCAATTATTGCACACTTTCTGTAAATCATATAAACTTAATTTCACTTCCCAAACATCACTGTGTTTGTCCCCTATGATATATTTAACAGAATTTTTTTATCCAAACAATCAATGCTTTATAAAGGTAAATCAGGAAAATTAACAACGCTGCCCAAACTTTCGCACCCCACCGTAGTTTGATGTCTTTACTTTTATTCTACAGTAAAGCTTTAAGATACACATAAGGTGAACATTCTATGAGCAGCCGTCTCTAAACTTTTGACTGGTAGTGTTTTGGTCAAATTCAGCATGACTGCTTATTGAAACCGAATAACCACAGCCATCAGAACAAAGCAGGGAGAAAGAAATCCTGTGAGGCTGGAGCTGATGTAGCTGTTAGCGGCTTTGTGCTAGTGCAGATGTAAACCATTAAAAAGATCCACAGAAACCAAGAAAGAGATGAGTGCTTGTCACCCTGGGAGCACGGCTAATGATGTGGAAGATATCACATGGCTGGGTGTTTGCTAGGCGATTAGAGACTGTTTTGCTGAACCTTCCACGTAGGCTCAAAAACAAAGCATCATGAATCTCATAATGATGGTAAACCTTAACGGAGAAGCTCTTCCCAGACTGCGGGTACTGTAAACAAACAGGAGGTTCCCATTCAGCGGCCGGCATGCAAGAAACTACCGCTAGCCTTCATGATGGATCACAGCTGACTGTGTATGAACTGATACAGGAATGTAAAGGACACAAGGTGCAGCATGTGCAGCTCCTGTGCTTCTCTTAAATGGGCCACAGGCTTTAATAAATTGGAACTGCTGGGATTTGTCCACCTCTTCTCAGTGGTGCTGTGTATCCTCCAGGAGTATGCTTAGGGCCTCCCGGACTTCAAACCTGCATGGCATGTCTTAATTTAGCTTCAGCTAGCCCACCCCTTTCCCCGTCACCCCAAAACAGAATCTGCTTTATATCCTGCTTGGGATGGGAGAAAAACCCTAGTCATGTGCTTTTTCTTCTGTATTCTATATACATGATCATGTGAGAACATTAAAACCACCCCCTTGCCTCTACACTCACTGTACATTCTATCAGCTCCACTGACCATATAGGACACTCTGTAGTTCTACAGGTCCAGACTGTAGTCCATCTGTTTCTCTGTATACTGTATTACCCTGTTCTTCAAATGGTCAGGACCCCCACGGGACCACCACAGAGCAGGTACTATGTGGGTGGTGGATCATTCTCAGCACTGCAGGGACACTGACGTGGTGGTGGTGTGTTAGTGTGTGGTGCTGGTGTGAGTGGATCAGACACAGCAGTGCTGCTGGAGTGTTTAGACACTGTGTCCACTCACTGTCCACTCTATTAGACACACCTACCTTGCTGGTCTACCATGTAGATGGACAGTCAGAGACGACAGCTCATCTGCTGCTGCTCAGTGCAGTGTTGGTCATTCTCTAGTCCTTCATCAATGGTCACAGGACGCTGTGCCACAGGACACTGCCCTCAGGACGCTGCCCACAGGACGCTGCCCACAGGACGCTGTTGGCTGGATTGGTTTGGTTGGTGGACGATTCTCAGTGTCCAGGAGCACTGCTGTTTCTGATCCACTAACACCAGCACCACGTCAGTGTCACTGCAATGTTGACCACCCACATACTACCTGCTCTGTGGTGGTCTGGTGGGGGTCCTGACCATTGAAGAACAGGCTACCACAGTACACAGAGAAACAGATGGACTACAGTCTGTACCTGTAGAACTACAGAGTGTCCTATATGGCCAGTGGCGCTGATTAAATGGCCAGCTGTATGCAGATATAAGGAGGTGGTTTATTGATATGACCGTCTATGAGTTTCTTTATTGGTTTGTTAAACAGCTGACCAATAATGCATGTGAGATAAACCAAATCATACAGTTTGCTTTGTTTAAATCTCAGGATAAACCGAGGAATAAGCTGGTCTTAGGTGGTCTAATCTGCTTGCGCTGCTCTTGCAGTGAACGGCTTAGAAAGTTTTGACAGGCCCTAAATGAATATGTATTGGACAAGAAACTAATTAAAGCTGAAGATGGGACTTTGGAGTCACATGCAGCCATTCTCTCCCATCTGTTCAACTTCTCTGCCCATCTACACAGCGAGGGATGGCTGGGCCTGTTTATGAATGCAGAGACAGGGCTCTTGTGTTAATGATGTTTGTGTATTCATTAGACCTGGCCCAGGGAACGGCTCGGCCGAGCGATACCTGCCTCAGAGGTCAATAGAGGCACTTAGGTGTACTTCTTCACAAATCAGCTTACGTACGGTGAGGGGGCGAGACAACACCGAAATCAGTTAGAGTTTCTAGTGTGAGAGGAGAAATGCCTCCCTGTGGAACCGCCATGATTAAACAGCTGTAATGGCAGTAGGAAGATATTAGGCCTGTGGCAGCATTAATAGGCACACACTCATATTTCACCAGCGCCAGGGCTGAAGATGATCAAGAGGTGGATCACTTCAGACAGTCTGGTAGCTTCTTTAAGCTCTTGAAACTGCAGGGAGAGCTTACAGCTATGTGCATGCCTTTGAGCAGTCAGTTAATCCAATGCTATATGAAAAATAAGCTATATGAAAATAATAAGAGTCCCCTGTGACTGAAACGTACCATGCAATTCTCCACAAGCACCAATAACAGCTGAGATTGGACCACAGAATTGCCCAGTTCGGCTAGATTTGGTGGAGGCCTTCTCTGGCACAATTCCGAGCAGAATTCCCTGGAGACTGGGATTTTAGCCACTGCTGGTAGACCCGTATGACCGTACGCGTCCATACACCTGCAGATTCAGCTACTTCCTTCACACTATGGTCTTTGGCCACGCCCACATGCTCAGTCACTCCTTTCAGACAGTCATTAACATCTGCTCTGGAGCCATTTTCCACACATGGAACGAGACATCCACTGCACTGTAGCACCTCCTCCCAATCTATGGATCCCGTCCCTCACACCCCGCAGGTACAGTATTTACAGTGCCATTATTCTCGTGCTGCGCCATCTGCAGGAGCCTGAAGTTACTACTTGATACCGTAGGTCAGTGCTTCTCAAACTTTTGGAGCCACAACTCCCCAAAACATGTACACTAGGATTCCTGACTCTGCTGGATGCTACATAGCTGCCTCGGCAGCTCCTCCTAGTAGCCTACAGTACCAGTCAAATGGTATATGGACTATACAGGCTTATAGTTGTAGAGGTTCCTAATGGTGTCCTGTGATAATCCATCCCATGAAGCTTGGATATCCTCACACAGTTCGTGCAGATGGTGCGGTAGTGAAACCAGGCCTTCTGGACGTGAGACAATAAACCGTTCATCTTGGTGCTGACCACGGGGCCTCCACACACGGATTCGAGCGGGACTCATCACTGAAGATGACCCGCTGCCGCTCCATGACAGTCTGGTACGACACCACTGCAGTCTTTGGTGACGGTGACGTGGTGTTAAGGACAGTCGTGGTAACGGTCTGCGTGCATGTAGTCCTGCATGGTGCAGCCGTCTGCCAATGGTGCTGCACTAACAGGATGGGTCATGGAGGACACCACTGCTCGTTGGATGTCCTCAATCGTGGCTGATGGGTCAGTCGGGTACAGCGATAAGGCCCATCCTTGCTTACATCACATGCATGGCCGAGTGTGAAACTTGAATCATTCGCATGTCTCACAATTTCAAACCTACCCACCGAGTTTCCTTCTAGTTAGATCAAGCCACTGAAATAATAAATGACATTTATTTTAGTTTGTATATGAAATTTTAAAAGAATGAGACTCTAATAGCTCTTCTGCAACTCAGTCTCTCAAACAAAGCAGTAAACATCAACTGATACACATAAGAGGTCGTGAAGTTAGCTGCCAAGCCATGTCTTTGGCAAAGCTCTGGTGCACCCTGCTGCCAGCACATCAATTAGAGACTTCTTTGCATGCAGCTCAGGGGGCAGCAAATCTTTTTTTCTCACACCCATAATTTTTTTAGCTTATAATGGTACTGTGATATCATGGCATGGATGCTGAACAAGAAGACGCGGGAAACACAGCAGGGGGAGTACATGGTAAGAACTAACACCCACTCACAGTCCAGTATGGAGTGACCCACAGCACATGAATACACTAATAACGCTCATAACAACAACGTATTTACAATCTGCAGTCTCCCTCTGTTTACACTCATAATCAAACGAATAGTGTCACTCAGACGGGATTAACCGACAGGAAGGAAGCTTGCTGGGTAGGTTTGACTTTGTGAGATATACGAATGATTTAAGGTTTCGTAAGCACCTTTGGCAGACGGCTGCACGACCCAAGACTACATGCACGCAGAACGTTACAGTGACTGTCCTTAACACCACGTCACCGTCGCCCAAGACTACAGTGGTGTCGTACCAGACTGTCATGGAGTGACTCAGAATGGCAGTGACGAGTCCCGCTTTAGTCTTGGTGGAGACGACCAACGAGTCCGTGTGTGGAGGCACCGTGGTCAGCACCAAGATGAACAGATCAGAACATCCAGAAGGCCTGGGGTCACTCCAGCTCCACCCCTACCGCACCATCTGCAGAAACTGGGTGAGGATGTTCAAGCAGCATGGGATGGATTACCAAAGGACTCCATTAGGAACCTCTACAGCTCCATACCGTCTGCCATGATGGGTTAGCAAACATGGCGGCCTGACTCCATACTGAGAGACAGACTTCTGTATGTGTAGCTCAGTTATTTTTCCTGGTAACCTTTATCTTCCTTCCCAACAGCACCACACTCCCACACCTCCTTCTGGGTGCAGCTGTTCCTTTGATGATGAGTGTATTGATGCAGACTGACCAGCCACTTCATTAGGCACACCTCCTTGTTTCTTTGTCCATTTATCCGCTCCATTAACCGTATAGGAGCACTCTGTAGTTCTACAGGTACAGACTGTGGTCCATCTGTTTCTCTGTATACTGTTTTACCCTGTTCTTCAATGGTCAGGACCCCCACAGGACCACCACAGAGCAGGTATTATGTGGGTGGTGGGTCATTTATAAGTAGATGAGACACAGCTGTGCTGCTGGACTGAGAATCGTCCACCAACCAACACCAACAATGTTACGTGGGCAGCGTCCCATCAGAGGATGACCTACACAAACTGTGCAGAGCGGACGTCTCTGATGCCACATCTACAAGGTGGACCAGCAAGGTTTAGAGCTGACAGTGGATGTGTAAAACCTCCACCAGCACCACCATCGTGCCTGATCTACTGAAACTTTTTTTTTCATGCATCAGACAGCTACAGGAAATGCTACTTCCCCAACACTCTGATGATTCCAGCCACAGCAGCTGTTTTCTCGTTAGATGGCTCAGCTTGTTCCTTTCTTCGCTCCGGTGAAACGTGACAGTCACCACTTGCTGCTTTGGTTAAGAAATATTGGAGTAGGGGGTTTTTGACTGTTCAGGTTGAAGAGGTACCAGTGCAAACGAATTGCGGACGCATGGCACAACACAACAAAACCAAATTGCTTTTCAGCTTGGAGGTGACAGCAGCAACCCAACAGATTTAAGAGGCTTTCACCACACAGTATGAAATTTGTATTTGTATTGTGACGGTAAGCCTCTTGTAATATGCAGCTATGGCTACTTCAGTCCTGTGAGGTTACGGTTGCGTACTGACTGGCTAATGCCATTTCGATTGCACCTTTAGCAAATGATGCTCCTTAATAACTATGAAAAGCTGAACGCACTACCTGTAATGCTGACAGACCATCCTTTTTACTAAAGACTAGGGTTTCTCAGCCATGGTCTTGGAAGCCCACTGCTCTGCACGCTTTCGGGCTTTTCCTGCTACTTTGACTCAATAATGGGCGGTTAATGAGATTCTATCTGGTGTGTTGTAGACAGGGAAAATACTGAAAGGTTCAGGGCACTGGGCCTCCAGGACCAGGCTTAAGAAACACTGGGCTAGACCATCTAAAATGTTTACTCGTACATAGAGGAAACTGACATCCACTGCACGGGGTAGTGAGGTAATGGTGTAGGCGTGAGTAACTGCGTAGTTGTGTTGGTGACATGTACAGGGGTTGGACAATGAAACTGAAACACCTGTCATTTTAGTGTGGGAGGTCTCATGGCTAAATTGGACCAGCCTGGTGGCCAATCTTCATTGACTGCACATTGCACCAGTAAGAGCAGAGTGTGAAGGTTCAGTTAGCAGGTAAGAGCACAGTTCTGCTCAAAATACTGCAATGCACACAACATTATGGGTGACATACCAGAGTTCAAAAGAGGACAAACTGCTGGTGCACGTCTTGCTGGCGCATCTGTGACCAAGACAGCAAGTCTTTGTGATGTATCAAGAGCCACGGTATCCAGGGTAATGTCAGCATACCACCAAGAAGGACGAACCTCCACCAGCATCACGTAGTGACCTGGTCACTATCCTGCAAGAAGAATGGCTTACATTTTTGCAGATCCAAATCACATTTGGAGGTGGTCTGGAAGGTGAATCTTTACACGAGTCACAGTCTGGGTGCTCTTAGATCTGGTGGCTCAAATCGGATTACAAAAGCGCTTTTACATCACTTGCAACTGGATGATGTCAAATCCAGAGTGCTGGGATGCAAGAAGAGTGCCAATTTGCCTTGGTCACTGAGTTAGCCCATCTGTGCAGTGAAATACACACACTAGGGGCAGTGAGCACACTCGCCCAGAGCAGTGGGTAGCCCTATCCATGCACACGTAGGGAGCAGTTGTCTTGGTCTGGAGTACTGCAGTCATGTGTCGGTTGAGGGGATCGAACCGGTGACCTTCTCAACTGCTCCATCAATCAATTTTGGAATTTCTAGTTTTTGACTAGATATCAAAAATGACATGACAACAGCTATGACATGGCTATGACAACGTTGCAAAAGACTCCACCTCCACCCCTACCGCACCATCTGCAGGAACTGTGTGAGGATATTCAAGCTGCATGGGATGGATTATCACAGGACACCATTAGGAACCTCTACAGCTCCATGCCAAGACGTCCGGCATGTTGCGTTAGCAAGCATGGTGGCCCGATGCCGTACTAAGAGACACTACTTCTGTAGCTCGTACTCATCATTCATCAGTCGTACTCATCGTTCATTGGTCCTGGTAACCTATATCCTTCCCAATACCCTTATAACCTTCCTTCCCAATAGCACTGCAACCTGACACTTCCTTCTGGGTGCAACTATTCTTTCGATGATGAGTGCATGCTCACCAAAAACATAACTTGTCAACAGTTGAATTCCTTCACTTTCGTAGGACTAGATGTATCTACCATGACATTATACACACTACGTAGAAACCCTGATTTCTAATTAGTGGGATCGCCTAATTCCACCACACCCATGTGTGCTGCATTAACAGATGCAATCAGTCAGGCATATTGCCTGAAATCTCCAATAATAAGGGCACATTCACACTAGAGCTTTTGCTGGACCCCTTGCTTGTTTGACCCCTGGAGTGGTCCAGAGAACCGAACTCCCTCCCAAGATCGATGATCTGGGATTCGTTTCCAGCTAACTCAGGTGGCAGTCAGCTTTACTGTGGAAGCTATACGCTCCTGGCGCCTTGTGTGGCTCATTTGGTCACATGGATGCTTTGGCTTATCATGTTACCTCCTTGTCAGGTTCCATGATGGTGGGGAAAGTACTGTTGTAGATAAAGGGCGTAGCTCTTTGCCACTGGAGTGTTTATCTCCAGGAAAATGACCGAAAGCAGCAGACAGATTTCACAAAGCGGCATGCAGAAAAGTGCCAAATGAACTGTGCAAGTGATCCACGGTTCGAACGGAGCTCTTGTGTGTTAAAGCAAACCAGCAGTAACGAGCCCTAAGCAAGCCCAGAATCGGTCCTGTTTGGAGACAAGTAAAAGTCTTTTGACTGGGGCAGTGGTCTCATTAACTGGATGGGCATATTCGGGTTGGGAGGATGCCGGGAGAATGTTACCTGCCACACAGTGAGGTTTGGTTGAGGGGAATAATGGTGTGCTTAGTTCTGGTAAACTTTAGCCTTGTTCAGACTCCCAGTCCAAATCAGATTTTTGGTGTATATTGATTTTTGATAGTCTGAAAAGCCAAGTTACTCATGAAATTACATTTTTGCAGATCCAAATCACATTTGGAGGTGGTCTGGAAGGTGAATCTTTACACGAGTCACAGTCTGGGTGCTCTTAGATCTGGTGGCTCAAATCGGATTACAAAAGTGCTTTTACATCACTTGCAACTGGATGATGTCAAATCCAGAGTGCTGGGATGCAAGAAGAGTGCCAGTTCGACTTGGTCACTGAGTTTGGTGCAACATAAGACGCCTGACCACAATCTGCAATTGGTGAGATCATGCACCGCCATTTCTCCTGCATCTGTATTCAAAATACAGGCGTTGGACAATGAAACTGAAACACCTGGTTTTAGACCACAATCATTTATTAGTATGGTGTAGGGCCTCCTTTTGCGGCCAATACAGCGTCAGTTCGTCTTGGGAATGACATATACTGCGTCCTGCACAGTGGTCAGAGGGATTTTAAGCCATTCTTCTTGCAGGATAGTGACCAGGTCACTACGTGATGCTGGTGGAGGTTCGTCCTTCTTGGTGGTATGCTGACATTACCCTGGATACCGTGGCTCTTGATACATCACAAAGACTTGCTGTCTTGGTCACAGATGCGCCAGCAAGACGTGCACCAGCAGTTTGTCCTCTTTTGAACTCTGGTATGTCACCCATAATGCTGTGTGCATTGCAGTATTTTGAGCAGAACTGTGCTCTTACCTGCTAACTGAACCTTCACACTCTGCTCTTACTGGTGCAATGTGCAGTCAATGAAGATTGGCCACCAGGCTGGTCCAATTTAGCCATGAGACCTCCCACACTAAAATGACAGGTGTTTCAGTTTCATTGTCCAACCCCTGTACATGTCACCAACACAACTACGCAGTTACTCACGCCTACACCATTACCTCACTACACCATGCTGTTAGGTTAGTAATGTCCGGACACCCAAATCTAATCTGATTACTTGCAACTAACAGTTGTCTCAAAAGATCTGATTCACCTGCGGTCCAAACACAGCCTACTACAATGGCGTTCTAGATAACTGTGAGCCTATAAATTTATGGCAATGGTTTAATTCTCTTTCCTGTTTCATAAAAAAGGTTTGCTGCACTTGATGGCGAAGAACCTGACCAGTCTCCACAGACCCCTGACCGACCCATCAAACGAGAACTGGGATCTGACTGTGAGCTAGGCCTTACTGCCCAGCATCAGTCCTCGAACCGACCAATGCTCTTGTGGCTATGAGCCTATCCAGACAAACAGGGGACCCACTCTATTTATCCCCACGGTTTTGGAATTGCGCAAATGATGATTTGACGTACGGCTGTCCACATTTGTTTTTATCAGTGTATCACTGTAGCACTTCGGGCATCAGTCCTGCCATCATGGATGCACGTCTTGAGTCTCTCAACAGTAATATAATCGGGTGAAGAAAGAAGAAGAAAACAGACATAACAGAGACAGTGGATCAAAACACAGTCGCTCTGTAGCGTCTAGTCAGCCTCGGCACAGGCCAGTCAGGGTCACGCACTTTGCTGAATTTTGCACGCCGAAGCACACCCACACATACACACACTGCAGTCCTCACCACAGATCGATAACCCACAAGCGAGAGGGATGATAGAGCGTGGAGGGAAAAAGGATACGAGAGAGCTGTAAGGAGAGACGTGAAGCAATGAGAGACAAAAATATACATGATGGAAAATATGAGAGGGCAGTATGAGTCGAAAGCCAGACCTATCGGTCAAATCAATGGAAATAAGCATAAGAAAAAGACGGGATGAGGTAAGACAATAGAGGAGAGGAAAGGGGGATGGTGTAGAGGGATCCAGATAACACAGAGGTGGAGGTTAATTAGCAGCAAGCAAGATTGATGTTAACGCACACCAGCGTTACAAACCCACCGCTCGGCCTCTCGGCAGCGGGAAGCCACCGCACTCAGCAGCATGCTACAGGCTCGACTTTTTCCAGCCGTAACATAATAGTCCATGGCAGCAGGGGAGCCGGGAAATCAATACTACTGTGTGCTATGCAAAGCTGGGCCGCTGTGTTGATTTCTTTAAGGTCATCCATAGCTACGTTCCCTTGCCCCATTGCTGGGAATCAGAGAGAACCTCTGAGGTTCATTTAGAGAAATCAATATGCACAGCGGCATCACCAGGATCCCTTATGGTGATACAGCTGCTTTAACTGTTTGAAACTGCTGTCTCTGAGACCCGGGAGAAACCGAGAGGTCCAATTAAGCAAATCAATACACCCAGTGGAATTGTCAGGGCGCCTTATAGCGGTACAGTTGCTTTAAGGAGGTGCGACTACTTCCTCTTTGGAAAGTTTTTAAAAGTTTCTCTGTGATCTGGTGGTTTCCATCTCTATATATATATATATATATATATATATATATACCCCTTTACATTTGTGTGTGTGTGTGTGTGTGTGCTGTTGTGTGTAATTCCGTGTGTGTGTGGTGTGCTTTTACATTGACAAGTAGTTCAAGGCCTAATTTGTTCCTCTGCTTGTTCACAACCTCAACAAATCGTGGGAAAATGAAATCACGAGAATGAAACCTTGAACACTGAAACTGAAACACCTGTCATTTTAGTGTGGGAGGTCTCATGGCTAAATTGGACCAGCCTGGTGGCCAATCTTCATTAATTGCACATTGCACCAGTAAGAGCAGAGTGTGAAGGTTTTTTTTTTAGCAGGTAAGAGCACAGTTCTGCTCAAAATACTGCAATGCACACAACATTATGGGTGGACATACCAGGAGTTTTCAAAAGAGGAACAGATTGTTTGGTGCACGTCCTTGCTGGCGCATCTGTGACCAACGGACAGCAAGTCTTTGTTGATGTATCAAGAGCCACGGTAATCCAGGGTAATGTCAGCATACCACCAAGAGAGGACGAACCTCCACCAGCATCACGTAGTGACCTGGCCCACTATCCTGCAAGAAGAATGGCTCTTTAAAATCCCTCTGACCACTTGTGTCAGAATTGAGCGCAGGATATGTCATTCCCAAGACCAACTGACGCTGTATTGGCCACAAAAGGAGGCCCTACACCATACTAATAAATGATTGTGGTCTAAAACCAGGTGTTTCAGTTTCATTGTCCAACCCCTGTATATAAATATGCAGTATATATTATATTAAATATTATATTAAATAACCAAGGCTTGGTTTTAATTTACCCCAGTTCTCGGCGTTCCGCCATCTTTGTTGTTCTGGAGAAGGCGTTTCGTAGTGGGCGGTCAGTCACAATGTCAGGTGCCAACAGCCAATAGCATTTGCTGACAGAACCGGTCCATGTGCCCGCCCCCTAACTGTCAAAACTACCCCCTACAGGAGGGTACCGCACTTTGCACACGAGCAAAACTAACAGATCGAGAAGGAAACGCACATCCGAAGTATTTAAACTTGCAGGTGTATGTTTTTCGCCCTGTGTTTCTGCTCCTCCTAGGTTTGACAGTGATCTGACGCCATACTGTGCCAAATAACAACTCGATATCGGACACTTAGCCTCTAATGTGGTATCACAGAGAGTGATCTATTAACAAAGTAAATAAAGGGAAAAAATAGAACTGTTAAACAGCCAAACCAAACGGCAGTGGCACTCTGGGTAGCCTCACAACAGGGCTATAAATGAAACCTATCTGCTGCTAATTAGATTTTAAGAAGTGTGTTAATTGAGACGTGACGATCAGAGCCTTACGTTAAGCACAGTTTAACTAAAACTACTGAAGTATAAAGCTGGAATATTGTGGAGTCTGTGTAACGTAAGATAAAAGGGAGCCCATGAGTCAAGGCGGAAGGGCTTATCAACCGGCGCATGCACTTGGAAGGCAGGGGTCCAGCTCAGGAGTTAAGGCCCCAGCATTCACAAGTGGTGCTCACTCCAGCGTCGATGGTGTGGTGGGTGCAGAGAAAGTGAGAGTGAATGCCCCGCAGTGCTGGCCGGGACTGTGGGCCCTAGGGGATTTGGCTCGAGCTGGTAGGTCACCGGGACAGTCGACCTTTGAAGGGGAGGGTTACGTATGCCACTGAGAAGACCAGGAGGCGTGGCCTTGTGAGCGGCCATGCATGGAGGCTCATGGCTCTGTGGGTGTTTAGTTTAAGCATGTGTGTCTGTGTTCATGGTGTTGTTCTGTGTGGGTGTTTAGTGTCGGTGCTTGGGAGTTGAATCCTGTGGGGAGAGGAGATCTCCCTTGTGGGTTTGGGCTTCTGCGTGGACGTCATATATATGATGTCAGAGTCTGTTTCTGGATATGTACCTCTAGATTATGTGCCATGTCTACTGTATTCTAAATATCTTGCATGATATTTGGCAACCCTGTGTAGTTTATATTGGGGCAGGACCCTCATGTGTTGTAACAAGAGCATTTGTGTAAAAGTGGGTGGGGCTTCAGTTAGTATGGAGATTTGTAAAAGTATGTTGGGCCTTTGTTGTTGTTTCATAATCAATCAATCAATCAATCAATCAATCAATCAATCAGTCAATCAATCAAGTACTGTTTTGGCCACACCAGTTTCATATCAGTAAGGACCTACTCTGGAACCCTGTTGGTGATGGGTTATGGTATCTCCCTTCTCTCTCTCCTAAGACTTTAGCATAGGTATAGCTAACTCAGTATGATTAGCTTCTTGAGCAGAGGGGATAATGCCATTGGCTCTCTGCTAAGAGGCTTACAGGCTTTCCTTACCCAAAACAAACACGGCTATTACCTTGATGAACATCACCCAGCCAGCAAAGTGAGCTGAGGTTTCTCACCTACCTGCACGAATACAAGAAGCGGCTTTTTCCTTCCTCTAATATTTTGTAAAGTGCAAAATACACAATAACAAGAAAAGCAAGGCAGCTCTTATGAAGCATGCTTCAGGACACTTCGGGCTTCAGGTCAGATCCTGATTTATCACATGCAGGCTCAGGTCAGGTATGGGTTTATTTTCCAGTGATGTTTTTTTATAGTTGGGCTGAGAAATCAATCAATTTGCTATTACTAGTTCAGTTTTCAAATCACTAGAGCAACATTGCTTTAAACCACAGCCTGCACTCGCAAAAATGTTCTCCTGGGGAAATACAGAATGGAAAAATCAAAACTGCAATGCTGTTTTCAATTCATAACAGCAATTTCTAGAACAAATTATCAACTAAATTATCTTTATTATTATCAATATAATGATTGTGTTGCTGTAACAAATGTAAAGTGGAGAAAATGGCTAATAACCAGTAGATGATTACACAAACCCACATACTGTGTACAGGAACACAGTCATATTGTGGCATATCACAATCAAGCCTCAAGCCAGAGAAAAAAAATAAATAAATAAATAATAAAAAACCACACTAGTCTTCTATAAATTGGCCTGAACCTTAATTTATAGAAAATGCTCGAAATATATTAAATAGCAATATTGATCAGAAATATCACGGTTCTACTGCCCAAATCGTTCAGCCCTACTGTATAGTTCCTGTGTTTCTGTTTACTATTGATACCGCACTGCCACTCAAAGTATCATGATATGCTATATAAATTTTTCTCTACCCTTTTAATTCCACAAAAACAGACTGAGAATAAACACTGGTTACAGATGCCTGATCCTCCTGAGACCCCAGCGTCCTCATATGAGGACATTACACTTCTGCTCCTCTGCACCATGATGCTTTTTAAACCCTTTGGCCTCATATAAGGACACTGTTTTGTGCCAAAACAACTTCCTGTGTAAAGACGACTTTCAGGTTTTATATTTGTTAGGTCCTACTAATGTCACGGCGCGGCTTTGGGGTGTGGACCCAAGCGCAGAGCAGGAATCCGCTTGCGGCGATGTAAATGTTAAATTGCAAGCAAACGGACTTCCTGGTTGTGGATGAAACTATGTGTGAAGTGTTTTGGAATTCTGGTTTAGACGTTCTCACTCCGACCTTTGGAGGGAGAACTCCACGTGCTACCATGCGCTATGCGGTAGTACACGTGAGGTAAGTCAGGAGGGGTTTTGCGAAGGAGAGGGAGAAATGGCAGGAAAAAAAAAAAACAAAAGGAGAAGTTAATAAAAATCACAAATAAACAAAAGAGGGTTTAACAGAGAGGGGACTTGTGGATCTTTGTGTGGAGAGTGACCCACGCTCTCTACACATGTTGCTTTCCTCTTTTCCTTTTCTTTTCTTTTGCTTAGCTTTCTCTTTTCTTTT